>CM042161.1:8855320-9022953 GCA_023376005.1 Doryteuthis pealeii | reverse complement strand
AGAGAGGATTGATGATTTAAAGTGAGAAAGATAGATAGATAGTTAGATAGATACCTTCAGTAAGTAAGGCGAAATGTTCTTAAAAAGGGTGACGTGAATTCCTTAGGCAGGTGAGATCTTTCTGGTTAGGAATCGAAAGTTCTGTTATTTATAGAAATAAGTAGGCTCCAAATTGGGGTCTAGTTGATAAATTTTCTTATTAGGCGGGAACGCCTCTGATTGGTTGAATTTTACGAATTTTATTTTAGATTTTATTTTTACTAAGGTTGCGCGATCCATATGCGCAAATCTCTTATTTTTGTCATTCGACTTCCGTCCGTCGAAGCGATAACTTCCGGCTTCACCACACAAAGCTCGCCACAGAGTAAGGTTCACAGATAGAGAGAAGAAGATTGAGAAGGAAGGAAGAAATGAATGAAGAAAGGAAGAAAGGAAGCAAACTTATTGCTCCTATGGAAAGCCCCAACACTTTTTATTATATACTAGCAGCGGCTACCCGGCGTCGCCTGGGTAGAGGGTGATTCTTTAAGTTAGTCCCGCAGATCCATTATTACTGAATCATGAGTTTAATCCTCAAAATAACCGCAGATGCTTATATAGCCTTCCTCAAAGAGAACCTAGAATCTTTGCTAAAAAGGCAGAGAATCACCTTCAGGAGAAACATCATATTTTTGCAAGATAATGCTCCTTCGCCTGGGTAGAGGGTGATTCTTTTAGTTAGTCCCGCAGATCCATTATTACTGAATCGTGTAGTTGAATCCTCGTGGGATGCCCCATTTAAATCCCTATGTAAAAAAATAGACCTTGCATTGATCCAACTACTCTGAAAAGAAATGTTAATGTCTACTATCTAAAATATTAAATGAAAAAATGTTATCATTTAATTTTTTTTAATTATTATCTTCGCGCATATAAATCAAATCTCTATTATTTTTTTCTCAAAAACTAATCCCTGGTGATATTTAATGTGTATATATATTTACTTTGTCGTTAATTGTTTTATTTTCGAAGTTTCCTCCGGACATACATATACACACAACATCCCTTTACATATGTATAGATAGATGAGCTAGAAGGCGGTGGCTGAGGTTCTATGAAGTAAGGTTTGTTTCGTTCGTACTTGTATCCTAACCCCAATAAAGCTTCTTGTGGGCTGGTAGGCTGAAATGGAATTTAGTTAAAGAAGCGAAGGAACAGAGACGAGGGTGACTTTAAATTAAGACCTTTATCAGCGGGTTCACACTATTTCGTTGAGGGGAAATGTTTCTCGAGCAATTCAATAGGTGTTTCTTCTACAAAGTATTGGAGTAAAGAACATATATTCAAAAATACAAAGGTGTTGCAAATTTAGTGGCATTTGCTACAAGACTTATCAGGTGAAATTGCGTTGGATGTACCACTCGCTGTTTGATGGTGAAGGTGCGCTAGAATACAATTCTACTCGTAGTTGATAGGGAACGCTTGAAAATCGCGTCTCGTCTGGTGAAAATTCATACAAAAAGTAAAAGGTGAAAGTAGCGCTTGTTAAAACGATTCACCTGGTTGACAGGCCCCGTGATAAGTGCCTATCTTCATGGGGTTTAATTTTGGCGCCAATATCATATATTGGGGATTCGCCCTCTGGCGGCAGGGTGGAGATAATTCAACTATCATTTTTCTGATAATACACTGCGTTTCAAATTATTAACGAGGTAACATTTTTCCTTTTTTACAAAAAATACCGATTGAAATTTAACGAAATTTTCACAGTATAATGAAAATAGGTGCATGCGCAGGCTATATAAAAACTGTACCGTTCTGCGCAACAGGAAACAAACAGTGGCCATTTGCAATATTAACATGATATAGAAGTGTCCCAGATATTAAACTATTATACTCGTGCAATTATGGGTCGCAAATGTGAATTGACCCCTTCTGAGAAAGATATCATAACATCTGAACTTTCCAAAGGCAAGTTTACATTAGAAATATCCAAAATAATTGGAAGCCATCACCAAACTGTGAAAAGATTTGCTGTAGCTTCTATGAAGGTACGTAAGAGGGCCGATAAGGGTCACTCGAGGGTTGTTTCCCGACATTCTTTGTCACGAATGAAACCTGAAGCTGTCAATAACCCAGACCTGACGAGTGGAGCACTTTTCAGAAGTATTGGAGAAGCAACAGTGCCCAGAAGTACTCGCTGTCGTCTTTTGAAAAAGGTCGGGGCATCAGCGAGACCAGTGACAAAGACTCGATTGACAAAAATACACATACAAACACGTATGAAATGGGCAAAGGGAACATGAAAGTCGATTTCTCAAAAGTACTGTTCATAGATGAAACTCGTGCAACACTTGATGGCCCTGATGGCTGGAGCAAAGGTTGGGTCGCAAATGGACGAGATCCTCATCACCGCTTTAGACGCCAACAAGGAGGATGAGGTATTCTGATTTGGGCTGGTATTATTGGAGGTATCATGGTGGGTCCGTGGAGAGTGCCTGAAGGTACGAAAATAACCGCAGATGCTTATATAGCCTTCCTCAAAGAGCACCTGGAATATTGGCTAAAAAAGCAGAGAATCACCTTCAGGAGAGCCATCATATTTATGCAAGATAACGCTCCTTCGCATTAAGCACATAAAATTACGGAGTACCTGCAAAAATTAGGCTTCTGTGGACCTCGGAAAATGAACTGGCCGACCAATTCTCTAGACTTAAACCCAATTGAAAACTTGTGGAGCATTCTGAAGCGATGTGTTTATAAGAATGGATGCCAATTTAGAAGTAAAGATGACTTGTGGCAGGAAATAGTCAATGTATCACGTGAAATTACATCAGAGGAGATCCAGAAATTGACATGTTCGATGGACCAGCGCCTTTTCCAAGTCATTTTTTAAAAAAAGGATCACATATCTCATATAAACTAACTTCACTATCATTTTTGAATACTTTTTACTTTTTTATTTCGACTTAATTTTATCTTAGTTACAGTATGTATCCATAACATTTATAAATGAAACAATAAAAGTATTATTTTCTTTTTTACAGGGGTTTTTATTACACCTCGCTAATAATTTGACACATGAATAATTTCAGTAAATTAGGTAAATAACCGTAACTTCTGTTCCTTTTCGTATAACCTTACAATATTTACGGAGTAGGTGTATATACAGGTTGTTATTATTCTCTGATAATTTCGTTAAATTCCAATCAGCAATTTGTGGATAGGAAGGAAATGTGTCACTTCTTTAATAATTTGAAACGCAGTGTATATATCTCAAAGGAAATGTATTGATTCGAACAAGTTTGTATTTTTTTTTTTTTATATATCGTACGATAATTCAAAATGTGTTCTTAATAAAATTCAGATAATGCGCAAGCATAATTTTATGGTAGGAATTTACTAAATCAAAGCACATTTTGAATTATCGTACGATATAAACAAAAAATATATAAACTTGTTCGAATCAATACAACTGTATTTTTTAACACAAAAATATCATAAAATGTGTTCTTAATAACAATTAAGTTCATTTCAGATAATGCGCAAGCATAATTTTATGGTAGTGCAGGGGCAGATAATCGCTACAGTAGGAATTTACTAAACCAAAGTTCATAATTACCTGAATTTCTTTGATACACAATCAAATAAAGCTATTTATTCTGTACTCTAAATTGCTTATCATGTACAGATTTTGTATTTAGTCTTGTGAAAACTCTGCAATAACATTTTGTGAGACAATTTTGAATCCCGCAGAAAAATAATGATGCTTAATCTCTGAGAAGATATATACTAGCAGGACCTGTGGATATACCTGTGGGGATTAATAAAAGTAAAATAAATAAAAACGAAAGTAAAACAAAATTGAATAAAATAGATAAAAAAGACACAAAAATAAGAATCTCCCAGGTGGCTTAGGACAGGAAGAGCCTCCGTGCATACAAGAAAAAAAAACCCCGAGTTCTTGGCGTCGAAAAGATCTCTAGGACACTTGGACTTTGAAAGTTTCGAGAGGTAACACCTATCGAATTGTTCGGGAAATATATCCCCCTCAACGAAATAGTGTGAACCCGATTATAAAGGTCTTACTTTAAAGTCATCCCTGTCTCTGTTCCTTTCCTTCTTTTCGATAAATTATATTTCAGCTGACCAGCCCACGAAGTAAGTAATACTTTTTATTTGGGGATAGGATACAAGACGAATGAACCAAGACTTATTCCCATATACAACAGTATGATAAATTAATTATTACAACGTTTGATATGTTTACTTAAGAGCTATTGCGAAATATTCCAATATATAAGTCGTCGGGGTGGCCTAAAGTCGGTATCAGCCAATCAGCGAGGGAGTCTATCCCCTTTTCACTAGCGCTAGACCAAGGAGATTGTTTGGAATCTGAGGTGGAGCGCCACACCTACCATCAGCTCCTTACTTTGCCGCTCAGATCCCTGTGCTACTCATCCACTGAGTTGGTGAGGGTCGGTTTCGAACTATGAACCTTGTGGTTTCTAGCCGAACGCTCTACCGACTGAGCTAACTCGGCCCTTTGAATATATAAAAAGTAAAAATAATCTTGATTTAACTCTCTCTCTCTCTCTCTCTCTCTCTCTCTCTCTCTCTCTCTCTCTCTCTCTCTCTCTCTCTCTTTCTTTCTTTTCATATTTTCATTATGTTCGATTGAAATAGATTAGTGTTATCGCTACTCTCTCTCTCTCTCTCTCTCTCTCTCTCTCTCTCTCTCTCTCTCTCTCTCATCTTTTCATTATGTTCGATTGAAACAGATTAGTGTTATCGCTACGCGCTTACTCCCTCTCTCTATCATTCCCCTACTCTCTTTTTTTTCCTTTCTTCCTTATTATAATTTTTCTGCGTAGCATATCCTCTTTCTTTCTTTTACGGAATGTTACATCATTTAGCTGAGGTACTGTTTTACTGCCGAGATAGAACAACAAATCCCTTGACGGTATTCTTTGAAAGATCCGCCACTGTTACATAATCTATGCGGTTGCATAAGATTATTGTCAATCCCCTGTAATTCTGAGGGGGTGACCCTTTTCATACCATGGCCGGGTCCTTCCATGGAAAATTACAGAAGCCCGCCAAAATACGTGAAGTCACGTGGGACCTGTTCGGTCCCCGGTTTTCAGTTAGACGTCAGGCAGAGAAGTCGGTCATTTTAGGTCCTGCCTAAACTGGAACTCACGCGCGCTATGTTATTCAGATATTTAGTTACATGAAATGTATAGTTAAGGAAATAAAAGTTTGTATAAGTAAAATGTTCTTGTGGTTGATGAATGTCTTGGTAACAAGACTAAGAAATGAATCCAGGACGATCAGCCAGCAGGAACATAGCAACAGAACACCAGACGCAAGATCTTAGAAAATGCCAGAACAAGTCAAGATAGATGATAGAAATACCAAAGACGATCAGAACCAAAGACGGTCAAGATATTGAAGAAGTAAGAAGAAAGAAAGAGGTATGCAACATTATAATTACTAGCAAATATATGCACCCTCCGGGTGCAAGTATTTAAGTTTAATGTAATAAAATATTATATTAAATTAGAAAGGCTAAATAAGAATGCAAATAAAAAGATTTGAAACAGAGAGAGTATAATAAAAAATAGAACAACTGAAACTTACTCTTCCATCACTCTCGTCTTTCATTGTTATTTTTTCTAATTTAAGTATTTAGTTATAAGAGGAAGTAAAGAATAAAATGACAGTTATTTTTTCTTGTTAATGGATTTCATTTAAGATTTATTGAAGAGATTTTTGCTTATATTCATTAGAATAAAACCAAACAGTTAGAAATCAATAATACTAAGCACATATTTAATAAAATCACATTTTTAATATCAATATGCAAATTAGCCTTTCTGTTTAAACTGTAAACTGCTATTTTGTTGTATATATAAATATAATTGCATGTTGTCAGTATGTAGACATGGTTAACAGTATTAATAATGTAAAACAATTTTATTAATAATTGAGGTTTAAATAAAAATACAATCATGGAAAATGTGATGTCAATAACTAAGGGAATAGTGATATGAGTAGTAATATAGTTTCGGTTACAGACAGAGAAACACACAATCTCCATTATAATAAGATTTAGTGCCAGTGAAGAAGGCGCTATGCAACACCACTTCTGGGCTGCTCGTCTTTCTCAGAATCAGTGTCTGATGATTGAGGCGTCGAAAAATAGGAAACGCCGGAGGAAACGGACACTTTCTGAAACCATCAATACGTATGTGTAAGAGTCCCCACGCTAAATTTTTAAAAATGTGTCACATTTGTCATCATCACGGGGTGATGAATAAATCTGATAGTTCGAAGAGGCACTCATCGTGTAATGGTTATCGTCGCAGGAAATGAACACGACCACACGAGTTCAATTCCTAGACATGGTTGTTGTTTTGTTTTACGCCATATTAACCCTTTTTAAGTCACACAATGCCGAAATACGTAATTTTGATAAACAAAGGACTCAGGTTGGTTGGTTGGTTGGTTTACGGCATATCAACATTTTTCGGGTTATTCAATGCTGAAACACGTTATTTTGATGAACAAAGGGTTCGGGTTGGTTGGTTGTTTTGTTTACGGCATATCAACCCTTTTCGGGTTATTCAATGCCGAAACAAGTCATTTTGATAAACAAAGGACTCAGGCTGGTTGGTTGGTTGGTTTAGGGCATATCAACCTTTTTCGAGTTATTCAATGCTGAAAAACGTCATTTTGATAATCAAAGGGTTCAGGCTGGTTGGTTGTTTGTTTTACGGCATATCAACCCAATTCGGGTTATTCAATGCCGAAACAAGTCATTTTGATAAACAAAGAACACAGGCTGGTTGGTTATTTTGTTTTACGGCATTTGAACCCAATTCGGGTTATTTAATGCTAAATCAAGTCATTTTGATAAACAAAGGACACGGGCTGGTTGGTTGTTTTTTTTTACAGCATTTCAACCCTTTTGGGGTCATTTGATGTCAAATCAAATCATTTTGATAAACAAATGACTCAGATTGCTTACAGCACCTGCTCTTGCTTAAGTGGTCACCCAATTAAGTATTGAACATGCTCATTGTTGCTTAACTTTGGTGATCTAGTGGGAACCAATGATTTCAGCGTGACTTGACTCTAATAAAAATACCAGACATGGCTGTTTATATTTCACATAGCGCTACTACACTAAAAATGTATCAATCTAACTATTCTCCCCAGCTATGGGTAAATAGTAGGGCAGACTGGGTTCTTTCAACCTTGGTGTGGCAACTGGCCAAGGAAAAGAAAAACTCAAAACTGGTAAAATCTGCTTTTAAAAATTGACCTTGTGTCACAACCTACTCCTGCGAAGGGGCTGGCTAAAATTAAATAAGTAAAGTCTTCGGGGCGGCCTAAAGTCGGTATCAGCCAATCAGCGAGGGAGCCTATTCCCTTTTCACTAGCGCTAGACCAAGGAGATTATTTTAGCGTCTGGGATGGAGCGCCACACCTACCATCAGCTCCTTACTTTACCGCACAGATCCCTGTGCTACTCATACGCTGAGTTGGCGAGGACCGGTATCGAACTACGAACCTTGTGGTTTTTAGCCGAACGCTCTACCGACTGAGCTAAGATGATGATAAGGAATTAGGAGTTATATTTTGGTAAAGGGGTGACAAGACTTTTGGACCACATTGAACAGTGCACCAGTTCTAGGAAAAAAATAAATCTGAAGTATTTTTTAAATTTGTTAAAAACTGATCTTGAATGATTATAAGAATTTTCCTGGTTGAGTTCAATAAAACATTTAAGTCAAAAAATAAAGTCTAGAAAGTGTGTGTATATATATATATATATATATATATATATCCAACAGATCTTATTATAATGGAGATTGTGTGTATGTCTGTCTGTAACCGAAACTATATTACTACTCAATTCACAGTTCCCTTAGTTATTTACATCACATTCTCCATGATTTTATTTTTATTTAAACCTCAATGAATAATAAAATTGTTTTACATTATTAAGACTGTTGACCATATCTACCTAATAATACCAATTGTTTATTATATATACAACAAAATAGTGGTTTACAGTGTGAATGGGAAGGCTAATTTGCATATTGATCTTAAAAAATTGATTTTAATAAATATATGCTAAGTATTATTGATTTCTAATTGTTTGGTTTATTCTTATTGAATATGAGCAAAATCTCTGGGATAAATCTTAAAAGAAATTCATTAAGAAGAAGAAATAACTGTAATATTATACTTTACTTCCTATTTTAAGTAAAGAGTTAAATTAGGAAAATTTACCAATGAAAGACGGAGTAATGGAAAATGATGGAAGAGTTAGTTTCAAAGCTGTTCTATTTTTCGATAATACCCCTCTGTTCCAAATCTTTTTGTCTGCATTCTTATTTAGTTTTATTAGCCTTTCTAATTTAACATGATATTTTATTATATTAAAACTTAAAAATTTGCACCCGGAGGGTGCATAAATTTGCTAGTATATATAATGTAATATACCAAACTTGTTGGTAAATCCTCGCGGCGATAAAAAAAAAAAAAAAAAAAAACAGCAAATAGTTTGATTGTAAAAATATACTACCAAACATCAACCGGGAAGAAAAAAATTTTTGGCAAAAAGAAAAGACCAAGATAATTGTACCAACCAAAAATAATCTATTGGTACAATATTATGGCCAAAAGAAAAAACAATTTATATGCATAAGAGACTAAAGCTAATAAGTAAAAAGTTCTCAATACCTAAGTAGAGCAAATAATAAAGATAAATCTAATGAGTCAGACGAACCTACTAAAAGTTTCGATTAATGCTCTTCAGGGCTAAGAGTTAGATCTTAGCCCTGAAGAGCATTAAGCGAAACTTTTAGTAGGTTCGTCTGACTCATTATATATATATATATATATATATATATTATATATATAATATAAGGAAAGGAAAGGCTAGGGGAGTAAACCCTGGTAATAAATCAGGAGCCGGAGTCCTAAAGGTGGTGTAATGCTGAAATCCAGTACTACCATTGCAAAACTGCATTGGTCCCTTACCTTTCCTTTGGATCACAGAGGCAGTGTGGAGAGGGAGGATTTGTTGCATGGGCAACAGCTCATCCTCCATATAAACACGCCCAGGCTATGTAGTTAACAAATAAAAATTAAAAAATAGAAATAAAAAAAAACCTTGACACTACTCCATCGTCTCTCGTAGAAGGAAGGCTGCCAACCAACCAACTTCAAGCAGGACCTGATGGGGCTCAAGCCAACTAGGGGACCCGGAAGTGTGGGTGGGGGGGGGGGTCATATATTTTCTATGAATACTAGAGTGGGGGTTTATATATTTTCAGTGAATACTACTTTATGAAAATTGACATGTAGTAGAGTGGGGGTTTATATATTTTCTATGAATACTACTTTATGAAAATTGACATGTAGTAGAGTGGGGGTTATATATTTTTCTATGAATACTACTTTATGAAAATTGACATGTAATAGAGTGGGGGTCATATTTTTTTGAATACTACTTTATGAAAATTGACATGTAGTAGAGTGGGGGTTCATATATTTTCTATGAATACTACTTTATGAAAATTGACATGTAGTAGAGTGGGGGTTCATATATTTTCTATGAATACTACTTTGAAAATTGACATGTAGTAGAGTGGGGGTTCATATATTTTCTATGAATACTACTTTATGAAAATTGACATGTAGTAGAGTGGGGGTTCATATATTTTCTATGAATACTACTTTATGAAAATTGACATGTAGTAGAGTGGGGGTTCATATATTTATGAATACTACTTTATGAAAATTGACATGTAGTAGAGTGGGGGTTCATATATTTTCTATGAATACTACTTTATGAAAATTGACATGTAGTAGAGTGGGGGTTCATATATTTCTATGAATACTACTTTATGAAAATTGACATGTAGTAGATGTGGGGTTCATATATTTTCTATGAATATACTTTATGAAAAATTGACATGTAGTAGAGTGGGGGTTCATATATTTCTATGAATACTACTTTATGAAAATTGACATGTAATAGAGTTGTGAGACCCTAGTACTGGTTCTAACTTCAATATTGTTATCTAAGCTGTTAGTGTTGATTTTTAGTATAAAACTGGCCGTTACTATGTTAAAATTTGGTTGTTTGAATTTAGATATGACGAAAAAAATGTAAAAAAAAAATTAAAAGTGATGACTCCAGAAACAAAATAGTATGACTGCCGACTGGTCATACATGGCTATAAAATCAGGAAAAAAATAATCCTGAATTTAAAATAGGTATACCCAAAATGAGGCTAAATTGCGTTTTTGACAAAATGACTTACCAAAAATCAGGGAATTATCGGATTTTAATGAAATTTTCAGTGTTTATTTATAAATGAATGATCTTTATAATGCATTATTTATTTTATTTTAAAATTTTCTAATTTTTTTCTGGTCACTTAATTTTGTTGGGGGCGTAACATTTTTTTGAGTTGGTCTTTCCGTTTTCTAATTACAGTAAATAAAGAGATAAAAGACCGAAGTTATGAATAGAAATGGCTTTTCTATGAGAAAATAAGTACCGAAAAACGAAAAATAAAATGTAAAAAAATAATAAATAATTAATTTTTTGGAGATTTCTTTTTTACTCATTTCGATAATTATTTAATTGGCTATTATCTTATAAAAGAAAAAAATATACATCGATATTTTTTCTGCTTAAAAGGGGGGGAGGTACATTTTCAATCGAGTTTTTCTTCAAAAAGTATACTTTGGTGTAATAAAATAAGGTTTGCATTAAATAGATATTTATTTCTAGAATCTAAAAATATAACATTTTAAACTTAACATCAGGCTTTTCATATTTTAAATGAATTTTATATATTAATTTTTCATAGCAAAAATACTAAATTAAAGTTTTGAAATAAAATAACTGATGCATTATAAAATTCATTAATTGATAAATCAGTACTGAAAATTTCATTAAAATCGGATAATGACCTGATTTTTGGTAAAAAATTTTGCAATCGTGAATGTTACATTAAAATTGTAAACAGGCAATAAAACCACTTAAAAAGAACCAAAAAGGGCGTCGGCGAACAAAATTAACCAAAACAAATCGTTTTAAATATATTAAAAATAAATTGCTAATGTAATGATATTTTTCTTTTTTTTAATGATGGTCATTATGTTACTACTTATCGATTTAGACAAAGTTTGACCTTAAATAATAGATTTAATTATTTTTAATTCGCTTTTACAACTCGTAGCAGACGATTTTTTGGGTATAGCTAGTTTAAAAATACTTTTAATGTCTGGTTCGTCTTTAAAATATATTTAATTCGAAAATTAAATTAAAGAATATGTACAAAAAAAAATCAATCCCCTGAATCTATGATACGGAAAAAAAATTACCCCCCTCCCAATTTATGATATGTAAAAAAACACCCCCCCCCCGATCTATGATACGTAAGAAAATTAATCTCCCACCCCCCAATCTATGATACGGGAAAAAATTAGCTCCCCCACTCCTGATCTATGACACGTAATAAAAAAATTCCCCCCAATCTATGATACGTAAAAAAATTAGCTCCCTCCCCTCCTGATTATGACACATAAAAAAATGAGCCCCCACCCTGATTTATGACTTAAAAAAATTAATCCCTCAGTCTCTGATACGTAAATAAATTACCCCCCCACCCATCTATGATACGAAAAAAAATACCCCCCCCCCCCGTTCTATGATACGTTAAAAAAAAAACCTCTGTCTCTGATACGTAAAAAAATTACCCCCCTCGATCTATGATACGTAAAAAAAAAATAGCAGCTACCCCCCCCCCCCCCGGTCTATGATACGTAGTATTCGAAACCGCGCCCCGAGCAACAAATGCCCACTGGGAAAAGTTTTTTCTTACAAAACAAAACTTGCATTTATTTTTTTTTTTTTTTAATCCATCCGAACTCGAAAAACAAATTCTATTTACAGAAATATATAAAATATAAGATATTCATTTTTTTTTTTTTTTTTTAAGAAATATAAATATTTATTGGAAAGTTTTAGTTTAAGTTATTATTTTTCTTTTTCTTTAAAATCTTATGGCAATATTCTCGGGTGAAAGAATTTTCCTTTTTGATTTTCAGGAATGTCTAGTCTTAAAAAAAAAAAATATTTAAAATCCCTTCCTCCCGTTACATAACTTGTGGTGTTGTGTCATACCAACACTGCAAGTTTAAGAAACTTTATAAAATTTCATAAAAAGTGTTACGTTGCAATATTTTCTAAGAAATTTATATATTTATTTGTTCTTTTAAAGGATTAAATGGTATCAGCGTTAGTATTTTAAATGGAACTAAATGAAAATCTACGTCAGTTTAAGTTAAGAGAAGAAAAAAACGTGATCCGATGTCAAGGGTCATCATCAACTCATAATCACGTGGTCGACCAAATAGAATCAGCAGCAGCAGCTAAGAGCAGGTGTTTTAAAATGATGCGTGCTCTTGTTGGGGGGTTAGTCAGTTTATCTCCATTTCCCGGGAACATTATTTATTTTATGGGTGATAAACAAGGTAAGATGAACAGTTTTGTTTTATTTTTTCAAACAATTTTACAATCTGACAGAAATTACAACCAATTAATTTTTCACATTCATATACTGGAAAGAAATTAAACATGTCTTCTACTTCTTTATTAGCAAAACAGTCTAGTCTACACCTGACTGGTCTGAATTCTCGTTATGTTTGGCGCAACACACACGCAAATATTGATGTAAAAATGTAAACACGAGTATTTTTTATAATTTGATTTAAAGTGACATTTCTATTTAAGAGTATTTTTATTTAAATAACTATGGCTATTATTTAAAAATGTTTTCTGTTTGTGTTAATTCGATGTTCAAGGTTTATCGACACACGAACAATGTTCGTATGTCGATAAATATTGTTTTTCGTTCATAATTTTCATTATTTCTGTAAGCTGAAAATTTTTTAAAAAATCATCCGGAGCTTTTTTAATGTTTCTTCTTTTAAATAGAGAAAAAAATTTCAAGATAATATTAACCTTTATGCAAATTTCATTGGGTTAAATATAGGAGGGTAAATTTCACAGGGCAAATTGGAGGTACCTCCTCGACGAACACTAACTTTATCGTCAACACGTCACCTTTGCCTTTTTTTTTTAAATCTTTTTTTTATTTTTGTCTGATACAAAAATGTTTCTTACGGTAATAATCATATTGTTACAACTTTAAAAATCTTTTATAAATTTTAAAAAAAAAAGGATTCTGATATTTACGAGTTTTACTGTTTTTATTTCATAAAATTAAAAAATAATTGTAAAATTTCATTCATTGATAAATAATCAGTATTTTGTACTTTTTGTTTTATTTATATTTATTAATTTTTATTTAAGTATTTTTTTACTATTTTTTTCACTCGGACAGTTAAGTCAGTATTTTCTAAAAACCAAAACAAAAAAGTTTTATTCATTTATTTACATATTCATCGGATCCTATAATTTAACATTTTAGTTTTTATTCTTCCAAAATTATACACCCCATATGAAACATATAAGTTTCATTGATATAAAATAAAAATACTATTAATATAATAGTCTATATATAATATAGACTTATATTAATTATATTTTATATTAATTATAGACTAAAAATATAGTAAAAAATAATATATAAACAAAATAATTTAGAAAATCTGATTTTTCTCTGAATTTGACGTTTGTTTGAAAATTTTTGATCGACTAAAAAAAATGAATTTCAGTGGTTTGTAGTTGAGGGTATTTTTCCTCCCTAATTAAAAACTTGGTGGGGATGCAACGGAACATTTTTTAGGCTTTACTTTTTGTCTTAAATATTTCATTAAACTAGAATTTACTTGGTTACTAGATCATTTACATTTTTTTTTAGTTTTCGACTGCAATTAAATCAAATTTTGTATTATTCACATTTTTTCGGACTGTTGTCCTCATCTTTATTGTTATATATACACAACGTTTCAGCAAAAAGGTTTCAGAGTTCGACAAGAAACACCCGAAGGCGATCGGGGGGCATATCGACCGAAGTGTGTGTGTGTGAGAGAGAGAGAGAGAGAGAGAGAGAATAAGGATGAGGACAACAGTCCGTAAAATCTAAATATGAATTATCAAGCCTTATATCAAAAATTCAAATGAATTAAATTTTTCAGTATTTTTGTTTTTGTTTTTTTTAGTTCTTTTTTGTTTTGTTTTTTGTTTTTTTAGTTCTTGTTTGTTTTTTGTTTTGTTTTTTTTTTTTGTTTGAGTTCTTGTTTGTTTTTCTTCAACCTTATCTTTGCGAAAATTTTATCAGTCCCAAACCTGCGTATTTGTTTGTTTGTCTTTTTGTACAAGGCTACAAATATGGAATACCCGAGTGATAATAAAAAATAGGGTATAATCAACATTAAATAATCTATGAACTAGCTCGTTAACTAATACAAAACACATCGCGTTATTTCATTTTTATTTCTCCTTTTTCTTTCTTTTTCTTTCTCTCTCTCCTTTTTGAATCGTTGCTTGTATTACTAACGATTTATTTAGAGTTTTATTTTTCTTTTCTTCCGATACTTTTTCCTGTTTCCTGTGGGTGGAGGAAGTAACTTCTTTAAAAACAAGAAAATGTTTTCATTATTACGAATATTTGTCGCCGTATTTTAAGCGTTCATTTTCTATATTTTTCAACTTTTTCCCCCCTTTCTTTCTCTAATTTAAAAGTTATGTTTTTAAGAAAAGTAAAATAAAGAAAGAACTTTGATTTTTTTTTTTACTTATATATATATATATATATATATATTACACATCGATTTTAATTTTAATCTATTTGAAAATTGACTTACCAAATTTGACTTCTCGACGAACCAGAGGTAAATATGACTGTTGAAGTCTATAAATATACTCAATACTCATGAATTTTATTCGACAATTCTTAATTTATTGAACATTGCTCTAAAAGATCTTAGATTAAAACTTTCAAAAAAACTTTGCAAAACAAATGTAAGATAAAATTATTTTAGAAACAGGGTATTTATTCCGATTCATGGAATAGGAATAAACTACCATCATCAGTATTGAATGCCCCCATCTTTTAACCCTTTTAAGGCAAAGTTGGATGAATTGTTGAAAGAATATAAATATTCAGTTGAAACAAGATAAATATTTTAAATATAAGAAACAGCTGACAAGTCTCATACCTAATATATCTAGCTGAAAATAATATTAGTTATTTACTAAGCTTTGCTTAGGTGCGGCACAAGGCCAGAAGTATGGGGCACCCAGTGAGAATCGAACTCATTAACAATGGTTTGCTAATCTAGCTTGCCAACCATTAGTATTAATAATGATATCATTTTCAGATAGGAACAATACGCTTGTTCCTTAATCTTGCAACAATCTCTGGTTAAAAATTAGATCGTCCAAGATGTAAATCCTGATTATCTGGTATTATCTACAGAACTCGTATTATGTCGTCACCTCAGCTAAATAGTGGACCATTCCGTTTTTATTATGAAGAAGAAAAAGGGCATGCTACACGGAAAAATATAAGAGAGTATGTGTAAAGATAGAGAGAGAGGGGGTGAGCGCACGGAAGCGATAACGCTAATCTGTTTCAATCGAATAATGAAAAGAAAGAAAAAATGAGTTAAATCAAGATTATTATACTTTTTACATATTGAACTATTTAGCAATAGCTCTTAATTAAGCATATCAAATGTTGTAATAATTAAATTATCATACTGTGGTATAGTATAACCACAGGTCCTGCTAGTGTTATTATTATTATTAGTAGTAGTAGTTGTTCAGAGTTAATTTCTAAGTGGGGGTGGGAAACTTTAAGTGTCTTCTCCAAACGATTTGTCTGGAAAAAAAAACACTTCAGTTTTTTGTTGTTGTTTTTTTTTTTGGGGGGGGGTCTAAAAAATAGTTTCTTCATTAGTCAAATTGTATTTTATTTTCCTTTCTTTTTCCCTCTGAAGGTTTATATGTGAGAAAAAAATCTAAAAATAAAAATGAAAATGTTTGGTTAGTTTTTACGGCATGTCAACCCTGGTTGGGTCATTTTATGGATGCCGAAGAAGGCGTTTGGTTTAATTTATTTTTTATGAGTATTAAATTTTTAAAAATGAATTAAACTCCGTATTCAATTTTTCTCTACATTATTTTTATTTTATTTATTTATTTATTTTTTTTTTTTTTTTACCTCATTTTTTTCTCTTTAACCCATAGATAGAACCCTAACAGCTACTACTACTCCAGGTCAGAGTGGACCTGGGAGCAATTGTGATAAAGGGGTACTCCACACTACCCTGAGCTAAAAAAAAAAAAAAAACGAAATATCTGGGATAAAGTTATTTATAAAAAGTCAGAGATAAATTATCTCTGACTATTTTTTATAAAATTTAGTAGTGTAAACAACTGAGTCACGTCACTAATAAACAAACTGAAAATATTTATTACACTACAAATAAACTATTTTAGAAAAATTTATTTTTAAAGTTATTTAAGACGTAATATCAAATATGCTAATTCAATCCATTCACTGTTTTTGGACCATATGACCTTTAGGTACCCCTTTTGCGATCTCGTTTCATAAGGACTTTTTTTTTCATTTACACCGTCAACATCCGGTTGTTTGTTAGGGGTTAGGGTTAGTTTTATAATTAAAAAAACAAACTCTAAAAATCATCTGTTAACAAGCAACTGGATATTGACGGTATAAATTTAAAAAATGTCCTTATGAAACGAGATCGCAAAAGGGGTGCCTAAATGTCGCATGGTCCCTGTTTTTGATGGTAACAAACCGCATTTCAATACTCATTGGGAGTGGGGGTAGACTAGGCACTGCCAAAGATGGTGTAAAATCCGTATTTTACCAAATGAATTTACCCTGATTGGAATAAATTTACCAAAAATCAGGGAATTATCCTATTTTAATGAGATTTTCAGTGTTGATTTATCAATGAATGAATTTTACGATGCATCGGTTATTTTATCTCAAAACTTTCGGATTTAGAAATGTCTACTTGGTAGAGTATGACGCTAAACTCTATCTGATGGTGAAGTGTCCAGTTCTAGAGCTCCGGGGAATGTGAAGTACCCCTTCATCACCATTACTCCCAAGCCCACTCTGACTCTAAGGAGTAGTACATGTTAGGGTCCCATCTATGGGTTAAATAGAACAAAATGAATTCTAAAAAAAAATGTTTAAAAAATTTGAGTACTCATCAAGAATGAATAAAACAAAACGTCTTCGGCATAAAATAACCCAGCAGGGGTTGATATGCCGTAAAATCCAACCAACTAAGCTTAGCTTAACTTGTGCCATAAGGCCAGAAAGTATGGGGTACCTAGTGAGAATTGTACTCACTAATAGTCTAATAATCTATAAGTTTCTTGGACCATGTCACCTTTAAGCACCCCATTTGTGACTGAGATTCAGAAGGACATGTTTTTCATTTACACCGTCAAAGTCCGGTTGTTTGTTAACAGACGATTTTTAGACGCTTTTTTTTTTTTTTTTTTTTTTTTTTTTTTTAAATAATAAAACTAACTGCTTACCCTAACCCTAGCAAAATCTTTTTTTAAATAAATACTTTTTAATATTAACTATCCGTAGAGGCACATGGAAAATAAACATGTTTTAAGTTTGTTTGTTTTTGTTTGTTTTTTGTTTTTTTTGGGGGGGGGGTAGATAACAATATTAGTTTATCTTTAGTGCAAAATTAATTTTTTCACATAGGCTAACAACAACAACATGAAATAGTTTTTTTGGGTTTTTTATTAAAATCAAAAACTATTTTATCAGATTAAAAATTAATATTTTTTCCTAATTTAAAAAAAATTATTGTTAGTGTTGAAAAATATTCATCAACTTTTGTTTAATAGGTAAAACTTCTGATTTATTAAAAGTAATTCTCTGATTCTTTTTAAGGTGTTATTGTTACTTTTTTTAAATTATAAAACTATAAACGAAAGAAACATTTTATATTAAAATAGTTTTTATTTAATCAAAGGAGAAATGCATGCAGATATGTTTATTTCAATAGTTTTTTTTGTTGTTTTTTTTTTTAATAAATTTTTTTTTTTTTTATTTACAAAAACTTTAAACAAAAAACAATATTGTTATTTTTTTACATAAAACTTAAAACAAAAGACATGTTTATTCATTTTCCATGTGCCTCTACGGATAGTTAATATTAAAAAGTATTTTTTTTTAAAAAAGATTTGGTTAGGGTTAGGGGTTAGAGTTAGCAGTTAGTTTTATAATTTTTAAAAAAAAATGTGTCTAAAAATCGCCTGGTAACAAACAACCGGATTTTGAAGGTGTAAATGAAAAAAATGTCCTTCTGAATCTCTATCGCAAATGAGGTGCTTAAAGGTGACATGCTCCAGTTTCCTAACTATTACATCATGTGAGATGCCCTCTAGTTTTCCTTGAACAATAAAACAATTAATCATTTTTTAATAATTTGTATTTAGATTATTTTCTTTAAAGTAAAATGGAATCTTGTATTTTAATAGCATGTATTTTATAATAATAATGAAATTTATTGTGTACAGTGCTCAGGTGCACCACAACTCAGCAAAGTCTCATGTCTAGTACACAGAATAATGTATTAGTGTCAGGAACATGAACTGCATACAGTAATAATATACATGTATGTATATAGTACTCAGGTGCACCACAACTCATCAAAGTCTCATGTCAAGTACACAGAATAATGTATTAGTGTCAGGAACAATATACATGTATGTATATAATACTCAGGTGCACCACAACACATCAAAGTATCATGTCAAGTACACAGAATAATGTATTAGTGTCAGGAACATGAACAGTTTACAGTAATAATATACATGTGTGCGTGTGTGCATATGTGTGTGGAGAAGGGCATCAGGTATAGTGTCTGCGGACTACAGGAAGCATGGAGGCTTTGAAAAATTCAATGTTTCGGCAGCCTACAACAGATGCGGGCAGCTTATTCCATGTCTCCGCAATTCTGAGCGTGAAGAAGTGAAATAGGCATGTATTCTTTAAACCCTATCATGACCAAACAAAACATGTTCCTGACACTAGTACATTATTCTATGTACTAGACAGGAGACTTTGATGGATTATTTCCTATAACTCCAACCTAAGAAAAAGGGGAACCACTCTGAATGAATTTTATCTGTTAATTAATCTACTCATTATTTTCCCATTAAACTAACCCTAAAACCTAACCCTGTCTTCTTTTTTCCTAGTAGATCAATAAATAAATAAATAATTTATCAGTTAATCATAGTGGCTCCCTTTTTTTAGGTTGGAGTTATAGGAAATAACCCTTTGATGAGTTGTGGTGCACCTGAGCACTGTACACAATAAATTTCATTATTATTACTAGCAAATATATGCACCCTTCGGGTGCAAGTATTTAGGTTTTGATGTTATAAAATATTGTATCAAATTATAAACTATTTAGAAAATGATAAACTGAGGGGTATAATCGAAAAATAGAACAGCTTTAGATTTAACTCTTCTATCATTTTCTTTCACTCCCGTATGTCATTTTTCCTAATTTATCTATTTAGTTAGATTATGAAGTATTTAATAAAATTACAGTTCTTTCGTCTTGTTTATGGATTTCTTTTAAAATGTATCCCCGAGATCTTTGCTCAGATTCGTTAAGAGAAAACCAAACAATTAGAAATCAATAATACTAAGCATATATTTATTAAAATCAATTTTTAAATATCAATATGCAAATTAGCCTTCTCGTTCACACTGTAAACCGCTATTTTGTTGTATATATAAATACAATTACATGCTATTAGTATGTAGATATGGTCAACAGTGGCTTCGGCCTCTGGACCATTGATATAATTAACGGCGTCGATCCCAGGGGGCCATCCCCCCAGGCAACACCTGCCCCCTTGATTTAAAGGGGCAGGGCTGGGTTTATTGCCCAGTGCCTGAGGCGCCCCCCTTGAGGGGGAATGCCGACGGGATCGACGCAATTTTTCACCTGCCACTCCATGAGCTTCAGTTTGTGGGTGGTCCCACGTTAATAGGGACTTTGTGCCTGACCCGTACAAGTGGGGTACGCGGTAAATACCATGTAGATATGGTCAACAGTATTAATAAGGTATAACAATTTTATCAATAATTGAGGTTTAAATAAAAATAAATTCATGGTAAATGTGACGTCAACAACTAAGGGAATTGTGACTTGAATAGTGATTTAGTTTCGGTTACAAATAGACACAATCTCCATTATAATAAGATTTTTTATTATAAAATCTAAGTTTAAATTTTTTTTTAAAGTCTCTTTATGCATATATTTTCGTCTGTGAAAGACCAGAATAAAAACATTCTATCATTAAAATCTTGGAAATATCTTTTTCAGCTAGATATATTAGTTCTAAGACCTGTCAGCTGTTCCTTATGTTAAAACAATTTATCTTATTTCCACTGAATATTTATATTCTTTCCACAATTCATCCAACCTTGCATTAAAAGACTTCTGACACGTAAATAGTCCATAAAGCTTCCATAATATACCTGAACTCAATTTTTTGTAGGTTTAGTTTTCTAAAAACCTCTAATTTGTTTTATCATTCATTTATGTTGAATAAATTGTTATTGCTAAAATATATGTATAGTAGGTATGTATAAAAAAAAGAGTACTTTTTAATGGTGGAAAAATCTTAATAATTTGTATTAAAATAAAAATATGAAAATGCTATACATAGGATAGACTTAAGTGTGAGAAAAAATTTACTAGGAGAAAAAAAAAACAAGAAAAACAGGTTTCAATACTCAGAAGTGTCACGTGAACTAGTATGTTTAAGTCGATTTTGTCTCTGAAAATATTTACTACTTGCAATATCACTGAACTTTTCTCATAAAGTATGGTGATCCAAAAGTGTAATAATAGGTTTTTTTGATGTTGATGAATTTTCTAAACTGTAATGAAACATACACACACAGATTATATATATATATATATATATATATATATATATATATATATATATATATCTTCATACAATGACTGCTATTTACACAGTAACATTGCAACTAACAAAGCCTTCATCAGATGATGACTCTTAGTTCAGGTATGATTTCGGGGCCGAAACCTCATTACCACTAACCCAGAGCACCCCAGCAGTATCTCACTATACCACCAGACTTTGTCACTTTGATGTCACATTGTAAGATTGCCATATCCATGCTGATGCGGTTAGAGATTTACCCTGGATCTTTTTGATGTATTTCCTCTGGTCTGGTGGAGAAAGTCCAAGTTTAGACAAAAATGCCAGGGTTGAGTTGGTAATAAATAAATAAAAAATTCATATATATCTTATTATAATGGAGATTGTGTGTTTTTCTGTCTGTAACCGAAACTATAGTCCTACTCAAGTCACAATTCTCTTAGTTATTGACATCACATTCTCCATGATTTTATTTTTATCTAAACCTCAATTATTAATAAAATTGTCTTACATTATTAATACTGTTAACTATGTCTACATACTGACAACATGCAATTATATTTATATATACAACAAAATAGCGGTTTACAGTGTGAACGGGAAGGCTAATTTGCATATTAATATTAAAAAATCGAATTTAATAAATATGTGCTTAGTATTATTGATTTTTAACTGTTTGGTTTTATTTTAATGAATATAAGCAAAAATCTCTTCAATGAATCTTAAATGAAATCCATTAACAAGATAAAATAAGTGTCATTTTATTCTTTACTTCCTCTTTTAACTAAATACTTAAATTAGAAAAGATAACAATGAAAGACGAGAGTGATGGAAGACTAAGTTTCCGTTGTTCCATTTTTTATTATACTCCCTCTGTTTCAAATCTTTTATTATACTCCCTCTGTTTCAAATCTTTTTATCTATATTCTTATTTAGTTTCATTAGCCTTTCTAATTTAATACATCTTAATATCTTATTTAATATGAGCAAAAATCTCGGGTATAAATCTTAAAAGAAATCCATTAACAAGAAGAAATAACTGTAATATTATTCTTTACTTCCTATTTTAACTAAATAGTTAAATTAGGAAAATTTACCAATGAAAGACGGGAGTAAGGGAAAATGATGGAAGAGTTAGTTTCAAAGCTGTTCTATTTTTCAATCATACCCCCTCTGTTCCAAATATTTTTATCTGAATTCTTATTCAGTTTCATTAGCCTTTCTAATTTAACATGATATTTTATTATATTAAAACTTAAATGCTTGCACACGGAGGGTGCATATATTTGCTAGTATATATATATATATATAGCCAGATTCTCATCATAGTCAAGAGCATGTGACAATGATGAAATAAGTTAGCTATTTTGCCTTTGTTGACAGTCTAACTCAGTGATTTTCAAACAGAGTGCCTGGGCACACTGGTGCACACCAGAGCTTTTTCAGGTGCGCTCCGTAGTATTCCTGAAAAATTTATCCAGATATGAAAAGCAAAGTAAGTTACTATATTATACCATTTCGTGAACATTCTGCTTGTTTCGTTGCGACATTATTATGATAGTTATAAGTTACTTTTCTTGCAACTAAATAAAAACACAGGTTTTAAACAATTTTATTGAGAAAAATTATTTTATTGCAATTTTCCACCTCATATTTATGTGAACTGGGATTTTCAACCCTCGCAACAATTAAGTGTAAAAAGAGAGGAACTCTTCAATGCATTGATGAGGAAATGAGAGTGTGTCTCTCAAACATAAGACCAAACATTGAAGAAATCGCAAGGTCTCATCAAGCTCATGTTTCTCATTAACACAGGAATGAATAAACTACATAGAGGTATGTTAAGTTTGCTTTTGTTAAATGTGTTATTTTTTATATATTTAACAGTTAACTTAATAACATATTAGTCCTATTTTGTATACAGTGCGCTATCAAGTATCTGTAGTACTGTAAGGGTGCCCAGACTGTATAAAGTTTGAGAACCACTGGTCTAACTTAATTCTAATTATGTTAAGGAGTCGGAGTTGGCACCCTAGGAATATGTGGAGTCTGAGTCTGACCTTATAACTTCTAACTCTTCAACCCTGATACACACTGGCCCTGTACGAGTCTCACACACACACACACACATACACACACATTTCCTACATGGCTTCGTCTTTGCTATGAACTTTGGAAGAATACTGTACTTTGAAAAATAATGTTAATGTCTCGGGTGACTATTCAATGTTAGTATTTACTAGCAAATATATGCACCCTCCGGGTGCAAGTATTTTAGTTAAATTTTATAATAAAATATCATATTAAATTAGAAAGGCTAATGAAACTGAATAAGAATACAGATAAAAAGATTTTGAACAGAGGGGGTATGATTGAAAAATAGAACAACTTTGAAACTAACTATTCCATCATTTTTCGTTACTCCCGTCTTTCATTGGTAAATTTTCCTAATTAAACTGTTCAGTTAAAATAGGAAGTAAAGAATAATATTACAGTTATTTCTTCTTAAGGGATTTCTTTTAAGATTTATTGAAGAGATCTTTGCTCATATTCATTAAAATAAAACCAAACAGTTAGAAACCAATAATACTAAGCATATATTTATTAAAATTACATTTTTAATATCAATATGCAAATTAGCCTTCCCGTTCACACTATAAACCGCTATTTTGTTGTATATATAAATATAATTTCATGTTGTCAGTATGTAGTCATAGTTAACAGTATTAATAATGTAAGACAATTTTATTAATAATTGAGGTTTAGATAAAAATAAAATCATGGAGAATGTGATGTCAATAACTAAGAGAATTGTGACTTGAGTAGGACTATAGTTTCGGTTACAGACAGAAAAACACACAATCTCCATTATAATAAGATACTAAGTAAACAAATTTAACTTTTTAACTTTTGCTTTCTGGTAATTATAGCTGGACTGTTACAATTTGACTCATCGAAAATTCAGTTATCCATTATTCGAGTTGAATGAACAGCTGTTTGAGAGAATCAAATTAAGTCTGCCCCTTTTGGCTGGGGCTCTTCAGAGGGATAAGATAACCCCCCCTCATGGGTCCACCCGCTGAAAGGCATTAAGCTTATTGAAATTCATTGCCAATTATCATATTTGAAGGCATATAAGATGCATGGGCATATGTTGTCTAAAATTTGAATATGAAACATGCTAACTAGATGAGTATTAAGGAATTTATCAAATTCTATTTTTATGTAAAAATAATTTCATTAAATTTCAAGAATCCTTGATATAAACGATTATTTTTATGCTCTCCGGATAAAAGTATAAAAATTATTTATTAAATTGTCAGTTGGCCCGTTGAATAGGTTTTAATGGCTTTATTTGGCTGAATATTTTCCTGATCTGAATGATAATTCACCTGGTAGCTTTTTTTCTGCAAATTACCGATTCGGCAATTTTCTTTCGGTAAGAGGGGATTATAATAATTCGCCGGGTAGGCTTAAAGAAAAATAGTAGGAGAATTTTATTTAAATATGAAACACAATAAAAAAAAAATTGTAAGTTATGAAAGTTCGGTCACTCGTGGTAAAAGTTTGAGGAACCCTGAATATTCTGTGAGGTAGTTTGATAAAATTATAAATGTGATGATGAAATAATAGGTGAATAACTTAGAATTATTAAATATATTTGCTTTTCAACATGTTCAATACACTAATCAGATATTTCCCAAGTTTATTGAAACTTTACAAAAGTTAAATGATTCAGGAAAAAAAGCATATTTAAGCATATATTGTTGAATACAGTCTAGCTCTGCATTACACAAGCAGAAACATAGCTGTATAAAAGCAATTTGGCAGTACAGGCTAGCAATAAGCATACACAAGACATCTCAATAACAGGAAATAATAATGATAATAAAATTAATAATAGTAATAATAGATTGCTTTCATTTTTACAAATTCATTTTTAAAGCACTGGGATTAATACAATAATACCAGCAATAAAATAAGGATGCATGGAGTTTCGGGTAGGTAAAAGTTCTTAGCGTAAGCTGGGTTAGTGAGCATCATAGAGAAGATTAGCCTAGGCCTACGGGAGGTTTCAAACTTCACCTACAATGTATAAGACGCAGGGCAATTTTTTGAGCCAAAATTTTGGGGGAAAAGTGCATCCTATATGGCGTCAAATACGGTAATTGAAGTATATGGTGAGTCGTGCATGGATGTCTAAAAACATTCACAAGTGGTGTAGGGAGTTTGCAACAACAACAAGGTTCAATACTTCCTCAATCACATGGTGTCGAGCTGGTATGACATGGGCATACAAGAATTGTGTGTAAAAATAGATACATGTTCAAAGTTTAAAATGATGTAAACATCATTGACAATAAACAAACGTTTCTATGATTTTAAATTTAGAAGACCTTACATTTTGGATTTAAAATGATGTAAACATCATTAACAATAAACGTTTTTGTGATTTCGAAAAAATTTTGGAAATCTTGCCTTTGGGATTACCCTTGTATATATATATATTTACCAACCCCTCCGCACGAGCAGGATGTGACAGAAGGTCAATTTCTTAAGCGGAGTTCAACTGGTATGAATTCAAAGTTTTCTTTCTCCTAGACCGGTTGCCTAACCAAGGTTAAAAAGCCCAGTCTGCCCCTACTATTTATCCATAGCTGGAGGGAGAGTAGCATTCGTACCTTTCCCAAAGGTATTAGCGCTAAGTGAAATGCAATTACCAAGTCCAGGATTTGAACTCGGGGCGACAAGTCCATTTCCCAAGACTTTAACCATTACACCACACGCTTCCATAAACCCTTGTATATAGCTACAGTAAACATTTTCAAACAAGGGTTGAAGAAATTATTATCAATCAAGTACACAAAGAGATTCAATTGTCAAATTAAACAGATCTTATTATAATGGAGATACAGTGTCTGTTTGTAACCAAAACTACCTCACTGTGTACATCACAATAAAAGTCATCGAAGTGGCCTAAAGTCAGTATCAGCCAGACATCAAGGGAGTCTATCCCCCACTAGACCAAGGAGATTGTTTTTTGGCATCTGAACTAGAGCGCCACACCTACCATCAGCTCCTCACTTTACCGCACAGATCCCTGTGCTACTCATACGCTGAGTTAGCAAGGGCCAGTATCGGAACTGGAACCTTGTGGTTCCTAGTCCGACACTCTACCGACTGAGCTAAACTGGCCCTACATCACAATACTCTCAGGAATTGCGTAAATTTATCAATGAGTATTGATTTTATAGTCAAAATCATTAATAAATAGAATAGAATAAATCTTATTAATGATATCTCTATGAAAATCTTAGATTTGCTTCAAAACAGCCCATGTTATTAGTGCATTTAATATCCTGCAATGTATCTTATATATCACAAAGAAATAAAGGTTTATATAATGTATAGTTTGGTTAATTTGCATACTGGTTTTAACAAAACTGGGTTTAATAAATAATTACTTGGTGTGATTGATCTCTACTATTATTGTTTTATTCTCCAACGAATTAAAATCAATCCCATGAATGATTTTATATAGAATCCAATTAAAATATAATTAAAATAAGTGTAATCTTTTTATATGCGTTCTTATTTAATTTTTTTTGATTTAGTGCATCCTGGGATGCACATATTTGCTTTGAATGAATCCCCGGGAAAATTTATGGGTCCCAACTAAAGTTTCTTAATAGATTGTAACGGTTTATATAATGTATAGTTTGGTTAATTTGTATACTGGTTTTAACAAAACCGGGTTCAATAAATAATTACTTGGTGTGATTGATCTCTAATATTATTGGTTTATTCTCCAACGTATTAGAATCAATCCTATAAATGATTAAACCAATTAAAATATAATTAAAATAAGTGTAATCTTTTTATATGAGTTTTTATTTAATTTCGTTAGTCTTTCTAGTTTAATATATATTTCATTACATAGAAATTTAAATATTTATGCCTGGAGGGTGCATATTCTTGCTAGTTTAAATAAAGATAACATTTTTTAAATGATATAAGCTGTAATAATTGGAATTTAAACTCTTTTATTTAGAGCTGTTAATACTAGATATAAACATCCTTGTTTAATCATAACTTCTACATTTCCTTGAAACACAAATAAAATTACATTGAAAAGTTCATAATTCATAGTACATTCTTTACCATCATGTCATGCGGACAGCATGGATTTCCAAGACTCTCTCTCACCAACCATCCCCTATCAGTCAGTTTGCAAAGTAGCTTTACTAAACTTATGTTATAATGGTAACCAATCTGTTGGTTCTATTTTGCTGTCCCTCTATGGTATCAAGTATTAGGAAAATTTAGCAATGAAAGACAGGAGTGAGGGAAGAGTAAGTTTCAGTTCTATTTTTTGATTATACACCCTCAGTTTCAAATCTTTTTATCTGCATTCTTATTTAGTTTCATTAGCATTTCTAATTTGACACAATATTTTATTACATTAAAACAAAGATACTTGCACTCGGAGGGTGCATATATTTGCTTGTACAAATAATTTGCACACAGTTGTATGGTATCAAGTATTCCTATCAAATACAAATAATTTGCACGCAGTTGTATGGTATCAAGTATTCCTATCAAATACAAATAATTTGCACACAGTTGTATGGTATCAAGTATTCCTATCAAATACAAATAATTTGCACACAGTTGTATGGTATCAAGTATTCCTATCAAATACAAATAATTTGCACACAGTTGTATGGTATCAAGTATTCCTATCAAATACAAATAATTTGCACAATCAAGTATTCCTATCTAATACAAATAATTTGCACACTGTTGTATGGTATCAAGTATTCCTATCAAATACAAATAATTTGCACACAGTTGTATGGTATCAAGTATTCCTATCAAATACAAATAATTTGCACACAGTTGTATGGTATCAAGTATTCCTATCAAATACAAAAAATTTGCACACAGTTGTATGGTATCAAGTATTCCTATCAAATCTTGTTATAATGGAGATTGTGTTTTTCTGTCTGTAACTGAAAGTATATTACTATTCAAGTCACAATTCTCTTAGTTATTTACGTTACATTCTACAGGATTTTATTTTTATTTAAACCTCAATTATTAATAAAATTGTTTTACATAATTAATGTAGTTGACCATATCTACATTCTCACAACATGCAATTGTATTTATATATACAACAAAATATCGTTTTACTGTGTGAACGGGAAGGCTAATTTGCATATTGATATAAAAAAATCTGATTTTAATAAATATGTGCTTAGTATTACTGATTTCTAATTGTTTGGTTTTATCTTTATGAATTTGAGACAAAATCTCTGGGATAAATCTTAAAAGAAATCCATTAACAAGAAGAAATAACTGTAATTTTATTCTTTACTTTCTATTTTAACTAAATAGTTAAATTAGGAAAAATTAGCAATGAAAGACGGGAGTGATGGAAGAGTAAGTTTCAGTTGTTCTATTTTTTTATTATACCCCTCTCAGTTTCAAATCTTTTTATCTGCATTCTGATTTAGTTTCATTAGCCTTTCTAATTTAATATAATATTTTATTACATTAAAACATGAATACTTGCACCCAGAGGGTGCATATATTTGCTAGTACAGATAATTTGCACGCAGTTGTATGTATCAAGTATTCCTATCAAATACAAATAATTTGCACGCAGTTGTATGGTATCAAGTATTCCTATCAAATACAAATAATTTGTTGTATCCTATCTCTAATATGAATAATTTGCCCCTCAAGAGAAATGCAGACAGAATTTTAAGCAATTTTTTAACCCATCACTACAGGAGGCTTGGTTCCTATGTGGTATTCCACATCAGAAAATGACGGTTATTTCCTATAACTCCAATATAAACAAAGGGGAACCAGTCTTGACTGATAAATTAATTTATTTTCCCATTAAATTAACTCTAACTCTAACCCTAACCCTGTCTTCTTTTGTCCTAGTTGATCAATAAATAATTTATCAGTCAAGAGTTGTTTATGTTAGACTTATAGGAAATGACCAAAATGAACCATTATACACACCTAACAATGGTTGACTAATAAGAAGATTGGTTGAAAGAATCAACATTAAGCATACGAAGAAGGGCCCCCCCCTTCTTCGTAATTCTGTTGATTTAATAGAGCAAATCAAATACATGACTATGAGTAATATGCATTAGATATGTCATGTGAGATGGGTGTGGTTTTATTTAACTCTTAACATCCTGTTCCGAATTTTCAAAGTCCAGAACCCCATTTGGTACTATTCACAGAGTACCATCCTGGCCTCCTGCCTTAAAAAACACTAGGCGGTGATAGGTCAAAAAACAAACCACCTATGAATGAAGTCCCTAGCTGAAGCGTTGCCTGCTGTATATGAAAAAATAAGTTGTCGATTGAAGGCATTTTTATCAACAAATTTTTATTTTTTTTTAGTGGTTTGAAGGCGTTAAAAGTAAGCCATATTTTTGAAAATATTAAAAAAATAAAAATAAAACAGCGTTTTTCCCAAAAAGTTAATGCGATATTTCACCACCTCCAGTCTTTTTTTTCAACAAGTAAATGTAAATATTTTAACCTTTTTAAAAATATGGCAAAAACTAATTTTTTAGTTTGAAGGCGTTAAAAAAACACCTTCAAACCAAAAAATTAGTTTTCGTTTTCAATTGGAAAGAAATATTTCTATGCAATTGATATGATGGATCTGTTTGAGAATACTAACATGGATGACATTTTATTCTTCTTGAGAGAAATAAAAAAAATATATAAAAAATTGTGAATCAGATATAAAATGCAACCCCGAAATACATCTCCGAAAATGCATCCACAAAAAAACCATCTCCAGAAATGCATCCGCAAAAAATACATCTCCAGAAAAGCATCCGCAAAAAATACATCTCCAGAAAAGCACCTATAAAGGAAACTTGAGTACCAGTTTTATCTCTCACTCAGTTTGTGGCATTAATAATGATTTAATTATTACAACTTTTGATATGTTTATGAGAAAGAAAGAAAGAGAGAGAACCACCTGCAACAGATGGTATATGAAGTTAACTTTCTAGCACACCGATATCTATAAAGTAGTCCCAATTATCAGCGTAAATAGAAACGATTATTTTTTTATAACGAGAATAATAACGTAATAATCAAACAGTGATCTTATAAATAAAATATCAACACTCGTGTTCCCTAATTGTGCGACCGTTATCATTTTGTAACACCCTCTGGTTAAAAATGAGACTGTCCAAATCGTCCAAGATGAAATGCAAAAAATATAAATCCTAATTATCTGGTGTTGCTTATCCACCGAATTATTTCTTATGAGTGTTGACACCTCAGCTAAATAATGGACCATTCCATTTTTATTATTATGAAACAAAAAGAAGAAAAAAGATGCTACACAAAAATACAAGAAAAAAAGTATGGGAAATATAGAGAGGGGATGAGCGCGCAGAAGCGATAATGCTGATGTTTCAATCAAACAAGATGAAAAGTAGGAAAGAGAGAAAAGAAAAAAAATGAGTTAAATCAAGATTATTATACTTTTTATATATTGAACTATTTGCAATAGCATCGAATTGGTAAGACAATGCAACAAGTAGTCATAACTGAATACGGATCTAATCTTGCTGCAATACTACTGCAAAATGCCAGGATATTTATGAAGCCCCACACATCATAGAAACCAAGCAGCCAATCAGGACTCAAGGAATCGAATCACCCAAATACATGAATGGACTATTCTTGATTTTCATAAATATCAACTGTCTTGGTCACTGCTTCAGTTGTGCTTAGCCAGTTGTTGTTGTTCAAACCAACAGTAGACTGACTGACTTCAATAGTATAGAACCATGTGGGCACCTACTAAGATCAGGTCTGCTCGGATACCGGATGCTGTACAAAGGACCTTCCAGGTGTGATGGCTGATAGGGATGGGTTGCAATGAAAGTCATGGAGAGCTGTGCTGTCGGCACAACCTGATAATTATTAGTTGTTTTTTGGGGGGAGGGGGGTTAAAAGGTCAAAGTTACAATATACATTGATAGAGGCTTAGAGCTAATCAGATTTATTAATGAAATACTTGCTTAATTGTTTTTTTGGGTTTTTTTTAATTTTCTGCTCTAAGCCTCTATCAATGTATATTGTAACTTTGACCTTTTAACCCCTCCCCCCAAAAAACAACTAATAATTATCAGGTTGTGCGACAGCACAGCTCTCCATGACTTTTCATTGCAACCCATCCCTATCAGCCATCACACCTGGAAGGTCCTTTGTACAGCATCCGGTATCCGAGCAGACTGATCTTAGTAGGTGCCACATGGTTCTATACTATTGAAGTCAGTCAGTCTACTGTTGGTTTGAACAACAACAACTGGCTAAGCACAACTGAAGCAGTGACCAAGACAGTTGATATTTATGAAATCAAGAATAGTCCATTCATGTATTTGGGTGATTCGATTCTTGAGTCCTGATTGGCTGCTTGGTTTCTATGATGTTGTGGGGCTTCATAAATATCCTGGCATTTTGCAGTAGTATTGCAGCAAGATTAGATCCGTATTCAGTTATGACTACTTGTTGCATTGTCTTACCAATTCGATGCTATTGCAAAATAGTTCAATATATAAAAAGTATAATAATCTTGATTTAACTCATTTTTTTTCTTTTCTCTCTTTCCTACTTTTCATCTTGTTTGATTGAAACATCAGCATTATCGTTCTGCGCGCTCATCCCTCTCTATATTTCCATACTTTTTTTCTTGTATTTTTTGTGTAGCATCTTTTTTCTTCTTTTTGTTTCATAATAATAAAAATGGAATGGTCCATTATTTAGCTGAGGTGTCAACACTCATAAGAAATAATTCGGTGGATAAGCAACACCAGATAATTAGGATTTATATTTTTTGCATTTCATCTTGGACGATTTGGACAGTCTCATTTTTAACCAGAGGGTGTTACAAAATGATAACGGTCGCACAATTAGGGAACACGAGTGTTGATATTTTATTTATAAGATCACTGTTTGATTATTACGTTATTATTCTCGTTATAAAAATAATCGTTTCTATTTACGCTGATAATTGGGACTACTTTATAGATATCGGTGTGCTAGAAAGTTAACTTCATATACCATCTGTTGCAGGTGGTTTCTCTCTTTTTCTTTTTCTCATAAACATATCAAAAGTTGTAATAATTAAATCATTATTAATGCACAAACTGAGTGAGAGATAAAACTGGTACTCAAGTTTCCTTTAAGGTGCATTTCTGGAGATGGTTTTTTTGGCGGATGCATTTCTGGAGATGGTTTTTTTGCGATGCATTTCTGGAGATGGTTTTTTTGCGGATGCATTTCTGGAGATGGTTTTTTTGCGGATGCATTTTGGGAGATGGTTTTTTTTTGCGGATGCATTTTCGGAGATGTTATTTTTTGCAGATGCTTTCGAGATGTTTTTTTGCAGATGCATTTCTGGAGATGTAATTTTTTGTGGACTTGCATTTTCGGAGGATGTATTTTTGCAGATGCATTTCTGGAGTGTATTTTTTTGTGGATGCATTCTGGAGATGTTATTTTTTGTGGATGCATTTCTGGGATGTATTTTTTGTGGGATGCATTTTATACTCTGATTCACAATTTTTGTATTATTTTTATTTCTCTCAGAAGGATAAAATGTCATCCATGTTAGGTATTCTCAAACAGTGATCAGATATAAAATGCATCAAAAAAAATACTCTCCAGAATGCTCCACAAAAATACATCTCAGAAATGCTCACAAAAATACATCTCCAGAAATTGCATCTGCAAAAAATACATCTCCATGAATGCATCCACAAATACATCTCCAGAAATGCATCTGAAAAAATACATCTCCGAAATTGCATCTGCAAAAAATACATCTCGAAAATGCATCCGCAAAAAAACCTGCTCCAGAAATGCATCCGCAAAAAACCATCTCCAGAAATGCAGTCCGCAAAAAACATCTCAGACAATGCATCCGAAAAAACTCTCCAGATGCATCCCGCAAAAAACCTCTCCAGAAATGCACCTATAAGGAACTTGAGTACCATTTTATCTCTCACTCAGTTTGTGGCATTAATAATGATTTAATCTATTAAACTTTGATATGTTTTATAAGAAAGAAAGAAAGAGAGAGAACACTGAAACAGATGGTATATCGAAGTTAACACTTCTAGCACCCGATATCTTAGTAGTCCCAATTATCAGCGTAAATAGACGAATTATTTTTTTAACGGAATATTAACGTAATAATCAAACAGTGATCTTATAATAAAAATATCAACACTCGTGTTCCCTAATTGTCGCGTATCATTTGTAAACACCCTCTGGTTAAAATGAGACTGTCCAAATCGTCAAGATGAAATGCAAAAATATAAATCCTATTTTGGTGTTGCTTATCACCGAATTATTTCTTATGGTGTTTGACACTCGCTAATAATGGACCATTCATTTTTATATTATGAAACAAAAGAAGAAAAAAGATCTACCAAAAATACAAGAAAAAAGTATGGGAATTCAGAGAGGGGTGAGCGCGCAGCAGCGATAATGCTGATGTTTCCAATCAAACAAGAGTGAAAAAGTAGGAAAAGAGAGAAAGAAAAATGAGTTAATCAAGATTATTATACTTTTTTATATATTGAATATTTGCAATAGCATCGAATGGTAAGACAATGCACAGTAGTCCTAACTGGAATACGGATCTAATCTTGCTGCAATACTACTGCAAAATGCAGGATAATTATGAAGCCCACAACATCATAGAAACCAAGCAGGCAATCAGGACTCAAGGAATCGAATACCAATACTGAATGACTATTCTATGATTTTCATAAAATTACTGTCTTGGTCACTGCTTAGTTGTGCTTAGCCAGTTGTTGTTGTTCAACCAAGTAGACTGACTGACTTCAATGTAATAGACCATGTGGGGCAGCCTACTAAGATTCAGGTCTGCTCGGATACGCGATGCTGTACAAAGGACCTTCAGGTGTGATGGCTGATGGGATGGGTTGCAATGAAAGTCATGGAGAGCTGTGCTGTCGGCACAACTGTAATTATTAGTTGTTTTTTGGGGGGGAGGGGGTTTAAAGTTCAAAGTTACATATACTTGATAGAGGCTTAAGTAATCAAGATTTATTAATGAAATACTTGCTTAATTGTTTTTTTTGGTTTTTAAATTTTCTGGCTCTACTCTTGTGGCTCACATCTGTTGGGGATACACATTGACCGATAGGAAGTTAGCAAGATTAACCAGAATATGTGAATCCTATTTTTTTCTCTCTTTTCTCTCTCTCTCTCTCTCTCTCTCTCTCTCTCTCTTTATCTCTCTTTTCTCTGTTTCTTTTCTCTCTCTTTTACTTCTTTTTCTCTTCTCTCTCTCTTTCTCTTTTTCTCTTTTTCTCTCTATCTCTATTTCTATCTATCTCTATTTCTATTCTTTCTATCTCTATTTCTATCTCTATTTCTATTTCTTTCTATCTCTATTTCTATTTCTTTTATCTCTATTTCTGATTTTATTTCTTTCTATCTCTATTTTCTATCTCTATTCTTTCTATCTCTATTCTATCTTTATTTCTTCTCATCTCTATTTCATGCTCTATTCTTCATCTCATATTTCTATCTATCTATCTCATCTATCATTTCTATCTATATCTATTTCTTATTCTTATTTATCTATATCTTTCTCTATCTATCTTTCTATATTCTATCGTATCTACTTCATATCTTCTATCTCTCTATCTTTCTATAATCTTCTACTATCTCTAATCTTTCTAATGTTCTATTCTCTTCTATCTACTTTCATATTTATCTCTAATCTCTATCTATTCTATCTTATCTCTATCTATCTCTAATCTCTATCTCTTTCTATCTGTCTTTCTATCTCTATCTTTCTATCTATCTCTATCTTCTATCTTCTCTATCTATCCTCATATTTTCTATCTATCTCTATCTTCTATCTATCCTATCTTTTATCTATCTTTCTATCTATTTCTATCTTTCATCTACTTTCTATCTGATTCTATTTTCGTTACTTCTATCTTCTCTACTTCTAATCTCTTTCTATCTATCTATCTTTCTATCTTCTCTACTTTCTATCGTATCTATTCTATCTATCTATCTTCTATCTCTATCTCTTACTTTCTAATCTATCTTTCTATCTATTCTATCTTTCTATCCTATCTTATCTAATCTACTCTATCTTTCTATCTATCTTTCTACTTATCTCTATCTTTCTATCTATCTCTATCTTCTATCTATCTCTATCTTCTATCTATCTCATCTTTCTATCTATCTATCTTTTATCTATCTATCTTCTATCTATCTCTATCTTTCATATCTCTATCTCTATCTATCTTGCTATCTTTCTTCTATCCTTCTATCTTTCTATCTATCTTTTCTATCTATCTCTATCTTTCTATCTTCTATCTTTCATCTATCTTCTATCTATCTTTTTTCTAATCTTTCTATCTTTCTATTCTATCTTCTCTATTCTTTCTATCATCTCATCTTATTCGATCTATCTCTATCTTCTCTATCTTTCTATCTCGATCTCTTCTATCTATCTATCTACTATCTATCTATATCTATATCTCGATTTATCTATCTATCTATCTGCTACTTTCTATCTATCCTTATCTTCTATCTATCTCCTATCTTTCTATCTATCTCTATCTTTCTATCTATCTCTATTCTATCTCTTCTATCTCTATCTTATCTATCTATCTCTATCTATTCTATTCTCTATCATCTCTATCTTCTCTGATCTCTATCTTTCTACTCTTCTATTCTATCTCTAGCTCTATCTTTCTATGCTCTAGTCTTATCTATTCTTCTCTATTCTATCTTTATCATCAATCTATTATCACTTCCTTCTTCTCTCATCTTCTCAGAAACACTTTGAAGGCCGAATGGCACATCAGTGAACACTGTGTATATCAGAGATGCACTGACCAGAGAAAATCATATCCATGCATCCCAGTGTTTGTTGTGTTTTTTCGTTTTTTTTTTCTTTTTTTTTTTCGTTTTTTTTTCTTTTTCTTTTTCTGCCACAGTTCAGCTAACTTAAATACATTTTCAAATTTTCTTGGAAACAATTATACTGTATGGGTACAAGGTATGGAGGGAAATTAGACACTTTAGTTGTCATAATAAAAACTCTACCAAAATTTATTAAGAAACTTGGTTGGGACCATCAAATTCCCGGGGACTCATTCAAATCAAATCCGTGCATCACCAGACACACTAAATTAAAAACTATCGCATCACTGGTATATAACAATAAATGAGGACAATTGTCTGAAAATCAAATAATACAATTTATCCATGAGTTTGAGATTTGCAAAGTAAAACAGAAACACTGGTTTTTCCTCTTTCTTTTTTCTTTTTTTTTCTTTTTTTTCTTTTTTTCTTCTTTTCTTTTTTCTTTTTCTTCTTTTTCTCTTCTTTTCTTTTCTTTTTCTTTTTTTCTTTTTGTTCTTTTTCTTTCTTCTCTTTGTCTTTTCTTTTTTTCTTCTTTTTCTTTCTTTTCTTTTTTGTTCTTTTTTTTCTTTTTCTTTCTTTCTTCTTTCTTTTCTTTTCTTTTTCTCTTTTTCTTTTCTTTTTTTTTTTTTTTTTCTTTTTTTCTTTTTTTCTTTTTTTTTCTTTTTTTTTCTTTTTTTCCTTTTTTTTTTTCTTCGTTTTTTCTTTTCTTTCTTCTTTTCCTATTCTTTTCTTTTTCCTTTTACTTTTTTCTTTCTTTTCTTTTTTTCTTCTTTTTTTTTTTTTTTTTGTTAAATTTTTGTTATTATTTCTGTCCATTCCTTCTGGTTATGAGGTTGAAATAATTTTTTTAATAGGAATTATCTTCTTTTTTTTTATCAGCGAACTGGATTTTTCACAATGTGTAATGTCAATTGCTTTTGTATAGAATCCATCAACGAACATATGTTCAATCTTTTTTGTTTGGATGTAACAGTTTAAAGTCAATAATGCAGAAAATTAACAAAATAAACATCAATGTTTTTTGTTCTATCTCATGTCCAATTTGTCATTTTTATCAGACTTTTCTACTCATTTTGGAATTTCTAGTGTTGTTGTGGTGTGTGTGTATGTAATTATATATTATATATATTACACACAAACAACCTAAGGTTTATTTCCGCTGTCGTTTATGCAAAAATTTATACACAGACACACACAACACAAACACACCTAAAATGCACATGTTTCCTTTCGATAACACATACCTACAACCGTCCATACTCACGACCATAAAGAGGAATATTGACGTCATATTTCAAATCGTCCCCTTTTTTCAAACCTCAAAAATTTTTATACAGATGAATAACATGACTACCAATCACTTTTCTCATTATTCTGTGATAAATAATTTCTTATCAACAAATGCCCTGAGATGATCTAATTAATAGATCGTAAACACTGCAGTAAGTCTGGCCAATAAACTCACCACTTAACCATTAAACCTGTTTTTTTTTTTTTCATTTTCTTATATACTATATTATTATATATATATTATATATATATATATAATATATATGGTATTTGTGAAATGTCACAATGGTTAGTTGATGCAGTTTCACAATAAGACACTGATTAAATATAAAGTGCATACGTTAGTAGAGCAAATTTATTATCTAGAGGTACATGGGGGGGGGTTACGCTCAGTCGGTAGAGCATTTCGGCCTAGAAACCCACATTAGGGGTGTCGCCAACTCAGCGTATGAGTAGCACAGGATCTGTGCGGTAAAGTAAGGAGCTGATGGTAGGTGTGGCGCTCCACCTCAGATGCTAAAAAAAAACAATCTCCTTGGTCGTACGCACTATTGAAAAGGGATAGACTCCTCCACTGAATGGCTGATACCGACTTTAGGCCACCCTGTCGACTTTACTTTTACTTATACTACATACATATTATAATATATATATATATATATATATATATATATATATATAATATATATATATAATATATGGTGTGGTGTGTATGTGTTTTTATTTTGTTTTTTTTTTGTTTTTTTCGGACAAGTGTTATAGTGTTAATGATTATTTTCAATTGGTATTTCTTTTTTCATTTTTTTTCCCAGGTGAAGTTTGGTAGTATATTTTTACTAACAAATTATTTGCAAGGTTTTTTTTTTGGTTTTTTCATTACCATCAAGGGTTTACTAATAGGAATTATTTATTTATTTATTTATATATATATTATATATAATATATTATATATATATATATAATGAAAAATAGATGGAAATTAATCCGACAGTATGAAAATTTAACATTTTGAAACGCTATGATGTTTGTTATGTGATTGCTGGACAGATCTGTTTCGACCAAATCGATAAGTTTGGTCTTCATCAAAGAGCGACATAGACGAGAAGAAAGATATCCGTTAAAAAGACTGTTTACAAAAAATATATATATATATATATTTTTACAAATATAATATATATTCACACACACACAGTGATGCTGATAGCTTTTTTTTGAATTAGTGCATCTGGGATGCACTATTTGCTTTGAATGAGTCCTGGAAAAGTTTATAGGTCCAAAAAATCCATCTAACTCCTACCTTGTAACCTATCCTGTGCAATTCGTGTCAAAGAAACTATTGAAATGTATTTACAGCTGGCTTGAAATGTGAGCGAAGAAAAAGAAAATCACTGGGATGCATGGATATATTTTTACTCGATCTTTTTAGATTTTTGTTGTTCAGGGATGCAGGATGCGTACCTATCAGCATCTCTGGAACGTTTAGTGGTGGCTAGACTTGTCAACTATTTCTAGCTGGAGCGAAACCTGACTGACTTTTTATCAATCTGATTCCTTACCCCCGTCAACCCGTCTTCATCTGCCAGTAAGAAGCGGGTTTGCATACCTTTCCCAAGGAGATTGCACTATGTGAAATGCAAGCAGCCTCGCCCAGGATTTGAACTCACATTTAAATAGTGTTGTATATTATATATATATATATATTTATATTATATAGGTCATCCACAGAGACGTATTTCGACTTATCATGTCTCTTCAGTGTGGCTAGACATTTTGATTGAAATCCGATCGGTTGGGTGTCTGTCCGACACCTTACCATTAGGCTGTCTTTCATCTTACAGAATGGGAAGGGATTTTTACTGTTTTAATACACCATCGCTTTGTATGTAAAGGCTGTCATAGAGTGCTCCATTCCTTATATATAGAGCGTCGCGTTTACGCTTGAGTTGGCGGCCGTCAGCGAAATCCCCCACCACCCCCCAGAGTGCTCAATATTATTTTTATTGAAGGTAACATTAAATGAAAAAGAAATATATTGTAAAAATGGAAATGTGCATAAGATTCTTTACATATGTGTTTTTTTGTTTTTTTGTTTTCCGGAAAAAAATCATTTTTGTAAACAATCAAAGGGATAACTTTGTGAGCCTTAATTTTGGATTTATCAGCGTCCATGAACTTAACCGAAATATTGCAGTTATTACAAAATACATAACCGCAAAACATGATCTTGCAGACACCACCAGAGGGATTAAATGGTATCCTGACGAAGGCAAAAAGCCTGAAACCTTAGGTAGATGCCCACTAACCTTTGTATAAACAGTTATATTTAATAAATAAAGCTCTTACATTTGTAATTGAGCACTTTATTTTCCTTATTTCATCTCGGAAAAATTACCATATTTATATATAATATTCTTTGTTGGGGTACCAAGTTTCTTGGTACAAGGTGATTTTAGGCTGGTCCTATTCTCTACCAGTAGTTTGTTGTAGAGTTCAGGTCCTGTATGAGAGCTCAATGTTTAATTATTATAAAACAGAGCAAATTTATTTGTGAATAAAAAGGCCTTAAATACCAGGGGTATTGTGATTATGGACCATTTCCACTCGTGGGTATCTAGGGCCCACCGAGCTTCGTCAGACCACGTTTTTATTTTATTAAGACTGGCAAATGGCCAATTTCGGTTTACATTTATACATTTCTCCCTGCCTCCAGGGGCGATATTTGTGTATTTTTTATTTCAAATGCCAACCCCCTCTGCATGAGCAGGATGTGACACAAGGTCAATTTCATAAGCTGGGTTTAAGAGTTTGAATTTGGTTTTCCCTCTCCTACACTAGTTACCTAGCCAGGGTTAAAAAGCCGGGTCGGCACTACTATTTAGCCGTGGCTGTATAACTCATTTTCTTGTAAGAACTTTAATGATAAACTATCAGGGCCTGTGGATATACCACAGTATGATAATTCAATTAGGCCAATGGAGCCACCTGTTGGCCGTGGGTGGCGACCCGTGATGCTTAAGGATAGAGCCCAGGTGGATGAGCAGTTCATGACATGCAATACTCCACTTTGGCTATTTAACCCATAGATGGAACCCTAACAGGTACTACCACTCCGGGTCAGAGTGGACCAGGGAGCAATGGTGATGAAGGGGTGCTCCACATTCCCCAAACCTCCAAAACTGGAACCTCACCATCAGATAGAGTTTAACGTCATTCCCAGGACATGTAGACCCGCAGCCACCGCCTTCTAGCACCCATATGATAAAAAGGGGTTGGGGCTTGCCATTAAGGGCAATAGGGTTGGGAAAATCATATAGGTGCTAGGGCTTGACGTGACCAGCCGATTGATTGGAGGGGGCCTCTCCGACCAACCGTCTAACCATAGGACCAAAGTGGAGTATTGCATGCTCATCCACCTGGGCTCTATCCTTAAGCATCACGGGTCGCCACCCACAGCCAACAGGTGGCCCCATTGGGGGAGTCTTACCTCTCTGCAGAGGTGCAGTCGGTGCATTCTAACGCCCCAGCCGACAGGGCGGATTACAATATAGATTATGAAAAAAAAAAAGAAAAAAGTAAGTAAAGTCATCGGGGTGGCCTAAAGTCGGTATCAGCCAGACAGCGAGGGAGTCTATCTCCTTTTCCCTAGAGTTAGATCAAGGAGTTTTTTTTTGGCTTCTGAAGTGGAGCGCCACATCTACCATTAGCTCCTCTCTTTACCGCACAGGTCCCAGTGCTACTCATACGCTGAGTTGGCGAGGGCTGGTATCGAACTCGGAACCTTGTGGTTCCTAGTCGGACGCTCTACCGATGGAGCTAAACAGGCCAAGACAAACTTCACATGGTAGAAAGGGGAACACGAGTATTAATATGACGATTTGCTTTACACAAAATAATGACCAAACATTTATCCGCCCTGTCGGTGGGGCATTAGAATGTACCGACTGCACCTCTGCAGAGGGGTAAAACTCTCCCAAATGGGGCCACCTGTAATTCTTATCCATTAAGAATTCATTTGAAAACTTAATCGGCATTAAATGACCCACTGAGGTTGATATGCCATAAAACAAATCAAACCAAAATGCACAACAATGTTGCCAATAGCTGTGCATGCACAACAAACACAACAGTGTTGCCAATAGCTGCACAGTGTCCCCAAATGCTTTGGAGACCTTACTTTTGAGATTACCCTCATAATAGGATTTCTCACTCATAAAGTTTTATGTAAGGTCTCTTCTTTAAATAGGTCTAGTTACTTGTAAGGAGAATGCACAACAAACACAACAGTGTTGCCAATAGCTGCACAGTGTCCCCAAATGCTTTGGAGACCTTACTTTTGAGATTACCCTCGTAATAGAATTTCTCACTCATAAAGTTTTATGTAAGGTCTCTTCTTTAAATAGGTCTAGTTACTTGTAAGGAGAATGCACAACAAACACAACAGTGTTGCCATAGCTCACAGTGTCCCCAAATGCTTTGGAGACCTTACTTTTGAAGATTACCCTCGTAATAGAATTTCTCACTCATAAAGTTTTATGTAAGGTCTCTTCTTTAAATAGGTCTAGTTACTTGTAAGGAGAATGCACAACAAACACAACAGTGTTGCCAATAGCTGCACAGTGTCCCAAATGCTTTGGAGACCTTACTTTTGAGATTACCCTCGTAATAGAATTTCTCACTCATAAAGTTTTATGTAAGGTCTCTTCTTTAAATAGGTCTAGTTACTGTTAAGGAGAATGCACAACAAACACAACAGTGTTGCCAATAGCTGCACAGTGTCCCAAATGCTTTGGAGACCTTACTTTTGAGATTACCCTCATAATAGGATTTCTCACTCATAAAGTTTATGTAAGGTTCTCTTCTTTAAATAGGTCTAGTTACTTGTAAGGAGAATGCACAACAAACACACAGTGTTGCCAATAGCTGCACAGTGTCCCCAAATGCTTTGGAGACCTTACTTTTGAGATTACCCTCATAATAGGATTTCTCACTCATAAAGTTTTATGTAAGGTCTCTTCTTTAAATAGGTCTAGTTACTTGTAAGGAGAATGCACAACAAAAACACAACAGTGTTGCCAATAGCTGCACAGTGTCCCCAAATGCTTTGGAGACCTTACTTTTGAGATTACCCTCATAATAGGATTTCTCACTCATAAAGTTTTATGTAAGGTCTCTTCTTTAAATAGGTCTAGTTACTTGTAAGGAGAATGCACAACAAACACAACAGTGTTGCCAATAGCTGCACAGTGTCCCCAAATGCTTTGGAGACCTTACTTTTGAGATTACCCTCGTAATAGAATTTCTCACTCATAAAGTTTTATGTAAGGTCTCTTCTTTAAATAGGTCTAGTTACTTGTAAGGAGAATGCACAACAAACACAACAGTGTTGCCAATAGCTGCACAGTGTCCCCAAATGCTTTGGAGACCTTACTTTTGAGATTACCCTCATAATAGGATTTCTCACTCATAAAGTTTTATGTAAGGTCTCTTCTTTAAATAGGTCTAGTTACTTGTAAGGAGAATGCACAACAAACACAACAGTGTTGCCAATAGCTGCACAGTGTCCCCAAATGCTTTGGAGACCTTACTTTTGAGATTACCCTCATAATAGGATTTCTCACTCATAAAGTTTTATGTAAGGTCTCTTCTTTAAATAGGTCTAGTTACTTGTAAGGAGAATGCACAACAAACACAACAGTGTTGCCAATAGCTGCACAGTGTCCCCAAATGCTTTGGAGACCTTACTTTTGAGATTACCCTCATAATAGGATTTCTCACTCATAAAGTTTTATGTAAGGTCTCTTCTTTAAATAGGTCTAGTTACTTGTAAGGAGAATGCACAACAAACACAACAGTGTTGCCAATAGCTGCACAGTGTCCCCAAATGCTTTGGAGACCTTACTTTTGAGATTACCCTCATAATAGGATTTCTCACTCATAAAGTTTTATGTAAGGTCTCTTCTTTAAATAGGTCTAGTTACTTGTAAGGAGAATGCACAACAAACACAACAGTGTTGCCAATAGCTGCACAGTGTCCCCAAATGCTTTGGAGACCTTACTTTTGAGATTACCCTCGTAATAGAATTTCTCACTCATAAAGTTTTATGTAAGGTCTCTTCTTTAAATAGGTCTAGTTACTTGTAAGGAGAATGCACAACAAACACAACAGTGTTGCCAATAGCTGCACAGTGTCCCCAAATGCTTTGGAGACCTTACTTTTGAGATTACCCTCGTAATAGAATTTCTCACTCATAAAGTTTTATGTAAGGTCTCTTCTTTAAATAGGTCTAGTTACTTGTAAGGAGAATGCACAACAAACACAACAGTGTTGCCAATAGCTGCACAGTGTCCCCAAATGCTTTGGAGACCTTACTTTTGAGATTACCCTCATAATAGGATTTCTCACTCATAAAGTTTTATGTAAGGTCTCTTCTTTAAATAGGTCTAGTTACTTGTAAGGAGAATGCACAACAAACACAACAGTGTTGCCAATAGCTGCACAGTGTCCCCAAATGCTTTGGAGACCTTACTTTTGAGATTACCCTCATAATAGGATTTCTCACTCATAAAGTTTTATGTAAGGTCTCTTCTTTAAATAGGTCTAGTTACTTGTAAGGAGAATGCACAAACAAACACAACAGTGTTGCCAATAGCTGCACAGTGTCCCCAAATGCTTTGGAGACCTTACTTTTGAGATTACCCTCATAATAGGATTTCTCACTCATAAAGTTTTATGTAAGGTCTCTTCTTTAAATAGGTCTAGTTACTTGTAAGGAGAATGCACAACAAACACAACAGTGTTGCCAATAGCTGCACAGTGTCCCCAAATGCTTTGGAGACCTTACTTTTGAGATTACCCTCATAATAGGATTTCTCACTCATAAAGTTTTATGTAAGGTCTCTTCTTTAAATAGGTCTAGTTACTTGTAAGGAGAATGCACAACAAACAGAACAGTGTTGCCAATAGCTGCACAGTGTCCCCAAATGCTTTGGAGACCTTACTTTTGAGATTACCCTCATAATAGGATTTCTCACTCATAAAGTTTTATGTAAGGTCTCTTCTTTAAATAGGTCTAGTTACTTGTAAGGAGAATGCACAACAAACAGAACAGTGTTGCCAATAGCTGCACAGTGTCCCCAAATGCTTTGGAGACCTTACTTTTGAGATTACCCTCATAATAGGATTTCTCACTCATAAAGTTTTATGTAAGGTCTCTTCTTTAAATAGGTCTAGTTACTTGTAAGGAGAATGCACAACAAACACAACAGTGTTGCCAATAGCTGCACAGTGTCCCCAAATGCTTTGGAGACCTTACTTTTGAGATTACCCTCATAATAGGATTTCTCACTCATAAAGTTTTATGTAAGGTCTCTTCTTTAAATAGGTCTAGTTACTTGTAAGGAGAATGCACAACAAACAGAACAGTGTTGCCAATAGCTGCACAGTGTCCCCAAATGCTTTGGAGACCTTACTTTTAGGATTACCCTCATAATATGATTCCTCGATCGTAAGGATTTATATAAGGCCTCTTCTTTAAATAGGTCTAGTTACTTTGTAAGTAATGAAGCTCATGTGATAATTATATGTCGTTTGTATATTTGTTCCAATCGTTGTACCACTTCTTTTAAAAAAAAAAAATGCTTACTTACATAAGTTGATTATTGTGTGTGTGGGAGGGGGGTGGGGGCGGTTTGCTCTAGAAAATCAGCCCACAGGTAAAATAGGTTCATCTATGCACCTGATCTCTCTTGAATGTCCTCCCGGTATGAATCTTTTCTTTTGTACTTATATTAAATAAGAGTGGTAGATAAAAGAATCTACAAAGGGACTGGCCTAATGCGACATCTACTATGTAAACTTTTCAATTACTATACTTTGTCAGTCTATCAAAGGAACTTTTTTTTTTTTTTTTTTTTTATCTACAAAAGGAAAAGGACGAATATGTTTAGGGTTTATCCCTTTTATATTACATGAAAAAATCTCTGGATATTTTTAAAGTTTTATTTAGACAATAGAGTTACAATATGTATACTTTTAGTATTATTATAATTTTGGATTCAGATTATTAACTAATGTGTGTGTGTGTGTGTGTATATATATATATATATATATATATATATATATATATATATTTTATAAAAAAAGAAGGTCCGCAAAATGTATTATGTTCTCAGAAAAAAATTTTTTATTCTTTTTATCTTACATATGCGACACGTGTTTCTGATCTGTTGTCTTCTTCAGGCATTGAGTTAACATTTTGGCAGAATATGTCCGATATTTGATAGGTTGTGTGTGTTTCTGCAATTTTTCTATATATATATATATATATATATATATATATATATATATATATATATATATATATATATGGGAGAAATATGAGGAGGTTAATCCGATAGTATGTGGAGAAAGGTAGACAAACACAGGATGTTATAGAAAATGGATGTTTTTTGACACCACTACCCACAATAAACATCCATTTTCTATAACATCCCATGTTTGTCTACCTTTCTACACACACACATACACACACACACACATATATATATATATATATACCATTGAAAGGAAGGAAAAACTCAAAAAACCATCATTATGTAATAAATTTATTTCGACTAAAACTTAAGGGGCTTTTAGAAATTTAAATAAACTTCTAAAACTCCCCAAAAGAAATTTTTAGCCTCATCAGACAGGACACCAAAAAAAAAATGAATTAACAAACTGAAATTTTTTTTTTTTACCCAGAATACATGTATTTGCACCTACTGAACATGCAATAACCATACAGTGTGAATTTAAAAATCCCATGTAGAATCATCCCTTACTACCAGTTTTTGGATACCTTATATATATATATATATATGTGAGAATGGCAAATGAATCCGACAATATGAGGAAAAAATGAGTAAAGAAAAGAAATGTAGATGGATAAAAATGAATTTTATCGATATCACTTTTAATCGATATCACTTACACATGTGTTTCGGTCTGTTTATCAAAATGTATACGGATTTACATTATTATTATTATTATTATTATTAAAATAATCAGATGGAGTTGAAATGATGATGATAATAATAATAGGAAAAATGCATAAAATGTTCCGTACACAGATTTTGCCGACCTTCATCAGATTTTTATTTTTTGAGTTGGAGACAAGAATGTGTTGGAGACAAACATGTGTAAGTGATATCGATTAAAAGTGATATCAATAAAATTCATTTTTATCCATCTACATTTCTTTTCTTTACTCATTTTTTCCTCATATATATATAAGAGAAAAATGGAAGTGAATCCAACGGTATGTAATATAGTGAAAAATTTGAAAAGGCACAGGTTTAAATAAAATGAGTGATATTTATTCGTTAAATTAAATGTCATCTTTCAAAATATACACATACATGCAACATTGAGAATGTTTCAGTGTCATCTTTAAAAACCGTTTATCCCAGCGTCTCCTAAATTTCGAACAATTCTAAAAGCGCTAATTTTCCATTCAAAACATTTTTAAACAAACAGATCAACAAAAACTAACACAGTCTCCTTATTATTCTGTGATAAATTTTCCTTTTCCTTATATCAACAAAAGCCCTGAAGAAGATCTACTAAACAGATTGAAACACTGCAGCTCTCTCTCTCTCTATCTATCTCTTTTTTTTCTCTCTCTCTCTATCTATCTCTCTTTTTTTCTCTCTCTCTCTTATATATAGATTTATACCTAATGATTTAGCTTTATAAAATTGTTTCTATCTTTTAAGCTTAAACAGGGCATTTACCACCCCCCACCCTCCACTTCATTCTAATCTTAATCCTTTTCAGCCCCCCCCCCTAGATTTTAACACCAACACATTTCTATTCATTTGTGTTGTAACTACTGTCGTCGTCCCCCCCCCCCCAGTTTAAGGGCATCCCATCATGGTGTAATGGTTAACAAGCTAGACTCGCAGATCCATTACTACTGAATAGCAAGTTCAATCCTTGCTGGATTCTCCCATTCTTGCAACCTTGTGTCACATCCTAATTGTGGTAAAATGGTTGGGTAAATACACCTACTTTTTTATCCATACTCTCAGCGCATCATCATCATCATGACTATTAATCCTTTCACTGTTCTGAGAGCCACATGCGGCTCTCGGTGTTTCCTGTGACACATTTGAGGGATTAGATTTCCTGTGAAATGTTTGAGGGTCATATGTGGCTCTCAAACCACATCTTCTATCTGTACACATATAAAGGGCAGTTGTGTGTATGTATTAATCTATACATATATAAAGGGCAGTGTGTGTATGTATGTCCGAATGTAATCTATACATATATATGTATGTCCGAATGTCAGTTGTGTGTATGCATGTCCGAATGTAATCTATACATATATAAAGGGCAGTTGTGTATATATGTATGTCCGGAGGAAACTTCGAAAATAAAATGACAAAGTAAATATATATACACATTAAATATCACCAGGGCTTGGTTTTTGAGCCAAAAATAATAGAGATTTGATTTATATTCGTGAAGATAATTAAAAAATAAAATCTAAATGATAACAGCATGGATTTTTTTTTTTTTTTTTTTTTTTTCATTTAATATTTTAGATAGTAGACATTAACATTTCTTTTCAGAGTAGCTGGATCAATGCAAGGCCTATTTTTTTTTACATGGGGATTTAAATAGGGCATACCACGAGGATTCAACTCATGATTCAGTAATAATGGATCTGCGGGACTAACTTTTTTTTTAAAACTCTATCCTGGCAACACTGGTAGCCGCTGCTAGTTTGAAATAAAGGATAAAATCTTTTGAAAACGTGAGAGTAGACACTTCTAATTTTCCTTGAATAGTGAAAAGGTTTCTGGGGGTTTTGGGCATTTTTATCAATCCTTAGGAATCACTTTTTTTGTATAGTTATATACATAATTATACAATTATATATAACCCCCACCAATATTTTGTGCCCCAAAAATAAGGGAGAGAAGTAAGTGACCTGAAAAAAAAAATCAAAGTTTTTAAATGAAATAACTGATGCATTATGAAATTTATTCATTTGTAAATCAACGCTGAAAATGCCATTAAAATCAGATAAGTCTCCGATTTTTGGTAAATTATTTTTCAATCGGGGGCGGTTGATTTGATTTTGTAAAATATATCTATGACGTCATAATTGTTGTTACCTAAAACATATCATCGGTCGTAATAATTAATATGGACCATAGGACCTTTAGGCACCCCTTTTGCGATCTTGATTCTTGGGGAGATTTTTTCCATTTACACCGTCAAAATCCGGTTAATTGTTAAACGATTTTTAGAGTTTTTTGGGGTTTTTTTTTAATTATAAAACTAACCCTAACCCCTAACCCTTACCCCTAACAAACAACCGGATTTTGACGGTGTAAATGATAAGTGTCCTTGTGAGTCGAGATCGCTGAATGGATGCCTAAAGGTCATATGTTCCATTAATATTATCATACTGTGGTATATCCACAGGTCCTGCTAGTGTTTTTTTTTTACAAGCTTTTTTTTTCTTTAAAATTTTCAGATTGTTAATCGATTTTTTTTTTTTTTTTTTTTTTTTTTAATTATAAAACTAACCCTAACCCCTAACCCTAACAAACAACCGGATTTTGACAGTGTAAATGAGAAAAAGTGTCCTTGTTGATATTATCATACTGTGGTATATCCACAGGTCCTGCTAGTGTTTTATTATTTACAAGCTTTTTTTTTTTTTCTTTTCTTTTCAAACTTTCAGATTCTACCACAAACGCACCATGATTATTTTCTGACAAACAACAAACAATCCCCCCCCAGACGCCATTGCCACTTGCTTGTAAAAGCATATCAGCTTTTGTTCCTGTCCATTTTGTTGTTGTACAGAAGGTTCCGGCTACAAGTTGAGAATCATGGGCGATGTTGCAGAGACAGAAGATGTACAGGAGGAACGAAAGATGCCTTTTTGGCGGAAGCTCACCTATGGAGTCGGCCATGTCTTCAACGATCTCACCAGTTCCATGTGGTTTTCCTATCTTCTCGTCTATTTCCATAAAGTTCTTGCCTTTGATAATATTTACACAGGATACTTAATGCTGATTGGCCAAGTTGTGGATGCTATATCGACAACGTTTGTCGGTATTGAATCGGACAGAAGTAATGGGTGTCTTTACTTTCCCAAGCGAAGGTCTTGGCATTTTGTAGGTAAGTAATATATTTTCACAAATCTTTTTTTAGTATTATCTGCGTTATTCGGACTATTGTCCCCATCTTCATTGTTATTTGTACAACATTTCGGCCAATATGCCCTCCGGCCTTCTTCAGGTATTTCTTGTCGGACTCGGGAACCTTTTCGAACTCAGGAACTTTCTTGTCATAATCGGGAGCCATCACGGAACTTTGACCCTAACCCTTTATTTAGTCCACGGGGGTATCCTGTTCTCATTCTGCTAACCATAGTTCCGTGATGGCTCCCGATTATGAAAAGAAGGTTCCCGAGTCCGAGAAGGTTCCCGATTCCAACAAGAAATACCTGAAGAAGGCCGGAGGGTACAGATAACAATGAAGATGGGGACAATAGTCCGAATAACGCAGATAATACTAATCATCAAGCCTCATCTCAAACATTCAGAGAAATAGTAAATCTTTTTTTATTTATTGGAAATGAAATGGATAGTTGGGGTTTATCATTTTTTCCAACGTCATATTTGTACATATATAAAGGGCAGTTGTGTGTGTATGCATGTCCGAATGTAATCTATACATATATAAAGGGCAGTTGTGTGTGTATGTATGTCTGGAGGAAACTTCGAAAATAAAACAATTAACGACAAAGTAAATATATAAGCACATTAAATATCACCAGGGCTTGGTTTTTGAGCAAAAATAATGAAGATTTGATTTATATTTGGGGAGATATTTAAAAATTCAAATTTGAAATGTAACAGAAGGGAAAGTCATTTGCATGTTTATTTTGCTTATCTTTTTTTGGATGTTTTTTTTTTTTTTTTTTTTTTTTTTTTCACTTTGAAATATGAAATTGATTGAATTAATTGCATCATTTATATCTTTTTTTTTTTTTTTTTTTTTTAATCATTGAATGGAAATTTCTTACTATGTTCTTAAATATTTCTGTGGGGATTTTTATGGGGCAACCAGCGAGGATCTCACTCGCGATAAGTAATAATGGATCTGCAAGACTAACTTCTTAAAAATTCCCCCTCTATCTAGGTGACGCCAGGTAGCCCCTTCTAGTACATATATAAAGGGCAGTTGGTGTGTATGCGTGTATGTATCTAATATGTACATCGGCAAAATGGACCCATAAACTACCCTGTGCTCCCTGGAATAACTTGTGAATGTGGGAAGATGCACAAGACTTTAGCTGGACTAAAAGTGTTGTATACTCTCTTTCCTTACTTTTATTATTCTTCTGCTCATCTTTGGTATCTTACGTTCTTCTTCTAGCGTCTCTTCTAACGTCTCTGTTCTTGCTGGTTGGTCGTCCTTGATTCATTTCTTCTTCTAGGTCAGTCTTGTTGCCAAGACATTCATCAACCACAAAACCATATTATTTATTTAAACTTTTATTTACTTAACTAAACATATTCCTCTAACTAAACACAGCACGCGTGTGCAAGTGAGCTCCAGCTAAAGCAGATACAGCTTCTCTGCCTGACGTCCAAGCTAAAACTGAGAGCCAACCAGGTCCCACGTGACTTCACATATTTCGCGGGCTTTCTGTAATATTCCATGGAAAGTCCCACCCGTGATATGAAAAGGGGTCATCCCTTCAGAAATACAGGGGGTTGACAATAATCTATGCCTAAATTATGTAACCAAAGGCCACATTCATGCAGCTCACCATTGAACTTTGTCTTTATCAAGCAATGGCAATACTCGAACTGCATGTATTCAATAGACCTTGCTGGAGAGCCACCATCTACCGGTCTGTGAAAGAATTTGAGTCCAACTGAATTAAACACCAGAAATTGAAGTGGGCTATTTGAAAGGGTGATTTTCAGTCCAGCAACATTCCAAGTGGAGAAGTTCCGTGTAGTTTATGTGGAAGAGTATGTCTCTCCAGGGCTGGCCTGGTGAGTCATCCGAGAAAACACAAGGGTACAGTGACTTCATCTAACCAATCTATCTCCCAAGAAAATTGTGATTCCGCCATTCACAAACAACAATAACAAAATGTGGAGGAGCATGAATAACCTCAACACAGATTTAATTGCCATATATTAAGGAATATACATTAAAGAATTGAGAAAAATGTAACTGCATATAAAAAATTATAAATAGTTTAAAATAGGGAGTTACTTTTCAATCATCCTGTATATTAAGGAACATACATTAAAGAATTGAGAAAAATGTAACTGCATATAAAAAATTATGAATAGTTTAAAATAGGGAGTTACTTTTCAATCAGCCTGTATATTAAGGAACATACATTAAAGAATTGAGAAAAATGTAACTGCATATAAAATAATTATAAATAGTTTAAAATAGGGAGTTACTTTTCAATCATCCTGTATATTAAGGAACATACATTAAAGAATTGAGAAAAATGTAACTGCATATAAAATAATTATAAATAGTTTAAAATAGGGAGTTACTTTTCAATCATCCTGTATATTAAGGAACATACATTAAAGAATTGAGAAAAATGTAACTGCATATAAAATAATTATAAATAGTTTAAAATAGGGAGTTACTTTTCAATCATCCTGTATATTAAGGAACATACATTAAAGAATTGAGAAAAATGTAACTGCATATAAAATAATTATAAATAGTTTAAAATAGGGAGTTACTTTTCAATCATCCTGTATATTAAGGAACATACATTAAAGAATTGAGAAAAATGTAACTGCATATAAAATAATTATAAATAGTTTAAAATAGGGAGTTACTTTTCAATCAGCCTGTATATTAAGGAACATACATTAAAGAATTGAGAAAAATGTAACTGCATATAAAATAATTATAAATAGTTTAAAATAGGGAGTTACTTTTCAATCAGCCTGTATATTAAGGAACATACATTAAAGAATTGAGAAAAATGTAACTGCATATAAAATAATTATAAATAGTTTAAAATAGGGAGTTACTTTTCAATCATCCTGTATATTAAGGAACATACATTAAAGAATTGAGAAAAATGTAACTGCATATAAAATAATTATAAATAGTTTAAAATAGGGAGTTACTTTTCAATCATCCTGTATATTAAGGAACATACATTAAAGAATTGAGAAAAATGTAACTGCATATAAAATAATTATAAATAGTTTAAAATAGGGAGTTACTTTTCAATCATCCTGTATATTAAGGAACATACATTAAAGAATTGAGAAAAATGTAACTGCATATAAAATAATTATAAATAGTTTAAAATAGGGAGTTACTTTTCAATCAGCCTGTATATTAAGGAACATACATTAAAGAATTGAGAAAAATGTAACTGCATATAAAATAATTATAAATAGTTTAAAATAGGGAGTTACTTTTCAATCAGTCTGTATATTAAGTAACATATATTAAAGAATTGAGAAAAATGTAACTGCATATAAAAAATTATGAATAGTTTAAAATAGGGAGTTACTTTTCAATCAGCCTGTATATTAAGGAACATACATTAAAGAATTGAGAAAAATGTAACTGCATATAAAATAATTATAAATAGTTTAAAATAGGGAGTTACTTTTCAATCAGCCTGTATATTAAGGAACATACATTAAAGAATTGAGAAAAATGTAACTGCATATAAAATAATTATAAATAGTTTAAAATAGGGAGTTACTTTTCAATCAGCCTGTATATTAAGGAACATACATTAAAGAATTGAGAAAAATGTAACTGCATATAAAAATAATTATAATAGTTTAAAATAGGGAGTTACTTTTCAATCAGCCTGTATATTAAGGAACATACATTAAAGAATTGAGAAAAATGTAACTGCATATAAAATAATTATAAATAGTTTAAAATAGGGAGTTACTTTTCAATCATCCTGTATATTAAGGAACATACATTAAAGAATTGAGAAAAATGTAACTGCATATAAAATAATTATAAATAGTTTAAAATAGGGAGTTACTTTTCAATCAGCCTGTATATTAAGGAACATACATTAAAGAATTGAGAAAAATGTAACTGCATATAAAATAATTATAAATAGTTTAAAATAGGGAGTTACTTTTCAATCAGCCTGTATATTAAGGAACATACATTAAAGAATTGAGAAAAATGTAACTGCATATAAAATAATTATAAATAGTTTAAAATAGGGAGTTACTTTTCAATCAGCCTGTATATTAAGGAACATACATTAAAGAATTGAGAAAAATGTAACTGCATATAAAAAATTATGAATAGTTTAAAATAGGGAGTTACTTTTCAATCAGCCTGTATATTAAGGAACATACATTAAAGAATTGAGAAAAATGTAACTGCATATAAAAAAATTATGAATAGTTTAAAATAGGGAGTTACTTTTCAATCAGCCTGTATATTAAGGAACATACATTAAAGAATTGAGAAAAATGTAACTGCATATAAAAATAATTATTAATAGTTTAAAATAGTGAGCTACTTTTCAATCACAACAATTCTTGACGGATCCAACTCCTGATTCAGTAATAATGGATCTGCAAGACTAACTTTTTTACCTTCTCCCTACCCAGGTAACGCCAGGTAGCCGCTTCTAGTATATGAATAAATCCATCCTGACTGTTTTTATTGTTTTGTTTTGTTTTTGTTTTTTCTTCTAGGTTCTTTCTGTATTATCTTAACATTTCCATTCATCTTTAACTTGTGCATCACGTGCAGTCATGATCCGGTTCAAAAGCAGTTTTGGTATTATGCATTATTCATCTTCATCTTCCAATTTGGCTGGGCCAGTGTACAAATATCTCATCTTTCCCTAATTCCTGAACTCACAAAAAATAAAAGTGAGAGGGTCGAACTCAACAGTATACGGTGAGTGTTGCTGAAAATATTCCACACAATTCACTCAGCTCAAAATTTTCTCTATTATTTGTAAGTCTAACATAAACAAAGGGGAACTACTCCTGACTGATAAACAAAATTGATTATCCATTAAGAATGAATTTATTTCAAAAACTTTATCAGCATTAAATGACCCACTGAGGTTGATATGCTGTAAAACAAACCAAACCATACCAAACCAAGGTTAAAGAGCCTAGTCTGCCCTACTTATTTACCCATAGCTGGAGGGAGAATAGTTGGATTCATACCTTTCCCAAGGGTATTAGCACTATGGAAAATGCAAACAGCCTTGTTTAGGATTTGTACTTGATATTTAATTACTGCCATAACTCAACAAGATCCAATATTAGCAGTAATGCTGATAGCTTTTTGATTTAATGTGTCCTGGGATGTACAGATTTGATTTGAAAGAGTCCCCAGGAAATTTGATGGGTCCCAACTAAAGTTTCTTAATAAATTGCAGAGTTTTTTTTTTTATCTATGAACAACTAAAGCCGTCTAACCTCTACCTTGTACCCCATAAAGTGTAATTGGTTATTTTCTATAACTCCAACCTAAAAAAAGGGGACAACTCTGATTGACTGATAAATTTATTTATTGATCTACTAGGAAAAAAGACGGGTTTAGGGTTAGTTTAATGGAAAAATAAATAATTTATCAGTCAAGAGTAGTTCCCCTTTGTTTATGTTAGACTTAAATTAGAATAAGAAATTAATATGCGTGCCTTTCTAGCTCATTTTAAATTTAAAATGAATATAAATAATGGAGATTGTCTGTTTGTAACTGAAACTATATTTATACCAAAATCAGAATTCCCTTAGTTACACCACATTCACCATGTTTTTTTGTTTTTTTTATACCTCAATTATTAACAAAATTGTTTTACATTATTAATACTTGGCCTTGAATTTAAAATAAATCTATTAATAATGGAGACTGTGTGTATTTCTGTCTGTAACAAAAACTACGTCACAGTTCTACATCACAATATTCTTGTGTTATATACACTCAAAATTTGAGTAAGCAATTTCAAAAATTGCTTTTTACTCTCGTCCTTTTTTTTATTTCAGTAACAAGATGTTAACTAAAAAATTTACAAATAAATAAATACCTACGATTTTGTGGAAAATTGATGTGGAAAATATTTAAGATAATTGTTTGATTAAGAATTAATACATGCACACAACATTTTATTCGAGGGGGACAGGACTAAGTTTCCATTTCAAATTGTTTTATTTTTTTCACTCCTTTAATAGATATGAGGATTTTGCTTGCTTATGATACAAACCCTCTGACATTGAATTTTTAACTCCCATCCCCTCAGGCATTATCTTTCAAAAAGTATTTTTTACACTGCCCGGAGGGTGTTTTTTGTTGCTAGTACAAATAATGGAGATTATCTATCTGTCTGTAACCAAAACTATATCTATACCAAAGTCACGATTCCCTTAGTTATTTACACCACATTCACCATGTTTTTATTTTTATTTAATTATTAACAAAATTGTTTTACATTATTAATACTATTGGCCTTACATACATACTAGTAACATGAAATTGTTTATTATATATATATATATATATATATATATATATATATATATATATATATATTTCACACAACAAAATAGTGGTTTACAGTGTAAACGGGAAAGCTAATTTGCATATTGATCTTAAAAAATTGATTTTAATAAATATTTGCTTAGTATTATTGATTTCTAATTGTTTGGTTTTATTTTAATAAATATGAGCAAAAATCTCAGATCTTAAAAGAAATCGATTAACAAGAAGAAATACCTGTAATTTTATTCTTTTACTTCCTAATTTAACTAAATAGTTAAAAATAGTTTTATTTTATCTGCATTTTTATTTAGTTTCATTCGTCTTTCTAATCTAATATATTTCATTGAATTAAAACTTGAATACGGAGGTTGCATATTTTTGCTAGTAATATAAATTTTTTTTAATTTAATTAGCATCCATACTGATATATTAACCAAATTTTAAAAAATATTAAATAGATTTTTTTTTAATTTTTATAGTGTGTTAGAAGCATTAACTAAAATGTAATAATATATTTTTGAAGGCAAAATAATGCAAATTTATGTTATCACAGTTGAGTTTAACAAACACAGATGGAAACTGAAGATGGGCCTAGCCTGAAAATATTAAGAGGAAAAAAAAAGGAAAAAAAAAAAAATTAAATAAATATGTTTTTCAACATAAATTTGCATTATTTTCCCTTCAAAAATATATTAATAGATATAAAATAAAATTTCAAATTTAAATTGTAGATTCAAAATAGTGTTTTGAATTCCTTAGAACTAAATTAAAAATAATTTTTTTTTTTAAATCCCCAAAACTAAAAATTTTTAAAATATGGTTATTTCCTATAACTCCAACATAAACAAAGAGGAACCACTCTTGACTGATAAATTATTTATTTATTTTCCCATTAAACTAATCCTAACCCAGTCTTCTTTTTTCCTAGTAGATCAATAAATAGATAAATAATTTATCAGTCAAGAGTGTTTCCCCTTTTTTAGGTTGGAGTTATAGGAAATAACCAAAAATATTTATGGAAAACTGCTGGGGGGTGGGGTTCAATTAGTTTGGAACACTTAATGAATGATAAAGACAGCACAATTCTTTCGGTTATTTCCTATAACTCCAACATAAACAAAGGGGAACCACTCTTGACTGATAAATTATTTGTTTATTAATTGATCTACTAGGGAAAAAGAAGACGGGGTAAGGGTTGGTTTAGGGTTAGTTTAATGGGAAAATAAATAATTTATCAGTCAAGAGTGGTTCCCCTTTGTTTATGTTGGAGTTATAGGAAATAGCCTGTTCACCTTTAGGTGAAGATTGTAGAAATTTTGCACAATTTTGGGGGATTTAATTCACTTTGCAATTTGAAATAATAAAATTTAATAAAACTACTAAAATGAAAATTAACTTCATAAAATGTTGAAAATAACTTCTTTTTTTTTTTTTTTAATTTTCTTTTTTAAATTTTCTTTCTTTTTCATTTTACTTTTTTCTTTGTGTATGTGTTGTTTTTTTTCTTTTTTTTTTCCCCCTCTCACTATCCTTCTCACGTTGAAAACAAATTCTATTTTCAGTTATGCCTTCACGGTGCTTTCAAATTTGGCTGTATATGGTATCTTTTGGCTCCTCTTCGTCCTTGGTTCAAATACAGATGTTTCTTCTTTGGGACCAAATGATGCTAATAAATTTCAGGTAAGTCTTGTTATTCTGTATTGTTAGACTACATAACTTAACAGATAGCTTAACCAAGATGGTCTAAGAAAACAGTAAACAATAAAATAAGGCAACAATGAAGGAAAAAACTGAGGACGATAGAATGAATTAAAACAATTAATATATATATATTGATGAACACAAACGAAGAAGTTTACAAAATTATACAAAGGGAAAAAGTTCAAATTTCTTAACAGACCGTAAAGAAGAGTGGGTAAAAAAAGGGTTCAGTTTTGCAGAGATTGGAGATGCATCTTTAATTTATTATAAATTATTTTAATTTATTATCTAGACTAGCAAATATATGCACCCTCTGGGTGCAAGTATTTAAGTTTTAATATAATAAAATATCATATTAAATTAGAAAGGCTAATGAAACTGAATAAGAATGTAGATAAAAAGATTTGGAACAGAGGGGGTATGATTGAAAAATAGAACTTTGAAACTATTCCATCATTTTCCCTTACTCCCGTCTTTCATTGTTAAATTTTCCTAATTTAACTGTTTAGTTAAAATAGGAAGTAAAGAATAATATTAGTTATTTCTTCTTGTTAAGGGATTTCTTTTAAGATTTATTGAAGAGATTTTTGCTCATATTCATTAAGATAAAACCAAAAAATTAGAAATCAATAATACTAAGCACATATTTATTAAAATCAAATTTTTAATATCAATATGCAAATTAACTTTCCCATTCACACTACAAACTGCTATTTTGTTGTATATATAAATACAATTGCATATTGTTAGTATGTAGATATGGTCAACAGTATTAATAATCTAAAAACAATTTTATTAATAATTGAGGTTTAAATGAAAATAAAATCATGGAGAATGTGACGTAAATAACAAAGGGAATTGTTACTTGAGTAGTAATATAGTTTCGGTTACAGACAGAAAAACACACAATCTCCATTATAATAAGATATATAAATAAATTATATGTACATCTAGATAATAAATGTAATTCTCAAGAAATAGATACCAATAACTTTTTACAATATCAAAATTTTTCCTTAAGGTAACCCACATCCTTTTTGGCATACATGTTTGGTACCTAAATTTTAACTCCCTCCTCTACAGGATCTAGTAATCTATAGGGGACAGTAATCTATAAGTGTAACGAGAGGAGGGGGGTCTGCAATCAAGTTCAACACATAGGCTCACTGGTCGCTAGTCCGACGCAAATGTTCACTGATCTCCAGTCCGACGCAAGTGTTCACTGATCTCCAGTCCGACGCAAGTGTTCACTGATCTCCAGTCCGACGCAAGTGTTCACTGATCTCCAGTCCGACGCAAGTGTTCACTGATCTCCAGTCCGACGCAAGTGTTCACTAGTCTCTTCAGGTGTGCGCACCACTCGTCCAACTGCCAAAGTCTTCCAGTAGTACTACATATGCCTCTCTTCTCGACAGCAAAATCCGACTACAGTTTTCTCCCCCTCGCATAGGCCAGACATATCCAGATGCGCTTTGTTCATGGGGGTAGGGAATCTGCTCATCCACAGAAACGACTTACTATTTTCCAGGAGGTCTGGGAACAAAAACAGCCACCATGTATGTAGCTGCTGAGGAAGCAAAAAGTTCATGCCTGTCGCTTCCAATGTGCTGTTGGCTTTAAAAAAAAGTAAGATTTTTAGGGCTCACCTTGTCATGTAATTAAAATGGACACATGACGTGGGAAATCCCCTCCTTAAATATAAAAAGGGAGACAATTCTGTTTTGTCTTCTAACAATACCCACTACAGCTTTTGTCAATGGAAAAAGTTGGTTGTCTGTAATACTTCTGATATTCCAGTTATACCTGTGATACATAGGTTTAGGTTTCCTTATTTTAATGGCATATCAACTTTTGTGGTTTATTTAATACTAAATTAAACAAGAGGGTGTTGCAAGAGAAGTCGTATTTTATAGGAACACCAGTATTGTTATATATTATATATTGTTATATCAGCCTATTGAACAAGAATCAACTTTTGGAGATTCAATCCTTACATTTACCAGAGTGGTAGTACCTGTTAGGGTCCCATCTAGGGGTTAAATAGAAAGATGTGTTTATAAAAAAAAATTGTCTATCCATTGAGAATGAATTTATTTCAAAACTTTGTCAGCATTGAATAACTCACTGAAGTTGATATGCCATAAAACAAACCAAACCTAACTAACATTTACGTTTTTCTAATCAAAGATTCCCAGTTCAGAGAGACAACATTGAATTATAAACTTATAAACGAAGTGTTGTGGCTTAGACCAACATCAAGTTGGCTTCTAGAAGTAGCGTCTTAGATCATCTCTTGTCTATATATTTACCAACCCTTCTGCACAATTAGGATGTGATACAAGGTCAATTTCTCAAGCAGAGTTTAACAGCTTTGAATTCAGAGTTTTCCTTCTCCTAGACTGGTTGCCTTACTACTATAAAATTTAACTACCTCTCTGCACAATTAGGATGTGACACAAGGTCAATTTCTCAAGCAGAGTTTAACAGCTTTGAATTCAGAGTTTTCCTTCTCCTAGATTGGTTACCTAATTCTTGTCTTTATTCATTTTTTACTTGCAGATTTTAGTCTTCATTGTATGTGGAGTTGGTTTATTTTTCACATTTATTTTCCACGTTGGCACAAAAGAAAATTCAAATTCCAGATTTCCAGTTCAAGTGCAAGGGACAGAGAAGGAATCCTCGGCTCTTGTTGGACCCGTTACTATCCGCATGACATGGAAAGATTGGTGGTTTGAACCCCAGTTTTATATGGTGAGTTTCCAAGTTTTATTAGATTTCTATATGTATTGTTTTGGGTAATCTGAACATTAGCTACATAAATGTGAGTAACCTCCCCTTGTTTGTTTCAGTTATGTTTTGGCCGGCCATTTTCGTTTCACCATAAATCTACACTGAAAATACAAATTTGTTCAAATCAATATAACTGCATGTTTTAACACAAAACTATCATAAAATGTGTTCTTAATAACAATTAAGTTCATTTCAAATAATGCACAAGCACAATTAAGAACACTTTTTTTTTTTTCTTTTTTTTTTTTTTGTTAAAACATGCAGTTGTATTGATTCAAACAAATTCGTATTTTCAGTATAGATTGACAAAGCAATGAAAATGGCCGACCAAAACATATGGCTCTCTTAAAGTGAAATAAACAAGGGGAGGTTACTCTCATTTATGTAGCTAATGTTCAGATTACCAGTTGTACTCCATCTTATTAATGTTGCTCTTTATAGGTTTAACAAAATATAACAAAGCAGTTAAATATGTTTTTAAAATACAACAATATTTGTTTTTATTTTCTAATGACTAGGACAGGAGTCACCAAACTGCGGGCCGGATCTGGCCCACGATGGTGATTTTTATCAGACCCACCAATGGTACTTGAATTTGTTTGTTAAAACGTACAGAACGCAAGTCGTTCTGATACCATTTGAATTCAAATATCATGTTAAGCTTACTAAATCTTCATAGACTTGACTATAGAATCAATCCATTAAACGAAATTGACTGATAAACATTTGAAAGTAATTCTCTTGATTGGATGTAGCAATTCCAAACCAAACTTTGACGACATCTTGAAAGGCAAACTTCAGTTTCACAAATCTCACTAAACCTTTAATCCCTGGACTACGAGTACAGCAGGTTTGGTTTGTTTTGTTTTACGGCATATCAACCTCAGTGGGTTATTTAATGCCGATAAAGTTTTGAAATAAATCAATTCTTAATGGATAATACAATTTTTTTATAAATACATTTTTCTATTTAACCCATAGATGGGACCCTAACAGGTACTACCACTCTGGGTCAGAGTGGACCAGGGAGCAATGGTGATGAAGGGGTGCTCCACATTCCCCAAACCTCCAAAACTGGAACTTCACCATCAGATAGTTTAACGTAATTCCCAGGACATGTAGACCCGCAGCCACCGCCTTCTAGCACCCATCCACTGCTCATCCACCTGGGCTCTATCCTTAAGCATCACAGGTCGCCACCCACGGCCAACAGGTGGCCCCATTGGGGGAGTCTTACCCCTCTGCAGAGGTGCAGTCGGTGCATTCTAACGCCCCAGCCGACAGGGCGGGAGTACAGCAGGATGGGTTTTGATAAACAATTAACCATCAACAAGTAGTGAATTCATCAAGCAGCCATATTGTCTAATTCTACACTTTTTTCCAGTAAAGAGTCATTAGGGGAGATAACTCTTTGGCCCTTTACTTAGGTTAGATAGGCAATTGGAGAGGGCCCCCTTCCAATCAGTTGGCAGGTCATGTCAAACCCTAGTACCTATATGATTGTCCCAACTCTATTGCCCTTATGGCAAGCCCCAACCCTTTTTATCATATGGGTGCTAGAAGGTGGTGGCTGAGGGTTTTGGATATGACACTAAACTCTATCTGATGGTGAGATTCCAATTCTGGAGCTCTGGGGAGTGTGGAGTACCCCCCTTCATCACCATTACTCCCAAAGTCAACTCTGACCTGGAGTGGTAGTACCTGTTAGGATCTCTAGCAAACGAAATGTAATGATGAAAGTAAACTCGGTGGGGGGCACACTCAAGTCCGACATAAATATTCTCCCAACTGATAAAGTCCTCAGTCTGCAACAATCTCTCACAAAAGTACTACTCTCTCAACTGGAGTCTGTTCAATTGAACATAGTAATTCCTTTCACCGTCAGCCCAGTCTCTACCAACTGAGCATGTTACTCTCACTTCTTGACACCCCAAACACAGTAGTCGTCGAATTTCACTTCTGGTCCAGACACTTGCTTTTTTGCTAACTCACAGTATCAGCCACTGTCCGTTTTTATCATCGCTCGGCTACCCTTTATGCAAATTCCAACTCGTCTCTGACGAAGAGGTAGCGAGTTCAAATATCCGTCGCCACTCGCCACGCTCCTCCCACTCGCATAGGCCAAACATTATCCAGACGCGCTTTGGGAATCCGCTCGTCCACAGTTCAGCCCTTTAATTTCGCTACAGGATCCCATCTATGAGTTAAATAGGAAGACATGAGTTTAAAAAAATGTGTTTTAAAAAAAAATGTGTAAAGAAAATTGAGTTTTAAAAGAACGTTGAATACCCATCAAGAATGAATAACTAAAACAAAACGTCTTTAGCATAAAATAACCCAACAATGGTTGACATGTCATAAAATCCAACCCAAAAAATTATTTTATTTATTTATTTTTTATTTCTTTCTTTCTAAATTAGTGATATAGATTACTAATTAGAACTGAGCCGATTCTAGTAGTGACCATCCCAAGCGGAGTTTTAACTGGTTTGAATTCAGAGTTTTCCTTCTTCTAAACTGGTTGCCTAACCAAGGTTAAAGAGCCCAGTCTGCCCTACTATTTACCCATAGCTGGAGGGATAGTAGTTGGATTCATACCTATCCCAAGGGTATTAGCGCTATGTGAACTGTAGCTTTGTCCAGGATTTGAACTCTGGTTGATTATTCCATTTCCCACAACTCTAACCATTTAACCACACGCCTCCAACCAATCGACCTTATCTACCAATTGAAACTCTCGTGATACTATTCCATTTTGATCCAGTGACCGAGGACTGTTTCTGGTCACGAGTGTTTTTAAGTGGGTGACTAACAATACTAACACTTGTACAGCTGTTTTATCTTATCGAGTGGTAAACAAACAACCAAACAATTATTGCAGTTCTATTCTCGTAAATATATTATGATACTGGCCATTTCCTATAAATCTAACATAAACAAAGGGGAACCACTCTTGACTGATAAATTATTTATTTATTTATTGATCTACTAGGAAAAAAGAAGACGGTTTAGGGTTAGTGTAGAGGGGGGGATTTGCTGCATGGGCAACAGCTTATCCTCCATATGAACCCGACCAGGGTATATAGTTCAAAGAAAGAAGAAAAGAAGAGGAAAAAAAAAAACTTTGACACTACTCCATCGTCTCTCATAGACGGAAGCTGCCAACCAATGGGAAAATAAATAATTTATCAGTCAAGAGTGGTTTCCCTTTGTTTATGTTAGACTTATAGGAAATAACCATTGTCATATTTTTTTAGATTATTAATGCCGTTTGAATCTCATCACTTTTTACTCCTCAAAAATTTCTAACCATTTTGTTTTTATATTTTTCAGATCTTCATATTATATATGTCAACTCGGCTGTATGTAAATATCTCTCAGATTTATTTCCCACTTTATCTCACAGAAACTATCAAATTAAGTAAAGTAAGTATAAAATTTTGTAAATTAATTATATTAAAAATATTATGGTTAATATTAGAATGAAAAATCTTATTATAATGGAGATTGTGTGTTTTTCTGTCTGTAACCGAAACTATATTACTACTCAAGTCACAATTCCCTTAGTTATTTACGTCACATCCTCCATGATTTTATTTTTTATTCAAACCTCAATTATTAATAAAATTGTTTTACATTATTAATACTGTTGACCATATCTACCTATTATTAACATGCATTTGTATTTATATATACAAAATATAGTGGTTTGCAGTGTGAAGGGAAGGCTAATTTGCATATTGATATTCAAAATTTGATTTTAATAAATATATGCTTAGTATTATTGATTTCTAATTGTTTGGTTTTATCTTATTGAATATGAGCAAAAATCTCTTCAATAAATCTTAAAAGAAATCCCTTAACAAGAAGAAATAACTGTAATATTCTTTACTTCCTATTTTAACTAAACAGTTTAATTAGGAAAATTTACCAATGAAAGACGGGAGTAACGGAAAATGATGGAAGAGTTAGTTTCAAAGTTGTTCTATTTTTCCATCATACCCCCTCTGTTCAAAATCTTTTTATCTACATTCTTATTCAGTTTCATTAGCCTTTCTAATTTAATATGATATTTTATTATAAAATTTAACTAAAATACTTGCACCAGGAGGGTGCATATATTTGCTAGTATATATAATAAAATTTGCTTTAAAATATATGATAAATTATATATGTACGCATAATTATGATATATAATTGAAATTACTATTTAGTATGTATGTATGTGTGTGTTTGTATATATAAGTAAAGAAATAACAAAAGACTTAGAGATTTAGCATTATAGTCTATTTCAGGGAGCTTGGACAAAGTGTCTAACTCTCCCGACTCATCAGATGAGTAGGGAGAGTTAGACACTTTGTCTAAGCTCCCTGAAATAGACTATAATTCTAAACCTCTAAGTCTTTTGTTATTTCTTTACTTATATCTTTGCTCTGTGACTCTAACATTAAGAGCACACATTGAGCTCTCAAACTGCGACACGTTTTTTAAATGAAACTCTTGTGTCGTAAGGAAGATTTCTTCTCTGGACTTTTGGATTTTATATATATATATATATATATGGTGTCCACAAAGTCTGGGTACATGGAGATTTCACTATTGTATTTGTTATTTTTCCAAGAAGGCAGATATGGTAATTTAGCAGTAAATAAAATTATAACCTAAACATAAATTTCTGGAATATGTTGAAAGAGAAACTTTACTCAATAAAGATTACCGATTTAAAACACATGAGAACGCATTACCAGTCAGGGGACCGTCCTTTTTGACATAAACTTGTCCCTAAACTTTGACACCCCCACCCCTGAATAGAGTATTTTAAATTGCCTGATCAGGATATAAGGGTTAAGTTAATACAGTTCTAAATGACAATCATCCCTGGGTCAGCCAAGACTGAGTGAGGCAGGCGCATACACAACAAACACAACTGTGTTACCAATAGTCGCACAGTTTCCATGCATCCCCGGTGCTTTAGAGACCTTACTTTTGGGATACGCTCTTGTATACATGCAGTGAAAATCTATCTCTATCTATCTATTTGTCTCTATCTATCTATCTCTCTATCTATCTCTATCTATCTCTCTATCTATTTGTCTCTATCTCTCTATCTATGTGTCTCTATCTATCTATTTGTCTCTATCTCTCTATCTATCTATTTGTCTCTATCTCTCTATCTATCTATTTGTCTCTATCTCTCTATTTGTCTCTATCTCTATCTCTCTATCTATCTATCTATCTCTCTATATCTCTATATCTCTCTATCTATCTATCTATCTCTCTATATCTCTATCTATCTATATGTCTCTATCTATCTATCTATCTATATCTATCTATCTATCTATATGTCTCTATCTATCTATTTCTATCTATCTATCTATCTATCTATCTATATCTATCTATCTATCTATCTATCTATCTATCTATATCTATCTATCTATTATCTATCTATCTATCTATCTATCTATCTATCTATCTATATCTATCTATCTATCTATCTATCTATATCTATCTATCTATCTATCTATCTATATCTATCTATCTATCTATCTATCTATATCTATCTATCTATCTATCTATCTATCTATCTATCTATCTATCTATTTCTATCTATCTATCTATATGTCTCTATCTCTATATGTCTCTATCTTGATATCTATCTATCTATCTCTCTCAATATATCTCAAAAAAGTATTACTAAGTCATTTAATTTTTCTTTTGTTTTTCAGGAATATATTGCCCTTGTACCTTTAGTGGTTTATTTTAGTGGATTCCTCACGTCTGTTTCAATGAGAACAGTTAATAAATTGGTTGGCGGAAAGGTGATTATTAAATTACTTCAACTTTTTTTATTTAAAAATGAAAACACAAAGAAATTCATTTTGTCAATGTTTCACAAAAGAAAACAATATACACAATTGTTTGAAAGATTGTCTTTCTATTATTTCCTTTCTATTATAACACTAAAAACATTTAAATGTCATTTTATTTTATTTATTATATTTATTGTTTCATCTTGCTTTTATATAAAATATTATTAGATTGAACCTTTTATAAAATAAGTTATTAATTTTAGTATTCTTCACTTGCTACAACATATTTGGTTATTTCCTATAACTCCAACATAAACAAAGGGAAACCACTCTGATTGACTGATAAATTATTTATTTATTTATTGATCTACTAGGAAAAAATGAAGACTGGGTTAAGTTTAGGGTTAATTTTGTATTGTATTGGCATTTTAGTCTCAGAAGACTATAATAAATTTTTTGTGCCCCTGAAGTTACAAGCGCCTCCTGTGACTGTGAAGTCCGATGTTTGAAAAACATTCTCGGCCACAGATGTCGCATTTAAAGGCTATCCCTGAAGATGTTGATGTTCCAGTGCTTTGTTTCCGCTGCTTTCTTCTAGACCTCTTAGCTTCATAGTGTTGCGTCAGGGTGGCTTCTGACAAGAACAGTCCTCTTTTAGGGTTAGTTTAATGGGAAAATAATGGGTAGATTAATTAGCAGATGAAATTTATTCAGAGTGGTTCCCCTTTTGCTTAGGTTGGAGTTCTAGGAAATAACCACATATTTTTACAAATAAAACACTGAAAATTAAGATTAATAAAAGTGAAATGTTAATTTCATTTTAGTTTAAAATTTACACTTTTTTATTTAACACCATTTAGGTCTATTTTGTGTTTTACCCAGTAAATTTTAACTGCTAGTTTAAACCCATTATATTGTTCAAAGTGTGTTGAAATCTTTCTTTTTGCACATAAAATCTCTCTCTCTCTCTCTCTCTCTCTCTCTCTCTCTCTCTCTCTCTCTCTCTCTCTCTCTCTCTCTTCTCTCTTACTCTCTCTCTCTCTCTCTCTCTCTCTTACTTTCTCTCTCTCTTACTTTTTCTCTCTCTCTTTCTTACTCTCTCTCTCTCTCTCTCTTACTTTCTCTCTCTCTCTCTCTCTCTCTTACTTTCTCTTACTTCTCTTTTCTCTCTCTCTCTCTCTCTCTCTTTCTCTCTCTCTCTTTCTTTCACTCTCTCTCTCTCTCTATCTCTCTCTTTTTCTCTCTCTCTCTCTATCTCTCTCTTTTTCTCTCTCTCTCTCTATCTCTCTCTTTTTCTCTCTGTCAGAGCTATATTTATCTCCCAATAAAGCAAATAGAAAAATTTTTAAAATAAAAAAAATGTCTCAATGCGGACTTTAAATATGAATATAAATTTTCACTTCAACTCAAATCTTTCTTTTTTTTTTTTCTTTAGCTCACCTACCTTTTGGGTCTTCTTTTCTCAATGAGTTTCTGCATATGGACATGGTTCATTCCAGAAGGTTCCTTGCAAGTTTTTGGCATTGCAGTATTTAACGGCATTGGAGGTTCCACCATCTTAGTCACTTCCTTGGCTCTTAGTTCAGAATTAATTGGAGACAATAGTGTAAGTTTGATTTTGTTTTGTTTTTTTGGGAGGGGGTATCCATATTTTGATATGATTTTGACATTTAGCTAATGAAATAATAATGTATACTTTAAACCAACTTTCTGAATGTCCTGTCATTGTGTAATGGTTAACAAGCTAGTCTCACAGATATACAGGCTGATTGTAAAGTAACTCCCTTCTCTATTTTAAAAATCTTATAATTTATTTCTGAATCATTATTCTTACAAAAAATGAATATAAGAAGAACATATAACATGAAGTTTTATTCCAAATTCTATATGGGCACCAGCATTCACCTCCTACCTCTAAAGCTGCTTGGGAATCGCATCAACTGATCTTTCCAGAAACTCTTGTGGAATGGCAGGAATAAATTCTCGTTATTCGTCCTTCAAGTTCTTCCAAAGTCGTTGGTTTCATAGAGTAGAATTGCTCCTTCAACCAACGCCAAAGAAAAAAATCGCAGGGTGTTGAATCGGCACTTTTGGCCGGCCACTCAAGCGGGCCACGTCCATCTCTCAGGAAAATAGTGACTTAGCCATTTAAATAATAATAATAATGAAATTTATTGTGTACAGTGCTCAGGTGCACCACAACTCATCAAAGTCTCATGTCTAGTACATAAAATAATGTATTAGTGTCAGGAACATGAACTGCATACAGTAATAATATACATGTATGTGTACAGTGCTCAGGTGCACCACAACTCATCAAAGTCTCATGTCTAGTACTCAGAATAATGTATTAGTGTCAGGAACATGAACATTTTACAGTAATAATATACATGTATGTGTACAGTGCTCAGGTGCACCACAACTCATCAAAGTCTCATGTCAAGTACACAGAATAATGTATGAGTGTCATGAACAGTGTACAGTAATAATATACATGTATGTGTACAGTGGTCAGGTGCACCACAACTCATCAAAGTCTCATGTCTAGTACATAAAATAATGTATTAGTGTCAGGAACATGAACAGTGTACAGTAATAATATACATGTATGTGTACAGTGCTCAGGTGCACCACAACTCATCAAAGTCTCATGTCTAGTACTCAGAATAATGTATTAGTGTCAGGAACATGAACATTTTACAGTAATAATATACATGTATGTGTACAGTGCTCAGGTGCACCACAACTCATCAAAGTCTCATGTCAAGTACACAGAATAATGTATGAGTGTCATGAACAGTGTACAGTAATAATATACATGTATGTGTACAGTGGTCAGGTGCACCACAACTCATCAAAGTCTCATGTCTAGTACATAAAATAATGTATTAGTGTCAGGAACATGAACAGTGTACAGTAATAATATACATGTATGTGTACAGTGCTCAGGTGCACCACAACTCATCAAAGTCTCATGTCTAGTACTCAGAATAATGTATTAGTGTCAGGAACATGAATAGCATACAGTAATAATATATATGTGTGTGTACAGTGCTCAGGTGCACCACAACTCATCAAAGTCTCATGTCAAGTACACAGAATAATGTATTAGTGTCAGGAACAGTTTTGGAGGTTTGGGGAATGTGGAGCACCCCTTCATCACCATTGCTCCCTGGTCCACTCTGACCCGGAGTGGTAGTACCTGTTAGGGTCCCATCTATGAGTTGAATAGAAAAACATGAGTTTATAAACAAAATTGAGTATCCATTAAGAATTACTTTATTTAAAAACTTTATCGGCATTAAATGACCCACTGAGGTTGATATGCCGTAAAACAACAAACCAAACCACTAGGCTGTGTGCAATTGAGAATTTAGAATGAAAAAATCTAAACATAACTAATTCTCTTTTTATATATTTCTTTCTTTTTTCTCTCTTTAAAAGAAATATCACCTTTTTTTTTTTTTTTTTTCTTTTTCTTTTGAAACTTTTTTAGGAATGTGGTGCATTTGTATTTGGGTCTCTAAGTTTCTTTGATAAATTATGCAATGGTGCTGTTGTTGTCATAATTGAACATCTTCATCCGTGCAAGTAAGTATTTGAATTATTCAACCTTCTCGTGTAACGTAGCAGCAGCGTCATGGTACTAAATAGATATATGCTTTACCGGCACTAAATATCTATATGTTATATCGTATATTATATATCGTATCTTCTGGCCGGCTTGGTTCTGATCGTCTATCTTCTATCTTGGTCTGGTATATCTTCTAAGGTCTCGCCTGGTCTTCTATTGAGGATTCCGGGTCATGGTACTAAATAGATATATGTTGTATACCCCCTTTACTGGCACTAAATATCTATATGTTATATCGTATATTATATATCATATCTTCTGGCCGGCTTGGTTCTGATCGTCTATCTTCTATCTTGGTCTGGTATATCTTCTAAGGTCTCGCCTGGTCTTCTATTGAGGATTCCGGGTCATGGTACTAAATAGATATATGTTGTATACCCCCTTTACCGGCACTAAATATCTATATGTTATATCGTATATTATATATCATATCTTCTGGCCGGCTTGGTTCTGATCGTCTATCTTCTATCTTGGTCTGGTATATCTTCTAAGGTCTCGCCTGGTCTTCTATTGAGGATTCCGGGTCATGGTACTAAATAGATATATGTTGTATACCCCCTTTACCGGCACTAAATATCTATATGTTATATACTTCTCTTACTTCTTACTCTGGTCGTATCTTCTGGCCGGCTTGGTTCTGATCGTCTATCTTGGTCTGGTATATCTTCTAAGGTCTCACCTGGTCTTCTATTGAGGATTCCGGGTCATGGTACTAAATAGATATATGTTGTATACCCCCTTTACCGGCACTAAATATCTATATGTTATATACTTCTCTTACTTCTTACTCTGGTCATATCTTCTTCTGGCCGGCTTGGTTCTGATCGTCTATCTTCTATCTTGGTCTGGTATATCTTCTAAGGTCTCGCCTGGTCTTCTATTGAGGATTCCAGGTCTGGTTTCGGTTGGGGATCACTCCTTATCAGAAGCCTTGTGTCATTGTTAGGTTTTAGTAATAAACACAAGACTTCGATTTACGATGATGTTACTTTATTCGTAATCCCCCCAGACCAGACAATCACGCAGTGAGACTCACATCTTGCTAGCTTCGCTTCTAAGTTCTAACTCTAACTGCCTGAGTTGCTTACACCTTAAACCAGAAGGGGCTTCTCTTGCCTTCTGGTTCTCATGTTCCATCCCCAGAACGCAAGGTCAGAGTGAGGTCAAACGCTGTCACTTACTCTCAAGGCCATCAGCTGCACTAATATGATTTCTACACTATTGTCATAATCATTAGGTATCTAATGATTATGTAACACTCGCTTGTGCAAAGAACTCAGCCTGTAAATTAACAAAATTACAAAAAAACAGAACACAATGAAATCTTATTATAATGGAGATTATGTAACTGTCTATCTGTAACTGTAACTATGTCACCACTGACATCACGATTTCCTTAGTTAATATATGCACCTTCTGGTTGCAGGTATTCAAGTTTTAATGTAATGAAATATACTAAAATTAGAAAATATTAAATTAGAAAGGCTAATGAAACTGAATAAGAACGCAAATAAAAAGATTTGAAACAGTGCAAGTATTTAAGTTTTAATGTAATAAAATATTATATTAAATTAGAAAGGCTAATGAAACTAAATAAGAACACAAATAAAAAGATTTGAAACAGAGGGGGTTATAATTGGAAAATAGAACAACTGAAATTTACTCTTCCATCACTCCCATCTTTCATTGCTAATTTTTCCTAATTTAACTATTTTGTTAAAATAGGAAGTAAAGAATAGAATTACAGTTTTTTTCTTATTGGTAATGGATTTATTTTAAGATTTATCCCCGAGATTTTTGCTCATATTCATTAAGATAAAATCAAACAATTAGGAATCAATAATACCAAGCACATATTTATTAAAATCAAATTTTTAATATCAATATGCAAATTAGCCTTCCCACTCACACTATTATTTTGTTGTATATATAAATACAATTGCGTGTTATTAGCATATAGATATGTCCAACATGTCAAACTTCCGATTTCGACCGGGTTTCAGTGAACTTCGGACGCTGGACCTTACAAGTTAAGCTCGTTGATCCCAGGGGGTCATCTACCCAGGCAACACCTGCCCCCTCGATTTAAAGGGGCAGGGCTGGGTTTATTGCCCAGCACCTCCCTTGAGGGGGAATTTTTTCCACCTGCTACTCATGAGTCTCGGCTTGTGGGTGGTCCCACATAAAAACGAGACCTTGTGTCCAACCCATACAAGTGGGGTATGAGGTAAATAAATGTAGATATGGTCAACAGTATTCATAATGTAAAACAATTTTATTAATAATTGAGGTTTAAATAAAAATAAAATCAAGGAAAATGTGTCATAAATTATGGAATTGTGACTTGAGTAGTAATATACTTTCAGTTTGACAAAAAGACACACAATCTCCATTATAATAAGATTATATTCTCAACGATTATGAAATAGTCATTATTTAATCTTAATTAACATCTTATTTATTAACAATGTCTATATTAAAGTCTAGCTGAGTTAGATTTGCCTCAGAACTGCCCATATTACCAATGCATTTAAAATCCTGAAATATGTGTTATATATCTCTAAGAAATAAAGATTTTCTTAATTTCTGGTGGCAATAATTTACATAATGATTTTAACAAAACTGGGTTTAATAAATAATTATTTGAGGTTACTGATTTCTAATACTATCATTTTATTCTCAAACATTAAAAACAAACCTATATATTATTTTATATAGAAATCAATTAAAATAATATTAAAATAACTAATATTTTTATATTCGTTCTTATTTAGTTTTTGCTAGTTAATCTAACTTGTTGCTCATGTTAAAATTTGTTATACTTTTTTAAATTTTTTAATATTTACAAATGATTTCTAACAAATGCCAGAAATGTTCACATACAGTGTTTAACATTTATTAAAAAAAACTGAATCTAATTCTTATTAAATTTCAGTGGGAATTGATGCATACTAGTTTATTCCCAGTTGTCTCCCTTTGATACATACGGTTTATTCATAGTTGCCTCCCTTTGTTTTCTCTAATTTCAGAGGTTGCTGTCCAGAATGTACAAGTTATGAACGTTTAATCTTGACGATAGTCCCTTTCGTTGCGGCAGTGTTGGCCTTGTCTATGCTTGCTTTACTTGCTCCACAGAAATTGGAAAACGTAGTGGACGAAGTAAGTGTCCCCAGGTTTTTTTGGTTTTTTTTTTTTATCTGCCATCTTGTGAAACTATTTTTAAATCTTATCTCTAGTTACTGCATAAAAGGTCAACACACCCAACGAATATAACGCTCCCACATTGTCACATAAGCAAATCNAACCCACAATAATTACGGCCCCCACATGTCACATAAGCAGGCAGATTTTCTAACCGGTTGATTTGTTTTATAATCAGTCTATGTCTATTTTGTCTGAAAAATGTAAAACGCTATAAAAATACATGAACTGGATATTGTTTTTTTTTCTTTTGCTTCCAAATGTAATAATAAAGATTGTAAATAAACAAACAAAAAAAATAGTTATTAAAAAATTATATAAAATATAAAACAAATACTAGTGAAAAACCAAAAACATAGTTATAAAAATTATATAGAAATAAAAACAAATACTAGTGAAAAACCAAAAACATAGTTATTAAAAAATTATATAGAATATCAACAAATACTAGTGAAAACCAAAAACATAGTTATTAAAAAATTATATAGAAATATCAAACAAAATACTAGTGAAAAACCAAAAAAATAGTTATTAAAAAATTATATAGAATATTCAACAAATACTAGTGAAAAACCAAAAACATAGTATTAAAAAATTATATAGAAATATCAAAAAATATAGTGAAAACAAAAAAAATAGTTATTAAAAAATTATATAGAAATATCAAACAAATACTAGTGAAAAACAAAAAAAATAGTTATTAAAAAAATTATATAGAAATATCAAAACAAATACTAGTGAAAAACCAAAAAAATAGTTATTAAAAAATTAACCATCATACATATACTCCCTCCACAACACTAATATCAAGGAATCTTCTTGTGAACGTGATCTGGGTATTACTGTCAGCAGTGATTTACGTTGGACAAAACACATCACTAAATTGTCAAAAAGGGCGAGGGTCACTCAGCAAGACCTTTGTCAGACGCTCACCGGCTATCTATTTAAAGCTGTACAAAGCTATGGTGCGGCCACACTTGGAATTTGCATCACCAGTCTGAACCCCTATCTTGCTCAGAATATTAACCTCTAGAAACTGTACAGAGATGTGCAACCAAACGAATACCCGTCTATCAGACATCTACCATACTCTGAACGTTTTGCTGCCCTGGGAATGGATCCGTTGAAACTTCGGCGTCTGGCAACTGACTTGGTAAACGCTTATACGGTCATTAATCATCTTACAACAGCAACCTGAGCACCTTTTTGATCTCCATCTTTCTAACATACATGGGCATGCCAACAAAGTCAGAAACAGCACTGCGACGTAACTTTTGGAAACATTTCTTCATGCTCAGAATTTGCGGAGCATGGAATAAGCTGCCCGCGTCTGTTGTAGGCTGCCCAAAACACTGAATCTTTCAAAGATTCCTGTAGTCCGCCAGCACTATACCTGATGCCCCTCTCACCACAACAATGCATATACACACATACATACATGCATATTACTACTGTAAACTGTTCATGTTCCTGACACTCATACATTATTCTGTGTACTTGACATGAGACTTTGATGAGTTGTGGTGCACCTGAGCACTGTACACATAATGTATATTATACTGTATGTTGTTCATGTTCTGACACTCATACATTATTCTGTGTACTTGACATGAGACTTTGATGAGTTGTGGTGTACCTGAGCACTGTACACAATAAATTTCATTATATCATTTCATTATATAGAAATACAGAACAAATACTAGTAAAAAAAACAAAAAAAAACAACTTACCAACAATTCTCTATGATTTCAGGTTATATCACAAAAAATATAAACATTTTTCAATGTGAAACATATTTGCTGGTGATGGTAGGCAATGATAGTGATGATTGCTACAGAAGAAACCGTATTTCTCAGAGGAGAACTTCTTACGGTTCCATCTAGCCAAATGGCAGTTTTTTTTTGTTTTTTACTCTTATTTTTGACTCAAATAAACTTTACCATTTGGTTTGATGGAACCATAAGTCTTTTCTCAAGAAATATTGTTTAATTTCTCATTGCCAACTTACCAAGGAATACATTTACCATTGAAAACGTTTAATTCTTTTTGCGATATAACCTGAAATCCTAGAGAATTATTGGTAAGTTAGTGTATTTGTACTAGTATTTGTTTTGCATAATTTTTTAGTGACTATTTTTGGTTTGGTTGTTTTAAAACAATCTTTTATTAGATTGAAAAATGGAAGAAAGAAATATACCAGTTTGTGTATTTTTGTAACATTCGCTTTAACGACTAACACGCTTGATATAATGTAATAACATTTATCTTTATACAATTAATAAATGATATTGCTTCTTATAAAATAAATAAATAAATGTAAAGTTTAACTCTAATGTCTATACCGCTTCATTCACCTATTGGAAGTCACCTTTTCTAATCGACCCAACGATGCTTTTGAATGTAATATTAAACATATTTAGAGGTGTTTGATTTAAGGAAATAACAGGTACTTTAAATGAAAAGAAATTTTAGCTATTTTTGAGAAATCCTTATAGAATGGGACTCTGGACTTAGAAAATTTCTCAAAGGATGTTAAGAGTTAATAATGTTAAAAATTGTGATTGCAGAAGACCTTTTGGATAGAATACTCTTATTTTTTCTTTTATTCATTTATTTTTTTTATGTTAGAGTGTAAAAGAATTAAAGAATAATTATTCATAAAATTTATTCTGCTGTCTTATTGTTCCCCTGCATTAATTTTGAGAATTTATTTCCCATTGTATCTAATGAAATTTTTATTCTTTTACCAAACTAGGATGAATTCCTCTTCAGTAAGTTGAGTCTGGTGTCTTTGTGGATTAGATCAGCGTTCCCAACCTTTTTTTGCGCCAAGACCGGTTTCATCTAAGATAATTTTATCAGACCGGCCTTTATATGCTACGGCCCTACATTTGCTCATAATCGTTAATGACGTTAATCTAATAAACATCCGTGTGTCTTATGTCAATGCAAACGTCATAGACAATAACAACTTTTGTTTATAAATTCATAATCAACAACATCTCTGTAAAACAAAATAATTTATTTTAGAATGAAAATCCTTTCTAATAAGAAATAATTATAATAAAAAACTCGATTCAAGAACAATAATGATCATTTCTATATAAAAGAGTGAACAAGTGAATCAAATAATAATAATGACAGAATTAGTGAGAGCCCTGAGCTTGTTTCTCACATTTATTCAAACATTCTGTGCAGCCTGTTACCTATGGCCTGCGGCCGGTACTGGTCGCGGCCGGTGGTTGGGACCGGCTTGATTAGATCACACAAAACATTCACAACCAGTGGATCAATTATCATTTTAATTCCTTCTGGGTAATTTATGAAGAAGTGCATTCCCGTCTCCTGCCTCAGAAATTGCTACCTTGTGGACATTAAAATAACGTCCCCAGCTATGTCGTCTCTGTGGTGTTACTTGAAAGAAAACAACCAACTTAGGCATTAAATGTATTTTAAGAGGAGGGGGCTTCTCTTCTTTTTTTTTTCTTTTTTTTTGTGTATTCTTTAATTTATTCATAATTTGTCTAGATAATTTTATTTATAGAAATTTGTCGTTAATTCTTGTTTTTAGATATGAAGGATATCTATCTATCTATCTATCTACCTCAACTTGTTCATTTTTTCTCTGTTTTATATATATCTATCCACCATCTCCATTTGTTCATAAAGAGAAGCCCCCCCCTTCTCTAAATACATTTAACGCCCTAAGTTGGTTGTTTCTTTCAAGTACACTGCGAGACGACTAGCTGGGGACGTTTATTTGATAGTCACCGGGTAGCAATTTCTGAGGCAGGAGACCGGACGCACTTCCTCATAAATTCCTCCTTCTGTAATGAGAATTTAATTTTTTGTGTGCTATTATAGTATGTGGCCTACCTTTTTTGATTCTGTTATAGATGTGGCCTACCCGTTTGAATCGTGTCCTACCTCAGTAAGAGTATATTTTATTATAAGTAGTAGGCAATTTATTGAAACTAATTATTTTCAATATATTCAATTTCAAGAAATGCAATTCAGTCATTAGCTGTATATAGTAATTAAAAAAGATTTATGCATAATTTACATGAATGAATCTATTTAATTCTTCTGTAACCCATTATCAAATAAATAAAGAATATTTTAGGTGGGTGCAGAGTTGTGCCCACATCAATAGCTGAGATCATTTAATTCTAAAATATCTAAAATTTCAGAATTAGGTTGAGGTTAGCCAATTATTATTATACAACCTTTATTAATATACTTTGTTAGGTGGTAGGCCACATACTTATAGAAGTAGACAATGATTTCATAGGCCACATGCAAAAGGTAGGCCACATACTATAATGGTACCAATTTTTTTTTTTCTTTTTAATTCTCTTAGCACAAATTTTGCTTAATTTTTTTCAAAGTATGCCTACCTGTAATTAAATGTCCCTATACATTTTATAAATCTGTCATATAAATGTGACCCTATAATTTATGATAGCAATTTGGACCATTTAATTTATTTTCTGAAACACAAAAAATTAACAATTTATACCAAATGAGAATTGTACAATTATTCTTAGCTTTAGTTTTCAAGAAGGAAAAAAAAAAAAAGAATAAAATGAGTTTTTTTTTTTTTTTTTTTTTTTAAATTGAATTTAAAAAAAAAATTTTTTTTGAATACCCATCAAGCATTAATAGAACAAACGCATTTAGCATAAAAACCAACAGGGATTGACATCGCATAAAATCCAACAAACCAAACCAAACAGTGACCTAATTTAAATCCTGGGACACTGTTTGCAATTCTGGATCTTGGGTAGTGTGGGGGAACCCCTCATCCCATTACTCTCAGGTCCACTTCCAGCCCGAGTGGTAGTACCTGTTAGGGTCCCATCTATGTGTTAAATTTTTTTAAATGTTTTGAAAAATTTGAATACCCATACAACAATAGAATAAACAAAATGTCTTCAGCATAGAATAACCATAACAGGGTTGACCTGCCTTAAAATCCAAAACACTCCCTCTTTGATTGTTAATATTCCAGGTGCGCTATCAGAAAAATTGCCGCTATTGGTCACATTGCTTTTTGCTTAAACGGACTTCTTTTTTTTTCTCTTAATGTAATTTTGGTTTTTTCATAAAAATTTGCCCTGAGGTTTATGGATAATAAAGTTCTGCACCTGGCCGCCAATCAAAAGGGCTTTTATTGCTTTTTAGTTTTAGAAACAATTTAGTGGGTTTAGTTAAAGATGGTCTCTTTCACTTTCCCAAGATTGATAGAAATGTCTTCAGAGAATAATGATCTTGATTTATTTTTACAAGTGTCCAAGGGTATATTATGACAAATTAAAATTAAAAATATTCTTATTTCTAATAAATCACGGTCATCATATTTAGCGGAAAAGCATCGCTCAGAACTGTTATTTTAATTTTAATATTACTAATTGAAAAATAACCGAAACAATTTTGAATAAAAATAAATGTAACATATTTTTTTAATTCCTAATAGGAATAATAAAATTTGAAATAAAATACTTGTTATATTTGTGAAGGTGCGCGGAAAATTTAAAATAAATTTTATCTATAAATTTTTTTTATCTATAAATTTTTTCAAAAAATTAACTCTATTAAAACTTAAAAAAATTTTTTTTTTTTTACCGCAACGAAAAACGGAAGTAGTCACGGACAAAAGAGCATAACTAATAATTTAACATAATGATATAAATAGGCTGTATCTTTATTTATAATTAATTTCTCGCAAACTTTATACATGAATAATCATAAATACAAATAAATTAAAATTATCAATTAAAACTGTTTAGAACTAAACATGCATTTATTAAAAATTTGTTCAAATAGCTTATGCAATGTTAAGACCAGCAAATATTACAACGCAACTCAATACTTGTATATAAAGCAATTTGTTCTTTTATATTAAGTATAACTCAAATTGATTATAATAGGTTCTCGTTATAAACGCTTAGAGTTTAATGTGGATCTATGACGTCAGCCGTGACGGAGTTTCGGCTCAGATGAAATGCAAACAATCTCATTAATAATAGATGCAAAATGGAAGAAAAAAATCCTATAAACTTGCAAGAATATTTGACATTCCTACAGACATAAGTATTTATAATTAATTAATGAAATTTTATTGTGATCAGGTTGGCAACAAAGCCATTTCGTGAACATATGCATTCTTCAGGGACAGCTTTCAATATGCAAAACTGGTCGAGAATTTTCTTCAAACATTCGGACTTGCATTCAGTCACAGGAGCGCTGTAACTATCAGGCACATAAATAACTTTATCATTCTTCCGAGACTTAAATGTGCCCAATTGCAACAGTGCTCAGGTGCACCACCAACTCATTACGATAGCTCAGTCGTAGTACATCAGAATAATTGCATAGTGCAGGAACCATGAATCAGCATACTCAGTATAATATACTGTATGTGTACATGCTCAGGGCATCCACAACTCATCAAGTCTCATGTCTCAGTACACTCAGAATATAGCGTTATTTAGTTCAGATATCATGAATAACAAATTGGTAAATATAACTTGTATGTTGTACAAGGTGGCTCAGCGTGCATTCTCCTACAACTTCATCAAGTCTCATTGTTCTAGTACATAACGAATAATTGTATTAGTGTTCAGGAACTATGAACAGATTTACAGTAATATATATACTCATGTTGTGTACAGTGCTTCATGGTGCCAACCAACAACTCTCATAAGTCTAATGTTCTTAGTACATAGAATAATGCATAGTTCAAGGAGACTATGAATAGCATACTAGTATGAATATACATAGTTGTTCAATGTGCTCGTCTAGGTTATTAGGCGAGATTTTTATTTTTAGGAAATTAATATGCTCTAAAATATATTAGTTTATTTAGTATATTTAATAGTTTTTCTATAGAAATCATTTCTATAGGAATTAATTATACATTGGAGAATAAACAATGACACCTTAAGTGATTATATTATAAACTCGTCTTGTTAAAACCAGTATTGCAATACTTAATCCATCACCATATATTGTGTAAGACCTTTATTTTCCTTAGTGATATATTAATGACAGTTGCAGGATTTTAATTGCTTGATATATTATTGGTGCTGTTTTTGAGGCAAATCAATTCATAATATGATTGTTATTAAAATTAATGATTCATTTCTATGGTATTATAATGTTTTTGACTATATAATTGAATATCTTCTATTGATATGCTTAGATTTCCTGGTGTATTGTGACTGTCTATTCAGTACATCACTGAAGTCTCCATTTTATTGTAAGATGTTTTTGTTTGTTGTTTTTTTTCTATCATTGGATGTGTTCTTTGTCTTGTGACAATACAAGATAGTACTAGCATAAGATATGGATTCTCTTCGTGACGTAAAGAACCCTCCTCACAGAAAGCCGAACACAATCGTGTGATGAAAATATAATAGATTCTTTTTTTTTTTTTCTTTTTTTTTTTTTTTTTTTCTCTTCATATAGAGACAAAAAATCTTATGGTTTATTCCTCTTGACATAAACAAAGGGGACCACTCTTGCTATATAAATTTTATTATTTTCTCCATTTAAACTAACTCTACTCGCTTTTAAATCCCTAAACCTGTGTCTTTTTTTTTCTCCTAGTAGATCATATATAATAAATTTATTGGTCGATACTTGAGTGTTCCCCTTTATATTCTTATGTTTGGTTATTATGAAATTAACCCACTATTATTTATTCTTCCCATTGTGACAGTGGATAGAAGTAATGATTGTAAATTCCTTGAAATGTGTTGCATTTTTTTTTTTTTCTATTTTTTTAATTTTTTTTCTTGTTTTTTTTTTGTTTTTTTGTTTGTTTTGTGTTTTCTTTTTCTAATTTTTGTTTATTTTTTTTTTTCTATATATATTATATAATTCGTGGTGTCTCGGTTTCTAATTCCGAATAAGTGGAGTGATAAGCCTTTCTGTATATATATTTATTTGATTTTAACAGCAATAAATTATTTTTTAATAAAAGAGTTTACATATTTAAATAAAAGTATTTTGTAATTATTGTAGAATAATATTACACGACGTGAATTTTTTTTTTGTTTATATATATATTTCGCTATTTAAATCAAGGATTTATTTTCTTTATTTTATTTTTTTTTTCTTGTAAAAGATATAATTATAATATTGAAGTTAATATTGCTATATTTTGTAGCCTAATAGAATTTCATGGTAATTGAATCTTGGTCATTGTCCTATAGTCAACACAAACAAAGGAACCACTCTTGATGATTATTATTTATTAGAATCTTACTAGGAAAAAAGACAGGTTTTGGGTCTAGTCTTAGGGTTTAGGGTTAGTTTTTATTGGGATAAATATAATATCTTATTATTCAGTTCAAAGAGTCGTTCCCCTTGGTTATGTTGGAGTGTTATAGAAATAGACCGAATCTTGAACACCTAAAATGATATAATTATTTCTATGAACTTTATCCATGACATATTAATATATTTGGGCAGTTGTGTGATATGTATGTTCGGATAGGAAACTCACAATATTTAAAAACAATTAACGACAAAGTAAAGTAGATATAACCATTCATTATCACCAATCTTGCTTTTTGAAGCAAAATAATGAAGATTTGATATATTCGAGAAGCAATTAAAATGAAATTATAATAGTAAGCTAATGATTTTTTTAAATTTTATAGGAAACATTAATTTTGTTTTCAGAAAGTCTGGCTACTTTATATTGTTTTTTTTTTTGATTTTTTAAATTTAAATTTTTTTTTTTTTTTTTTTTTTTCGCCCATCTGCCAAATTCGCCACATAGGTCTCTATTTTACATGGAGATTTTCTTGATGGCTCACTGGGCTAAATCTTGAACTATGATTCTAGATATTCAGGTATATGTAATGAGGATGCTCGCGTCATCTGTGTCTCCTGCCTATAAGACCTCTTTTGACTTATTCGAAAATGAAATAATAACGAACTCCACTACATTGTTACTTGAAAAAAACATACAACTCTTTAGGCGGTTAAATGTAATTTGAGGAGAGGTTGAGTTTTAATATTTTTTACGTTTATATATCTATTCCTATACATGAATTCTCAACGTTGGTTCCAGTTCTGATCCAATTCTGTGGTCCACTAAACTATTACGTTCTTAATGGTTCCACAAGAGAATATCGAAGCCACAAAAATGTTTTTACGCCATTATCACAAACAATTTAACGCTACTTTTAATTAGACCGTCCCTCAGTGAAAATCTCTCTATTAAGCGCACATTCGATATTTCGTCAGGAAAATAATTGTCTTTACTTAACTACGTGTTGTTAGCTCGCTACGCTGCAACATTCATTTCAGAAAATTAGGATTGGTCCATGAGTAATTTTTTTTTTTATAAAAAATAATGGTTCTCATATAGTCCAAAAAAGTGTGAGAAGCACTGTATTTAACATAGTATATAATGGGCTGAAGTTTTGTAGTGTATGTCCTTGAGGATACTTATGAAAATTTTAAAGGCAATTAATTATCAAAGTTAATATATATATATTATTTATATAGTATAGATTGCACTATCACCCTAGTAGCTGCTTTTTTTGGTGTCAAATTATTTATTGCAGTATTTTATTCATTTCTTGTTAAGATATTTTAAAAATTGGTTGGTTTCGGTTTTTGGCAAGTCCCTTCTACATAGTAAACGTTAGGAGCAGTTTTAAAATTCATTGTCGTTGTTATTAATTCAAACAAATTCTTATTTCAGTTTTAGTTTTACGGTGAAATGAATAATGGATCATTTTTTTTGTTTCAGAATTCCGCCAAAACAGACGGAGTTATCTCTCTCTTTTAAAAGAAGAGAGATTCCTGGAAATTAACAAATCACAAAAAAAAAAAAAAAAAAAAAAACAGAAAACACAATGAAATCTTATTATAATGGAAATTATGTAACTGTCTATCTGTAACTGTAACTATGTCACCAACTGATGTCACAATTTCCTTAGTTATTTAAACTAGTAAATATATGCACCTTCTGGTTGCACGTATTCAAGTTTTAATGTAATGAAATATACTAAAATTAGAAAGACTAATGAGACTAAATAAGAACGCAGATAAAAAGATTTGAAACAGAGGGCAAGTATTTAAGTTTTAATGTAATAAAATATTATATTAAATTAGAAAGGCTAATGAAACTAAATAAGAACACAGATAACAAGATTTGAAACAGAGGGGGTTATAATCGGAAAATAGAACAACTGAAATTTACTCTTACATCACTCCCATCTTTCATTGCTAATTTTTCCTAATTTAACTATTTTGTTAAAATAGGAAGTAAAGAATAGAATTACAGTTTTTTTCTTATTGGTAATGGATTTATTTTAAAATTTATCCCCGAGATTTTTGCTCAAATTCATTAAGATAAAACCAAACAATTAGAAATCAATAATACAAAGCACATATTTATTAAAATCAAATTTTTAATATCAATATGCAAATTAGCCTCCCCATTCACACTGTAAACTATTATTTTGTTGTATATATAAATACAATTGCATGTTATTAGCACATATATATGTCAAACATGTCGAACTTCCGGTTTCGACCGGGGGTCCAGTGAGTTTCGGCTGCTGGACCTTACAAGTTAATCTCGTTGATCCCAGGGGGTCATCTACCCAGGCAACACCTGCCCCCTCGATTTAAAGGGGCAGGGCTGGGTTTATTGCCCAGCGCCCTCCTTGAGGGGGAATGCCGATGGGATCGACACAATTTTTTTCTACCTGCCACCCATGAGTCTCGGTTTGTGGGTGGTCCCACATAAAAACAAGACCTTGTGTCCAACCCATACAAGTGGGGTATGAGGTAAATAAATGTAGATATGGTCAACAGTATTCATAATGTAAAACAATTTTATTAATAATTGAGGTTTAAATAAAAATAAAATCAAGGAAAATGTCATAAATTATGGAATTGTGACTTGAGTAGTAATATACTTTCAGTCTGACAAAAAGACACACAATCTCCATTATAATAAGATTATATTCTCAACGATTATGAAATAGTCATTATTTAATCTTAATTAACATATTATTTATTAACGATGTCTATATTAAAGTCTAGCTGAGTTCGATTTGCCTCAGAACTGCCCATATTACCAATGCATTTAAAATCCTGAAATATGTGTTATATATCTCTAAGAAATAAAGATTTTCTTAATTTCTGGTGGCAATAATTTACATAATGATTTTAACAAAACTGGGTTTAATAAATAATTATTTGAGGTTACTGATTTCTAATACTATCATTTTATTCTCAAACATTAAAAACAAACCTATATATAATTTTATATAGAAATCAATTAAAATAATATTAAAATAACTAATATTTTTATATTCGTTCTTATTTAGTTTTTGCTAGTTAATCTAACTTGTTGCTCATGTTAAAATTTGTTATACTTTTTTTAAATTTTTAATATTTACAAATGATTTCTAACAAATGCCAGAAATGTTCACATACAGTGTTTAACATTTATTAAAAAAAACTGAATCTAATTCTTATTAAATTTCAGTGGGAATTGATGCATACTAGTTTATTCCCAGTTGTCTCCCTTTGATTTATTATACATACGGTTTATTCATAGTTGCCTCCCTTTGTTTTCTCTAATTTCAGAGGTTGCTGTCCAGAATGTACAAGTTATGAACGTTTAATCTTGACGATAGTCCCTTTCGTTGCGGCAGTGTTGGCCTTGTCTATGCTTGCTTTACTTGCTCCACAGAAAATTGGAAAACGTAGTGGACGAAGTAAGTGTCCCCAGGTTTTTTGGGGGTTTTTTTATCTGCCATCTTGTGAAACTATCTTATCTCTAGTTACTGCATACGGTCAACCACAACCCACGAATATATACGGCCCCCACATGTCACATAAACAAGCAGATTTCTAACAGGTTGATTTGTTTTATAATCAGTCTATGTCTGTTTTGTCTGAAAAATGTTAAAACGCTATAAAAATACACAAACTGGATGTTGTTTTTTTTTTCTTTTGCTTCCAAAATGTAATAATAACATTGTAAATAAACAAACAAAAAAAATAGTTATTAAAAAATTATATAGAATATAAACATACTAGTAAATACTAGTAAAAACAAAAAAATAGTTATTAAAAAATTATATAGAAATATAAAACAATACTAGTAAAAAACAAAAAAATAGTTATTAAAAAATTATATAGTACTAGTGAAAAACAAAAATAGTTATTAAAATTAATAGAAATATAAAACATACTAGTAAAATATAGTAAACAAAAAAAATAGTTATTAAAAAATTATATAGAAATATAAAACATACTAGTAAAAACAAAAAAAATAGTTATTAAAAATTATATAGAAATATAAAACATACTAGTAAAATACTAGTAAAAAACAAAAAAAATAGTTATTAAAAAATTAACCCATCATACATATACTCCCTCCATCTAATATCAAGGAATCTTCTTGTGAACGTGATCTGGGTATTACTGTCAGCAGTTATTTACGTTGGACAAAACACATCACTAAAATTGTCAAAAAGGCCGAGGGTCACTCAGCAAGACCTTTATCAGCCGCTCACCGGCTATCTATTTAAAGCTGTACAAAGCTATGGTGCGGCCACACTTGGAATTTGCATCACCAGTCTGGAACCCCTATCTTGCTCAGAATATTAACCTCCTAGAAACTGTACAGAGACGTGCAACCAAACGAATACCCTCTATCAGACATCTAACATACTCTGAACGTCTTGCTGCCCTGGGAATGGATCCATTGAAATTTCGGCGTCTGGCAACTGACCTGGTAAATGCTTATACGGTCATTAATCATCTTAACAGCAACCTTGAGCACCTTTTTGATCTCCATCTTTCTAACACACATGGGTATGCCAACAAAGTCAGAAAACAGCACTACTCACGTAACTTTTGGAAACATTTCTTCATGCTCAGAATTGCAGAGGCATGGAATAAGCTGCCCGTGTCTGTTGTAGGCTGCCGAAAACACTGAATCTTTCAAAGATTTCTGTAGTCCACCGCACTATACCTGATGCCCCTCTCACCACACACATATGCATATACACACATACATACATGCATATTACTACTGTAAACTGTTCATGTTCCTGACATTAATACATTATTCTGTGTACTTGACATGAGACTTTGATGAGTTGTGGTGCACCTGAGCACTGTACACATAATGTATATTATTACTGTATGTTGTTCATGTTCCTGACACTCATACATTATTCTGTGTACTTGACATGAGACTTTGATGAGTTGTGGTGCACCTGAGCACTGTACACAATAAATTTCATTATATCATTTCATTATATAGAAATACAGAACAAATACTAGTAAAAAAAACAAAAAAAAACAACTTACCAACAATTTCTCTATGATTTCAGGTTATATCACAAAAAAATTAAACATTTTTCAATGTGAAACATATTTGCTGGTGATGGTAGGTAATGATAGTGATGATGCTACAGAGAAACAGTATTTCTCAGAGGAGAACTTCTTATGGTTCCATCTAGCCAAATGGCAGTTTTTTTGGGTTTTTTACTCTTATTTTTGACTCAAATAAACTTTACCATTTGGTTTGATGGCACCATAAGTCTTTCTCAAGAAATATTGTTTATTTTCTCATTGCCAACCATTACCAAGGAATACATTTTACATTGAAACACTTAATTTCTTTTTGCGATATAACCTGAAATCATAGAGAAATTATTGGTAAGTTAGTATTTGTACTAGTATTTGTTTTGCATAATTTTTAGTGACTATTTTTGGTTTGGTTGTTTAAAACAATCTTTTATTAGATTGAAAAATGGAAGAAGAAGAAATAACCAGTTTGTGTATTTTTGTACATTTGCTTTTAGACTAACACGCTTGATAATAATTTAATACATTTATCTTTACTACAATTAATAAATGATATTGCTTCTTAAAAATAAATAAATGTAAAGTTTAACTCTTAACGTCCTATATCGCTTCATTCCACCTATTTGGAAGTCACCTTTGTTTTCCTAATCGACCCCAAACGATAGACTTTGTTTTAAATGTAATATTAAACATATTAGAGGTCTTTGATTTAAGGGAAATAACAGGTAACTTTAAATGAAAGGAAATTTTTAATAGGAATGGGGCTCTGGACTTTGTTTAAATGTAATATTAAACATATTAGAGGTCTTTGATTTAAGGGAAATAACAGGTAACTTTAAATGAAAAGGAAATTTTTAGCTTTTTTTATAAATCCTTATAGGAATGGGGCTCTGGACTTTGTTTAAATGTAATATTAAACATATTTAGAGTCTTTTTTAAGGGAAATAACAGGTAACTTTAGATGAAAAGGAAATTTTTAGCTATTTTTTGAGAAATCCTTATAGGAATGGGACTCTGGACTTAGAAAAGTTAAAAGTTAAAGGATGTTAAGAGTTAATAATGTTGTTAAAAACATTGTGATTGCAGAAGACCTTTTGGAATGAATACTCCTATTTTTTCTTTTATTCATTTATTTTTTTTATGTTAGAGTGTAAAAGAATTAAAGAATAATTAATTCCAGAATAATTTATTCTGCTGCTGCTTATTGTTCCCCTGCATTAATTTTGGAGAATTTATTTCCATTGTATCTAACGAATTTTTATTCTTTTAACAAACTAGGATGAATTTCCTCTTCAGTAAGTTGTGTGTGATTCTTGTGGGATTGATTACAATTTGTAGATTAGATCAGCGGTTCCCAACCTTTTTTTGCGCCATGGACCGGTTTCATCTAAGACAATATTTTCACGGACCGGCCTTTATATGCTACGGCCTACATTTGCTCGATAATCGTTAATGACGTAATCTAATAATAAATCATCGCAGTGGTCTTATGTCAAATGCAAACATCAGACAATAAACAACCTTTTGTTCATAAATTAATAATCAACAACATCTCTGTAAACGAAAATATTTATTTCAGAACGAAAATCCTTTCTAATAAGAAATAATTATAATAAAAAAACTCGATTCAAGAGGCAATACTGATCATTTCTATATAAAAGAGTGAACACGTGAATCAAATAATAATAATGACCATTAGTGAGAGCCCTGAGCTTGTTTCTCACATTTATTCAAACATTCTGTGCAGCCTGTTACCTAATGGCCCACGGCCCCGGTGGTTGGGGACCACTGGATTAGATCACCACAAAACATTCACAACCAGTGGATCAATTATCATTTTTATTTTCCTTCTGGGTAATTTATGAGGAAGTGCGTCCCGGTCTCCTGCCTCAGAAATTGCTACCGTTGACTATCAAAATAACGTCCCCAGCTATGTCATCTCGGTGGTGTTACTTGAAAGAAAACAACCAACTTAGGGCGTTAAATGTATTTTAGAGGGGGGGGGGGCTTCTCTTTTTTTTCTTTTTTTTTTTCTTCTTTTTTTTTTTGTCATAATTCTTATTTATTCATCATAATTTGTCTAGAAATTTATTTATAGAAATTTGTCGTAATTCTGTTTATTTATAGAATTTGTCGTAATTCTTGTTTAGATATGAAGATGGATATCTACCTATCTATCTACCTCAATTTGTTCATTTTTTTACTTTGTTTATATATATCTATCAACCCATCTCCATTTGTTCATAAAGAGAAGCCCCCCCCCTCCTCTGAAATACATTTAACGCCCTAAGTTGGTTGTTTTCTTTCAAGTAACACCGCCGAGATGACATAGCTGGGGACGTTATTTTGATAGTCACCGGGTAGCAATTTCTGAGGCAGGAGACCAGGACGCACTTCCTCATAAATTACCTCCTTCTGTAATGAGAATTAATTTTTTGGTGCTATTATAGTATGTGGCCTACCTTTTTTTGATTCTGTTATAGTATGTGGCCTACCCAGTTTGAATGTGTCCTACCTCAGTAAGAGTAATATTTCAAGAAATGCAATTCAGTCATCAGCTGTATATATTAAGAATAATTAAAAAAAGAATTTATGCATAATTTACATGAATCTGAGATCTATTTAATTCTTCTGTAACCCATTATCAAATAAATAAATAAATATTTGGGGTGGGTGCAGAGTTGTGCCCACATCAAATAGTGAGATCTATTTAATTCTAAAATATTCTAAATTTCAGAAATAGGGTTAGGGTTAGCAGTTATTATTATAACCTTATAATATACTTTTTATGGTAGGCCACATACTATAGAGACATGTTCAAAAGATAGGCCACATACTATACTTTATGATTTCATAGGCCACATTCAAAATAGGCCACATACTATAAGAGAGACATGATTTCATTTCAGGTAGGCCACATACTATAAGAGAGACATGATTTCATATAGGCACATACTATAAGAGAGACATGATTTCATAGGCCACATAAAAGGTATAGTACCATTTTTTTTTTTTCTTTTTTAATTCTCTTAGCAGAAGTGTTGCTTTATTTTTTTTGCAAAGATATGCCTACCTGTAATTAAATGTCCTTATACATTTATAAATCTGTCATATAAATGTGACCCTATAATTATGATAGCAATTTTTGGACCATTTTAATTTTATTTTCTGAAACACAAAAAATTAACAATTTATGACCAAATGAGAATTGTACAATTATCTTAGCTTTAGTATTTCAAGAAGGAAAAAAAAAAAAAAAAAGAATAAAATGAGTTTTTTTTGTTTTTTTTTAAATTGAATTTAAAAAAAAAAAAATTTTTGAATACCCATCAAGCATTAATAGAACAAAACGCATTTAGCATAAAATAACCCAACAAGGGTTGACATGCTGTAAAATCCAACAAACCAAACCAAACAGTGACCTAATTTAAATCCTGGACGACACTGTTTGCAATTCTGGAGCTCTGGGTAGTGTGGGGGAACCCCTTCATCCCCATTACTCTCAGGTCCACTTCAGCCCCGAGTGGTAGTACCTGTTAGGGTCCCATCTATGGGTTAAATTCAAAAAGAATTGTTTTGAAATATTTTGAATACCCATCAACAATAAATAAACAAAATATCTTCAGCATAGAATAACCCAACAAGGGTTGACCTGCCTTAAAATCCAACCAACCCTCCCTCCCTCACTCACTCCCTCTTTGATTGTTAATAATTCCAGGTGCGCTATCAGAAAAATTGCCGCTATTGTCACATTGCTTTTTGCTTAAACGGACTTTTTTTTTTCTCTTAATGATAATTTTGGTTTTTTTCATAAAAAAATTTGCCCTGAGGTTTATGGATAATAAAAGTTCTGCACCGGCCGCCAATCAAAAGGGCTTTTTATGCTTTTAGTTTTAGAAAACGATTTAGTGGGTTTAGTAAAGATGGTCTTTTCACTTTCCCTAGATTGACAGAAATGTCTTCCAGCAGAATAAGGCTATCTTGATTTATTTTTATGCCAAAATGGAAAGAAAAAATCCTATAAACTTGCAAGAATATGTACCCTACAGACATTATTTATAATAATAATAATAATGAAATTTATTGTGTACAGTGCTCGGCAACAAAGCATCGGAACATCATCATCTTCAGGGACAGCCTTCAAATGCAAAATCTGTGGTCGAGAATGTTTTTCAAACATCGACTTCACAGTCACAGGAGGCGCTGTAACTTCAGGGGCACATAAAAAAACTTTATCATAGTCTTCCGAGACTGAAATGCCAATGGAACAGTGCTCAGGTGCACCACAACTCATCAAAGTCTCATGTCAAGTACACAGAATAATGTATTAGTGTCAGGAACATGAATAGCATACAGTAGTAATATACATGTATGTGTACAGTGCTCAGGTGCACCACAACTCATCAAAGTCTCATGTCTAGTACACAGAATAATGTATTAGTGTCAGGAACATGAATAGCATACAGTAATAATATACATGTATGTGTGCATGTGTGTATCAGGTTTAGGCGGATTTTTAAGTTTTAAGGAAATAATGCATCTAAAAAAATTATACTTATTTAGTATATTTTAAGTAGTTTCTATATGAAATCATTCATAGGATTAATTTTAATACATTGGAGAATAAAACAATAACACCAAGTGATTATTTATTAAACTCGTTTTGTTAAAACCAGTATGCAACTTAACCACACCATATATTGTTTAAACCTTTATTTCCTAGTGATATATAAGACAGTGCAGGATTTTAAATGCTTGAATAATATGGGCTGTTTTGAGGCAAATCTAATTCATAAAGACATTGTTAATAAATAAGATTCATTCTATGTATTAATGATTGACTATAAATTGAATACTCATTGATATGCTTATGCAATTCCTGAGTGTATTGTGACTGTCTTTCAGTTACAGACACTGAATCTCCATTATATTAAGATGTTTTGTTTGTTGTTTTTTTCTACAGGATTGGTACTTCTGTCTTGTGACAATACAAGAAGACAGCATAACGTATATGGATCCCGTGACGTAACAGAACCCCTCCTCACAGAAAAGCCGAACAGCAACTGCTGATGAAAAATAAAGATTCTTTTTTTTTTTTTTTTTTTCTCTCAAAGAGACAAAAACAATTTATGGTTATTTCCGACATAAACAAAGGGGAACCACTCTTGACTAATAAATTATTTATTTTCCCATTAAACTAACTCTAAACCCTAGCTTTAAACCCTAACCGGTCTTTTTTTTTTTCCTAGTAGATCAATAAATAAATAATTTATTAGTCAAGAGTGGTTCCCCTTTATTTATGTTGGAGTTATAGGAAATAACCCAATTTATATTATCTTCCATTGTGACAGTGATAGAACGAAGATGTAAATTCCTTGAAATTGGTGCATTTTTTTTTTTTTTTTTTAATTTTTTCTTTTTTTTTTTTTTTTTGTTTTTTGTTGTTTTTTTTTTTTCTAATTTTTTTTATTTTTTTTTTTATATATATATAATTAATTCGTTGTCCGGTTCATCCGAATAAAGTGGCAGTGATACCTTTCTGTATATAAACAGCAATAAAATATTTTTTTAAAAAAAAGGTTTTACATATAAAAAAAAAAAGTATTTGTATATTTTGTAAATATATACACGTGAATTTTTTTTTTTTTTTTTATATATATTCCATATTTAAATCAAGGATTTATTTTCTTTATTTTTATTTTTTTTCTTGTAAAGGAATAAATAAAATTGTTGGATATGCTTAAATATTGCTTGTAGCCTAATAAATTTCAGGAATGAATCTTGGGTCATTTCCTATAAGTCCAACACAAACAAAGGGGAACCACTCTTGACTGATTATTTATTTATAGATCTACTAGGAAAAAAAGACAGGTTTGGGGTTAGTCTTAGGGTTTAGGGTTAGTTTAATGGGAAAATAAATAATTTATCAGTCAAGAGTGGTTCCCCTTTGTTTATGTTGGAGTTATAGGAAATAGCCGAATCTTGAACACAAAAGATATAATTATTCTATGAACTTTATCTATACATATATAAAGGGCAGTTGGTGTGTATGTATGTTCGGAGGAAACCACAAAATTAAAACAATTAACGACAAAGTAAATAGATATACACATTCATTATCACCAGATCTTGCTTTTTGAGCAAAAATAATGAAGATTTGATATATATTCGAGAAAGCAATTAAAAAATGAAATTTATATAGTAACAGCATGGATTTTTTTAAATATTTTAAATAGGAGACATTAATTTTTTTTTTCAGAAAGTCTGTGCACTTTTATATTTTTTTTTTTTTTTAATTTTAATTAATTTTTTTTTTTTTTTTTTTTTTTTATGCCCCATCAGGCCAGATCGACACAAGGTCTATTTTACATGGAGATTTTCTTGGGGCATCCTGCAAGAATCTAACTCATGATTCAGTAATAATAGAGGTAATTTATGAGGAAGCGCGTCCTGGTCTCCTGCCTCATAAATTGCTACCCGGTGACTATTAAAATAACGACTCCAGCTACAGTGTTACTTGAAAGAAAACAACCAACTTAGGGCGTTAAATGTATTTTAGGGGGGAGTTTAGTATTTTTACGTTACATCTATCTATACCAGTGATTCTCAACGTGGTCCAGCTGGACCATCTGTGGTCCACAGAACATTTCTAGTGGTCCACAGAGAGTTCGAAGCCACAAAAATGTTTTAGCCATTTCACAAAAATTTAACGCTTCTTATAATGACCGTCCCCAGTTGAAAATCTCTATTTAAGCGCACATCGATGATCAGCGGAAAATGAATTGTCTTACTTTAACACGTGTGCTAGCCGCACGCGGCAACATTCAAGAAAAGTAGGATTGGTCCATGGGAATTTTTTTAATAAAAAAATGGTCCATAAGCCAAAAAGGTTGAGAAGCACTGATCTATACATATATAAAGGGCAGTTGTGTGTATGTATGTCCGGAGGATACTATGAAAATAAAGCAATTAATTACAAAGTAAATATATATATATATATATATATAGATTCACTATCACCAGAGCTTGCTTTTTGTGCAAATATATTGCAGATTTTATTCATATCTGTTAAGAATTTAAAAATTGGTTGGTCGGTTGGCAGCCTTCTGTCTACAAGAAACGATGGAGCAGTTTTAAAACATTCGGTTGTATTAATTCAAACAAATTCGTATTTTCAGTGAAGATTTACGGTGAAATGAAAATGGCCGACCAAAACAGACGGCTTCCTCAAAGTGAAAGAAACAAGTGGAGGTTACTCATTTATGTAGCTAATGTTCAGATTACCGTTAAATGAGACAAAGAAGAACTTTTTTTTTTTTCTCCACTGTTTAGATTATTCAAGGTTATAAAAATAATTTGGATTTTTCGTCTTCATCTTTGTTATACACACAAAGTTTTGGCCGATGTACCCCCAGCCTTCTTTAACTCTTAATGTCCTATACCACCTCATTCCACCCGGCCGGAAGTCACATTTATTTTCCTAATCTACCCCAAATGATAGCCTTTTTTTTAGATGTAATATTAAACATATATTTAGAAGTTTTTAATTTAAGGGAAATAACAGGTAACTTTAAATGAAAAGGCCATTTTTAGCATTTTTGATAGATCCTTATAGGAATGGGGCTCTGGACTTAGAAAATTCTCAACAGGATGTTAAGAGTTAAAAGGTGTTTCATGTCGAATTCAGGAACCTTCTTGACCAAAACGTGTATGTAACAATAAGGATGAGGACTGTTAATCCACCAGAGTTACTTCCCTTGCACCCTAACAGAAGGAGCGTATTTCTTTACAAAAGGACTGGAAATGAACGGGCGTTTCTTTATGAGATCTAACGTCCAGTGGAAATAAAGTAAATAAATATGATTCATAGGGGTCAAGTCGGATTGTAGTAGTAGTAGTAGTAGTTCGAAAGGAACAACATACGAAAGTCGTATAGTCAGAAAGGGATTGTTTAATTATTTCTAGGCTTGTGAGTTCTTTTTCAGAAGAGAGAAAAAGAAGAGAGAGAAGAAAGATAGAAAAAGAGAAGAGAAAAGAGAGGAGAAGAAGGAAAAGAAAAGAAGAAAAAAAAAAGAGAAAAAGAGAGAAAAGAGAGAAGAGAAAAGAGAAAAGAGAAAAGAGAGAGAGAGAGAGAAAAGAGAAGAGAAGAGAAAAAGAAAGAAAAAGAGAAAAGAGAGAGAAGAGAAAAGAAAAGAGAGAAGAAAAAAAAGAGAAAGAGAAAAGAAAAAGAGAGAGAGAGAGAAAGAAAAAGAAGAAGAGAGAAAGAGAAAAGAGAGAAAAAGAAAAAAAAAGAGAAAAGAAAAGAGAGAGAGAGAGAGAAGAAAAAGAAAAGAAAGAAAAAAAAAAGAGAAAGAAAAGAGAGAGAAGAGAAAAGAGAGAAGAAAAAAGAGAAGTGAAAAGAGAGAAGAGAAAAGAAAAGAGAAGTGAAAAAGAGAAAAAGAGAGAAAAGAAAAGAAAAGAGAAAAGAGAGAAAGAAAAAAGGGGAGAGAGAGAGAGAGAGAGCTAAAGAGAAAGAGAGAGAAAGAGAATCACGTTCATGCATGCTATTCATTGCTAACCAAGATATGTCACAACAGAGCGCCAACAAACACATCTAACCCTTCTCGGATCCAGGGAAAGAGAGGCCAAATTTTCTTTACTTCTGTTTGTAGTCCCAGGGTTGGGGGAAGGTCACATCTGCTTCGGCTCAAAGCCTGGAACTTGTTTTTATCTTTAAATCTAGTTCTGGGGTCATTGGTCGGTCAATGGCTGGCACACTTCCAAACTTTAACCTCTTTTTGTTCTTATTTCTTTTTCTTCTCTTTCTCCAGAAATCTTTTCAATCCCCAAATTCTCTGTAGACCATAATAATTATGCTACAAACATCGTCCTCACTGGATTTCTATCGTAGGAATTACTTACCATATTTGACGGCATATAAGATGCATCCCCTATTTCAGCAGGTCAGATAAAGGAAAAAAAAATTTTTAGCACATTTAAGCATATATTGTTGAAAACAGTCTAAATATGCATTACACAAGCAGAAACATAGCTGTATAAAAGCAATTTGGCAGTACAGGCAAACAATAAGCATACACAGGACATCTCAATAGTAGAAAATAATCTTATTATAATGGAGATTGTGGGTTTGTATGTCTGTAACCGAAACTATATTACAACTCAAGTCACAATTCCCTTAGTTATTTACGTCACATTCTCCATGATTTTATTTTTATTTAAGCCTCAATTATTAATAAAATTGTTTTACATCATTAAGACTGTTGACCATATCTACATACTGATAACATGCAATTGTATTTATATATACAAGAAAATAGCGGTTTACAGTGTGAATTGGAAGGCTAATTTGCATATTGATCTTAAAAATGTGATTTTAATAAATATATGCTTAGTATTATTGATTTCTAATTGTTTGGTTTTGTATTAATGAATATGAGCAAAAATCTCGGGGATAAATCTTAAAAGAAATCCATTAACAAGAAGAAATAACTGTAATATTATTCTTTACTTCCTATTTTAACTAAATAGTTAAATTAGGAAAATTTACCAATGAAAGACGGGAGTAAGGGAAAATGATGGAAGAGTTAGTTTCAAAGTTGTTCTATTTTTCAATCATACCCCCTCTGTTCAAAATATTTTTATCTGAATTCTTATTCAGTTTCATTAGCCTTTCTAATTTAATATGCTATTTTATCATATTAAAACTTAAATACTTGCACCCTACGGAGGGTGCATATATTTGCTAGTAACAATAAAATTAATAATAAGTCTCAAACTTCACCTACGATGTATAAGACGCAGGGTAATTTTTTGAGACAAAATTTTGGAAAAAAAAAGTGTTCTATATTAAGAGTACTAGCAAATATATGCACCCTCCGGGTGCAAGTATTTAAGTTTTAATGTAATAAAATACTGTATCAAATTAGAAAGGCTAATGAAACTAAATAAGAATACAGATAAAAAGATTTGAAACAGAGGAAGTATAATAAAAGATTTGAAACAGAGGGAGTATAATAAAAAATGGAACAACTGAAACTTACTCTTCCATCACTCTCGTCTTTCATTGTTATTTTTTCTAATTTAAGTATTTAGTTATAAGAGGAAGTAAAGAATAAAATGACAGTTATTTTATCTTGTTAATGGATTTCATTTAAGATTCATTGAAGAGATTTTTGCTTATATTCATTAAAATAAAACCAAACAGTTAGAAATCAATAATACTAAACACATATTTATTAAATTCGATTTTTTAATATTAATATGCAAATTAGCCTTCCCGTACACTGTAAACCGTTATTTTGTTGTATATATAAATATAATTGCATGTTGACAGTATGTAGACATAGTTAACAGTATTAATAATGTAAGACAATTTTATTAATAATTGAGGTTTAGGTAAAAATAAAATCATGGAGAATGTGATGTCAATAACTAAGAGAATTGTGACTTGAGTAGGAATATAGTTTCGGTTACAGACAGAAAAACACACAATCTCCATTATAATAAGATTTACAGTTTTCAAAGGAGCTCTTATTTCTCCGTAGTTGTAGGCTAATTGTCGGACAAAGAAGGAACAAACACGAAAGTAAATGCAGACACTTGTATTGACAAAATTACATAAAATTGTTGCAAATTTTAATGGTATTTGCTATGAGACTTATCTGTGGAGTAATTTTCTTGGAGTAATGGTGATATCAGGGTATTCTTTTCGTCGGTAGGAAATGTTGATAAGATGCTTCGTCTCGGTAGTTTCTCGTCCTTCAGTAAGTGTGCTATTGTACCTGCCTTTTAACGTATGCAGATACAATGCCTTAGAAGGGAGTTGGTTGTAGAGTTCTGTGATAAGTGGGCCCTGTTTTGGGGCTTGGTAATGAGAGCTTGGTGTTTTTACGTCTCTCCTCCAGTACTGCTTTTCAATAAGTGAAGTTTTTGGTATTTGGCACCAACATACAATGTTGGTGACCCGCCCCCTAGAGGCAGGGGGAGATAATTGGTTATGGAATTTCAAACAATATGCCGTCAAATATGGTAATTATTTGGATTTACATGGATAGCCCGAAAAATACAAATAATATAAAGTATCAAGCCTCATCTCAAAAATTCAGAAATATAAAATCAAAATTAAGCACCCCACGTGAGACATAGATTCAAAAGGACATGTTTTACCTTTCACCGTTAAAATCCGGTTGTTTGTTAACAGACGATTTTTAAACACACTTTTTTTTTTTTTACTATAAAACTATAAACAAAAGGCTCATTTTTATATTAAAGACACTAGCAAATATATGCACCCTCCGGGTGCAAGTATTTTAATTAAATAAAATATCATATTAAATTAGAAAGGCTAATGAAACTGAATAAGAATGTAGATAAAAAGATTTTGAACAGAGGAGGTATGATTGAAAAATAGAACAACTTTGAAACTAACTCTTCCATCATTTTCCGTTACTCCCGTCTTTGATTGGTAAATTTTCCTAATTAAACTGTTTAGTTAAAATAGGAAGTAAAGAATAATATTACAGTTATTTCTTCTTGTTAAGGGATTTCTTTTAAGATTTATTGATCAGATTTTTGCATATATTCAATAAGATAAAACCAAACCATTAGAAATCAATAATACTAAGCACATATTTATTAAAATCAGATTTTTAATATCAATATGCAAATTAGCCTTCCCATTCACACTGTAAACTGCTATTTTGTTGTATATATAAATACAATTGTATGTTATTAGTATGTAGATATTACAAACAGTATTATTAATGTAAAACAATTTTATTAATAATTGAGATTTAAATAAAAATAAAATCATGTAGAATGTGATGTAAATAACTAAGGGAATTGTTACCTGAATAGTGATATAGTTTTGGTTACAGACAGAAAAACACACAATCTCCATTATAATAAGATGGTTTTTTTTGGGTTTTTTTTTACTTATTTCATGTTGTTAATTCAATAGCAATTCTTTTTTAATTATAAAACTTTTAACGTTAGACATGAGAATAGTTAGAGCTATAAAAAGTATATTATAAGGTTATAATAATAACAGCTAACCCTAACCCCGTCAAAAAAATTCTTTAAATACTTTTTTAATATTAACTCTCCGTAGAGGCACATGGAAAATAAATAAACGTTTCTCGTTTTAAGTTTTCTTTAAAAATAAATAACAATATTAGTTTATTAATTTTGTCACATGCTAACATGAATTTTTTTATTAAAATCAAAAACTATTTTAGTTTAAGAATGTTACTGGTTTTTATCGGCCGGCTGTTTTGTTTACTAACAACAGGTGATAAGTAAAAATTAAGTTCCTTTCAAAACGGATTTGGGCTGGGGTGCCTATTGGTGACTTGGTCCAAAATGGCTACAGTAGTAGACAATGCATTTGTTTTTTTGTTTGTTTTTTTTTTTTTGGGGGGGGGGGGGTATATACAAATCCCCAGTAAAGAAACTCCTGCTCTGGGATAATAAGTGTGACGGAGAACGAGAAAAGAAAAAGAGCAAGACATTGTCTTGCCTGCCGGGATCGAACCCGCGTCCTTCCGCATGCAAAAACAAATGCGATTTAGGCACTGGACGGGCGCAAGGTTCGACTGATGTGCCCGGATGTTTGGGTAATATGCCCAAGCGAGTCAAGCGTCGGGTGACAGCAGAGAAGCATTCGGCTTACGTGAGACGCCAGTCAGAAAAGATTATTTTGACGACGACGGATTTTCAGCTGCTGGTCGAAGACGAAAACTGTGTTGACCAAAAGAAAGTTTGGCCTGCGAGAAGACGGTGAACTCGTTTCTTTTTGGTCCCCCCCCCCCTCAGCAGGAACTTGTTGACTCAAATATCTATTCCCCCCCCTTCTATAATAAGAACCACCCACAGCAACTTTTGAACACCTTTTTGATCTCCATGTTTCTAACAGACACAGGCATACCTACAAAATCAGAAAACAGCATAGGTCACATGACTTATTTTTTTCATGCTCAGAGTTGCTGAGGCATGGAATAAACTGCCTGCATCCGTTGTAGGCTGCCAAGACACTGCAGCTTTCAAAACCTCCATGCTTCCTGCATACCTGACATCCCCCCCACCCTTCACACATGCATGTATATTATTACTGTATGCTATTCATGTTCCTGACATTAGCAACATTAATGAGTAACCTCCCCTTGTTTTTTTCACTTTGAGGAAGCCGTGTGTTTTGCTTTGTAAAAACAGATTTTTTGACAAATTATGTATACATATACTTTTCTAATATACAGGTAATTTCAGAAATTCTTATTAATCGATTTAAAAATGTTAACACCCTTATAGCAATACCTTTAATATATTTTCAAACGGTCTTTACATGTTCACCATCCCTGTCAACATATGCTTAGAATCTCACACAGAAATATTAACATCTTTTTAAAAAAATCACCTATGAGAGTGCCTGTATATTATAAATGTATAGGTATACCCAATTTGTCGAAAAATCTGTGTTTTTACAAAACAAAACACAGCTTCCTCAAAGTGAAAAAAACAAAAACAAGGGGAGGTTACTCTCATTTAAGTAGCTAATGTTCAGATTACACATTATTCTATGTACTATACACGAGACTTGGATGAGTTGTGGTACACCTGAGCACATTTCATTATTATATGCGGAGGCATGGAATAAGCTGTCCGTGTCTATTGTAGGCTGCCGAAACACTGAACCTTTCAAAGCCTCCATGCTTCCAGTAGTCTGCCGACACTATACCTGATGACCCTCTCCACACACATGCATATTACTACTGTAAGTTTTTTTTTTTTTAACTATATTGCAGTTTCTTCAACATCAATATATATAGGTCAGACTTTGTTGAAATAATATTTTCGCTTATACCTTAAATATTGAATACTTTTCCGCAACACACCTAATAACATCTCATGACACACTAGGAGTTGCGACATATAGATCAGCCAATCAGCGAGGGAGTCTATCCCCTTTTCACTTGCGCTAGACCAAGGAGATTATTTTAGCATCAGAGGTGAGGTGCCACACCTACCGTCAGCTCCTTTACCGCACAGATCCCTGTGCTACTCATATGCCGAGTTGGCGAGGACCAGTATCGAACTAGGAACCTTGTGATTTCTAGCTGAACGCTCTACTGACTGAGCTAACCCTGTTCTTTATACTATATACTCAGAAATTAAGTATGTAACATTAAATGGTCCACTTAAAACTAGTTTTAATAAATAAATGCCTGGTATTATTTTAGATATAGTTTGTTTTATTTTAATATATATTTAAATATTTCACGCTCAGAATTGCAGAGATATGGAATAAACTGCCGCATCTGTTGTAGGCTGCCGAAGCACTGAGTCTTTCAAAGCCTCAATGCTTCCTGTACCCGATGACACTCTCCACATACATACGCGCACACATACATGCATATTACTGAAAACTGTTCATGTTCCCGATGCTAATACATTATTCTGTATACTTAAGAGGAGACTTTGATGAGTTGTGGTACACCTGAGCACTGTACACATACATGCATATTACTACTGTAAACTGTTCATGTTCCTGACACTAATACATTATTCTGTGAACTAGACAGGAGACTTTGATGAGTTCTGGTGCACCTGAGCACTGTACACAATAAATTTCATTATTATAAGAAAAATACTAAAGAGTGGAAAAAAAAAAAAAGACAAGACAATGTAATATGATTGAAGAAATATAGTTTTTACTTCTGAATTAAATCAATTAAAATTCAGGGAACAGTTTTGCAATATGAGTTCATGGGAGGGGAAAAAAAAATTAGTTGGATGAAAGTACATAAATATGGTCACCATGGAATGTGAAAACAGTTATATATTTTTCTGGTAATCCTTAACTTTTTCCTCGTAAATTACTACTATAAAATAAACTGAACCCTCGTTTTATATCCGTGTTTTTGCAATAAATGTTTTATTTTTCTTGCGCCTGTTATTTTACAATACTAAATACATTCTTTATTTATTAAAGAATAAAGAATAAAGAAAATATATTTAGTATTGTAAAATAACGGGTGCAAGAAAAAAACATTTATTGCAAAAACACAGACATAAAATGAGGATTCAATTTATTTTATGGTAGGAATTTACGAGGAAAAAGTTAAGGATTACCTTTTTTCCCCCCCAAACAAATAAAAAGAGATGGGAAGGTTATCAGGAAAAAATTTGGTTATTTCCTATAAGTCTAACATAAACAAAGGGGAACCACCCTTGACTGATAAACTATTTATTGATCTACTAGGAAAAAAAGATGAGGTTATGGTTAGGGTTAGTTTAATGGGAAAATAAATAAATTTATGTCATGAGTGGTTCTCTTTGTTTATGTTAGACTTATAGGAAATAACCAAAAAATTTTTGAAATAAAAATATGTTCATATTTATACAAGTGAAATAAAATGTTCTGACATTCATTTTTGCTCTTGTAAATAAAAAAGGTTTTAACCAACTCAATACAACCTAAAATTTAATGTTTATTTTTATTTTTTTAATATAAAACATTTTTTTAAACCGAAATCAAATCAATCTGATCAATTTTCAAGTGAAATAAAAGTAAGTAAAGTCATCGGGAGTGGCCTAAAGTCGGTATTAACCAAACAGCGAGGGATTCTATCCCCTTTTCACTAGTGCAGACCAAGGAGATTGTTTTTGGCGTCCAAGGCAGAGTGCCATACCTACTATCAGCCATTCACTTTACCGTACACATCACTGTGCTATTCATACGCTGAGTTGACGAGGGCCGGTACTGAACCGAGCTAAACTGGCCGTATTCAAATGAAATAATGGACAATCAATAATTTAATGTGATAATTAATTAACTATTAATTAATATTGATTATTTAATGTGATAATTAAATCAGATTAAAACAAATTAAGAAAATTTAAGAAAATTAATTAAAAGGATTCTGGACACAATTTGATTATTATTAATTAATATGTCAAGAATATTATTAAAATATAAAATTAATCTTTTTAATCCATAATCTAATTCACTAATTATTATTAATTTGATTATTATTAGTATTATCTGCGTTATTCGGACTATTGTCCTCATCTTCATTATCTGTTCAACATTTCGGACGATGTGCCCTTCGGTTTTCTTCAGGTATTTCTTGTCAGAAACATTGGCCGAAACGTTGTTCAGATAACAATGAAGATGAGGACAATAGTTCGAATAATGCAGATAATCCTAATCCTCAAGCCTCATCTCAAACATTCAGAAATATTTATTATTATCCTATTATAATAATTTTGATTATTATTATTATTATTATCCTATTATAATAATTTGATTATTATATTATTATTATTATTATTATTATTATTATCCTATTATAATAATTTTGATTATTATTATTATCCTATTATAATAATTTTGATTATTTTATTATTATTATTATCCTATTATAATAATTTTGATTATTATTATTATTATTATTATCCTATTATAATAATTTTGATTATTATTATTATTATTATTATTATCCTATTATAATAATTTTGATTATTATTATTATTATTATTATTATCCTATTATAATAATTTTGAATTATTATTATTATTATTATTATCCTATTATAATAATTTTGAATTATTATTATTATTATTATTATCCTATTATAATAATTTTGAATTATTATTCTAACCACATAATCAAGAGATAAAATTGAAACCATTTCAATTTCTTAAATTATAATTTTCATCATTTACCTTAGATATCAAAAAAGTATTTAAAAAGAAATTATTTAAAAAAAAATTTTTTTAAATAAAATTTTTAAAAATCGTTTGAATATATGAAAGAAATTAAGAAAGAGAAAAATATCTATTTCATCGTTTAGCGTTATTTAACTTTTTTTCCTTCCAACTAAATTTTTTAAAAATAATCTATATATTTCCGACTGTTATTCTCATCTTTATTGTGTATAAACAACGTTCAGGCCACAATAACCTCGGGCTCTGTTCAAATGATTTTTTAAATTACTTTAAGTCATCTTCAGACGATTACCAATGAATACAGTTTCAAAGCTAAAATTGTTACCACTTACTCAAGGGCCCTCCAAGCAGCATAAATGCTACCAGACTTATTGAACAGAAATCATCTTAAGATCACTTATTTTAAGTTAATTAAAAAAAAAATTTAAAAAAATAAAAAATAAAAAAAAACACCCAAACACATCCCGAGGTTAGTGGCCTGAAAATTGTGTTTATACACAATAAAGATGAAGACAACAGTCCGAAACATCAAAATTATTCATATCGAGCCTCATCTCATAAATACATATAAGTATCAATTTTTTTTTTTTTTTTATACTCATTTTCTTTTTTTTTTAAATTTCTCATTCTTTTTTTTTTTTTAAATTGCCACACATGGTATTCAACACAAATTTGTTTTGTTTTTTTTCCTTTCGTACTTTTACTTTTTTTTTTTCTTTTTTTTTTTTAAAGGAATTTTGTAACTCATTTTAAATTTGCACTTCATCATTACTTCAATAATCCACAAACTGATCATTTGAAAGGAGACGAGTTACAAAATTTTTCAAAAATGTCAATTTAAAATTTTTTTATTTTTTTCTTTCTTTTCATTTATTTCCTAAAGTCCCCTTCCATTGCACTACGATGAAATTGTCCCAAAGACCTGCTGATAATCACTACGTCTTCGCTTCACACACAGGTAAATGCCACCACCAACAAGCAATAAGACTGGGATTCCAAGTCCAACTGAAATAATCACTATAGCAATTGTAGAGACTGTTTCTGAAGGAGGCATTCCATAACCGATTGTAGCTGACCTGGAAAAAGAAAGAAAAAATAAAATTCATTTTAGGGGAGGAGAAATTAACAGTGGATTTAACTTTAAAATTATGATTCATAAACCAAATTTAAAGAGACTAAAAATAAATAAATAAAAAGATAAAAAATTTGTTATTTCCTATAACTCCAAACTAAAAAAAAAGGGGAACCACTCTGAATAAATTTTATCTGCTAATTAATCTACCCATTATTTTCCCATTAAACTAACCCTAAACCCTTTCTTTTTTCCTAGTAGATCAATAAATAAATTCATAAAATTCATTTAGAGTGGTTCTCCATTTTTAGGTTGGAGTTATAGGAAATAACCAAATTTATATCTAGTTCCTAAAGGACCTATTGGCAGAATAAATCTATAATCTATTAATAATTGAGATTCAATCTCCATTTGTCTGTAACCGAAACTAAGTCAATGCTTACATCAATACCAAAAATCATCAATAGATAGAACAAAAAAGAAAATTCATTTTAGGGGAGAAAAAATTATCAGTGGATTTAGTTTTAAATTATAATTCATAAACCAAATTTAAAGAGTAAAAAAAAAAATAAAAAATTTACATTTAGTTCCTAAAGGACCTATTACCAGAATAAATCTATTATTCTAAACTAGAGTGAATCAACGCGAGTGAATCAGTTTTCTATATAAAAAAAAAAATCATTCATAGGATTGATTTTAATACATTGGAGAATAAAACAAATAATATTAGAGATCAATAACACCAAGTAATTATTTATTAAACCCAGTTTTGTTAAAACTAATATGCAAACTAGCCACAATATTATTATGTAAACGTTTATTTCTTAGTACATTTAAGATCCTGCAATGTGTTATATATCACTAATAACATGGGCTGTTTTGAGGCAACACCAAGTAATTATTTATTTAAACCCGGTTTTGTTAAAACTAATATGCAAACTAGCCACAATATTTATTATGTAAACGTTTATTTCTTAGTGCATTTAAGATCCTGCAATGTGTGTTATATATCACTAATAACATGGGCTGTTTTGAGGCAAATCCAACTCAGATTTTCATTGAGACATCTTTAATAAATAATATTTAGTCTATGCATTAAGGATTTTGATTATAAATTAAATACTCATTGATTAACTTATGCAGTTCCTGGGGTTATTGTGATGTAAACAGTGACGTAGTTTCACTTACAGACGGATAGAGTTTTATACATATTCATATAATCAAAAAGTCCAGAGAAGAAATCTTCCTCATGACATGAGTTTTTTTAAAAACCTGTCGCAGTTTGCAGGGTTCAATGTGCGCTCTTATTGTTAGAGTCACAGAGCAAATTTATAAGTAAAAATATAACAAAAGACTTAGAGTTTTTGCATTATAGTCTCTCCCAAATCATCATCAGATTCGCATCTGATGATTTGGGAGAGTTAGACAATTTGTCTAAGCTTCCTTGAAATAGACTATAATGCAAAAACTAAGTCTTGTTATATCTTTACTAATACTAGCAAATATATGCACCCTCCGGGTGCAAGTATTTGAATTTTAATGTAATGAAATATGTTAAATTTGAAATACTTTTGAAACTAAATAAAAATCCAAATAAAATGATTTGAAACAGAGGGGGTATAATCGAAGAATAGAACAACTTTGAAACTAAGTCTTCCATCATTTTTCATCACTCCCTCCTTTTATTGCTGAATTTTCCTAATTTAACTATTTAGTTAAATTAGGAAGTAAAGAAAAAATTATTGTTATTTCTTTATATTAAAGAATTTCTTTTAAGATTTATCCCCGAGTGTTTTTGCTCATATTCATTAAGAAAAAAAAAACAAACAATTAGAAATCAATAATACCAAGCGCATATTTAATAAAATTTAAACTTTTAATATCAATATGCAAATTAGCTTTCCTGTTCACACTGTAACCCGCTATTTTGTTGTATATATAAATACAATTGCATGTTATTAGAATGTAGATAAAGTCAAAAGTATTAATAAGGTATAACAATTTTATCAATAACTGAGGTTTAAATAAAAATAAATTCATGGTGAATGTGACGTCAATAACTAAGGGAATTGTGACTTGAGTAGTGATTTAGTTTCGGCTTCAGACAGACAAACACAATCTCCATTATAATAAGAGATTATATATATATATATATATATATATATATATATATATATATATAATAGTCAAAATTTTCTGTACAAATATTGAAGGGAAAATGTAGAATTATATAATTACCTCCCCTTTTCTTTCTAAAAAGGAATCTCCAACATTTTTTACATTAAATCTTAAAATAAGACACCGAATGTCCATCATTATCTTAAATGTAGGAAATACTTAAAGTAAAAATTATTTAAGAGTGTTGGTGAGGTTACTTACCATGCTGTGAAATCATTCCTTGCATAGAATTTATCCTCTGTTAATCCAAAGGAAATAATATTTCTGGCAATTTTAAAATCATTTGATGTAGCAAAGTAATTGTAGGCAACACTGGAATTTGAAGGTAAAGTGTCGGTGTCGATTGTCATCTCGTAATTTTTCACATAAGTCGATGTCATTGTGCTGCGAGGTGTATTAAAGTAACAAACAGGTTTCCATTGTAAAAAACTTTGGTGATTCTTTCCAACAGCCATCCAATTTGAAACCTGGGAAGAAAGGGTGGAGAAAGAAAATGAGAATTAGAAAAATGAATACAGATTATAAGTAGGCACGAGAGACACAGAGAGACACAGAGAGAGAGAGAGAGAGACAGACAGACACACAGAGAGAGAGAGAGAGACAGACACAGAGAGAGACACAGAGAGAGAGAGAGAGAGAACAGACACAGACACAGAGAGAGAGAGAGAGAGAGACAGAGAGAGACAGAGAGACACAGAGAGAGAGACACAGAGAGAGAGAGACAGACAGACAGACACAGAGAGAGAGGGGTCATGTAACAATATCCCATTACACAGTTCAATATACATTTTTATGTCAATACTCAAAACTGACACTTCCTTAATTTTAACTGAATTCAAATTTTTATTTTAAGTTTTTTCCTTTTTTTCTTGATACTAGAAAAAAAAAAAAAAGTTAAAATGAATCAAATTAAAAAGATCAATTTTTAATTAATATGATGAGTTGACATCAGGAAAATAATCAAAGTGGAAATTCCAGCAAATTCAGGTGCAAAATTATTGGACAAAACAAAATCAATGAATCATTAATTTTCGTGATGTTAAATTTTTTGGAGCATGTTCTATTTTGTAATGTGATAGTGTGGGATATAAACACACACAATGTACATTTTTTTTTTTTAAATCCCATTCCAATAATAATAAAATCCAATAATAATAAAATCCCATTTAAATATAATAATAATAAACAAAAAAAAAAAAAAAAAAATTTAAATCAAATGTGTAAAATTAAAATAAATTTGTTTACCTGAAATGTCCCCGGTGTATATTCATCATCAAGAGATTTTTCTGATTTGATAGAGAATGTGCTTTTATTTTGAGAAATGTAAGATGTGACAAGAGCAAATCGAGAATTACTAAAGGATGGTTTCACTTTATCAATCACAAAATCTATTAGAGATGAATTACTTGTCACTTTTAAATGTGGAAGGATGGCCTGACGATCATCACCCAGAAAATTCTGGAACTGGAAAGAGAGAGATAAAAGTTGAGAAAATGAAACTATCAAAATAGTTAAAAAAAAAAAAAAAAAAAAAAAAAAAAAGCAAACACAAAAACACTTTTCCCATTCATAATTCTAACTTACACAAAAAATTTAGATAAAATTCTTATTTTTAATAGTATTTGGTAATTTGTTTGAAGCATTGTTAAGTATGTTATTATATATTAATGATAGGAAATCAATTACAATGCGTATGAAATAAAAATAAAAAGATGTTTAGTCTTATCGATTTCAAAGTAACTTTATCATCAGAGACGTTTTTCAGAAAATGTTTTATTTTTAAATAATCTTAATGGCATATTAAAATTCTTACTACTTAAAAAAATTTTTTGATTTCTTTTCATAAAAAAATAATACCCTCATCCCAACAAGATCCAACTGTTTAGATTCCATATTGTATAAAAATTTTTTTTTTGTTTTATTTATTTATTTCCTTTTCAAGATCAGCTGATTTACAAAATCGGTGTGGGATCGATAAATTTACTAAATTGATTGCAATCACTCTTTACAGTGTTTTTTTAATTATAATTACTTCAAATTGATAAACCACAGATAAGAGGAAGATTAATTTTTTTGGATTATTTGGACTATTGTTCTCATCTTTAGTGTTATCTACACAACATTTCGGCCAATGCGCCCACCAGTCTTCAGGTGTTTCTTGTCAAACTCAGAGCCTTCATGCCGTAATCAGGATCCTTCACAGAACTTCAAACCATAAACACTTTATTCAAGCCACAGGGGTAGACTGTTCTCATTCCGTTAACATAACTTAACACTTGTACCGTCATGGTTAAGTAGTCTGTTATCGCCCATGGCCAGGATTGAACCTACCTACAAAATAAATAAATAATTTGGGTTCTGTTTTTTTCCGAGTCAGCCTGTACCCCCCCCCCCCCGCAAAAAAAAAAAAAAAAAAAAAAAAAAACAGAACCCAAATTATTTATTTTCCCATTAAACTAACCCTAAACCCCAACCTTTAATTTATTTGTTTAATGGGAAATTTAACAGTTTTATTACAAAATTTGTGGGTTCTGTTTTTTCTGGGACACCATAATTTACTAAAAAGTTCATAATTGGCAAATTTTAGAATTTATGCTCCTCCTTTAAAAACCTAATATCTGCCTGGATATTGCTAAGGTATGGAATAAGCTGCCTGCATCTGTTGTAGGCTGCTGAAACACTGCATCTTTCAAAGCCTCCATGTTTCCTGTAATCCATCAACACTATACCTAATACCCCCCTCCACACACATATGCACACACATGTATATTATTAATGTACGCTATTCATGTTCTTGACACTAATACATTATTCTGTGTACTAGACATGAGACTTTGATGAGTTGGGATGCACCTGAGCACTGTACACATACATGTATATTATTATTGTATACTGTTCATGTTCCTGACACTAATACATTATTCTATGTACTAGACATGAGACTTTGATGAGTTGTGGTGCACCTGAGCACTGTACACATACATGTATATTATTACTGTTCATGTTCCTGACACTAATACATTATTCTGTGTACTAGACATGAGACTTTGATGAGTTGTGGTGTACCTGAGCACTGTACACATACATGTATATTACTACTGTAAACTGTTCATGTTCCTGGCACTAATACATTATTCTGTGTACTAGACATGAGACTTTGATGAATTGTGGTGCACCTGAGCACTGTACATAAATTTCATTATCATTATTATTTTATATAAATTCTCATACATTTTAAACCTACCTATTTTCCAAAACCTTTGCTGACCCTAAGACCTTACCCTACTTGGCAACTTTTATCTCACTAAACTCACTGGTTGGTTGGCAGCCCTCCGTCTACGAGAGACGATGGAGTAGTGTCCAATTTTTTTTTTTTTTTAACTACGTGGCCTGGGCAGGTTCATATGGAAGATGAGCTGTTGCCCAAGCAGCAAATCCCTACTCTCCACACTGCCAATATCAATAAGTATTTAATTTATGGTCAAAATCATTAATACATACAATAAATCTTATTATAATGGAGATTGTGTGTTTTTCTGTCTGTAACCGAAACTATATTCCTACTCAAGTCACAATTCTCTTAGTTATTGACATCACATTCTCCATGATTTTATTTTTATCTAAACCTCAATTATTAATAAAACTGTCTTACTTTATTAATACTGTTAACCATGTCTACATACTAACAACATGCAATTGTATTTATATATACAACAAAATAGCAGTTTACAGTGTGAATGGGAAAGCTAATTTGCATATTAATATTAAAAAATCGAATTTAATAAATATGTGCTTAGTATTATTGATTTCTAACTGTTTGGTTTTATTTTAATGAATATAAGCAAAAATCTCTTCAATGAATCTTAAATGAAATCCATTAACAAGAAAAAATAACTGTCATTTTATTCTTTACTTCCTCTTATAACTAAATACTTAAATTAGAAAAAATAACAATGAAAGACGAGAGTGATGGAAGAGTAAGTTTCAGTTGTTCCATTTTTTATTATACTCCCTGTTTCAAATCTTTTTATCTGCATTCTTATTTAGTTTCATTAGCATTTCTAATTTAATACAATATTTTATTACATTAAAACTTAAATACTTGCACCCGGAGGGTGCATATATTTGCTAGTAATAATAATGTAATTTATTGTGTACAGTGCTCAGGTGCACCACAACTCAAAGTCTCATGTCAGGTACACAGAATAATGTTGTGCCAGGAACATGAACAGTTCACAGTAGTAATATGGATGTATGCGTGTGCATGTGCAGAGTGGCATCAGGTATAGTGTTGGCGGACTACAGGAAGCATGGAGGCTTTGAAAGTTTCAGTGCTCTGGCAGCCTACAACGGATGCAGGCAGTTTATTCCATGTCTCCGCAATTCTGAGCGTGAAAAGAATGTTTCCGAAAGTCACGTGATGTCTATGAAAATCCGAGTTGGATTTGCCTCAAGACAGCCAATGTTATTAGTGCGTTTAATTTTTTTTTTTTTTTGGTTTGGTTTTGTTTTACGGCATATCAACCTCAGTGGGTCATTTAATGTCGATAAAGTTTTGAAATAAATCAATTCTTAATGGATAATACAATTTTTTTTTTATAAATACATTTTTCTATTTAACCCATAGATGGGACCCTAACAGGTACTACCACTCCGGGTCAGAGTGGACCAGGGAGCAATGGTGATGAAGGGGTGCTCCACATTTCCCAAACCTCCAAAACTGGAACCTCACCATCAGATAGAGTTTAACGTCATTCCCAGGACATGTAGACCCTCAATCACCGCCTTCTAGCACCCATATGATAAAAAGGGGTGGGCTTGCCATAAGGGCAATAGGGTTGGAGAAATCATATAGGTGCTTGGGCTTGACGTGACCAGCCAATTGATCGGAGGTGGCCTCTCCGATAGTGCATTTAAAACCCCACAACATGTCTTATATATCACTAAGAAATAAAGGTTTACATAATATATGGTTTGCTTAATTTGCATACTGGTTTTAACAAAACTGGGTTTAATAAATAATTACTGGATGTTATTGATCTAATATTGTTTTGTCCAACATTAAAATCAATCATGAATATTTATAGAAACCAATTAAAATATAATTAAAGTATGTATAATCTTTTTATATGCGTTCTTATTCAATTTCATTAATCAAGGGCCGGGTTAGCTCAGGCGGTAGAGTGTTCGGCTAGAAACCACAAGGTTCCTAGTTCGATACCGGCCCTCGCCAACTCAGCGTATGAGTAGCACAGGGATATGTGCAGTAAAGTAAGGAGCTGATGGTAGGTGTGGCACTCCACCTCAGATGCTAAAAATAATCTCCTTGGTCTAGCGCTAGTGAAAAGGGGATAGACTCCCTCACTGTATGGCTCATACCGACAATAGGCCGCCCCGACGACTACTTTTTACTTTACATTAAAAGTGAAATACTTGCACCTGGAGGGCGCATATTCTTGCTTGTCCATAAAGATTGTGATATAAATTAATTATATGAAGCCGTCACAGAGATGCTGATAGGTACACGACCAGCATCCCTGATGCACAAAAATCTAAAAAAGGCGCGGTAAAATCATATCCGTGCATCCTAGTGTTTTTCTTCCCTCGTTATTTCAAGCTAACTCTAAATACATTTCAATAGTTTCTTAGAAACGAATTACACAGGATAGGTTACAAGGTATGAGTTAGACGGCTTTAGCTGTTTCCCCAGATCATAAATAAAAAAAACCTACAATCTCTTTAAATTTTTTAGTTGGGACCCATAAATTTTCCCGGGGACTCATTCAAAGCAATGGGGAGTGTTGCATGTTATGGACTGCTCAGCCACCTGGGTTCCATCCTTAACTATCACGGGTCACCACCCACAGCCAACAGGTGGACCCATATCTTACCACTCTGCAGAGGTGCAGTTGGTGTATTGTAAGGCTCCAGCCAACAAAGCTCAAAAGATTTCTTGAAGCAGAGATTATTTTGCAGAAGAAATAAGAACTTGTTTTCTCTTCCCTGAATGGGACGCACTAAATCAAAAAGCTATCAGTATCACTGCAGTTCTGTTACAGTTTTAAGGGTTTTTTGTTTGTTTTGTTTAATTATACTTACCGAGACAGTAACCGTTCCAGTGACATTGTCTTTAGTGATGTTTTTTTCAAAAACAATTGTAGTTTGCTTGATACTGAGAACTTCCATTGAAGTAGAATGATTAAACCAAGTTGTATGATTATAGTCCGTAATTCTAGCAGAATCTTTAGTGTCGTTATATTCAGCTAACTGAAAGACAAAAAAGAAAAGAATAAGGAAAATTTTAAAATATACAAATGAAAATAAGTATTCATAAATACTACAGTCTTTAAAAAAAACCTAATTAAAAGATTAGTGGAGTGAATGAATGAATATATACATACACCATACATACACACCATACATATACACACACACACACATACATATACACACACACACACACACACACACACACACATATATATATACCTACATTAAATAGTCAGACAATGTTTTTAAAACATTGGTATCTGTAAGGAATGTCACATTTTCAACATCTTGTGTACGTCTTGGCTTTCAACCTCACATGTTCCAGTCACATCTTTACTTTCGTTTTTGCATGTACCAATCATGTCACAAACATTCAATTCAAACAATAATCAATTAACTTTTTTTTTTTACATATTTTCCAGACTTAACTTATTTAAAAACTTCCATCACCTTTTAACAAAATTTTTTTTTCCTTTGTTTCATTTTGTCCTGAAGAACATTTCTATATAGTCAAATGGGAAATTTTTTTTTTTTTTTTTTTTTTTTTTTTAAAATCAATATTTTATTGAGTGTGAAATTTTCATGTAGTCTAATACATAAATAAAAACTAAGCTTAGTAAATAACTTTAGTCTATTTGAAATGAGCTAAATTAATAAACAAATTTGATTTCAAATTGATTTTACTGAAAATAAAATCAGAGAATATAAAAATTTTACTTACTTTGTCGAAAACAATACCAAAAGCATCCAGATAACTTTCAGCCGGTTCTACTTCAATTTGGGGAGGTGAATATGTTGTGTTTATATTTAACGTTCCACCAGGTCTAGATTTAATGGTTAAAATAGACAATTCTTTATATCCACTGAATAAATAGTGAAGAGTGTCACCTTTACCTTCAGCTTTAACATATACCATGTCATTTCCATATTGTCTTGTAGACAACTGAAATATAAAAACAAACAATGATTAAAATAATGAAATTTATTGTGTACAGTGCTCAGGTGCACCACAACTCATCAAAGTCTCATGTCTAGTACATAGAATAATGTATTAGTGTCAGGAATATGAATAGCATACAGTAATAATATACATGTATGTGTGCATGTGCGTATCAGGTTTAGGCGGATTTTTAAGTTTTAAGGAAATAATGCATCTAAAAAAATTATACTTATTTAGTATATTTTAAGTAGTTTCTATATGAAGTCATTCATAGGATTAATTTTAATACATTGGAGAATAAAACAATGACACCAAGTGATTATTTATTAAACTCGTTTTGTTAAAACCAGTATGCAACTTAACCACACCATATATTGTGTAAACCTTTATTTCCTAGTGATATATAAGAGTGCAGGATTTTAAATGCTTGAATAATATGGGCTGTTTTGAGGCAAATCTAATTCATAAATTCAGGTGCACCACAACTCCTCAAAGTCTCATGTCTAGTACACAGAATAATGTATTAGTCTCAGGAACATGAATAGCGTACAGTATGTGTGTGCATGCATCAGGTATAGTGTTGGTGGATTACAGGAAGCATGGAGGCTTTGAAAGATGCAGTGTTTCAGAAACCCACAACAGATGCAGGCAGTTTATTCTATGCCTCAGCAACTGAGCGTGAAAAAATATTTCTGAAAGTCATGTGAGTTATGCTGTTTTCTGACTTTGTAGGCATGCCCAAATGTGTTAGAAACATGGAGATCAAAAAGGTGCTCAAGGTTGCTGTTGGTAAGATGATTAATGACCTTATGAGCATTTACCAGGTCAGTTGCCAGACACTCGAGTTTGAATGAATTCATTCCCAGGGCAGCAAGATGTTCGGAATTTATTCACATATTATAATCATATATTCAACATAAATGATCACATTTTTAACTATTTTAAAGGATTTGCATCCAATTGAATAATCTAAGAGTGGAGATGTGTACATTAGGGTAGGTCGATTTTTCACTTTTCAAAATATCAAATTCTCTCAAATAGTGAAAGTTGTGTTGGGATAAGGAATACTGATACCAAAAATTAACTCTGAACTTAGCAGGTTTGAGGACACATTTTCTACAGACTGACCGTTACATAGGTGAAAAGCTGTTGAGTTTGGAGTCATTTGGGTGAGCAAAATGAAATTTTCTATCAGGTATAGGGTTAAAATAGTTGGATATTTGGATTCTACAGTCCTTATTTGCCCTACATACCAAATTTCAGAAATATTGAATGTATGGAAGTTGTTTGTTTTTTTAATTAAAAAAAACAAAAAACCCAGAGATTCTGTGATACCACACAGCCTTAATTTAGAGTCAATAGGAAAATTATGACCCCCCCCTCTAAAATCGGAACGGTAAGGTTTAATACAAAATAATTTGGCACACTTTCCTAACTCATAAAGGGGAACATTTGTGCCAAATTTCAAGTAATTCAGTGTCAGTGGGTGCAGATTTCAACTTTTTGCTGGTGTTTTGACATGGAATGACCAAAATTTATTTAAATTAATATTATGTATATTAATATTATTTAAATTAATATTATGTGTATACATGCAGTATAAAAATGAAAATGTTGAATAATCTTGTGGCAAACTAAAAAAAAAAAAAAAAAAAAAAAAAAAAAACGCTGATATCTGTCCTCTTATTCTCTAAATAATGGGTTACAGCATTGAATACAAACAGTTTGAGTGCAGAATCAGAAAAAAAAAAAAAAAACTTGGCATTCTTATGTAAAATTGTATCAAAATTGCTCCAAAACTAAAGAAATGGTGAAGAAATTACTAAATTCCATGTTTTGAATTGGTCCGTGACTTAACATTTTTTTAACAAAATCATGTCCACTTTTGTACCCTCAATTTTGGGGCTTTAAATTCTCATAACTTTGGAACCACTGCAGATATTTACATAATTCAAAGTTTTGAACTCCATTTATACAGCTCTATATAACTAATATGATTAAATAACAATGACATCAAATAAAAAAAAAACAACTGGGAATGCTATTGAAATTTAATAGCGCTAATACCCTTGGGGTTCTTTAACCTTGGATAGGTAAGCAGTCTAGGAAAGAAAAGTAGAGTTTAACAAGTTTGAAATCAGTTTAAGAAATTGACCTTGTGTCACATCCTGCTCGTGCGGAGGGGTTAGGTATAATATATATATATATATACACACATACATACACACTAGCAAATATATGCACCCTCCGGGTGCAAGTATTTAAGTTTTAATGTAATAAAATATTGTATTAAATTAGAAAGGCTAATGAAACTAAATAATACAGATAAAAAGATTTGCAACAGAGGGAGTATAATAAAAAAAATGGAACAACTGAAACTTACTCTTCCATCACTCTCGTCTTTCATTGTTATTTTTTCTAATTTAAGTATTTAGTTATAAGAGGAAGTAAAGAATAAAAGGAGTTATTTTATCTTGTTAATGGATTTCATTGAAGAGATTTTTGCTTATATTCATTAAAATAAAACCAAACAGTTAGAAATCAATAATACTAAGCACATATTTATTAAATTCGATTTTTTAATATTAATATGCAAATTAGCCTTCCCGTTCACTGTAAACCTCTATTTTGTTGTATATATAAATATAATTGCATGTTGTCAATATGTAGACATTGTTAACAGTATTAATAATGTAAGACAATTTTATTAATAATTGAGGTTGAATAAAAATAAAATCATGGAGAATGTGATGTCTATAACTAAGAATTGTGACTTGAGTAGGAATATAGTTTCGGTTACAGACAGAAAAATACAATCTATATATATATATATATATATATATATATATATATATATATATATCCAAAGAGACAAGAGAAAACGTAAACAATTCAAACCATCACATCAATTTGACAAAATTACATTCATATAGAACCGCTCACTAAGCCCTGTCAGCTGTAGCTTTAGAATACACTGCTCCTCTGCAGTGGCAGCATGTGATGCTTAAGGACGGAATTTTGGTGGCTGAGCATTCCATGACATGCAACACTATGCTACACAGGTGGTCAGAGAGGCCCCCTCCAATCAATCGGCTGGTTGTGTTGAGCCCTAGCACTTTATGATTGTCCCAACCCTATTGCCCTTATGGCAGGTGCCAACCCTTATCATATATGTGCTAGAAGGCAGTGGCTGAGGGTCTTCATATCCTGGGAATGAAGTTAAACTATCTGATGGTGAGGTTCGAGGTCTGGAGAATGTGGAGTACCCTTCATTACTATTGCTCCCAGGTCCAGTTTTTGAGGTTTGGGGAATGTGGAGCACCCCTTCATCACCATAGCTCCCTGGTCCACTCTGACCTGGAATGGTAGTACCTGTTAGGGTCCCATCTATGGGTTGAATAAAAACAAGTGTTTGAAAAAAAGAATGAATAAAACATCTTCAGCATAAAGTGACCCAATGGGGTTGATGTGCCGTAAAATCTTCCCAGACAGGAGTTTACTGGAATAGTTTATTAGCCATACATATAACAAGGTTTGGTTTGTGGCATACCAACCTCGGTGGGTCATTTAATGCCAACAAAGTTGTGAAATAAATTCATTCTTAATGCATAATACAATTTTGTTTATCAACATGTTTTTCTATTCAACCCATAGATGGGACCCTAACACTCCGGGTCAGAGTGGACCAGGGAGCAATGGTGATGAAGGGGTGCTCCACATTCCCCAAACCTCCAAAACTCGAACCTCACCATCAGATAGAGTTTAACGTCATTCCCAGGACATGTAGGCCCTCAGCCACCACCTTCTAGTACCCATATTATAAAAAGGGTTGGGGGCTTGCCATAAGGGACAATAGGGTTGGGAAAATCATATAGGTGATAGGGCTTGACGTGACTAACCGATTGATCGGAGGGGGCCTCTCCGACTGCCCGTCTAGCCCAAGATAGGGCGAAAGTGGAGTATTGCAGGTCATGAACTGCTCATCCACCTGGGTTCTATCCTTAAGCATCACGGGTCGCCACCCACAGCCAACAGGTGGCCCCATTTGGGAGAGTCTTACCCCTCTGCAGGTGCAGTCGGTGCATTCTAACGCCCCATCTACAGGGTGGTACATATAACAAAAATGCTTTCCTATTAGATAATTGAAAAGTAATATCACTATTGCTTATGTCAAAGGTCATTAGTAAGCAGTAAGTTCTTTGGTTGTATTGTTTGTATTTAGTTGGATGAAAAATACAAAGTCTAATTAAAAAAAATAACCGAAGCTAAATAGTCGAAGTACAAAATAATTAAAATGATAAGTCATCTGATTACCAAGTCAAAGGTTGATCAACAAAAATAAACACGAGGGTCATTCAATAAATACGGTGAATATTGTCTAAAGTTAGGTGAATTGGATTAAGGCATGTCAATCCTTGTGGGGTTATTTAATGCCAAAGACATTTTGTTTTATTTTTGATGGGTACTCAGTTTTTTTAAGCATTTTTTTTCCCATTTAAACCACAATTAGGAGCTTAACAGGTACTAAGAGTCTGGGGGTGACTTCTGATTTAGGTCGGAAAATTAAAACGGAAAGTTTTTTGGTGATCCCAATGACAGTTTAACTACAGTCTATGAATTAACATTTTGCGAATTCGGTTACGGTTTTAGGGGATTAAGATTGTTTTTTTTTAATTACGTATTGCTTAAAAAAAATAAACAAAAAACTCAAATTACTACACATTTAATTAACCATTTAAATCAATTATTGAATCTATTGAGACAGTTGTTTGTGTTAGTATTGCAATGTATAATTTCAATTAAACTTAGTTTTAAAAAATATTTTTCAACATTAAATGTATAGTAATTTGGGTTAATTTGGATTTTTTGTTTAATTTTTTTTAAGCAATACGTAATTAAAAACAACCTTAAACCCAATTCACAAAATGTTAATTCATAAAATCAGAAGTCAGCCAGTCTGGGTCAGAGTGGACCTGGGAGTAATGGCAATGAAGGGGTATCCCACACTCCTCAGAGCTCCAGAACTGGAACTTCACCACTAGATGCAGTTTAACGTGATACCCAGGACACTAAGACCCTCAGCCACCACCTTCTAGGGTTGGGACAATCATATAAATGGCAACAGGAAGTACCATCTATATCTTTTTCAAGACATCAATAGAGATGTGGGTCCTTTCAGGTCCCAGAAGATTTATCAGCACAAAATTCTGCTAAACTTGCAAATCGTCGTCAAAATTAAAACGGAAAATTTTTACGATTTGCAATATAGAAACTTTTTTAAATTTAAAATTCCCTTAATATACTTGAGGAAAAAACTATTTCATCAAAAAGGTAAGTAATTATGGAAATTTGTGAAAATCGGGCCATTAATTGATTTTTCATAGAATTTTCAAAAAGCCTCTAGTCATAACTTGTTTTTGGCTACGTTAAATTTTAATTGATTTAACTGCAAAAACGTAAACATTGTTTTTCGTTTATAATTTTTATTATTTCCGTAAGCTGAATTTTTTTTTTTTTTATTTAAATCAGTTTTTTTAATGTTTCTTTTGAATGGACAAAAGACTTTCAAGATAATATCAAGTTTCATTGTGTTAAATATAGGGGGGGGGGTTCACAGGGAAAATTGGTGATACCTAATTTATAGAAGAGAAAAAAAATTTGCCTTTTCCAACAAACAAAAACTATAAATAAACACAATACAAAAAACTTTGGCCTCGTTCCGAGATCACATGATTATGACATTTAAGTGCACACACGCTTTTAGATAATAGTAAAAAGGAAGAGTATAAATTTTAAAAGGTTACAGTTTGAAGCAGGGCCGGCGTGTACTATACCTACCCCCCCCCCGGTCTGGGAGTGGGGATTCAAGCCTGTTTAGGGGGTTTTGGAAGGGCTTGACATGTATTAGAGTGAGTGGGGGTAGTATCATAGAATTGGGGCAGGTATGAAATCCTAGCACCGACCCTGGCTTGAAAACATCAGAAACATTTAATTTTGCAAGAAATCTTAATCACAAGACTGAATAAATTTAGCACATAATGTTCTAATATACTGTGCTTAAAAAAAAATTTTTTTTTAAATAAATAAAGACGGTTGATGTCTTGTCCAATACAATATAGAGTATTTATTTAAACCAAATTGGTTAAATAAGTGTTTTTTTGTTTTTTTTTGTATCAGACAAGACTTTCATTCCAATCATATATATATATATATATATATATATATATATATATGTGTGTATGTATAACTTATAGGTACCACCAAAATACGTCACACATTTAAGTCATTGAAGGAAGAAACTTAATTTTTGAACTTTTTTTAAATCTTGCAAAAAAAGAAATAACGAACATAAAGAGTTGTTACAAAGAAAAACAGTTAATTAAAACTAAAGAAATACGTTTGTTTTATATAAGATTTATATAAATACAATTAAAAACTAAAAAAAAAAAAAAAAAAAAAAAAAAAAAGGAGGGGGTTCCCCCCTTTTTTTTTTTAGTTTTTTAATTGTAAGTATTTATCAAGTGACAAGTACATGGAATCAAATCTGTTCAGCAACCGATTCAATTTACAAAGTTCAGTGGGGATATTGCTAAGACTAATATTACTTGGTTAGTTGAATTTTACGGCATGTCAACCTTTGTTGGGTTATTTTATGCCGAAAACATTAATTCTTCAATCAATTTTTTTCTAAACTGATTTTTAACACGTTTTTTTAATCTATTTAACCCATAGGTGGGATCCTAACAGGTACTACCACTCCGGGTCAGAGTGGACCTGGGAGCAATGGTGATGAAGGGGTGCTCCACATTCACCAAAACTCCTGTGTGTCATTTAATGCCGGTAAAGTTTTGGAAAGATTCGCATTAATAGTTTGGAAGAAAATTTTTTATACTGAATTTAAAAAAAAAAAATTCTATTTAACGCATAGATGGGATCCTAACAGATACCACTCCGGGTCAGAGTGGATCTGGGAGCAATGGTGATGAAGGGGTACTCTACATTACCTAGATATCCAGAATTGAAACTTGACCATCAGATAGTTTTAATAATGTTATAGCCAGGGCATTAAGATCCTCAACTACTGCCTTCTAGCACACATAAGACTAATATTGATGAGGGGATATTTAGGATTTATTTACAGACTTAAATACCCTCACAATGGTTGGACCACAAAACAAAACTTTTAAAAAACACATTCTGATATATTTAGGGCTAAACTTGCAAATTGGTCGGAAAATTAAAATGGAAGACAGTTTAACTACAGTCTATGAATTAACTTTTTGCAAAAGGGTTACGGTTTGGTGATTAAAGTTGTTTTTAATTACGTATTGCTTAAAAAAAAAAAAAAACGAAACCCCAAATTACTATACATTTAATTAACCATTGAAATTAATTATTGAATCCAACGGTAGACACATTAGTCTCAGTTTGTGTTAGTATTGCAATGTATAATTTCAATTAAACTTGGTTTTAAAAAAATATTTTTCAATATTAAATGTATAATTTGGGGGGGGGGGTAAGCAATGCGTAATTAAAAACAACCTTAATCCCAAAACCCCTAAACCGTAACCTAATTCGCAAAGAGTTCATTCATAGACTGTAGTTAAACGGTCATGGGGGACCACCAAAAACTTTCTGTTTTAATTTTCGGACCAATTTGCAAGTTTAGCCATATTTAGTTAACGGTTGTAAAGAAAACGCCTAAAAGTTATATTTACCGCGCTTATAGTTTAATTTGACAGCTACACACTTAATGATCGATAAAAATAAATATAAAAACCTTAAAAAAAAAAAAAAAAAAAAAAAAAAAAAAAAAAAAAAAAGAAGACTGAATTAAGGAGCGTAATTTTGCTACCATCTATGTATCTATACATATATAAAGGTTTGGTTTGGTTTGGGTTGGGTTTTACGGCATGTCAAACCCTTGGGTTATTTTATGCCGAATACTTCTATTGGTTATTAGGTATTCAAGAATGTTTAATGCCGACAAAGTTTTGAAATAATTTCATTTTTAATGGATAATACAATTTTGTTTATAAACTCATGTTTTTCTATTTAACCCATAGATGGGACCCTAACAGGTACTACCACTCCGGGTCAGAGTGAACCAGGGAGCAATGGTGATGAAGGGGTGCTCCACATTCCCCAAACCTCCACAACTGGAACCTCACCATCAGATAGAGTTTAACGTCATTCCCAGGACATGTAGACCCGCAGCCACCGCCTTCTAGCACCCATATGATAAAAAGGGTTGGGGCTTGTCATAGGGGCAATAGAGTTGGGAAAATCATATAGGTGCTAGGGCTTGACGTAGCCAGCCGATTGATCGGAGGGGCCTCTCCGACCGTCCGTCTAGCCCAAGATAGGGCGAAAGTGGAGTATTGCAGGTCATGAACTGCTCATCCACCTGGGCTCTATCCTTTAGCATCACAGGTCGCCACCCACGGCCAACAGCTGGCCCCCATTGCAGAGGTGCAGTCGGTGCATTCTAACGCCCCACCGACAGGGCAGCCATATATAAAGGGCGGTTGTGTATGTGTGTATGTCCGGGTGAAACTTCGAAATTTAAATTTGTAAATTGAATCGGTTGCTGAACAGATTTGATTCCATGTACTTGTCACTTGATAAATACTTTCAATTAAATAAAACAATTAGCGACAAAGTAAATATATATGTATACATTAAATATCACCAGGGCTTGGTTTTCTTTTAGCAAAAATAATGAAGATTTTATTTATAATTGGAAGATATTTAAAAATAATTAAACATTGTATAGTAACAGAAGGTAATTGAAATATGATGTTGAATGAATTAATCACATTTATAGTATTTTTTTTTTGGGGGGGGGGTTACATTGTAAATTATTGAATTAAAATTTCTTACCATATTGTTATATATTTACGTGTGGATTTTATGAGGCATCCAGTGAGGATCTAACTGATGATAAGTAATAATGGATCTGCGAGACTAACTTTTTAAAAATCCCCCTCTACCCAGGCGACGCCGGGTAGCCACTTATAGTACACATATAAAGGGTAGTTGTGTGTATATGGTATGTCCGGAGGAAACTTCGAAAATAAAACAATTAACGACAAAGTAAAAATATATATACACATTAAATATCACCAGGGCTTGGTTTTTGAGCAAAAATAATAGATTTGATTTATATTCATGAAGATAATTAAAAAATAAAATTTTAATGTTAACAGCATGAATTTTTTTTGTTTTCATTTAATATTTTAGATAGTAGACATTAACATTTCTTTTCAGAGTAGCTGGATCAATGCAAGGTCTATTTTTTTTTTTTTTTTTTTTTTACATAGGGATTTAAATGGGGCATCCCACAAGGATTCAACTCACGATTCAGTAATAATGGATCTGCGGGACTAACTTTAAAAAGCCCCCTCTACCCAGAGGACGCCGGGTAACCACTGCTAGTAGAAAGACGCTAGTGGAATATGAAATGAAGTTCAATGTATACATTTTTAATAAAAATGAAATTGGAGGAAAATATTGAAAATATATAACCTTGTTTTCATTTCATGGGGTACTTGGTCTACATCCTTTTAGAAGTTTTTTTTTTTTTTAATTAAAAAACAGCATTAATTGATGGGTAATTTTCACCTTTAGTTGGCTAAATTCCTAGCAAATAAGCCAATTAGAGTAACCTCCATCGACTTTCACTTTGAAACAAGCCGGTAGCCATTTTGAAAGTCTCCGTGCGAAATAAACAAATCTTAGAAACTTTTGAAAACAATACAACAGCATGTTTTAACACGAAAATATCATAAAATGTGTTCTTAATAACAATTAAGTTAATTTCAGATAATGCGCACGCACAATTTTATGCTAGGAATTTAGCCAACTAAAGGTGAAAATTGCCAATTGATGTATAAATTTAAATGGTATCCTTTAGACTAATACCCAATTGTCAAAAAATCAGTGTTTTTACAAAAAAAAAATTAACCCCCTAATTAAAAAAAAAATGCCAAAAAAACGGATTTTTAGCCGATTTTAATGAAATTTTCAGTATTGATTTATCAATGAATGAATTTCATAATGCATGTTATTTTATTTCAAAACTTTCTGATTTTTTTCAGGTCACTTAACTCCTCCCCCCCCATTGGGGGGGGGGCGCAAAATATCGGTGGGTTATATGTGATATTCATTTTTGCATAAATAAAAAGATAATACCGAAGGTTTGAATAGAATTTTAAAAAAAAAAAAAAAAAAAAAAAAATTTTTTAAGGATGATACTCTGATAGAAAATAAGTACCGAAAATCGGAAAATAAAATGAAAAAACTAAAAATAATTGAGATTTTTTACTCATTTCTATAATTATATAATAAGAATTATAAAAGAAAAAATTATACATCAATATGTGTTCTGTTTAAAACGGGGTCGCTAAATTTTCAATAGAGTTTGCGACGAAAAATTACTAGAGATTGAAATTAAAGTAAAGTAGTTATTGAAAAGATATGTTTTTAGAATCTAATATGACATTTTAAATTTATGATACTCATATTTTAAATGAATTTTATGTATTAATTTATCATAGCAGAAATACCTAATTAAATCAGAAAGTTTTGAAATAAAATAACTGATGCATTATAAAGTTCATTCATTGATAAATCAACGCTGAAAATTTCATTGTTGTTTTTAATTTCGTATTGCTTTAAAAAAATTACTATATATTTAAAATATCTAATTAACCATTGAAATTAATTATTGAATCCAGCGGTAGACACATTAGTCTCAGTTTGTGTTAGTATTGCAATGTATAATTTCAATTAAACTTTTTTTTTTTTAAATTTCTCAACATTATTGTATAGTAATTTTGTTTTGTTTTTGTTTTTTGTTGTTTCTTTTAAGCAATATTTAATCAAAAACAACCTTAATCCCCAATCCCCAAACCCCAACCCAATTCGCAAAAAAGTTAATTCATACACTGTAGTTAAACTGTCATGGATCACCGCCAAATAAGTTTCCGTTTTAATTTTGACGACGATTTGCAAGTTTAACCATTAAAAATATATACATTGGACTTCATTTACATTTTTATATTCCACTAACGTCTTTCCGGTAGACTATAGTCAAAATTTACGCCCCCCCCCCCAATTCACAGTTTACCCTGTTTCCCCATATCTATTATATACACACTTATATAACAAAGATGGGGACAACAGTCAGAAAAAATATTTAGGGCTGGAACTCCCCCCCCCCCGTTACTTTTCCATTTCATGTGATAAATACCCTTAATTGGGGCATCTATCACTTGAAATGAAATTTATCTAGTTTTTGGGGGTTTTTTTTTTTTACTTTAAAATAAATATAAAAATGCGAGTGTAAAGAAAAAAGAAGGTAACTATGATGACTTTTGTTAACCTGTCATTTTATTTCTTAATATTTCGGGACGAAAATTCCCATCATCAGAAGAATACTGGAACTGAAGTTGTCTTAGCGGCTGCTAGATTCGTTCTGTCTTGGGTCTTCCAAATTCTGTGTGTGTATGTGTATGGTTGGGGTGCTTGCTTATGTGTGTGTAAGTGTGTGTGCGTGCTTGTGTGTGTAAATGTAAGCGTATGTGTGTGTGTGTGGTGCCTATGTCCGTGTGTCTGATCATTTTTTATTTTATTTTAATTATTATTCCAGATTTGATTCGCCTCTAAGCAAGGTTTTATTTTTATTTTTATTTTATATAAAAGTATATTTTAGTATGATATGAACGATAAAATTTAGTGTAAATGATAAAATAATTTCTATTGCAATAAAAAGGAAAAAACAGCGAAGTGAAAACAGTATTTTTTTTATTACGGATGAACAGTGTTGCCATAAAACTACGATGTCATTTATGTTACAATATGCTATTGTTAATTTAATACTTGATCCTAATTAATTTAATACAATAACCTATTAATATTTGTATTGTATTATTTTACTGATCATATCAAATACAATAATCTAAGAAGAATAAACAGGATAGTTTTGGGTTTTTTAATTAAAAAAAAAAAAAAAAAAAAAAAAAAAAAAAAAACTGACAAAAAAAAATAACTTGTACCGAATAGACCACCTAATTATTTTCCTGACCTCCCACCAAGCCAAATTGGTAATCCATAACTATTTTCTCGTAAATTCTTACCATAAAATAAACTGAACCCTCATTTTATGTCAGTGTTTTTGCAATAAATGTTTTATTTTTCTTGCACCCGTTATTTTACAATACTGAATCTATTTTCTTAATTTTAATATTCACTTCAATGTGTATATTCTAAAAGTTTTTATTTTGTGAGAATGTTTAGTTTTAAAGTGGGGGCTCGTTTTACAATTTAGGCATAAATTGGATCCTCCTTTTATGACTAATTTTGTTTTTTCGTCGACGATTATTAAAATCTGACGTTTTTATTTTAGAGTACCAAAGCAAAAAAAAAAAAAAAAAAAAAAAAAAAAAAAAAAGAAAAGAAATAAAACGAACCTCCACTTGAAAACTAACCATTCTCACAAAATAAAAACTTTTAGAATATACACATTGAAGTGAATATTAAGATAAATAAAGGAAATATATTTAGTATTGTAAAATAACGGGTGCAAGAAAAATAAAACATTGCAAAAACACGAACATAAAATGAGGGTTCAGTTTATTTCATGGTAGGAATTAGCGAGAAAAAAGTTACGGATTACCGCCAAATTAAGATAGGGGCTTTTTGTTTTATGGGGGCATCCAGCGAGGATCGAACTCGCTATTCAGCTGTAATAGATCTGCGAGACTAGCTTGCTAACAAAAATTACGTACATAACTGATACAAACGTAATAACTGTTGTAAAATAATTCTTGTTTCCCATTATTCAGAAATAGTGCTATTCGGAAAATTTATCATAATTGAAATTTTTTTTTTTTTTTTTTGATTGATGGCTCATGTCTATTACAATGACAAAACAAGTCTCCGATTTTCCATTATAGAATTGTGCACAAATTTAGGAATTTTTACTCGTCCCTTTACAGGAAAGGGATTGAAATCGAACGCATGTGTACACTTATTTTTAACATCTGATGAAGGCCGGAGAATACTGCGGCCGAAACGTTGGGATTTTTACATAACACAATAAAGATTAAGACAACAGTCAGAAAAATAAAAATTAAACGGTTGAACTTGCACAGGTGTCAAAATTAGGGTGACCCAGAAAAAACAGAACCCACAAATTTTGTAATAAAACTTAATTTTAACTATGGGGGTCTAGGGTTTAGGGTTACGGCTAGGGTTAGGATTAGGGTTTAGGGTTAGTTTAATGGGAAAATGAATAAATAATTAGGGTTCTGTTTTTTCTGGGTCACCAGTATACAGGGTGACCCAGAAAAAACAGAACCCACAAATTGTAATAAAACTTAATTTGAGGGGGTTTAGGGTTAGGGCTTAAGGTTAGTTTAATGGGAAAATAAATAAATTGGGTTCTGTTTTTTCTGGGTCACCCTAATTTTGACACCTTTGTGCAAGTTCAGCTAATCAAACACATCAAGCCCCTCCCCCCCCAAAAAAAAATAGACGGGTACCACCAATTTTCCCTGTGAAATTTAACCCCCACCCATATTTAACACAATGAAACTTGCATAAAGGTTAATATCTTGAAAAATTTTTGTCCATTCAAAAAAATTTCAGCTTCCTGAAAAAATGAAAATTATGAACGAAAAAACAATGTTTACATTTTTGCATTTAAAAAAAAAAAAAAAAAAAAAAAAAAAAAAAAAATGAAAAATCATCCAATGGTCCGATTTTCATGAAAATTCCCATAATTACTTACCTTTTGATGAAAAGGTGTTTAAAATAGGGTTTTCCTAAAATATATTAGGGGAAAATTTTTACGAGGTCTACCCCACCACCTATTTTATATTATGAAATATGAAAAAAAAAAAAAAAAAAAAAAAAAAAAAATGGACAAAAAACGATTTTTACTTTTTTCTATAAAGATAAGAGTGAATAATTATATCAGAAGATTTTTATAAATTTCTATGGGAAAGTTTTTTTAGTAAGAGAACCATGAATATAGAATTCTGCTAAAAAATATCAATAAAGAAACTGTCCCTGTGGTAAAAAAAAAAAAAAAAAAAAAAAAAAAAAAGACTGTTTTACTTATTTTTCAAGATAAGGGCGAGTCATTCCCCCAAATCGGATAATTTGATCTTTGAATTAACTGTTTTTCTTTGTAACAACTCTTTATGATCGTTATTTCTTTCTTTTGCGATATTAAAAAAAAAAAAGGTCAAAAATATTTACGTTTCTTCCTTTATGGCTTAAGCTGATCACGTGACGTATTTTGGTAGTACCTATATACATACATTGGACTTCATTTCATATTTCACTAACATCTGTCGGAAAATTAAAATGGAAAGTTTTTTGGTGGTCCCGCATGACAGTTTAATTACAGTCTATGAATGAACTTCTTGCGAATTGGGTTACGGTTTAGGGGTTTGGGGATTAAGGTTGTTTCTTATTACGTACGGTATTTCTTTAAACAAAAACAAACCCAAAATTACTATACATTTAATGTTGAAAAATATATTTTTTTAAACCAAGTTTAATTGAAATTATACATTGCAATACAACACAAACAACTGAGACTAATGTGTCTACTGTTGGGTTTAATAATTAATTTCAATGGTTAATTAAATGTATAGTAATTGTTTGTTGTTTTCTTTTAAGCAAAACGTAAAAAAATTAACAACCTTAATCCCCAAACCCCTAAACCGTAACCCAATTCGCAAAAAGTTCATTCATAGACTGTCATGGGGGACCACCAAAAAAATTGTTTTAATTTTCCGACCAATTTGCAAGTATAGCCCATCTGTCTGCTAGACTGTGGTAAAAAAAATTACGCCCCTAAATTCACAGTAGACCTCAAATTAAATTGTCAATATCAATTCCAAATAAAATAAAATCAAAACAAAAAGACATAACTCGTATCATGGAAATTAAGGAATGATATTTCGCCATAATATTTGTGTAGTAGACAGGACACCCTCGTCTATTTATTTTTTTATTATCATTTTTACGAAGGGGGTTGTATAAAGTCACTGGTGTCTAAATTACACTAACAGTAATATATATCCGCCATCCAGCAAAAGTAAATTTAGTAACTTACTTTTTTAATTTACATTTTACAAAAAACAGTTACAGAAACATGGCCGAGTTGTAGCTAGTTGAAGACGTATTTTAGTATTTAACTATTCAGAAAAGTTTATTTTTATTTTTGATTGAATGGAACACATGACTAAAAATTAGTCTTATCTAACTAGTGAGTAAATATTACAAACAATTATATAGACACGTTTATACTATTACATGTCTATATAATTGTTTGTAAAATGTATAAATATACTATAAACAATATTTTGTTACAATGTACGTACGTACAATATACATTATAACAAAATCAATCTTAGTTTTCATGTGTGGGTTCTTTTGTTTAGAACCAAAAAGGAAAATTAGTATTATTCGGACTATTGTCTTGCTTAGTGTTAATAAATACGAGGACAACAGTCCAAATACTAAACATCAAGCCTCATCTAAAACAAAATTCAGACAAAAAGGAAAAAATAAGGAGTGTACTAATTTTTAAAATTCATTGTTAATACTTGTTTTCCCGTGTTAAAAATGACTCGATCTTGCTTCCTTTCTATGTCGTTGTGGGTGTTTAAGTTTTGTTTTCGTTTTTAAATAAAAACAAGAAACACGGCCGAGTAAAGAAAAACAATTAAAGTTGGAACATAAATCACATTAATGAACATTTGAAATTCAAGTTAAAAAATAAAACATCGAATATAAATCCCATATTTTTTTGTATTTTACCTTTCTGTCATTTAATTCCACTTGATCTTTAGCAAATATTGCCAAAATAGTCAGTGCAAACCCGCACAGCCGACACAAAAAGGACACATCCATGTTTCTGCTTTGAGTAAAATACAACAACCTACGACTTTCATTTTATATAAAAATTCTCACAGCATCACGTGACACCTCTCTCTCTCTCTCTTCCGGTTTTGTTTTTTCTTTTAGTCTCTCTTTTTTCTTTCGTTGTTTCGTACTCTTTCTTTTTTTTTTTTTTGTTGTTGTTTCTCTGCCTTAAAATTAAAAGAAAAAAAACTCTAGCCCCTCTCTTTTTTTATCCTTCTTTTTCCTTTAAGCATTTTCTTCTCCTCCCCCCTCCCTTCATTTCTACAATTCTACAACCCTTTTTTATTTATTTTTTTTTCTTGTTTAAAATTACATTCTGATATTTAATTCATTGTTCATGTTACAATTGAATTTTTCTCTGCCTAAAAAAACAAAAAAAAATGGCCCCTCTTTTCTCTTTTTTTAATCCATTTTTTCTTCTCTCCCTCTTTCTTTTCATTTCTATAATTCTACAACACTTCTGTCTTTCATTCTTTCTTTCTTTTCTTTCATTTTTTCATTCTTTCTTCCTTTCTTTCTTTCATTCATTCTTTCTTCCTTTCTTCCTTTCTTTCTTTAATTCTTTCTTTCATTATTTCATTCTTTCTTTCTTCCATTCTTTCTTCCTTTCTTTCTTTGATTCTTTTTCCTTTCTTTCTTCTTCTTTCTTTCTTTCTTTCTTTCTTTCTTTCTTTAATTCTTTCTTTCATTATTTCATTCTTTTTTTCTTTCTTTCATTCTTTCTTCCTTTCTTTCTTTGATTCTTTTTCCTTTCTTTCTTCCTTCCTTTCGTTCTTTCTTTCTTTCTTTAATTCTTTCTTTCATTATTTCATTCTTTCTTTCTTACTTACTTTCTTTCATTATTTGATTCATTCTTTCTTTCTTTCATTATTTCATTCTTTCTTTCATTCTTTCTTTCTTTCTTTCATTATTTCATTCTTTCTTTCATTCTTCCTTCCTTTCTTTCTTTCTTCCTTTCGTTTTTTTTTAAAATAAAGTCCATGAACTTTATGGAAAAAAAAATGGAAGAGCTATTTAGCCGGTTCCGGTCAAATAGACAAATATACTTTTATACTTATTTTACCGGCCCTGTAAATATTTTTATTATAAATGCAAGTAATGTTAAAAATGACATCACAGATTTAACAGATGTTTATCTATATTCATTTATATTTATATTTTGTGAAGGATAAAGATACATCTAAATGAAAAATATAGAAACCGGTAATGACTTTGTGATCACCAAATATGTGAATTTTAACAAAATCTTTTTTTTTTTAAAATAAAGGAAATGATAAACGTAAATTTGACGAACATGAATTTTTTCCAAAGTGGAAAAATTCTATTTTCCACAATCAATTATTAAAACATAAGAAAATTCATTTTTACTCTTCTTTCTTTCTTTCCTTCTGTCTTTCTTTCTTTCTTTATTTATTTATTTCTTTAATTCTTTCTTTCTTTCTTTTTTTCTATAATTATTTCTTTCCTTCTTTCTTTCTTTAATTCTTTCTTTCTTTAATTTTTCTTTCTTTCTTTCTTTCTTTCTTTCTTTCCTTCTTTTTCTTTCTTTCTTTCTTTCTTTAATTCTTTCTTTCTTTCTTTCTATAATTCTTTCTTTCCTTCTTTCTTTCTTTCTTTAATTCTTTCTTTAATTCTTTCTTTCTTTCTTTCTTTCTATAATTATTTCTTTCCTTCCTTCTTCTTTCTTTCTTTCTTTAATTTTTTCTTTCTTTCTTTCTTTAATTTTTCTTTAATTATTTCTTTCTTTCTTTCTATAATTATTTCTTTTCTTTAATTCTTTCTTTCTTTCTTAAATTTTTTCTTTCTTTCTTTCTTTCTATAATTATTCTTTCTTTTTCTTTCTTTCTTTCTTTCTTTCTTTAATTCTTTCTTTAATTCTTTCTTTCTTTCTTTAATTCTTTCTTTTTTCTTTCTTTCTTTCTTTCTTTAATTCTTTCTTTAATTCTTTCTTTCTCATATGTATTAAACAAAATTTTAAATTGGAACTTCAACTTTGACCCATCAAATAAAGAAAATAATGAATAATCAGAATGCTACTTTGAATATTGATACTAATTCATGCAATTAACTAGGAAAAAAGAAATATATATATATATATATATATATATATATATATATATATATATATATATATATATATTCTTTGAAAAAAATATCTTTTAAAAACAGAATCCATTTTGTGGAACTTCCTTTTTATCGAATATTTAATTTTCTCACGTTGGACCCATAGCAAAACTTTATATATAATATATAAATTTATAAAACTTTATATATAATATATTAATATTCATATATTTATTTATATATTTATATATATTTATATAAAATATTTATTTATTTATTTATATATTTATATAATTAACATACAATATTTATTTATTTATGTATTTATTTATATATTCATTTATATAATTTTTATATATTTATATATAATATATAGATAAATTTATAAAACTTTATAATAAACTGATATATATATATATATATATATATATATATATAAAATGTTGTTCTGGTTCCAACGGGAGAAAATTCAATATTTTATAAAAAAGAAGGTCCGCAAAATGTATTATGTTCTCAGAAAAAATTTTTTTATTCTTTTTATCTTACATATGCGACACGTGTTTCTGATCTGTTGTCTTCTTCAGGCATTGATTTATTATTATAATAAAATAATAACTCAATGCCTGAAGAAGACAACAGATCAAAAACACGTGTCGCATATGTAAGATAAAAAGAAGTTTTTAAATTTTTCTGAGAACATAATACATTTTGCGGACCTTCTTTTTTATAAAATATATATATATATTATATATATTATATATATATGAATATCTCTCTCTCTCTCTCTCTCTATATATATATATATATATATATATATATATATAAGTTAAAAGAAAGGAAATGAATCCGACAATATGAGTAAGAAAAGGTGGAATGAAAACATCACACAATGCTGTTAAAGAAGAAATTATTATATTATATTATAAATTATTATATTTATATTATAAATTGTTTTCTTCTTTAACAGCATTGTGTGATGTTTTCATTCCACCTTTTCTTACTCATATATATATATATATATTTATATATATACACACACACCCTTTTTACAGTAAATTTTAGTGAGAAGTACAAGATAAATAAATTAACAATTGAATAGATTAATAATTAATCCTTGTTCAACTAATAATAATAAAAAAGAATTTTAAAAAGTTTTATTTAGTGTTTATTTTATTTATACTTTACTATTGATCTATAATCAATAACATTTTCATATTAATTGTCCACTAATTGAAAATAAGAGACTTTGACATGTCAGACAATAAAAATAAAAAAAGGCATTTAATTGCTATTGTCTTAACCAAACAAAACAAAACCTAATTGGAGTACACATGTACTTGCAACCACTGCAAAAAAAACTATGGCGCATGGTTAGACTCGTAGGAAATGGACTCGTCGATCCGAGTTCAAATCTTGGACAAAGCCACAGAGTCCCGCGCAAACATCATAATATCAAAGTTTATTATTCCAAAAGTTTTAATAGCAAAATACAAATAAAAATTTGGTGCAGTTCAAATCTTGGACAAAGCCACAGTTTACATAGTGTCAACAGCGAGACGGATTTTCCAATCAACCCTCAGCAGATAAGTCTTGCAGCAAACGCCATTAAGTTTGCAACTATTGAATATATGTTGTTTTTTTTATCTTCTATTCTTATTATCGTCTTCTTCCAAAATTTAATGCCTATAAAGTTCATAATATCAAAGTTTATTATTCCAAAAGTTTTAATAGCAAATACAAATAAAAATTTGGTGCAATTCAAATCTTGGACAAAGCCACAGTTTACATAGTGTCAACAGCGAGACGGATTTTCCAATCAACCCTCAGCAGATAAGTCTGGCAGCAAACGCCATTAAGTTTGCAATTTGTACCTATTGAATATATGTTGTTTTTTTTTATCTTCTATTCTTATTATCGTCTTCTTCATCCAAATTTAATTGCCTATGACCTGGGAAATTATATGAGTCCCGCGCAAACATCATAATATCAAAGTTTATTATTCCAAAAATTTTAATAGCAAAATGCATTCTGGCCTCCTGCCCTACAAAAAACGCTAAGCAGTGCTTGCTGAAAATCCGACCCATGCTATGAAGTTCTTAGCTGTTTGAAGGCGATTTTCCCGAAAAGTTAATGCAATATGAAAGCGATATTCTACCCCCATCCGAGTCTTTTCTCGACAAGTAATTGTAAATATTTTACACACCCCCTTAAAATATCTTCAGACCATATTACCTTAAGGCACCCCTTTTCGATTTCGTTTCATTAGGTAATTTTTTTCATTTACACCGTCAATATCCAGTTGTTTGTTAGGGGTTAGAGTTAGGGGTTAGGGTTAGGGGTTAAGGTTAGGGGTTAGTTTTAAAATAAAAAATAAAAATCTAAAAATTGTATGTTAAAACAACCAGATATTGACAGTGTAAATGAAAAACATGTCCTTTCTTAATCGAGATCAAAAAGGGGTGCCTTATGGTCATATGGTCCATATCTTCTTTTTGTTTTCATTTTATCTTAATTCAAAACAAGTGTCATGCAGGGAAAATGCCTTCAAACCACTAGGGAGTTCATAGCATGGGTCAGATTTTCAGCAGCCACCGCTTAGCATTTTTTATGCGATATGCACCAAAAATTTAAGCAAAATAAGGAGTAAAAAGTTGTAAATGATTTTTTTAAACTAATGCTCAAGGAAGAAGAATATACTAGTTGTAATATTTAGGGTTTATTCTAGAATCTAGTATAAATCCTCATTGGCAATTCAGTCTTGAAAGACTATGATAAAGTTTTTGTGTGCCCCTGAAGTTGCAGCGTCGCCTGTGACTATGAAGTCCAATGTTTGAGAAACATTCTTGACCACAGATTTTGCATTTGTAGGTTGTCCCTGTAGATGATGATGTTCCGATGCTTTGTTGCCGTTGCTTTCTTATGGACCTCTTAGCTTCATGATGTTGTATCAGGGTGACTTCTGACATGTACAGTCCTCTATGGAGATTCTGCCACCATCGAGGGCGGTCTTGAGCCTTTCCCAGCAGGAAGGGACAATGCCAAAGCACCTGAGATCATTTTTGCAGACATCCTTGAATCACAGCAGGGGGCGTCCAATCTGTCTTTTACCAGACGTAAGCTCTCCATACAGGATGTCTTTCGGGATTCGTCCATCATCCATCATCAATCCTATTCATTGAATAAATATGCCTATTTCTTTTCTTTTTTCTTATCACACACTTTAACTGGTTTATCAAAAATTTTAACTAGTGTACATAAATAAATGTTGCAGTGAATTCAATTGCCTGAAGAGCTCTGATCTCCATGGCCTTGAGCATGGAAGAAACATTCCAATATTGTAATACAAGATATTGGTAAAGAATTATTATCACAATAATTTTGATTATCATTATTATTATAATTGCTGTAAGTAAGTAAAGTAAAGTCGTCGGGGCGGCCTAATGTCGGTATCAGCCAGAAAGCGAGGGAGTCTATCCCCTTTTCACTAGCGCTAGACGAAGGAGATTATTTGAGCATCTGGGGTGGAGTGCCACACCTACCATCAGCTCCTTACTTTACCGCACAGATCCCTGTGCTACTCGTACGCTGAGTTGGCGAGGGCCAGTATCGAACCAAGAACCTTGAGATTCCTAGCCGAACACTCTACCGACTGAGCTAAACCGGCCCCTTAATTGTTGTAGAATACTTTATTTGCATTAAATTGGTTTTCATTTAAAAATAAAAGCTTAATTAGATACGATTTCTTTGATTATTAAATCCTCAAAATTTATATTAGTGAAAAGTAGAATTTTGTCTTCTTATGACCAATAGTTATGAAGGGGTCCACCAAAAAAAAAAGAAGGGAAAAGGGGTCCATGGGTAAATAAAAGGGGACCATATTACCTTTAGGCACCCCTTTTTGATCTCGATTAACAAAGGACATGTTTTTCATTCACACCGTCAATATCTGGTTGTTTGTTAGGGGTTAGGGTTAGGGGTTAGGGTTATAATATTTTTTTTTAATCTAAAAATCGTCTGTTAAAACAACTGTTACATAATTATTAGATTCTTAATATTTATGTACAGTAGTGTAGAAATCAAAATGGCTGTTATAAGTTGCAGCCCACGGCCTCGAAAGATAAGTGACAAGGCTTGACCTCATCCTGATCCTAACCTTCCGTTGGATACCGTCAGAATCAGTGGAGAAGACCCTTTAGATTAGAAATATATTTTAGTCAGTCGGCCAGAAACCATGACAGTGGTGAGTCGTGTATTTCACGCTCCGACTCGATCGGCGCAGGTAGTCTGGTGGGGATTTCGAAATAAAATGTGATCTAAGTAAATCGAAGTCTTGTGTTATTATCTAAAAACTACCAATGACACAGGGCTTCTGATAAAGAGAAATCCCCAATGGAAGACCAGACATGAAGTCCCCAAGAGAAGTCCAGACGCTAGAAGAGATGTTAGAAGAAGACGTAAGATAGAAAAGACGTCAGAAGAAGAATAGAAGTAAGTAAGGAAAGAGGTATACAACACAACCGGATATTGACGAAAAACATGTCCTTAATTGAGATCAAAAAGGGGTGCCTAAAGGTCATATGGTCCAAAAAAGGTTGAGAACCACTGTTCTAGATCAAGCATGGGCAACCTTTTTCAGGAAGTGGGTCACATGACACATGGCTTATCATGAGGCGGGTCACATTACTAAAAAAATTTGAAGGTGATATGGTTATTTCCTAGAACTCCAACATAAACAAAGGGGAACCACTTTTGACTGATAAATTATTCATTTATTTTCCCATTAAACTAACCCTAAACCCTAAACCCTAACCCTGACCCTAAACCCTAACCCTAACCCTAATCCTAACCCTAACCCTGTCTTCTCTTTTCCTAGTAGATCAATAAATGAATAAATAATTTATCAGTCAAGAGTGGTTCCCCTTTGTTGAAATCCTAGGAAATAACCAGTGATGTAATGGAATGACCCGTCTTCCCCGTACCTCAGCAGTGGTGGTGGTGCTAGCCACTATTTAAGTACACATAGATCACTCTGTGTGGGACTTATGCGAGGGACTCTCCTCATAATACTCCCGTGATCAACCACTCGGTATAACTGGTCATTACCGTATAACAGAAGGTAACTCGACTATTTTCACTACAGAAAACTTTTACGCATAAGCATCTGCCTTAGAAACAGAGAAAAGTTGATGTTTTTTTTTTGTTTTTGTTTTTTTGGTACTAATGCAGAATAGCGCGCAATAGATAATATCATTAGATTACGTATAAATTCTATACATAATAAAAGGCATTACATTTTATTACATTTCACGGAAATACCTGAAACTTCTGAGATGCTAGGATTAGAGTCAGGGTTAGTGTTAATTTTAGGGTTAGGGTTAGGGTTAGGGTCATGGTCAAGGTTAGTGTTAGGCTACTTTGGGAGTTTCCATAATCTAATGCTATTTATACGTAAAATGCGATTCTAATGATATTATCTCTTGCGCGCTATTCTACATGTGTACCTTTTTTCTTCTCTTCAGTGAAAATATCTTTTCTATAAAAAAAAAAATAAAGTCTTAGATGAGCCATTCAGAAAGCACCGTGGACTGCAATTTGCCTGTGTCTAGTCTAGATGATAAGGAAATGTACGTAATTAAAAACTAATTATATAGTGACACTAACAGTGTTATAACAAGATCTTCGAGTAATTGGCTTCATTAAGAATTTTTCTTTCTTTCTTTCTTTTTTTTTTTTTTTTTTTACGGCATATCAACCTCAGTGGGTCATTTAATGCCGATAGTTTTGAAATAAATCAATTCTTAATGGATAATACAATTTTTTTATAAATACATTTTTCTATTTAACCCATAGATGGGACCCTAACAGGTACTACCACTCCGGGTCTGAGTGGACCAGGGAGCAATGGTGATGAATGGGGTGCTCCACATTCCCCAAACCTCCAAACTGGAACCTCACCATCAGATAGAGTTTAACATCATTTCCAGGACATGTAGACCCTCAGCCCACCACCTTCTAGCACCCATATGATAAAAAGGGGTTGGGGCTTGCCATAAGGGCAATAGGGTTGGGAAAATCATATAGGTGCTAGGCTTGACGTGACCAGCCGATTGATCGCAGGGGGCCTCTCCCAACGCCTGTCTAGCCCAAGATAGGGCCAAAGTGGAGTATTGTATGTCATGAACTGCTCATCCACCTGGGCTCTATCCTTAAGCATCATGGGTCGCCACCCACGGCCAACAGGTGGCCCCATTGGGGGAGTCTTACCCCTCTGCAGAGGTGCAGTCGGTGCATTCTAACGCCCCAGCCAACAGGGCGGTTTCTTTCTTTTAAATGTCCATTAGTTTTCAAAGATTAGATTTATACTCTGAACATTTTATAAAGTAGATATTTTACCCAACCTTTTCGCCATGGGTAGGACGTAACGCAAGGTCACAAGTATGGAGCATCCAGCAAGGATCGAACACGCTATTCACTAGCAATGGATCTGCAAGACTAGCTTGCTAACCATTGCACCATGATGGTGCACCCTTATATTTACCCAACCCATTCACCACGGGGGAACATGTGACAGAAGGTCACAAAAATTAGAGCATCCAGCCAGGATTGAACTCCCTATTCACTAGTAATGGATCAGCAACATTAACTTGTATCAGAAAACTGATAGTAGAATTATCTTCTCCTGCTGCTAGGGGGCGAATCGCCAACATACGATGTTGGCGCTAAAACCAAACCCCATTACTTATCTGAAGGCTGTCGACCTGAGGAGTCACTTTAACAAGGGTCCATCCACCACACACTTCAAAGGGCAGTTAACCAGGCGAGTCGCTCAAAAAAAGCACTCCCCAACACTTTTACTTATCCTAAAAACTTTCACCTGGAGAGACATCTCAACAGCACTCTACCACGACGGCGAGTAGAAATCGTTTTCTAGTGTCAACTCACCAACAAACTGTTAATTTCACCTCTCAAGATAAGTCTGGTAGCAAAGCCAACAAATTTGCAGCAATTTTTGTATCTTTGTTTAATACATGTGTATAATTTCCATTTGTGTTGTTTGTCTTCTTTCATCCGAATAATTGCCGACCACGGGAGATTTAAGAGCTCCCTACGAACCCCGTAAATCCTCTTAATTGCTAACCATTACACCAGGATGTGATGCCCATGTAATTTAATTTAACCAGCCCGCTCGCTACAGGTATGATGTGACACAAAGTTGCAAGTTTGGTGCATCCATCGAGGATCGAACTTGCTATTCAAGACAAGATCACCATTACTCCCAGGTCCACTCTGACCCAGAATGGTAGTACCTGTTAGGGTCCATCTATGTGTTATACAGAAAAAAACTGAGTTTAAAAGAAATGCGTTTGAAAAAATTGAGTACCCATCAAGAATGAATAAAACAAAAACGTCTTCTGCATAAAATGACCCAACAACGTTTGACATGCCGTAAAAGCCACCCAACCAACCAGCTTGCCTAATCATTACCATGATGAGATGCCGGTAATTTATGAGGAAGTGCATCCCGGTCTCCTGCCTCAAAAATTGCTAGCCGGTGACAATCAAAATAACAACCCCAGCTCGTCGTAATTCTTGTTTATTTATCATAATTTGTCGTAATTCTTATTTGGATATGAAGATGGATATATAGTTTGGAATAGACTTAGATAGATAGATAGATAAACAAACAAAATAATATAGATAGATATGAACAAATGGAGATAGATATTTTCAACAAGTAAATGTATTGGGGGGGGTCGCATCTTTTTTTGTCGTAATTCTTGTTTATTTAAACTAAAAACAAGACATTAAACAAACATGAATTAAAAAAAAAAATCTTACTATTTAAAGTAATATAGATAAATATGAACAAATTGAGATAGATAGATAGATAGATATGAAGATGGATAGTTTTGAAAAGACTGAGCTGGGTCGTTATTTTAATAGTCACCGGGTAGCAATTTTTGAGGCAGGAGACCGGGACGCACTTCCTCATAAATTACCGAGATGCCTAGGTATTTACCCAACCTGTTTGCAATGGTTAAGATGGACACAAGGTTGCAAGTATGGAGATATCCAGCACGGATTGAACTCTCTATTCAGTATAAATGGATCTGTGAGACTAGCTTGCTAACCATTGTACCACGATGGGACACCCTGAAGATTTTTTAAAGTAATAATCTTCATATAATGACTGCTATTTACACAGTAGCATTGCAACCAACAAAGCCTTCATCAGATGATGACTCTGGGTTCAGGCATGGTTTCGGGGCCGAAGCATCATTACCACTAACCCAGAGTGCCCCAGCAATATCTCACGATACCACCAGACTTTGTCGGTTTGATGTCACAATATAGGACTGCCATATCCACGCTGATGCGGTTAGAGCTTTCTCCTCGATCTTTTTTATGTATTTCCTCTTGTCTGGTGGAGAAAGTCCAAGTTTAGACAAAAATGCCGAGATTGAGTTGGTAATAAATCCCCGACATCCGACTTCGATGGGAAATACATTTGTTATCCATCCGTTTCTGACGCATTGTTCACGTAGGTCTTCATATTTTTCCAACTTACGCTGATGGGCCCAATCAAGATTTTCTTCAAATGGAACTGTCAATTCAACGATAAAAACTTTCTTTTGATTAACAGACCAAATGTCAATATCAGGATGCTGGGCCGTTAACGTTATTTCAGTTGGAAAAACAAGTTGATGTTCCAAGTCACACGCAATGCGCCAGCCCGTGGAGCCATCAAATATAGACGACACGTGCCTATTTTTACACAAAAATTTTGAAATGTTTCTATTGAAGTCAGTCAGTCAGTCAGTCAGTCAGTCAGCAATTGGTTTGAACAATGTGACTGGCCAAGCACAACTGAACCAGTGTCAAGACAACTGGCACTTATGGGAATTCAGAACAGTCCACTCCTGCATTTGGGTGATTCCATTCCCTGAGTCCTGATTGGCTGCTTGGTTTGTATGATCCTTTGAGGCTCCATAATTCCTGTCACTTTGCAGTGGTCTTTACAGCATACCAGAATCGTACTGGGTTACGACTGCTTGCTATCTTGTCTTGCCAATTCGACGGTAATTGCACTTAGTATGATTATTCTACAGCTTCCTTCTTTAACAAAATGTATTGCTTTGTTGTTTTATTTGCAGTCTCTCTTAATTCATTCTGAACAAAAGTGTGGCTAAATTCAAAATTTAAATTACAAAAAATATTTGGGGGGAAATGATAAAGCAAATATTTTACTTTTAGATGAATAGAATATAAACACTATTCTAATTTTTCAAGCTACTGACGGTGGATTTATTTCTCAATGGTGGGTATGGTCCACATTTCAGTACGACAGCACCTCCCCTTTTCTTTAAACTTTTATAAAAGATTTGAAATTGTAAATTGTCACTTATTTTAATTTATTTTTTCCTTAATAACAGAGCCTAAACTTACATATAAAAAGATTCCATGAATTTCTTAATTATTTCAATTGAATAAATCACGTTAAAAAGAGCATGTGTTCAAGAAAAAAAAAAAACAGCAAATATGCGCCATTCTCTCAATTTAAATACTGTAAAATAAATTATTTTTCTATTTCTTGGAATTTTTTAGATGAGGCTTGATAATCAGTATCATTTGGATTATTCGGACTATTGTCCTCATTTTCATTGTTATCTGTACAACGTTTCAGCTGATGTGCCCTACGGCCTTCTTCAGGGATTTCTTGCTGGACTCAGGAACTTTCTCGGACTCAGGAACCTTCTATTCGAACTCAAGAACCTTCTTTTTGTAATCAGGAACCTCCTTGTCGTAATCGGGAGCCATCATGGAACTTTGAACCTAACCCTTTATTCGGTCCATGGGAGTATCCTGTTCTCATTCCGCTAACCATAGCTGGAGTACAGGTGTTAATCATTATTCTATGTTACTGCTGTCCCTGACCAGGATTGAACTTGCAGTCTAGAGATAGCTGTCACTTAGAACTGTCTTAACCTAACTCCTTTATCCACTAGGCTATGTGCCAAGTTCCATGATGGCTCCCGATTACAAACAAGAAGGTCCCCATTATGAAAAGAAGGTTCCCGAGTTCGAATAAAAGTTCCCGAATCTGAGAAAGTTCCCAAGTTCGACAAGAAATACCTGAAGAAGACCGGAGGGCACATCGGCTGAAACGTTGTACAGATAACAATGAAGATGAGGACAATAGTCCGAATAATACAGATAATACTGATTATCAAGCCTCATCTCAAAAATTCCGAGAAATAGGAAGATAATTTGTTTTACAGTATTTAAATTGAGAGAATGGCGCATATTTGCAATGAAGATGTCCGAATAATGCAGATAATACTAATCATCAAGCCTCATCTCAAACATTCAGAGAAATAAAAATAAATTAATAATAAAAAAATTAACAATAATAAAAAATAATGATAATAAAAAATTAATGATAAAAAATAATAATAAAAAAATTAATGATAAAAAAAATAATAATAAAAAAGTAATAATAAAAAAGTAAATAATAAAAAAGTAATTGATAAAAATAAATAATAATAAATTAATAATAAAAAAAGTAATGTAAAAAAGTAACAATAAAAAATAATAATAAAAAAAAGTAATGATAAAAAATAATAATAAAAGTAATAATAAAAATAAAATAATAACTGGGAAAATCATATAGGTGATAGGGCTTGACGTGACCCAGCCGTATTGATCAGAGGGGCCTCTCCGACCGCCTGTCTAGCCAGATAGGGCCAAAGTGGAGTATTGTATGTCATGAACTGGCTCATTCCACCTCGGGCTCCTATCCTTAAGCATCATGGCGTCGCCACCCCGCGGCCAACAGGTGGCCCCATTGGGAGTCTTACCCCTCTGCAGAGGTGCAGTCGGTGCAATTCTAACGCCCCAGCCAACAGGGCGGTTTCTTTCTTTTAAATGTCCATTAGTTTTCAAAGATTAGATTTTATACTCTGAACATTTTAAAAGTAGATATTTACCAACCTTTTCGCCATGGTAGGACGTAACGCAGAAGGTCACAAGTATGGAGCATCCAGCAAGGATCGAACACGCTATTCACTAGCAATGGATCTGCAAGACTAGCTTGCTAACCATTGCACCATGATGGTGAACCCTATATTTACCCAACCCATTCACACGGGGAACATGTGACAGAAGGTCACAAAAATTTAGAGCATCCAGCCAGGATTGAACTCCCTATTCACTAGTAATGGATCAGCAACATTAACTTGTATCAGAAAACTGAGTAGAATTATTCTTCTCCTGCTGCTAGGGGGCGAACGCCAACATACGATGTTGGCGGCAAAACCAAACCCCATTACTTATCTGAAGGCTGTCGACCTGAGGAGTCACTTTAACAAGGGCCTCCCATCCACCACACACTTCAAAGGGCAGTTAACCAGGCGAGTCGCTCAAAAAAAGCACTCCCCAACACTTTTACTTATCCTAAAAACTTTCACCTGGAGAGACATCTCAACAGCACTCTTACCACGACGGCGAGTAGAAATCGTTTTCTAGTTCAACTCACCAACAAACTGTTAATTTCACCTCTCAAGATAAGTCTGGTAGCAAAGCCAACAAATTTGCAGCAATTTTTGTATCTTTGTTTTAATACATGTGATATAATTTCCATTTGTGTTGTTTTGTCTCTTCTTTCATCCGAATAATGCCGACCAACGGGAGATTTAAGAGCTCCCTACGAACCCCGTAAATCCTCTTAATTGCTAAACATTACACCAGGATGTGATGCCCATGTAATTTAATTTAACCAGCCCGCTCGCCACAGGTATGATGTGACACAAAGTTGCAAGTTTGGTGCATCCATCGAGGATCGAACTTCCTCTATTCAAGACAAGATCACCATTACTCCCAGGTCCACTCTGACCCAGAATGGGTAGTACCTGTTAGGTCCCATCTATGTGTTATACAGAAAAAAACTGAGTTTAAAAGAAATGCGTTTGAAAAATTGAGTACCCATCAAGAATGAATAAAACAAAAACGTCTTCTGCATAAAATGACCCAACAACGTTTGACATGCCGTAAAAGCCACCCAACCAACCAGCTTGCCTAATCATTACCATGATGAGATGCCGGTAATTTATGAGGAAGTGCATCCCGGTCTCCTGCCTCAAAAATTGCTACCCGGTGACAATCAAAATAACAACCCCAGCTCGTCGTAATTCTTGTTTATTTATCCTAATTTGTCGTAATTCTTATTTGGATATGAAGATGGATATATAGTTTGGAATAGACTTAGATAGATAGATAGATAAACAAACAAAATAATATAGATAGATATGAACAAATGGAGATAGATATTTTCAACAAGTAAATGTATTGGGGGGGGGTCGCATCTTTTTTTGTCGTAATTCTTGTTTATTTAAACTAAAAACAAGACATTAAACAAACATGAATTAAAAAAAAAAATCTTACTATTTAAAGTAATATAGATAAATATGAACAAATTGAGATAGATAGATAGATAGATATGAAGATGGATAGTTTTGAAAAGACTGAGCTGGGTCGTTATTTTAATAGTCACCGGGTAGCAATTTTTGAGGCAGGAGACCGGGACGCACTTCCTCATAAATTACCGAGATGCCTAGGTATTTACCCAACCTGTTTGCAATAGTTTAAGATGGACACAAGGTTGCAAGTATGGAGATATCCAGCACGGATTGAACTCTCTATTCAGTATAAAATGGATCTGTGAACTAGCTTGCTAACCATTGTACCACGATGGGACACCCTGAAGATTTTATAAAGTAATAATCTTCATATAATGACTGCTATTTACACAGTAGCATTGGCAACCAACAAAGCCTTCATCAGATGATGACTCTGGGTTCAGGCATGGTTTCGGGGCCGAAGCATCATTACCACTAACCCAGAGTGCCCCAGCAGTATCTCACGATACCACCAGACTTTGTCGGTTTGATGTCACAATATAGGACTGCCATATCCACGCTGATGCGGTTAGAGCTTTCTCCTCGATCTTTTTATGTATTTCCTCTTGTCTGGTGAGAAAAGTCCAAGTTTAGACAAAAATGCCGAGATTGAGTTGGTAATAAATCCCCGACATCCGACTTCGATGGGAAATACATTTGTTATCCATCCGTTTTCTGACGCATTGTTTCACGTAGGTCTTCATATTTTTCCAACTTACGCTGATGGGCCCAATCAAGATTTTCTTCAAATGGAACTGTCAATTCAACGATAAAAAATCTTTTGATTAACAGACCAAAATGTCAAATATCAGGATGCTGGGGCCGTTAACGTTATTTCAGTTGGAAAAACAAGTTGATGTTCCAAGTCACACGCAATGCGCCAGCCCGTGGAGCCATCAAATATAGACGACACGTGCCTATTTTTACACAAAAATTTTGAAATGTTTCTATTGAAGTCAGTCAGTCAGTCAGTCCAGTCAGTCCTGCAATTTTTGAACAATGTGACTGGCCAAGCACAACTGAAACCAGTGTCAAGACAACTGGACTTATGGGAATTCAGAACAGTCCCACTCCTGCATTTGGGTGATTCCATTCCCTGAGTCCTGATTGGCTGCTTGGTTTGTATGATCCTTTGAGGCTCCATAATTCCTGCCACTTTGCAGTGGTCTTTACAGCATACCAGAATCGTACTGGGTTACGACTGCTTGCTATCTTGTCTTGCCAATTCAACGGTAATTGCACTTAGTATGATTATTCTACAGCTTCCTTCTTTAACAAAATGTATTGCTTTGTTGTTTTATTTGCAGTCTCTCTTAATTCATTCTGAACAAAAGTGTGGCTAAATTCAAAATTGAAAATTACAAAAAATATTTGGGGGGAAATGATAAAGCAAATATTTTACTTTTAATGAATAGAATATAAACACTATTCTAATTTTTCAAGCTACTGACGGTGGATTTATTTCTCAATGGTGGGTATGGTCCACATTTCAGTACGACAGCACCTCCCCTTTTCTTTAAACTTTTATAAAAGATTTGAAATTGTAAAATTGTCACATATTTTAATTTATTTTTTCCTTAATAACAGAGCCTAAACTTACATATTGAAAAGATTCCATGAATTTCTTAATTATTTCAATTGAATAAATCACGTTAAAAAAGAGCATGTGTTCAAGAAAAAAAAAAAAAACAGCAAATATGCGCCATTCTCTCAATTTAAATACTGTAAAATAAATTATTTTTCTATTTCTTGGAATTTTTTAGATGAGGCTTGATAATCAGTATCATTTGGATTATTCGGACTATTGTCCTCATTTTCATTGTTATCTGTACAACGTTTCAGCCGATGTGCCCTAAGGCCTTCTTCAGGGATTTCTTGCTGGACTCAGGAACCTTCTATTCGAACTCAGGAACCTTCTTTTTGTAATCAGGAACCTCCTTGTCGTAATCGGGAGCCATCATGGAACTTTGAACCTAACCCTTTATTCGGTCCATGGGAGTATCCTGTTCTCATTCCGCTAACCATAGCTGGAGTACAGGTGTTAATCATTATTCTATGTTACTGCTGTCCCTGACCAGGATTGAACTTACAGTCTAGAGATAGCTGTCACTTAGAACTGTCTTAACCTAACTCCTTTATCCACTAGGCTATGTGCCAAGTTCCATGATGGCTCCCGATTACAACAAGAAGGTTCCCCATTATGAAAAGAAGGTTCCCGAGTTCGAATAAAAGGTTCCCGAATCTGAGAAAGTTCCCAAGTTCAACAAGAAATACCTGAAGAAGACCGGAGGGCACATCGGCTGAAACGTTGTACAGATAACAATGAAGATGAGGACAATAGTCCGAATAATACAGATAATACTGATTATCAAGCCTCATCTCAAAAATTCCGAGAAATAGGAAGATAATTTGTTTTACAGTATTTAAATTGAGAGAATGGCGCATATTTGCAATGAAGATGAGGTCAATAGTCCGAATAATGCAGAAAATACTAAACATCAAGCCTCATCTCAAACATTCAGAGAAATAAAAATAAATTAATAATAAAAAAATTAACAATAAAAAAATTAATAATAAAAAAATTAATAATAAAAATTAAAATAAAAAGTAATATTTAATAAAAAATAATAATAATAAAAATTAATAATAAAAAATTAATAATAATAAAAATTAAAATGATAAAAAAATAATAATAAAAAAGTAATAATAAAAAAGTAATGATAAAAAATTAATAATAAAAAATTAATAATAAAAAGTAATAATTAAAAAATTAATAATAAAAATAATAATAAAAAATTAATAATAAAAAATGAATGATAAAAAATAATAATAAAAAATTAATAATAAAAAAGTAATGATAAAAAAATAATAAAAAGTAATAATAAAAAATAATAATAAAAAAGTAATAATAAAAAAATAATAAGTAATGATAAAAAAGTAATAATAAAAAATAATAATAAAAAGTAATAATAAAAAAAGTAATGATAAAAAAAATAAAAAAATAATAATAATAAAAATGATAAAAATAATAATAAAAAAGTAATAATTAAAAAGTTATAATAAAAAAGTAATGATAAAAGAATAATAATAAAAAATTAATAATAAAAAACTAATATTAAAAAAATTAATAATAAAAAATTAATAATAGAAAAATTAATGATAATAAAAATTAATAATAAAAATTGATAATAAAAATAATTTGAAAAAATGAGTTTAAAAAAATTAAGTACCCATCAAGAATGAATAAAACAAAAACGTCTTCAGCATAAAATAACCCAACAGAGGTTGTCATGCCGTAAAACCTAACCAATCAACCGAATTTTAGTTTGTGTGTGTGTGTGTGGGGGGGTAAAAACACGTGAAACTTTAGTCACACCTAGGCAATCAGTCATTGAACCTCCAGTGGACGATGACGAGGCAAGATTACACAAAGATTTGGTATATAATATAATGTGTTTATTTTTATAAATAATTGGTATATAATGTATTTATTTTTATATAAAAAATAAATAAATATCTAAGTAGTAAGTGTTGACTCAGACTGTGAGAAAAAAAAATTGTAGTATTTTTCATGGTTGACTTTAACATTACCTCCAATTTGACCTGTCAAATTGACCCCCCCCCCCGTATATTTAACACAATGAAACTTGAATAAAAGTTAATGTTATCTTGAAAACTTTTTGTCCATTCAAAAGAAGAAACATTTACAAAAACTCCCGAAGATTTTTTTTAAAATTCAGCTTACGAAAATAATGAAAATTATGAATGAAAAGAATGTTTCATTAAAATCGGATAATACCCCCCACCCTTTTTTTTTTCAATCAGGGGTAGTGATTTGATTTTGTAAAATACGTCTATGGCGCCAAAATTGTTAGTACCTAGTGATACAAAACTAGTCAACTATAGAATTAGAAATATATATAAATTTTATATATATTTTTAAAATATATTTTTACATATATTTTAAAAATATATTTTTATAATATAAAATTTATATAAATATATATATACTATATATATATTATAAAAATATATATAAAATTTATATACATAGATATAAATTTTATATATATTTTTATAATATAAATCTTATATAAATATATTTTCATAATATAAAATTTATATAAATATATATATATTTATATACATAAATTTTATATATATTTTTAAAATATATTTTTTAAATATATCTTTATAATATAAAAGTTATATAATATAAAATATTATTTTATATTATATAAATTTTATATTATAAAATTTATATATTTCAAATCCTAAAATATTTGCGTTCTATTAATGAGATAACTTTATCAGTTTAAAAAAAAAATGGCTATATTTTATTCTATGATAGATTATCGTTTTCATATTTTTAAGGGCTGCTGCTTAGTATCCCAAACCAGAAGTTTGTGGGTTGTCAGTCAATAGGTCAACATAAAAGATGCTAGGCTGTTTGGGTTTTTACCAATTCGCCCCCCCCCCCCTCTCTCTCTATCCCCCCCTCTCTCTCTCTCTCTCTCTCTCTCTCTTCTCTCTCGCCCACTGTCACCTACTCTCACTCACATGCTCTCCTCTCTCTCTCTCTAACACACACGCGCTTGCGTACACACACGTGCACACACACAATCACATGACAGTGAGTTGGAACTGGGCGTAGTTAGGTATAAACAAGTTAAAATTCACTTATTTATCGTTGTTTTTTGTTGTTGTTGTTTTACTTATTGTCGTTGTTGTTATATATTTTTTTCGAATCAGCTGACAGACATTCAGGTCATCGGTCACATGTTTGTTTATTTCCTCCAAATAAGAAATAAAGGACATATTCTTCAATTTTTTTCTCAATTTTGTTGCAAATGATGACACACTGTCTTTCTTAAATCGGTAATAAAGGACTATTTGCTCGTAAATTCCTACGATAAAATAAACTGAACCCCCATTTTATGTCCGTGTTTTATTTTTCTTGCACCCGTTATTTTACAATACTAAATATATTTTCTTTATTTATTTTAATATTCACTTCAATATGTATATTCTAAAAGCTTTTATTTTGTGAGAATGCTTAGTTTTAAAGTGGGGGTTCGTTTTTACACTTCAACTTTTTACTCGTAAATTCCTACCATAAAATGCCCAAGCCTAATTTTATGGCAGGAATTTACGAGTAAAAAGTTGAATATTACTTTTTGTTGTTATTTCTTTTCTTTTTGGCTTTGGTACTCTAAAATAAAAACGTCAGATTTTAATCATCGTCGATGAAAAAACAAAATTACGGTCATAAAAGGAGGATCCAATTTATGCCTAAATTGTAAAACGAGCCTCCACTTTAAAACTAAACATTCTCACAAAATAAAATTTTTTTTTAGAATATGCACATTGAAATGAATATTAAAATAAATAAAATATATTTTGTATTGTAAAATAACGGGTGCAAGAAAAATAAAACATTTAATACAAAAACACGGACATAAAATGGGGGTTCAGTTTATTTTATGGTAGGAATTTACGACCAAATAGTCCTTTATTACTAGATACCACCAATTTGACCCTGTGCAATTTACCCCCCCCCCCTACATTTAACACAATGAAACTTGCAGAAAAATTAATATTTTCTTGAAAATTTTTTTCCATTCGAAAGAAAAAACATTAAATAAACTCCTGATGATTTTTTAAATTTTTTATCAGCATACGAAAATAATGAAAATTATGATTGAAAAACAATGTTTTCATTTTGCACTGTTAAATCAACTGAAATTTAACGTAGCTAAAAACAAGTTACGATAAGAGGATTTTTTAAAAATTCTATGAAAAATCAATTAATGGTCCGATTTTCACGAAAATTTCCATAAATGTTTACCATTGGATGTAAATACATCTGAAATAGTTTTTTTTCTAAAATATATCAGGGGAAATATTTTTTTACGGTGTCTATCACCCCCCCCCTATTTTATTTTATGAGATATAAAAAAAATGATGTGGAAAAAAAATTTGGTACTTTTTTTCTATAAAGATAAGAGTCTGAATAACTATATCAATGAAATTGTATAACGTACCGAATTATATTTTTTTTAGGAAAAAATAATGAAATCGGAAATAAAAAGTGCAAAAAAAATGTCATAATATTAATATTTGAAAACTTTTTTTTCCTTATGTAATTGGTATGTACTATATTCTATTAAATTGTCAAAAAAAAAAAAAATTTTTTAAGAAATTAATTTTTACGAGATTTTCAATCTTTTGTGTGATTAAATATTTTTATTTTCTGCGTGAAATAAATTAATTTTTTTTTTTTCCTGTGGAAAAAAATAAAAATTTTCACGGATATTTAAAAACATGAATTTTAGAATTCAGGTGAACTAAAAGTTGGTCCGATCCGTGCTCGATTATATTTTTAAAAGAATTTGTAATTTTTATTGTTGAATAGTAATGTGTGATTCTTAGAATGTACGGAAGAGCAAAACTGACATATGACGAGACGCTTCTCGGTAACTAAAGTTTGTTTTTCTGAGCGTAAAAAATATTTTATTTAACTTTTACGACCAATTAGAATAAAAATAATATATTGAATGATTGTTTTATCAGTTTTTCTCTTAGAAAAAATATTCAAATTTTCATTTTATTTTCGATTTTAAGAATTAATACTAAAACCGAAGACATTTTTTAACGTCAATTTCACTGCGAAATTTTAAGATTAAAGTTTTTCAAGTTTTTATTCATAGTAAATTGTAATATTAAAGTTTTTAAAGATTTTATTCATTTTAAATTGTAATATTAAAGTTTTTAAAGATTTTATTCATTTTAATAGAAAAAATTTGGCTAAAAAAGTTTGTCCGTTACACCCATCCGTACTTAGATGCATAACTGTAAGAGGGTAATAATATGTATTTCTTTCTCTCTAAATCGCGGCCTGAAAATTACCCTTTCGCACATAATATGGATAGGTTTGTTTATTTTTTAAGATAACGATGTAATTTTTCCCAATCGGATAATTTGATCTTTGAATTAACTATTTTTCTTTGTAACAACCCTGTACGATCTTTTTTTAACGAGATTTTTGATAAACAAAGTTCGGAAATATCTATTTCCGTTTTATTCAAGATGACCTAAACGGTCTGGTGGTACCTATTTATTACCCTTAAATCTTTGATCTCAAAAAGTTTCAAAGAAAATGTGGACGTGTTTTACATTTTTGTTTTGTTTTGTTTTTTTGCTTGTTTTTGTTAATTGTTTTTATGTCACAAAAGCAATTATCAAAAATTATATTGGGTACCACCAATTTTCCCTGTGAAATTTACCCCCCCCCCCTATATTTAACACAATAAACTTGAAAAAATTAATATTATCTTGAAAAAAAAATAGAAACATTAAACAAACTCCTGATGATTTTTTTTTAAATTTTCAGCTTACAGAAATAATGAAAATTATGAATGAAAAAATATGTTTACATTTTTGCGCCGTTAAATCAATTGAAATTTAACGTAGCCAAAAACAAGTTATGACTACCGGCTTTAAAAAAAATCTATTAAAAATCAACTAATGGTCCGATTTTCACGAAAATTTCCAGAATGACTTACCATTTAATGAAAATATGTCTGAAATAGTTTTTTCCAAAAAATATATTAGGGGGGGAAATATTTATTTTACGAGGTCTAACCCCCCCCCCTATTTTATTTTATGAAATATGAAAAAATGAACCGTCAAAAAACGATTTTTATTTTTTTTCTATAAAGATAAGTCTGTATAATAGGTACCACCAATTTTCCCCTGTGAAATTTAACCCCCCCCCCCCATATTTAACACAATGAAACTTGCAAAAGAATTAATATTTTCTTGAAAAAATTTTTTACCATTCGAAAGAAAAAAACATTAAACAAACTCCTGATGATTTTTAAAAAAAATTTCAGCTCATGTAAATAATGAAAATTATGATTGAAAAACAATGTTTTCATTTTTGCACTATTAAATCAACTGAAATTTAACGTAGCTAAAAACAAGTTACGATAAGAGTTTTTTTTTTTAAATTCTATGAAAAATCAATTGATAGTCTGATTTTCACGAAAATTTCCATAAATGTTTACCATTGGATGTAAATACATCTGAGATATTTTTTTTCTAAAATATATTAGGGGAAATATTTTTTACGGTGTCTATCACCCCCCCCCTATTTTATTTTATGAGATAAAAAAAAATGACCCGTCAGAAAACTTTTTTACTTTTTTCTATAAAGATAAGAGTCTGAATAACTATATCAAAGAAATTGTATAACATACAACGCAATAGTTTTTTTTAGGAAAAATTAATGAAATCGAAAATAAAAAGTGCAAAAAAATGTCTAATATTATTATTTGAAAAGCTTTTTTAATTGGTATGTACTATATATTCTATTAAATTGTCAAAAAAAAAAATTTTTTTTTTTTTAAGAAATTAATTTTTAAGAGATTTTCAATCTTTTAGGGGCTTGAATATTTTTTTTTTAAATAAATTAAATTTTTTTTTTTTTCTGCGTGAAAAAATCGAATTTTTCACGGATATTTAAATATATGAATTTTAGAATTCAGTTGAACAAAAAATTGGTCCGATCCACGCTATATTAATATTTTTAAAAGAATTTATAATTTTTATTGTTGAATTGTAATGTGTGATTCTTAGAATATACGGAAGAGCAAAACTGACATATTTGTTTTGTTTTTATACAAAAAGACGAGACGCTTCTCAGTGACTATTGTTTGTTTTTCTTAGCGTAAAAAAAATATTTTTTCAACTTTTTCGACATATTAGAATAAAAAATAAGTATATATTGATTACTTTATCAGTTTCTTTTTGGAAAACATATTCAAATTTTCATTTCATTTTCGATTTTAAAAATTAATACCAAAACCGAAGACATTTTTTTATAAGTCAATTTCACTGTAAAATTTTAATATTAAATTTTTTCAATTTTTTATTCATTTTAATAGTAAATTTTAATATTAAAGTTTTTAAAGATTTTATTCATTTTAATAGTAAATTTTGGCTAAAAAAAACCGTATCAACCATACGTAGATGTATAATCGTAAGAGGGTAATAATATGCCATTTTTTCTGTCTAAATTGCGACCAGAAAATTACCCTTTCACATGTAATACGAATAGGTTTATTTATTTTTTAAGATAACGGTGTAATTTTTCCCAATCGGATAATTTAATCTTTGAATTAACTGTTTTTCTTTGTAACAACCCTGTATGATGTTTAATTGTTTTTTACGAGATTTTTTATGAACAAAGTTCGGAAATATTTATTTCCGTTTTATTCAAGATGGCCTAATCTGATCACGTGACCGTTTTGGAGATACTTACTGAATAAATATGCCAGAAGAGTTTTATAAGTTTTTTTAGTAAAAGAACTAAAATTTTATTTAAAGTTATTTTATTTGAAAACTCTTACATTTTTTTCAAATCAGTGAACTTTGAACCACGTGTCTTTGAGGCGTAACACAGATTCACAAACATACGTGGTTAAAAAGTTAATTGACCTGAAAAAAAATTAAAAGTTTTTAAATAAAATAATTGGTGCATTATATCTTTTATTCATTAATGTATCAACACTGAAAATTTCATTAAATTCGGTTAATTCCTTGATTTTTAGTATTTTTTTTCTTTCGGCGGGGTGACATACGATGGTGGAATTTATGTCCGTTAAGTAGGATTTAGCCAATAAACGTGAGGCCGTAAGGGAAGCTTGCGGTTCTAAGCAAAACTTTCCTAACAGGTCTGATTTGGGGTGCTTATTGGAGACTTGATCCTAATTTTCCTTATAGGCATAACTGCAGTGTCATTCTACACAGACCCTCAATTATGCTGGTTGTCTGTTTTTCCAGTGTGAGTGAGGGTTCTATTATTGAGGTTGAGGGTGCATAATTATTGCGGCTTTTTTCAACACATTTTATTCAACAAAAACAATAGCAATTAACTGTCTGTTTAATTTGTTTCATAAAAATAATCCGCTAATTTCCTATAACTCCAACATAAACAAAGGGGGACCACTCTTGACTGATAAATTATTTAGGTAATAAAGGACTATTTGCTCGTAAATTCCTACCATAAAATAAACTGAACCCCCATTTTATGTCCGTGTTTTTGCAATAAATGTTTTATTTTTCTTGCACCCGTTATGTTACACTACTAAATATATTTCCTTTATTTATTTTAATATTCACTTCAATGTGTATATTCTAAAAGTTTTTATTTTGTGAGGATGCTTAGTTTTAAAGTGGGGGTTCGTTTTTACACTTCAACTTTTTACTCATAAATTCCTACCATAAAATGCCCAAGCCTAATTTTATGGCAGGAATTTACGAGTAAAAAGTTGAATATTACCTTTTGTTGTTGTTATTTCTTTTCTTTTTGGCTTTGCTACTCTAAAATAAAAACGTCAGATTTTAATCATCGTCAACGAAAAAACAAAATTACGGTCATAAAAGGAGGATCCAATTTATGCCTAAATTGTAAAACGAACCCCCACTTTAAAACTAAACATTCTCACAAAATAAAAACTTTTAGAATATGCACATTGAAATGGATATTAAAACAAATAAATAAAATATATTTTGTATTGTAAAATAACGGGTGCAAGAAAAATAAAACATTTAATACAAAAACACGGACATAACATGGGGTTTCAGTTTATTCTATGGTAGGAATTTACGAGCAAATAGTCCTTCATTACCATTATTTATTTATTTATTAAACTAACCCTAAACCCTACCCTACCCCTAATCCTAAAGCCTACTCTTAACCCCGTCTTCTTTTTTCCTGATCAATAAATAAATAATTTATCAGTCAAGAGTGGTTCCCCTTTGTTTATGTTGGAGTTATAGGAAATAACCAATAATCCTCTCTTTTCAGAATGCGTATCGAAAATCATATCCACATTCGTCATATTATGGTCTACCACTTCGAGAACAGTGTAACAACGGACTTTTTCCGGGTAAAGCGAACAAAGAAGGATGGGTAACAATAAGTTCGGAAATAGATTTGTCCGCTGATAAAGATAACAAAAGAAAACGCGTAGGCGTTTGATATATATAAAAGGAAGTCAGGGATCCCAGGTCAGGTAGTGAGTCAGACAGCGAACGGCGAACAGAGCACAAGGAGCGACCGTCGACATGGTCCGTCGCGGCCAGGGTGGTTAGACGCCACCAGCCCCCTTTACCTCACCATCCCAGTAGTAGTAGTCATTTTCAGCGCTCGCCACCCACCACCCGAGGGAAGAAATAAAGTCAAAACCCCTACTATACGCATGTGTTGTAGATTTCATTAAACGACAACTACAGATATCGTCTAGGGTTAGTGACGATACCCGCTACGTGATATATACACCCGCAACGACTACTAACGTACACGAATTAGGAGCGTGAATTGGAAGAAGCCGCTGTATAACATATAGACATTTGATGCCAGTATGCAACATATAGACATTTGATGCCAGTATGCAACATATAGATATTTGGTACTGTGAAAACCCCGCTATGTAACAAACGGTTTGGACGCAGCACAGTCATTTCGCGATCTCAATTAACTTTTATGGCGAAGGAACAATCAGCAAAAGCCAAGTTGAAAGATGGTTTAGGAAATTCAAATTGGGTGATACAAACCTTCACAGATGAAGAAGGACGAGGTTGACCATCAAATTTCAACAACCAGGCACTTTTAGCAGCCGTGGATGGGTGTTACATAATTATTAGTCACCTAATATTTATGGCAATAGTGTAGAAATCATAATGGCGATTAGTGCAGCCCACGGCCTTGAAGGATGAGTGACAACGCTTGACCTCACTCTCACCTTGCCTTCCAGGGATAAATCGTGAGAACCGGAAGGCATAGAAGACCCTGTTCCGGTTTGAGGATAGAAGTAACTCAGTCAGTTAGAAGGTAGCAGCGAGCTCGAAGGTGTAAGTCGCATTTCTATGCGCATCCTGTCATCTGCGCAGATTGTCTGGTTGGGGATTTACCGAATAAAGTAACATTAAAAGAAAATCGAAGTCTTGTGTTATTACCTCTAAAAACTAACAATCACACAGGGCTTCTGATAACGAGAAATCCCCATAGAAGACCAGACCGAAATCCCCAAGTCAACACCAGACGCTAGACCAGACCAAGATGATAGACGATCAGAATAGCAAAGCCGGCCAGAAGAAAAGACGACTAGAAGTAAGAAGTAAAGAAGTAAGAAAGGGTATACAGCATTATATCGATTAAAGGGGAACCACTCTTGACTGATAAATTATTTATTTATTTTTCCATTAAACTAACCCTAAACTCTACTCCTAACCCTGTCTTCTTTTTTCCTTGTAGATCAATAAATAAATAAATTTATCAGTCAAGAGTGGTTCCCCTTTCTTTATGTTGGAGTTATAGGAAAGGTTAACAACAAGAATATTTGCTGAAGACTTCAACGTGAACCATTTATTGGTAATTATGAAGACAGATAAAGGTAAAATCAAACAGGTAAAAAACACAACAAGGCTTTATAATACAATGTATTTATCAAACAACTTACATATACAACATACAATATACAATATGTAGTATAATTTTAAAAAATTGAAAAAACACAGGTTTAAATGAGTTAAGTGGTGAGTTTATTGGCCGACGCTGCAGTGTTTCGATCTATTAATTAGATCATCTTCAGGGCTTTTGTTGGTATGTGGAAGGTGATAAAAAAATTTTTTTATCTCAGAATAAGGAGAAAGGCAAGTAATAGTCCTTGTTTATCGGTCTGTTTAAAATTTGAAGTCTGAGAAAAAAGAACGTTAAAAAAATGAACGGTTTGAAATATGACGTCAAATATTCTTTTTTGTGAGTATTAGAATGTGTAAGTGTTTGTATCGAAAAAAGCATTGTGCATTTTTTATGTGTTTATGAATGTGTGGTTGCGCGTGTGTGTATAAATCTTTTGCGATAAATGGAATCGAAACAAACCTCAAGGTTGTGTATGTGTTGTGTGTGTGTGTGTGTGTGTGTGTGTGTGAGCATGATTTTCATTGATAAAAGAGGCAAGAGAATATTCTTTTAACATTTGAGTTGCTGTGAAAATAATTATTGGTTAATAAAATGTATGTTTTTGATTACCATTTTTTATTTGTAGTTATATTATAATTGTGATAATTTATTGTGTGTTGAGAGATCAAATGGGAAATGTCGTGTTATTAGATAAGTGTATGTTTTGAGAAAAATTGTTGGTGGTCATTCAGTAATGAATGAAGGGGAGTTAATATATGGAGGATAAAATAAGATATTGTTAGATGTAGGGAATTTTATACTTATTGAGAACAATCTTGGCCAGGTAAGGCGATAAAAGGAAAAATCCGGGTCTCTGTTTAATTGTATTGAAAATGGAGATGGTGCTAGATTCTACCATTTTTCTTTCGTTTTTATTGTGAATTCTAATTAATATACAATATGTAACTTGTGAGATACAAAATGTGTGAGAGGTTTACAAATGTGTTATAATTGTACAATTGAATAGTGTAGAGTGTAAGGTTGCAAAATAATGTTTTGCTAAACTTAGCTGTCCCTGGTAGGAATGTCTTACTAGCTTTGGTTGACGTTACGCGTCACCAGCGGTTCCGTAAGCTGGCTTCATGAAGCACGTCGTTCTTCGACGGCGGTCGCAGCGAAAGTGGAAGATTAGTGGTATCAATCTTCAAAGTTGGCGGCCAAACTAAGCCTAGTAACGGGTGATCTGATTGGTCGCTGACAAGGGCCCTTAACCAATCGGACAAGGTCTCCCAACAGGCGATGGTGAAAGACCCATGGTCTCTGTGTTTGGTTTGGTTTGGTTTGTTTTGTTTTACGGCATATCAACCTCAGTGGGTCATTTAATGCCGATAAAGTTTTGAAATAAATCAATTCTTAATGGATAATACAATTTTTTTATAAATACATTTTTCTATTTAACCCATAGATGGGACCCTAACAGGTACTACCACTCCGGGTCAGAGTGGACCAGGGAGCAATGGTGATGAAGGGGTGCTCCACATTCCCCAAACCTCCAAAACTGGAACCTCACCATCAGATAGAGTTTAACGTCATTCCCAGGACATGTCGACCCGCAGCCACCACCTTCTAGCATCCATATGATAAAAAGGGGTTGGGGCTTGCCATAAGGGCAATAGGGTTGGGGAAATCATATAGGTGCTAGGGCTTGACGTGACCAGCCGATTGATCGGAGGGGCCTCTCCGACCGCCCGTCTAGCCCAAGATAGGGCCAAAGTGGAGTATTGCAAGTCATGAACTGCTCATCCACCTGGGCTCTATCCTTAAGCATCACGGGTCGCCACCCACGGCCAACAGGTGGCCCCATTGGGGGAGTCTTACCCCTCTGCAGAGGTGCAGTCGGTGCATTCTAACGCCCCATCGACAGGGCGGTCTCTGTGTTTGGCAATGATTAAAGGGAGGTAACTGTGTAAGGTAATATTATTTCTTATACATTCGGCTATTGTTCGTTGTGTCAAAAATGCTCGGAAAAGTATGGAAATTGGCTGGGTGGGTTCCCCTACGAACTGTCCGATAATAACAAAGCCGAACGTGTCCGAAGTTTTGTTGATTGTTCATTCACCAAAAAGTTCATTGAGATCGTAAAATGACTGTGCTGCTGTTACATACGCCTATCGTTCAACGCTATACAGCGCTTTCCATCAGAGAAACCAAAGAAAATGAAAGGTGCACATGCAAAAAAAACTTGGCAAAGAACAATACAACACAATATTATTTTAAAACACTACATTTAATTCAAGGTTATAGTCTTTGGGAATCATAATACGAACGCCGACAGGCTAGAGTTTATAATGTCATTTTGGTGGAATTTCTTCTTCAAAATCAATTTAGAAAGGTTCATAATGAAAGGACTTTGCACTTATCTTTGTTTTATGGGTGATTTGTCTTCCGTGATAATGATTATTCCGGTATTAGTTCTTTATCTGGCATTTTCAATTGTGATAACTTTCTTCTTGGGAGACATTCTTCGTCTTCCCTCCCCCACGAGATGTTCACTGGCCGGCCCTCTGGTATACACTGGCAATAGGGATCGCTTTCCCTTCCTCCAAATCGTGACGTCACCTGTCTGATACGTTTTGCGTACGTGGGTAAAGCAACGAGTGTAGTATCAGTCGTTCATTTCGTGTGCCTTCCTCTTCTTAGCTAGGCCGGCTAAGCGAAGTTTTAGGGTCACATTCTGGGACTCCCGGCGTCACACAGTCTAATAAGAATATTCCAAAAGTTCTATCATTTGATGGAACGTAACACTGCATTCCAACCTTTCTCGAAGTGGTAGCGCATGTAGGGATTAAAAAATACGAAAACAAAATAAAAATAAAAATAAAATAAAAACTGTTGTGAGGTTTTAAGGGGTCAAATAAGAACAAAACAACGGGTAACGAAAAGTAGAAAATGTATTAACAGAAAGTAGACAATACAATAGAGAGATGTGGAAATTACGTCCGACGAACAGAGTTATTGGCACTCGCATTTGGCTTGCTTAAGCCACAATTATCCCTGTTTATTTATAGTAAACTGTTGGCGCATTCCATTGGCCTTATAGGGTGTGTCACCTATAAAAAAAAACAACAAACTCCCATATGGCCTTGACCGGAAGAACCCCTTTGCGCATGTCCGACAAAAAGGACTGACTCCCTACCCCAAAAAGGATACCTCGGTCATTTGAATCTAGACCGCAACTGCGTGTGGTCGCTGCTGCTAGCCAGGGGGCATGTTCCCTCTCTACAGCCGACTATGCCCCGTTCAATAAAGCATAAGTCGTAAAACTACCTCTTGCCTTTGTCTCTTTCCTTTCTTGTGCCTTTTCGTTCCTTAAATTCTATTTCAGCTGATCAGCCCACAAGAATTAAGAACCAGTTTTATTGGGGGGACAAGATAGCAGTACCAACGAAAATAACTTTGCCCCATAAGCATAATATGACAAATGTCAATATGATTTTAGATACACATTCTGAAAAGAGAGAATTATTTTTATGAAACAAAACACCAATTGTTATTGTTTTTCTCTGAATGGTCACATGGCCTAGTGGATAAAGGAGTTAGGTTAAGACAGTTCTAAGTGACAGTTATCTCTGGACTGCAGGTTCAATCCTGACCAAGGGCAGCAGTAACATAGAATAATAATTAACACAGCTTAACGCCTCTACCCCAGCTATGGTTAGCGGAATGAGAACAGGATACCCCCGTGGATTAAATAAAGGGTTAGGTTCAAAGTTCTGTGATGGCTCCCGATTACGACAAGGTTCCTGAGTTCGAAAAGAAGGTTCCCGAGTCCGACAAGAAATACCCGAAGAAAGCCGGAGGGCACATCGGCCAAAACGTTGTACAGATAACAATGAAGATGAGGACAATAGTCCGAATAACGCAGATAATACTAAGTTATTGTTTTTGTTGAATAAAATTTGTTGAAAAAAAAAGCCGCTATGATTATGCACGAACCCAATAATATTCGTTTGGTTAAGTCAAACTACTGTCCCCGGGTGGCGGGAGATAGCTACAGGCGGGGAAGATGATACTTCCGGCGATGAGACGCTCTCTGGTGCATACGTACTGCATGTGGAAACCAGTGCCATCAGAAGTGGGTAGCGGTTGACATTTTAACGCATGCTCCAACACCGCATGTGGTTTCCTCTATTAAAAGGTGGTTGATGCTAAAGACGTTATTTAGTTGGGTCCCCACTGCAGTGTTTTAACACAATCATAATAGCAGCAGCAGCATGGAGATATAAAAGACAAAAGGCCATTACCTCCCTTGTCTACCAAGGCCTCTAGGTGGCATTATCAAATCTGTATAGGTTATTTCGTATGTCTAACATAAACAAAAGGGAACCACTCTTGACTGATAAATTATTTATTTTCCCATTAAACTAACCCTAAACCCTAACCCTAAACTCTAACCCTAACCCCGTCTTCTTTTTTCCCAGTAGATCAATAAATAAATAATTTATCAGTCAAAAGTGGTTCCCCTTTGTTTATGTTAGATTCATAGGAAATAACCCCTGTATATATGCACAGGCTCGCGAAAGCTGTTCTCTCTCTCTCTCTCTCTCTCTCTCTCTCTCTCTCTCTCTCTCTCTCTCTTCTCTCTCTTATTATTATTATTATTATTATTATTATTCACAGCATGACATCAGACCAGATTCTTTCCTCTGGGACAGGAGGCGGATTCGTCCCCTCAAACCACATGTCGCATTGAACACGACACCATAGAACAATACATATTATGTAGATATGTAAGTCTTTACCCAAAACTCCCATCTCTCTTACACGTGTGTACGCTAAAGGCATTTCTTCTCACACACTCTTTGGCTAATCGGTCGTGAATTGTATTTGCATTTATTCTGTCCGAAGAATGAAAATATTGTAGCGATTGTCTGTCCCTGCAGGAATGGACTTGTCTCCAAAAGGGTTATATTCCCTTACCTATGGAGGCGCGTGGTCTAATGGTTAGAGTCGTAGGAAATGGACTCGTCAACGCGAGTTCAATTCCTGGACGAAGCTGTTGGAATTTCACATGGCGCTAATACCCTTGGGAAAGGTATGAATCCAATTCTCCCTCCAGCTATGGGTAAATAGCAGGGCAGACTGTCCTCTTTAACCATGGCTAGGTAACCGGTCTAGGAGAAGGAAAACTCTGAATTCAAACCTGTTAAATTCCACTTAAGAAATTGACCTTGTGTCGCATCCTGCTCGTGCGGACGAGTTGGTAGATATATATATTCCCTTACCGTGAGGGTTTCGCCAATAGGTGACACTACTGGTTGGATATTAAAACAACAGCGCTGAAATGTCTCCCTCTCTTTCTCCCGGTCCAGCATCCACAAAACATGGACTAGATGCTTGGTGTCTCTGTCCATTAAGTTGGGGGGGAGGGCTTTACCCCCCAACTATCAGTAAGTGACTCTCATATTCTTTATTAACTTTTTCTCACTTCCAAAGGACCTTCGTCCTATCTGTTTTGTATCTCGTATTGTATTTTATGTCTGTCATTCATCCATGTGCTCAAACAATAAAGTCTGTATTGTTGTATCTGCGTTGGAAGGTTAATCTGCGCCTTCTAACATATTATAATGTGCTCAGACAATAAAGTCTGTATTGTTGAATCTACGTTGGAAGGTTAATCTGCGCCTTCGAACATATTATAATGTGCTCAGACAATAAAGTCTGTATTGTTGTATCTACGTTGGAAGGTTAATCTGCGCCTTCTAACATATTATAATGTGCTCAGACAATAAAGTCTGTAGTTGAATCTACGTTGGAAGGTTAATCTGCGCCTTCTAACATATTATAATGTGCTCAGACAATAAAGTCTGTATTGTTGTATCTACGTTGGAAGGTTAATCTGCGCCTTCTAACATATTATAATGTGCTCAGACAATAAAGTCTGTATTGTTGTATCTACGTTGGAAGGTTAATCTGCGCCTTCTAACATATTATAATGTGCTCAGACAATAAAGTCTGTATTGTTGTATCTACGTTGGAAGGTTAATCTGCGCCTTCTAACATATTATAATGTGCTCAGACAATAAAGTCTGTATTGTTGAATCTACGTTGGAAGGTTAATCTGCGCCTTCGAACATATTATAATGTGCTCAGACAATAAAGTCTGTATTGTTGAATCTACGTTGGAAGTTTAATCTGCGCCTTCGAACATATTATAATGTGCTCAGACAATAAAGTCTGTATTGTTGAATCTGCGTTGGAAGGTTAATCTGCGCCTTCTAACATATTATAATGTGCTCAGACAATAAAGTCTGTATTGTTGAATCTACGTTGGAAGGTTAATCTGCGCCTTCTAACATATTATAATGTGCTCAGACAATAAAGTCTGTATTGTTGTATCTACGTTGGAAGGTTAATCTGCGCCTTCTAAAATATTATAATGTGCTCAAACAATAAAGTCTGTATTGTTGAATCTACGTTGGAAGGTTAATCTGCGCCTTCTAACATATCATAATGTGCTCAGACAATAAAGTCTGTATTGTTGTATCTACGTTGGAAGGTTAATCTGCGCCTTCTAACATATTATAATGTGCTCAGACAATAAAGTCTGTATTGTTGTATCTACGTTGGAAGGTTAATCTGCGCCTTCTAACATATCATAATGTGCTCAGACAATAAAGTCTGTATTGTTGTATCTACGTTGGAAGGTTAATCTGCGCCTTCTAACATATTATAAGAACCACACATCAAGGTCCAATATTAGCTTTAATATATCCAATGATATACTTACCCTAAATAAACGAAGCTGGGGCAGTAGAATATGCCGACTGGACCTCTGCATGGGGAGTAAGACACCCCTCTCAAATGGGACCACTTGTTGGCCGTGTGTGGTGACCTGTGATGTTTAAGGACGGAACCCTGGTGGCTGAGCAGTTTATGACATGCAGCAAACCACTTTAGCCCAACCCTTATCAGAATATGCTAGAAGGCGGTGGCTGATGGTCTTAATGTCCAGGGTATGACGTTAAACTTTATCTAATGGTGAAGTTGCAGTTCTGGAGCCCTGATGAAAGTGGAGTACCCCATCACCATTACTCCCAGGTCAACTCTGGCCAGGTGTGATAGTACCTGTTAGGGTCCCCTCTATGGGTTAAATAGAAATAAATGAATTTAAAACATGTTTTTTAAAAACTGAGTTTTTAAAAAATTGAGTACCATCCAGAATGAATAAAATAAAAGGTGGCCCTTTTGGTGTGATTTTACCCCTCTGCAGAGGTGCAGTCATCATATTCCTGTGTCCGAGCCGACAGAGCGACTGAAAACTTGGAAGCTGGTAGATGTGTTTTTCCTCTTTATTTCTACTTTTTAATTGTATAAGAATTAAATGGGTTTTAACTTCCGTGGCTAAAACCACGTCTTATAATGCGTTATAAAGCCTTAGAGAAGCGCCAGAACTTAGGTGAATATATACAACAACTTCCAACAAAAAGATACATATAACAAATATAGACTTTATTGTCTGAGCAACATTTAACAACAATACAAATACAAAACAACTAGGACGAAAGAAATTTATATGTAGTTGAAATTTAATTCAAATTTATATGTCATATACAACAAATTCCAACAAAGAGCTACATAACAATATACAGACTTTATTGTCTGAGCAACATTTAACAACAATACAAAACAACTAGGAAGAAAGTCCTAAAGAACATAAGTGAATATATACAACAAATTCCAACAAAGAGGTACATAACAAATATAGACTTTATTGTCTGAGCAACATTTAACATAAAATACAGAACAGCTAGGACGAAGGTCTGAAGAGAAAGTGTCTTTGTAGATAATCTAGAGACTACTAAATGGAGAATAAAAGTAGGCACTTACTGTATAGAATAGCTGCCGTAAAGACGCGACTGATGCGTATAACTTCAGTAGAGTCATAGGGTGTAGAAAGAGCTACGTGCATACACGGGTACAAGCCTATACTTGGGGGGCAAGGCCTCACAAGCCTTAATGGACAGAGACACAACTAGTGCATCTTTGTGCATGCCAGATGAGAGAGAGAGAGAGGGGGGGGAGAGAAAGAGAGTTTTCCCGGGCTGAGTTTAAAATAGCCAGGGCGTGTACGCTCTTTAGTGGCAAACCCTGGCAGCAAGGGAAGATAAGTCTTTTCTACTTTCAATTGTAGCGTAATCATTATGGTCTACGGGGAATTTGGGGATTGAAAAGAAAACGGTAATCGGATTTCTGGAGAAAGAGAAGAAGAAAAAAACAAGAACAAAGAGAGGTTAAAGTTTGGAACGGTAAACACTCAACTGGGGGCGGGAGGCAGCCATTTGACCGACCAATGACCTCGGAACTAGAGTTAAAATAAAAACGGAAGTCCCGGTTTCTGCAGAGGAGCGGAAGTGGATGTGACCCTCCCACCCCGGGACGACAAACGGAAGGAAAGAAAAATCGGGTCTTTTTCGACTGGGCCTTCGTAATGGGCAAACGGGACATCCCGGATTCCCCCGTGATGTGTTGCGCATTGTAGTACAGAACATGATTTACGATAGAATAATTTGACCCCCCTCCCTCTCTCTCTCTCTCATTATTATTATTATTATATTATTATTATTATTATTATTATTCACAGCATGACATCAGACCAGATTCTTTCCTCTGAGGCAGGAGGCGGATTCGTCTCCTCAAACTACATGTCGCATTGAACACGACACCATAGAACAATACATATTATGTAGATATGTAAGTCTTTACCCAAAACTCCCATCTCTCTTACACGTGTGTACGCTAAAGAACCCACGAGCCTAGAAAGGAATAAACAACCCCTTTGTGACTATACGACTTGCGTATGTTATTTCTGAACTAACGACGACTACTACTACTTACGACTATTACTACGACCCGACTGGCCCTATGCTGCACTCGGATGCAGAAGACAACAACAACAATTGAAGATAAGATATATTCACAAAAGTACAAATTGCAAACTTAATGGCGTTTGCGGCAAGATGTATCTGCTGATTCTTTTGTAGGTATTGGGAACGGTTTGAAAAGACGTCCCGCTGGTGTCTTCTCAACACTATAAGTAACTTAGTCATGGAATTCAATTTAGGCGCCAATATCGTTTATTGGCTATTCGTCCTATGGTGCCAGGGGCAGATAATTATCTTTATCTTTAAACGGTAGCATCTGTAAGATTCAAGTTCCAAATGCAAAACAAAGCCTTCACAAAACGTTTTCATCACGTCGGGGTATCACCAGTTGTAATATTCAAGGTGATAATACTTGAAGATAAAACTCCGACAAAGGTTGATAGACAAAACATTTTATATACATCACAGGGTAAACAGGGTACATAATACATTGAGGTGTACATGAACATACATACATAAGTAATACAAAGTTACATATAAAAAGGATAAACATAAAAACAACAGACATGAGGCTAGGAATAGTCCATGCTGTATGAATCACTTACAGTAATGTAAGGGGGGGGGGCAAAGCCCCAACGAGAGGAGGGTAGACCAGAGTCTAACCCATAGGTCGAGCAGCGGCAAAGAGAGAAAGAGACGTTCAAATTAGCCGCTTAAATATCAAAGGCCCCTAGCGGGAACCAGCGAAACTAAACGGGCAGACAACTCCCCAGGCAAATACAAAAAAATAACGCCTACACGTCTATCTCTCATATGTGAACCAACTTGTAAATTTTCATGACTCTTCTCCAGAATTAAACGTTAACATTTGAATTTAAATCGTATCTTATTATAATTGGAGATTCGGTGTTTGCCTGATCTGTAACCGAAACGACGTCGCTGCTTACGTCACGATACACTCAGGAGTTGCGTAATTTTATCAATGAGTATTTCATTTATAGTCAAAATCGTTAATACATAGAAAAATCTGATCTATTGACAATGTCTGTATGAAAAGGTGAGTTAGAGTTGCCTCAGAACAGCCCATGTTATTAGTGCGTTTGTAATCCTTCAATGCGTCTTTAAAAGTTGAAGCGCGTGGTGTAATGGTTAAAGTCATGGTAAATGGTATCGTCGCACCGAGTTCAAATCCTGGTTGTGGTAATTGCATTTCACATAGCGCTAATACCCCTGGGAAAGGTATAAATCCTACTCACCCTCCAGCTATGGATAAATAGTAGGGCAGACTGGGCTCTTTAACCTTGGTTAGGCAACCGGTCTAGGAGAAGGAAAACTCTGAATTCAAACCTGTTGAACTCCACTTAAGAAATTGACCTCGTGTCACAACCTGCTCGTGCGGGGGGGTTGATATATATATATATATATAGTGCTAGAACAGGGAGATTGTTTTTTGCTGAGGGGGAGGGTCACACCTACCGTCAGCACCCCATTTTACCGCAAAGATCAGATTGCCTTATTGTTACATAATCTATGCGGTTGCATAAGATTATTGTCAATCCCCTGTATTTCGAAAGGGATGGCCCCTTTTCATATCACGGGCGGGACTTTCCATGGAATATTACAGAAAGCCCGCGAAATACGTGAAGTCACGTGGGACCTGGTTGGGTCTTCAGTTTCGGCTTGGACGTCAGGCAGATAAGATATGTCTGCTTAGCTGGGACTCACCTGCATACGCGCGCTATGTTTAGTTACATGAAATGTTTAGTTAAGCAAATAAAAGCTTACGAAAATAACATGGTTTTGTGGTTGATGAATGTTTTGGCAGCAAGACTGATCTAGAAGACCAGACACGAAGTCCCCAGGACTAGGTCCAGACGCTGGAAGAAGAACGTAAGATACCAAAGATGAACAGAAGAAAAATAGAAGTAAGGAAAGAAAGGGCATACAACATTATCTGTGCTACTCATGCGATGAGTTGGCAGGGACCGGTATCGAACTGGGAACCTTGCGATTCCTATGACCGATGCTCTAACGATTGACCTAAGTAATTGGTACATACTTATTATCCATCCTAGCATAGCAGTTTGTTTTTGGATCCAGCGCAATCGGCAGAAATATTTTTATGGGAAATTCTCGTCTTTAGTAAAAAAAAAAAATAAAATAAAATACAGATAACACTTATTTAGGTTATTTCCTTATTAGTCTAATATAAACAAAGGGGAACCACTCCTGACTGACAAATTATTTATTTTCCCATTAAACTAACCCTAAACCCTAACCCCGTCTTCTATTTTCCTAGTAGATCAATATATCAT
>CM042161.1:8837820-8850320 GCA_023376005.1 Doryteuthis pealeii | reverse complement strand
ATATATATATATATATATATATATATATATATATATATATATATATATATATATATATATATATATATATATATATATATATATATATATATATATATATATATATATATATATATATATATATATATATATATATATATATATATATATATATATATATATATAATAGGGGCCGGGTTAGCTCAGTCGGTAGAGCGTTCGGCTAGAAACCACAAGGTTCTTAGTTCGATACCGGTCCCCGCCAACTCAGCGTATGAGTAGCACAGGGATCTGTGCGGTAAAGTAAGGAGCTGATGGTAGGTGTGGCGCTCCACCTCAGATGCTAAAAACAATCTCCTTGGTCTAGCGCTATTGAAAAGGGGATAGACTCCCTCGCTGACTGGCTGATACCGACTTTAGGCCGCCCCGACGACTTTACTTACTTACTTATATATATATATATATACTTTGGTGTGGTACCAAGTTTCTTGGTACAAGGTGATTCTAGGTGGGTCCTAATTCTCTACCAGTAGTTTGTTGTAGAGTTCAGGTTCCGTATGAGAGCTCAATGTTTAATTATTGTAAACAGAGCAAAGTTATTTGGGAATAAAAAGGCCTTAAATACCATGGGTATCGTGGTTATGGACCATTTCCACTCGCGAGTATGCTCACGAGCTTCTTCAGACCTTATATATTTTATTTCTTCAGACCACTGATATATTTTATTTATAAAATATATCAGTGGTCTGAAGAAGCTCGTGAGCATACTCGCGAGTGGAAATGGTCCATAACCACGATACCCATGGTATTTAAGGCCTTTTATTCCCAAATATATATATACATATATATATATATATATGTGTGTGTGTGTGTGTGTGTGGTGTGTGTGTGTATTTATATATGTATATATATCCGTCTATTTGTGGTATATATATCTTGTTTGTGCTTTAGTGTGAAGCATTAAAAATGTTAGAAAATCGGTTTTTTAAGTGTTAAGTTTCATTTATTAAGGGTATTTGCCTGCTCATCCCACTTATGAGGGCTGGACACAAGGTCTCGTTTTTACGTTGGCACATAAAAATTGCAAGGATCTGGGGGGCATGGCCCCCTTGGATCGATGCTATTAACTGTACTTTACCGGTCCAGAGGCCAAAGCACACTGGACCCCCAGCCGAGGCCGGGTATAGAAGGAAAGTCTCAAAGCATAGAATCTGGAACAGATACTACACTTTGATCCTCCCTTCTAGTCCAGTTTCATTTATTAAGTATTAATTTAATATTAAGTATGAAAAACCGAGTTTGTAATATTCTTAATCCTTCACACCCAAACAAGATATATATACCACCTATAAATATACATATATAAACACACATATATCAACGAGAAGCATACGTAGATCCCTCAACAACAATATATATATATATATATATATATATAATATATTATATATATCTTATTATAATGGAGATTGTGGTTTGTCTGTCTGTAACCGAAACTATATTACTATACAAGTCACAATTCATTTAGTTATTACATCATATTTTCCATGATTTTATTTTTATTTAAACCTCAATTATTAATAAAATTGTTTTACATTACTTACACTGTTGACAATATCTACATACTAATAACATGCAATTGTATTTATATATACAACAAAATAGAGGTTTACAGTATGAATGGGAAGGCTAATTTGCATATTGATCTTTAAAAAATTGATTTTAATAAATATATGCTTAGTATTATTGATTTCTAATTGTTTGGTTTTATCTTTTTGAATATGAGCAAAAATCTCTTCAATAAATCTTAAAAGAAATCCCTTAACAAGAAGAATTAACTGTAATATTATTCTTTACTTCCTATTTTAACTAAACAGTTTAATTAGGAAAATTTACCAATGAAAGACGGGAGTAACGGAAAATGATGGAAGAGTTAGTTTCAAAGTTGTTCTATTTTTCAATCATACCCCCTCTGTTCAAAATTTTTATCTACATTCTTATTCAGTTTTATTAGCCTTTCTAATCTTAATATAATATTTTAATTAACGATGCCTACGACGCCAGCGCACAGTCAGCTTATCAAGCACCCGTGACCCAGATGCAAAGGACTCCGTACGACGCCAAACAACCACCAGCTCAACTATTTAGTTCCGAAGAAACACGATCGAGGCCTCTACAAAAACCACTGCAACACCAGCCGCGGACATTGCAACCCGAAAAACGACGATCCACGCGCCCAGGCAACCGGCAACGACGAAGGCGGGCCCACTCGCCCATCATACCAAAACACACAAGTCCCGGCATGGAACACGCAAAGTGCATTCCTAGCTTTCGAGGCCTCTGGGCAGGAAGAACTCCCTCCTGATTAATATGGCTCCTTTTTAGAATCGTTCTAATCATAACATTTCAGAAGATTCTGCAACATATTTAACGGGGTTATGGGAAAGTGTTCTATTTACCTATATAGTCTATAATGCCAAAAACTGAACATCCCTCACATTATGACCAACTGAGTTGTGACGCAAAGTAAGCAGAACATCTTGATGATCCAAAATATTTGTGCGTTGAATTCGTTTGCGTCTTCACATTCTTTTTTTAAAAACTGTAAACAATTTCTTTTACAATCTTCTTAAATCTGTGGGTCGAGTCACTTACAATTGCTATTTTACTTTCGTATACTGGAAATATAGAGGAAGAAATTTAAACATTTAATTGAAACAAAACAACATGATGAATTTTGTTATGTAATTTGACTAGAACACAGAATCTGATTTTCGCACCAAATCGATAAATTTGGTCTCATCCACCGAGCAATCATACTAGAACGGCGAAAGAAAAGGATATCCCGTTATAAAAGACTGCTTTTACAAAAACGAACGCTGTATTCAACCGCTGAAAATTAAAAAAAAAAAAATTGGCGTGTTGTTCTGTTTTAAAAGTGAAATAAATGTTTATTTTCTAAAATCTTTGAACAATCAGAAGCATTTTCTATTAGTTTATAGTGTTTTTAACGGACTTAAGCTTATCAAAATGTTTAAAAATATTCATACTGTCGGCATTAAAAATTTCCATCTATTTTCAGATTAATACGGAATGTAGAGCCAATACTTTTTAATCTGCTATTACTTCCCAATACATGTCTGCCTCCCACTCTTTGCCCGGGGATTGATAGTAATCTTTTTAGGGCTTTCCATGTATGGCGTTTGAGACATACCCCGTTCCCATGACACTCACCTGCCACCTTCGTATTGGCCACAATGTCGATTGACCGCCCAACATTGTGATAATTCTGTGAACTTGGACCGATTCAAAAGAGCCACGGGACAGAGAAACAGGTTTCACACAAGGGATCTAAAAAAAAACAGACATAAATTCTCGATCAGCAGGAACACCTAATGGAAGAGGAAGTTTTTGAAAACTTGTGTTGCAGTTTGTGCGTGGCGGGTCTCATGTGCTGGGTTTAAGATAAGTCGGTTTAAGTGAATTACTGGCCATTCACTTGATGCTGTGTTCCCTAGGCTACATTCCTACTATCATTGCTTGCATACTGACACCTTGGATGTTCACTATTCACCCCCAAACCGCCGGCAGGTGCTCAGAAAACTGTCACACATTATGGAAGCTAAAGCTTGGCTTGAAATAATGTACCCAAATTCCACCCCAAACCCCATCCCCACCAGACCCTGACCACCCAGATTTCTCTACCGCGTACTTAATATTTAATCCTCAAGATGTTTTCCCAGTCTGCGTTATCCCCTTAACAAAATTTTAAAGCCCATATTTCTTTTTCATATTTTCATCAGCACTTCACGTCCATTAATATTTGCCGACCTATTAAATTTCTATCTAAAGGACTTTCCTCATCTTAAAACAGGCCGTTTATCCCCTTCACGCGCATAGACTAAAATCTCAAAAGATATTTTTATCTTTACACTTGCGGCGTTAACTTCATGGTGGCCGTTCAACTCTCTGCACTTCAAACTTTACTGCCCAATCATTTCCTGTGGTCCGCGTTTAAATGGATAAAATCACCCACCCCAATTATTTACCCCATGCCTGGACTTTAACACACTTCTATTTTTTTATTACTGACCATGTTCTCCCTTAACCATAGTGTCACAATGTGTTCAAAATAAATGTTGTTAAATTAATTTATTAGTTTTCAATAATAGCGAACCCGTCAAACGCACTCTAAAAAGACAACAATGTACACAAAAATGTAAATTATAAAACGGTACACAATAAAAGTGCATTCCGTAACCTCTAAGTCAATAAAATAAACCCTTTAAATGCAGGTTGACACATACCCTATTTTAAAATCAATCATTCGAACCCTTTTATGTATGGACAAGCGGCAGGTTTTAGCTAGTCTGGTACTAGTAGCGTAACACCCCCGCGCTCATGATAATCACAAGATTCCGTTTCGATAACGTGCCCCCCCTCCAGCCTCAGCGTATGGAGTAGCCACACAATTGGCCTGGCCAGAAGGGTCAATCTGATCTGTTGGCAGGTAAAAGCGATTGGGAGCAACGCGCAGTCTGATCGTGTAGCGCTCCAACACTTCAACTAAAAACAATCTTCTCTAGTCTAGCGAAAAAGGACTAGATTCCACTCACTTGTCTCAGGTTGATACCCAACAAATAGGGCCACTTCGGCAATTTTACCTTTTACATATCTGAAAACAAAAACAAAAAAAAAATGAAAACTAACCTTACACAAAACCAAATAAACAATATATGGAAACAACTCACGAGTGAGGAATCGAAACCATTTTATCAGTGGTCTGCAGAAGTCTAGCTCGTTAGCCATTACTCCCCGTAAGGCATCCAGATATTAAGCGTTGTTATTAATGGGTAAAACGAAAATTCAACTAGAACAATTAAAATAGTATATTTTTTTTTTCCTAATGTTAATACCGGAAATGATTTTTTTTAAAAGAACATTTTCTCACAGGCACGTTAATAGGTAATGTGCCAAAAAAAAGAAACAAGAATTAAAAAAAAAACGGGTAATTTAAATAAAAAAAAGCTCACTGTTCTTTTCTACTGAGACAGGTAATTAATTTAAACAAACGAGTTCCCTTTTCTTTTCTCTCCTCCTCTATTTTATTTTTTATTGTTCTATTTAATTGCCTAAAAGTTTCCCAAACCCACAAAACACCAAAACATTAGCCAACAGGTGCTGGCGCCTTTCTCCGATAAAAAAAAAGAATTAAAATTCTAAACAGGCCAAAACGAATACAAAGCTGAGCTGACAATATCTACATATAGCTCCATTATCTTTCTCTTCGCTTGGTTTTTTAAGAACTAAAGAGTTTCCTGACCATGGGCTATAGCCGAAGGGCTTGCAAGATCAAACAGGCAAACGAAAAAATATTGAATCCCCCACCCCTATCCAATACCCGGAGATTTCGTCGCTTCCTCTGCATGCTTCTCAGAGGACTTTGCAAACATTTGCCCGATTAGCGTATTTTTGAAATCGTAAACTGCCCCGCACTGCAGCGCTTCTCGTTCTGTTATCGTGCCAAGGTTAGAATCGATCGATAGCTAATTCAATCTTAATCCACTACACTCGACCCAAGCATCTTTTTTCCTGCGTCTTAGGCTGAGTCACCATTCGTTCGTGCTACTCCTTGGTCGGTCGGTGGTGGGAGTCGGTGCGGTGTGGGACGGCGGGCCGGGTTGTCTGTGTGTTGTTTATGTTCCTGTGTTGTTGAAATAAAAAGCCTCTAATCATAGCACTTGCCATGCATTTTCGGCACACAAAAGCGTTTTTCTTTTCGACATGGTTCCTTCATTTCTTTTCTTCTTCTTCTTTTGGCTGGTAGTTTGCTGGGAATGTCTCGCAAAAAACACGCCGAAAAAAGTACTTCGGACCGCATGCTAGTCGGAGAATCAATGGGCCAAATTTAAGGGCTGCGAGCTCAGGGACTGCTGCCCATGCTACCTTTTTCCAGGATCGTCTGTAGCGGTCCCAGCAGCAGCAACTGTTGACGGCGTGCAGGTTCTCGTGCTCGTTGACACTTTAGTTTATATATTTCGGCCGTCTCGCTCCATACAGCAGTCACCCCCCGCCTCTTCTTCTTTCTTTCCTTCTTACTTCTTTCTTCTTTTCTTCTTTCTTCTTCTTCTTCTTTCTTCTTCTTCTTTCGTTCTATTTCTTTGTCTCTTTTCCTTCCATCATCCCTTTTTTCCACTACTTTCTTACTACTTAATTTCTTCGAAGTATTTCACATCCCGCTTCTTGTTTTTCTTGTTCTTGTTAGTTTCTCTGTTTCTTCTGTCCTTTCGTATTTCTTGTTCTTGTTCTTCTTCTTTGTTTTTCTTTTTCATTATTTCTATCTTCTTTCTCTTTCTTGTCTTCCAATAGGTTTCTTCTTTCCTTCTTTTCTTTTCTCTTTCTTCTTCTCTTCTTTCTTTTCTTCTTCTTTCGTATTTTTTTTCTTCGTATTTCTATTTTTTTTTTTCTTTCCTTCATAATCTTCCTTTTACTTCTTCATAGTTTCTCATATTTAATTTTTTTCGAATTAATTTCTTCTCTTCTTCTCTTTCTTCTTCTTCTTCTTCTTTCTTCTTCTTTTCAGATAATCTTATTAATGTTTATATAAACTAGCGAGCTACTTACTCATATACATACAACTCTGGTAAGATAGTCGAATTCTTTAACAATAAAATGGGCTCCCCGTAGTAGCTTTTATTTTTTAAAACTAAGAATAATGATCATTCGTAAGCAGTACTTTACCCCCCCATTAATTGCACACGTGTTGTAAGATGGTAATTATTAAGAATTAAAACCATATAGGAAATCCACTTGCATTTTAGAAGTTTGGGCGGTAATCATTCGCTAAATTTGTTACTCTTAATCATATTGCACTGTAAGATGGACGTCATTATTTTTTAAAAATAAAGAACGTTGAAGTTACTTTTATTAATATCTTTTGGATAATATAGGGGCCGGCTTTAGCTCAGTTGATTTAGTGGCCTTTAGCAGCAACTTGCCTAAGAATATCGCAAGAGTTCTTGGCTTCCGATACTAGACCTCGCCACATACTAGAGCATTATATTGAATAGCACAGGGATCTGTGCGATCGATAAAGTGCAGGGAGCTGAGGTAGGTGTGGTGATTCCACCTCAGGACGCAAGAACAATCTATTTGCGGCTCTTGCGATAGTGGAAAATGGCCGATAGACTTCCCTGTTGTCTGGCCTGATCAACATTAGGCCACACCTTTCGACTTATTGTATGTTAAGAATGGTCAATTACTAAAAAAAATAAAGAACAATCGCTTTATAAAAAGTTTACTAGCAGCTACCTCTACCCATATTACATTACAGGTCTGCTCAAGATTAGTCATTATATAAAAATTAAAGAAACGTAGATAACTTCTGTTTATTTTAAGGTTTACTAGCAGTTAGGTTACCATATTTATACAGGCTCTGTTAAGATAATCAGTTATTTATAAAAATAGACAGCGTGTACCGCTTTGAGTCGCTCTATTATAAAGTTTAGTGATAATTATTTCATAAGCCAAAACTTACCTATTACTAAATACTTAGAAGCGACTACCCTGCGTCCTTCGCGCTAGGGATTAGGGAGAGGGATTTTACAAAAAGGTTTGTTTGGCAAGCTATCCATGTATTACTCTATTCGCGAGTTTCGAATCCTCACCCTGCGATACTGCCCCATAAAAAAAAATCACCAAGTAACAAAAAGACCTTGGTGAAAAACGTCAACGTAATTTTGTCTTTATCGTTTCGCACTATGTAAAGGGAATGACATCACATATAAAAAAAAATATAAAGTTAAGACAATTTTCAATTCAATAATTTACAATTCTTTAAGAAATAAGATATATTATATTAATAAATTGAGCGATTAATTCAATCCCAATCAACTATATATATTTCCAAAGGCGAAAAAAAAAAAAAAACCCCACACGGCAAACATGAACTGAATAACATTAAATTAAAGGCCCTACACTACTTTCCATTCGTTATACATTACAACATTAAAATTTTTCTAATTCTTAAAATATATTCCCAAATAGGAATACAAAAATCTCATCATTCACCATCTTTGACACCAAAAAACGAGCTCTAGTGATATTTAATACGTACTACGACTACATTTACCTTGCCAACCTTACTTCTTTTTCAAAAATATTTTTTTTCTCTATCTCATTTTCGTAGTTTCTTCCGCAACGGTACCATTTTACAAACAAACTGCCCCTTTAATGTATATATATTTACACCAAACTCCTCCGACCTACGAGTCCTGGCACATATTTTAAAATAATTTCAAACTAAATAGATCACTTGTACACCCAGCTGAGATACGGTCATCTTTGCCTCATAATATGACTCGTTGCTAGTAGGTATATATATAGAGAGTATGTGACTATTTAAACAGGTTATAATTATTATATTTAATGTAATTCCAGATAATTAGTTATTAATTATTTACCTAACACACCATTGATTGTAGCTGAATAAGACCGGTTGTACTTATCTAATAATATATTTCAACGTGTTGTCATGGTTTTTCTATATTTACATATTTGTACGCCCTCCCCGTCTGGACATCTACCATACTACATCACCAACTTAAAAAAAAAAAAAAAACACAATAAAAAAAAACACTGTCACAATTTTATACTAATCGCTATAGCTTAGATCAGGATATAACATATCAAGTGAGTGAGTAGATTAGTATATATAAACATTATATATAAGTATATATATAGGTATAATTTAATTCCTATTACCTTTCCNAAAAGAGAGAAGATCCTTAATCAGTTAGACAATTTCACATACCTATGTAGGTAATATCTCCATTCCCAAGAAACAGGATGTTAACACTCGAATAGGAAAGGCATGTTGGCCCACCAACAATATCATAGATCAATATATAAAAATAAACTTATCATCAGAGTGTGGTATCCCCTGTGTGTTATGGTTAGACTTATAGGAAAAGCCTATATAAAAAACGTAAATTATATAATATAGTATCACATATATGAATATATGTTCATGTATAAACAATGTAATGTAGAATGATATTATATTCATGAAATAAAGATTACTATAAGACATCTGATTATATTATCATATGATATTATCATATACATATGTATATAACATATATATGTATATATTTTATTACATAAGTATATGTACTTATGCAGTACACACACCACACACACCACACACACACACCATATATATATAGATATTATTCATATTAATATATACATTCATGAAAAGAGGCCGAATAGAAGCTGTTGACGAAGTGCCATTTATAGACTATATACTATATATGAAGTATGATATATCATAATTCGTGTGTAAGTCCGTGCTGTCTGTCGTGTGTGTGTTGTGCATGTATGTGTGTGCGTGTGCGGTGGGCGTGTGTGTAAATTAATCAATACTGTGCTGGGCTCTGTTGACCTTGGTTAGGGCAACTTGGTCTAGGAGAAGGAAGAAGCTCTGATATGTTGCAAAACTGATATGAAGCTCCGCTTAAGAATATGACTTTGCCTGTCACGATCCTGACCTAGGTCGGTGCGTCGCTGGCAGGCGGAGGGTTGATATATTATTATATTTATATATAATATTTATATATTAGAGTCAAGTGTATTAACGTATATATATGCCCAGTATTATAGGTTTTTTTGTTTTGCTGTAAACTCATTTTGACATTCCTCTCCGCACCCAAACAACTACGGGATGAATGAGCCCTCTGATGATGATTTTTGTTAAAATCGAAATATTGATCAATATCCAGCTAATGATTATATTATAGAATTGTTTCTTCTTTAACAGCATTGTGTGATGTTTTCATGTCACCTGTTTCGTTACATATATATATATATATAGGGTATATATATATATATTATATATATTATATATATATTGTGTGTGTGTGGTGGTGTGTGTGTGTATAATATATGTATATATATTACACGACACACACAACACACATATTGTATATAATATATGTGTGTGTGTGTGTGTGTGTGTGCGCGTGTGTCTATTGCCTGTATAGGCATTAGAATTTATCCAAAAAGGTACTCAAAATTGTTATTGTATGTATTTCATGAACATAGGGCATTAATAGTTGTAGAAATTTGTTTTTCTACAACATATATATATATATATTATATATATATATATATAATATATATACTATATATATTATATATTTCCCGTTAACATCCATATTTATGATACATAAACATCGTGTTTTTTCATCTAACTTTTCAAAATGATGCAACAGCCGCATTCATTAACTGCGAACTGTTCTTAACGCGTCAATGAATTCAACATTATGGACTCCGGCAGTTAATTTGCCAATTAATCAATATCTTGATTAATTTTTTCAGTGGATTTAACCCTGAAATATCTTTATGGTGAAACTCGAGTAGGTTATTTGTTGTAACTACTTTATATATATATATATATATATATATATATATATATATATATATATATCTTATAGTGGGTTCGGCGGCAAGTTTCTTGGTATTAGGATTGCATTTCTAACTTGGTCTTTTTTTCTTCCAACAGATGTTGCTGCATGGTTCAGGTTCACATTTCGAGAGCTCAATGTTTAATTTAATAAACAGAGGAATAGTTAATATATATATATATATCATTATATATATATACTATATTATATATATATATAATTAGTATGAGATATATGTGCGTTAATTTGAAATCGTACTAATTTTGAATTTAATTTAATGATCAATAATGAATTTAGGCGCGGCATACCTATTCAACATGTTAAGGGCTAACAAAAAGGAGAAAAATCAATCTCTGTATGTACATTTCGGCCTATTTAGTCCTATCGCAGAGCTATAGACAGGAAAACGCTTTTGTGTTGATTCGGAACCTGACTGGTTGTGTAATGTTTGGAGTGTCCCCGCCTGTCAGCTTGATAGGTCAGAGGTTCGAATCACACACAAAGCGTCTATCCTGTTCTGATAGCGGCTCTGCCTGATGAGGCCTAATAGGTCGAAATGTACATTACAGAGATTGGATTTTTCTCGATTTGTTTAGCCTTACATTGAATAGGTATGCCCGCGCCTAATTCATTAAATTATCAATTAATTAATGTTCAAAATTAGGTACGATTTCAATTAAGCACATATTCTCCCAAAAATTGTCGGCTAAATAAAGCCATATGAAAACACATTGTTTGTTTGATTCTCGTATATAATACTATATATATATATATATACATATATATATATACACAAACACACACCACACACACCACCACACACACACCACACACACATATATATATTAGTATATATATATATATAATATATATATGTGATGCTGATAGCTTTTTAGATTTAATGAGTCCTGGGACCCACAGATTTTATTTGAATGGGTCCCGCTGTGAAATTTGATGGGTCCCAACTAAAGTTTCTTAATACAATTGTAGGGTTAAATTGCAGGGCCCAAGATTTATTTTCCGACCATTCACAACACATTTTAATGCCCGGAATCACTTAAATTGACACTACAAAATAGTTTTTTTTTATCAAATTATAATACATTAAAAGAAAAACAGCATTTCCACTTAATCACAATTCAATCAAGAGACGATAATTTTTGGAGATTATGACAAAACAATTTTAAAAGATAAAATAATAAACGGAATGTGTGCGAGGCGGGAGAATTTTTTCAGTGAATCTGTGCGACGTGGGACCGATCGTATTTCCCGCCCGTTTCAGATCAAAGCAAATAGATTTCACTGAATTACTAAATCACCAAAGAAATAAAGACTATTAATGCCCCATATTCATGAAATACATAACATACAAAATTGACACTTTTTGGATAAATTACTGATGCTACTACAGCCATAGAACACACACACACACACCACCACACACACCACACACATATATATATATATATATTTATATATATATATATACGTGTGGTGTGTGTGTGTTTTTATATATATATACATATATATATATATATATAATTGAAAACATAATATCATTGATACTAACACACACCATGCACATATACATCACATAATATATATTTATATAAATGCACTTATATTCTTTTATGAATGTTATTATAAATGTATAAATACGTATATAGATATATGTGTGTGTGTGTTATGCATAAATTATACTTATGTATATAAACACACACACAACACACACACACACACACATAATATATATATTATTATTACATGTTATATAGATGAATATATGATAATATATATTATATATGTGTTATTATATATGTATTAATATATGAATTAATATATATATATATATATATTATAATAATGTTATATAAATAAATATATAGATTAATATATGTGTATATTTTTATACAATTACGTGTGTGTGTGTGTGTGTGTGTGTGTGTGTGTGTGTGTGGGTGTGTGTGTAAATTACTAAAAGACACAACATTTTCTTTTAGTATTTATTATTCTTTTAATTAATGTTAATTTTTTTTATCTTAAAATTAAAAGATT
>CM042161.1:8770320-8832820 GCA_023376005.1 Doryteuthis pealeii | reverse complement strand
ATAAACTCACAATCTCCATTATAATAAGATTTACATGAGATGTCATATATATATATATGTGAAGAGAGGAAGTGAATCCGACGGTATGTAGTATATTAAGAAAAATGAAAAAACACAGGTTTAAATGGGTTAAGTGGTGAGTTTATTGGCCGACGCTGCAGTGTTTCGATTTATTAATTAGATCATCTTCAGGGCATTTGTTGATATATGGAAGGTGATGAGAAATTTTTTATCACAGAATAAAATTAAAAATGTTGAGGTTTGAAAGAAGCGAAGACGGTTTGAAATGTGACCATATATCAACAAATGCCCTGAAGATGATCTAATTAACAGATCGAAACACTGCAGCGTCGGCCAATAAACTCACCACTTAACCCATTCAAACCTGTGTTTTTTTCATTTTTCTTAATATACTACGTATATATATATATATATATATATATATATATATATATATATATATATGTGTGTGTGTGTGTGTGTGTGTGAAGAAAAAATGGAAGTGAATCCGACAGTATGTAATATGAAAAATTTTAAAAACACAAGTTCATAAAAACATCACTCGTTTATGAACTTGTGTTTTTTTCCCAATTTTCATATTACACACACAATATATATATATATATATAATATATATATATATATATATATATATATATGAAATTTAACATTTTGAAAAAACATATGATGTTTGTCATGTAATTGCTGACAGTACTGTTTCGACCAAATCGATAAGTTGGTCTTCATCAAAGAGCGACATAGATGGGAAGAGAGATATCCGTTAAAAAGACTGTTTACACAAACGAACGCTGAATTCAGATATAACGGATATCTTTTTTCCCATCTATGTCGCCCTTTGATGAAGACCAACTTATCGATTTGGTCGAAACAGATCTGTCAGCAATTACATAACAAACATCATATGTTTTTTCAAAATGTTAAATTTCATACTGTCGGATTAATTTCCATCTATTTTTCATATATATATATATATATATATATATATATATATATATATATATATATATATATATATATATATATATATATATATATATATATATATATATATATATTATATATTATGGACTCTCCCGTCGATTTCGACGTATGAGTGTTCATACAATGAACATCCACATAGTGATTTGTTTATAGTGGTGAAGGCTTGTGTTGGACCATCCACACTTTTTGGCACAGTCGATAGGAAAGAATTGGTGCATCAAGGGTTGCCACAAACCCAATCAACGACCGACCTCAGGAATTTTGAATTCAGAGTTATCCCTCTCTTAGACTGGTTACCTACCCAAGGCTGAAAGGCCCAGTCTACCCTACTATTTAACCCATAGCTGGAGTGAGAATATATGGATTCATACCTTTCCCAAGGGTATTAGCGCTATGTGAAATGCCATCAGCTTCGTCTAGGAACTGAACTCGAATCGACGAGTCCATTTTCTACGACTCTAACCACGCGACTCCATATATATATATATATATATATATATATATATATATGGTCAATGTAGTCCTTAGTAGGCGTCCTACGTTAGCATGTCCATGTGTTGTCTTCCACAGGAGAACGTCGCTTATGAGCTCGTCCCCGCTTCTCCAGCAGTGTCCTGCATGCCGTCCGTCTCACCCAGATGGTTTGTGAGATGGGGGGCAGGTGACCATATAGTTGCTTCTTTAACTATGCGAGGATTCGGGATGCTGCACAGAGGACCTCCTAGGGTCCATGAGTAATAGGGAAGGTTGGCGAGAGATTGTCATGGATATCCGTGGTGCATGCGCGACATGATGATATATATATATATATATATATATATATATATGGTGAGTCTAGTTCTCAGTGTGAATATATTATATTTGTATATATGTATTTTATATATACCTATAATATTTATTTTTTTGGAATTATGTGTGAAGCACAGATATGCCAACAAAGAACTATACGTGGACTCCACAACATACATTGTGGAGTCCACGTATGGTTCTTTGTTGGTATATATATTATATATACTAGCAAATATATACACCCTTCGGGTGCAAGTATTTAGGTTTTGATGTTATAAAATATTGTATCAAATTATAAACTATTTAGAAAATTATAAACTGAGGGGTATAATCGAAAAATAGAACAGCTTTAGATTTAACTCTTCCATCATTTTGTTTCACTCCCGTCTTTCATTTTTAATTTATCTATTTAGTTAGATTATGAAGTATTTAATAAAATTACAGTTCTTTCGTCTTGTTTATGGATTTCTTTTAAGATTTATCCCCGAGATCTTTGCTCAGATTCGTTAAGAGAAAACCAAACAATTAGAAATCAATAATACTAAGCATATATTTATTAAAATCAAATTTTAAATATCAATATGCAAATTAGCCTTCTCGTTCACACTGTAAACCGCTATTTTGTTGTATATATAAATACAATTACATGTTATTAGTACGTAGATATGGTCAACAGTATTAATAATGTATAACAATTTTATCAATAATTGAGGTTTAAATAAAGATAAATTCATGGTAAACGTGACGTCAATAACTAAGGGAATTGTGACTTGAATAGTGATTTAGTTTCGGTTACAGACAAACAAACACACAATCTCCATTATAATGATATATATATATATATATATATATATGCATACACACACAGATCAATTTGATTTTTTTTGCGTGATATATATAAATTCGCTCCAGACTAGTTGTTAAGTCTAGCCACACTGAAGAGACGTGAAACGTCGAAACACGGTGTCTATATATGAAATGTTTTTTTCGATCCAACGGGAGAAAATTAAATATTTTATAAGAAAGACCCGCAAAATTGTTTGAATTTTAAAAAATTAAAAAAACTTTTTTAAATTTTATTTTCGTGACACTTATGTAGAAATGTCATTCAATGACATTTCTACATAAGAAATACTGAAAATTTCATTAAAATTGGATAATTACCTGATTTTTGGTAAATTTTTTTCCCATCCCAAATGTTACGTTAAAATTGTAAACAAGCGCCTAAAACCATTGAAAAACAGCCAAAATGGCGGATCGCGTCGAAATTGACCAAAACAAAGTTTTAAATCTTTTAAAAATAAACTGCATATGTAATATTTTTTCTTTTTTTTAATGATGGTTATTATGTTACTACTTATCGATTTAGACAAAGTTTAACCTTAAATAATAGATTTAATTATTCTTAATTCGCTTTTAAAACTCGTAGTATCCGATTTTTCTTCTTCTAGTCCCTATGTCATTCTTATCTTATTTTGTTCTATGTTTTTTTGAGTTTTTTTTATCAAATTTATTATTTGCGCTATTAAAAAAAAAATCAACATGTCACTTGACTATTAAAAAATGCAAACATCTTTAGAACCAAATGGCATAAAATGAGTTCGATCCTTACTGGATGCACCATACTTATGACCTTCGTGTCAAATTCTACCTGTAGGTTTTTTTTATATTTTTAAAATTTCTATTTTCAACTCTGTAAATAGTAATAAGTTAAATCGTTAATTCGTTCGTGAAAAACACTAATTTTGCTTTCGTATCTTCTATTAGTAACACAAGCAAAAATTAAGGACGCAACTATTTAAGTTTTAACATAATTAGAGATTATATCGAATATGAAATTAAATACGAACATAAAAAAGAAAAGGTTACTTATTTTTACTTGATTTAATATAAAATTATACATAAGATTGCTTTGAATACGTTTAGAAATAAAGCAATAACATTCGAAATCTATAACCCGAGTAATTATTTATTAAACACGGTATGCAAATTATCCACACCCTACTGTATAAACATTTCATTACTTAATGATACATCGCAGGATTTTAAATATGGACTGTTGTAAATACATATCATCTAGACCTTAATAGCGACATTGTAATTAATAAGATGCTAATTAAGATAAGATATTGATTATTTAATAACCATTGAGAGTATAACGTATCTTCTTATTATAATGGAGATTGTGTTTTTCTGTCTGTAACTGAAACTACATTACTACTTAAATCACAATTCCCTTCGTTATTGACATCAGATTCTCAATGATTTTATTTTTATTTTAACCTCAATTATTAATAAAATTGTTTAATATTATTATTAACCATATCTACATACTAACAACATGCAATTATATTTATATATACAACAAAATAGTGGTTTACAGTGTGAACGGGAAGGATAATTTGCATATTGATATTAAAAAATCGAATTTAATAATTATGTGCTTAGTATTATTGATTTCTAACGGTTTGGTTTTATTTTAATGAATATAAGCAAAAATATCTTCAATGAATCTTAAATGAAATCCATTAACAAGAAAAAATAACTGTCATTTTATTCTTTACTTCCTCTTTTAACTAAATACTTAAATTAAAAGAAACAACAAAACAATGAAAGACGAAAGTGATGGAAAAGTTTTAGTTGTTCTGTTTTTCGATTATACCCCCTCGGTTTCAAATCTTTTCATCTGCATTATTTAGTTTCATTAGCCTTTCTAATTTAATATATTTTATTACATTTAAACTTAAATACTTGCACCCAGAGGGTGCATATATTTGCTAGTATAACTAAGGGAATTGTGACGTAGTTTCGGTTACAAACATTCTCCATTATAAAATTAACCCTGCTCACAAAAAAATACATAAGAAAACGTCGACTATATTTTCAACGTCTGTGTGAGACGAGACAACAGCATCAGTCGTTTAACTGACAATGTATGTGTCGGTTGAGTATAGTTTACCTAGCAGGCCAGGGATACCTACAAAAATGTCTAACGTCAGTGATAAACACTGGATAATAATTACATAGAATACTTAAAATACTTAAGTAGGTATACCCAAATTTTCGTCTGCTTTTCATTTTAAAAACAAATTAAATCGATTGTAAACAATTTTTGACCTTAAATAATCGATTTAATTAATTTTAATTAGTTTTTAAAATGAAAAATAAATTACATGTGTAATATTTTTTTTTTATTTTTTTTTTTACTGATGCAAAATATTACATGTAATTTATTTTTAATACATTTAAATGGGATAATTGCCTGATCTTCGGTAATTTTTTAAGCGGGAGTAAATTGGTTTTGTAAAAACACGGATTTTTCGACAAATTGGGTATACCTATAAAGAAATCGTACAATACTTTTAAATCTATTTTTAAAAATTACGTACTTTAGTCACAGTTACGTTTTGGTAATATAACTTTGGATTCATAACTAAATTACTTTTAGGCTATATTGAACTTTCCCGCTTTAATTTCTTTTTGTTCGTTTCTCTTTTTTTTATTGTAAGAAACATCCAAACAAGTGACGGAAAATTAAGCATCATAATGGTGTATACAGGACATTGCTGAAGAGTTGTTTTCACGGAAGTCTTGAAAAGGTGAGTGTTAAACTATTCGAGCTAGTAGATTAAAAAACAAAAAAAAAATTACATTTTATTTATATATACGTTCAAAATCATTCGATTTTCTTTTTAAAAAACAAAAAATTTACAGCGGCAAAGTTCAATATATCCAATTTTTACTTTTTAAAACAATTTTAAAAATTTTTAAAACAACGTAACTATTTTCACTGAAAAAAAAAAAAAAAAAAAAAAAAAGTTACACGAAAGGAAGAAAAATTTTTTTTAGCATCAAGTATGCCCCCCCCATACTTGATGCTAAAAAAAAATCTTTTCTAAGGGAGAATGGTAAAAAAAAAAAAAGAAAAAAAAATACGCTGATATCAGTAGCGTATTTTTTTTTTTTTTTAAACCTGTCTTCCGTAGTACTGTACTCAAATATTCTCTGGTAACTTTGCAGAGTATTTAATATTACAGGTATGAAAAAGAAAAAAAAAACTTAATACGGTCCTAAATAACTGAATCACTACGCAACAAATTTAAATCTATATAAGGCTATCCATTAATTCAGGTAAAAAAAATTACGTTTTACCTAAGGATTAATCCCCAGTTGAGAAATTAAAACTATATACCTTAGACTTCTGTCCGGTAAAATATGGTCAAAATTTATGTCCCTGTATTCAGTCTACCCTTTTCTAAAAGGGTTCCTGGAAAAAAAAAATTAACCTGTGATTTAGTCGACTTGCATAAATTAAGCCGTAAAAATAAAGAAAAACTTAAATCGAAGTGGATTGGATGTGAAAAAAGTTCCAACTTCATGAAATGCCTAATATTGGGAAGAGAAAAAAAAAGAAAAAACTTTGAAGGATATAAATGTTAAATGCACATGCAATAATCTTAATCGCATAAAAACACGCAAATTGGTTTTACGAGGAAAAAAGCGCAAAGTTCGTCCGTTAGGCCGGCGCGAAACATCCAAAGGGAAACAAACGTCACTTTTCAAATCAGGCGGGATTACTGCAAACAAATTTGGAATTTGGTCTAATCAAACAAAAAGTTAGTAAAAACAAGATTAGTAAAAAGTTTTAAAGCAACAAGCAAAAAAAGACAAACTAGTTTTTTTCATTTCAATTTACGCTTTTTTATTACAAAGAAACAATAGACAAAATATCGTTCAGGTGAAATTGGATTTTTAATAAAAAAAAATAAAAAAATAAAAATTATGCCTATTAAATAAAGTTAAGAAAACTAGTCTGATTAAGATTGAATAATCTAGCTTATTTTTCTTAAACATTAAAAGTTCAAATAAAAATCCAATCTTTAAAAAAAAAAAAAATTCACTCACAGAGTGAAAAAAGTTCGTTATGATACGATCTTCAAATTGATCGAAGAATTTGAACATAAAAATGGGAAAACGATCAGCAAACATTTTAAAATTTACCGATTGCTTTTTTATATCGATGAGAATCCCTACCAATGAATGAAGTTTTCATGAATTTAAAAATAAAATAAAATTTAAAAAAAATATTGATGAGGCATGAGGGGTGAGGTGAAAAGTTCTACGGCCCAAATTGTGGGTCGGGATGATTTGTGCAGTGGTTCGAGTTGTGAATATACAGTCTTTTTATATATATACAGTCTTTGTCTAGTTTATAGCAAATTTATTTTTTGGCCTTTTTAGGGGTCTTTGCTTTTTTGGGCTTGGCGGCCTTTTTAGCTGCAGGTTTTTTTGCTGCGGGTTTTTTGGCTGGTGATTTGGCCTTCTTTGGTTTAGCGGCCTTTGGCTTTTTAGGCTTCTTCTTTTCGGCAGCCTTCTTTGGTTTAGCGACCTTCTTCTTTTTAGGGCTTTTTGGTTTCTTTACAGATGATTTCTTTGCGGCTTTCTTGACCTTTGGTTTCTTTTCAGCTTTGCTTGCACCCAATTTGAAAGAACCTGAAGCTCCTGTTCCCTTGGATTGTTTCAGGTCACCCTTATTGACTCCTCTCTTCAGGGCCAGTCTAAGTTGAGCAATAGCAACTTTATCTTCAGCATTGATTTTGTAGGTCTTGACGATGTATTTCAGGATAGCCTGACGAGATGATCCTCCTCTTTCTTTAAGGGAGGTGATGGCTTCCTTGATCATGGAGCCATAAGGTGGGTGGCTTGCGGCCTTCTTGGGCTTGGCGACCTTCTTCACTTTGGTAGCGGTTGGAGTATCACCCATTGTAGTGGTTGGTTTGGTTATCGGTAACGAGTGTTGACAAGTTGGGGTAAACTTTGAAACTGATTAAGGCAGGGGCCATCAACTCTTTAAATACTCAACGCGCGGACGTAGTAGTAAGCAAACAACAATCCGTTGGGCTTGATCAAGAAATGGAGTCTGCTCAACCACTGCTGTGTTTATTGCCTAACTTTAAATACAAATTAAAAATAAAAACACAAACTATACACATCTCATACCAACTTATTTACAAAGAGAAGACTTTAAACTTTCATCCGGTACCATTTTCAAAATGATTCAGCACACTTTTATGAGTTTATTTAGTAGGTTTAAATTTTTAACTGGCGAGTTTTTTAACGTAAAATTCGGATAGTAGACTTTCAACATTTGTATTTTTTTACCTATGTGTCTGTTGGTTACCAAAATTTGCAGAAGTTTAGTTTAAAGATGTGAAATTATCACTGTGAAGTTAAAATACTTTTATCTCTTGGAATGTAAGGAGACAGCGCTTTGAAAATCTTGTGGGAGAAACACAGGAAAAGTAATCCAGCCGCCATTTTCTCTCGAAATCAAACATAGAGGTCGTCTAAGCTGAATTAGAAAAACATATTAATGGACTAATGTCAGTCCAAAAGTACTTTGTTAGATTCGAGAATTAATTTTGTACATAATAAATGTTGTTTTCAGTGTTTTTGTTTCACAGAAATGCTAGAAATTGAAGATAATAACCATGCACGGAGAGGCACCGTGAAAGAAGGTGAAATCTTACCGACGCTTTTGTTTTGCTACACATATTACACAAACACATCGTATATTATTTTAAAAAATATATTTTCTTGGAAAATATTTATATTTTTTAATGAGCGTGAATTTCTTTATTTATTTGGGTTTATTTAAGTTTTTAAATTATTGATAATTTTCTATAAAGAAATCAACTATCAATTATTAAACTGTATAATACACAAATAGAGAAAAACTATATAACGTACAAAACTAAGTTTTTCGCACTAAGTCAGTATAAGTAAATTTTACGTTTTAATTGTAAGTTTTAACATTTTTTCTGTAATTAGATTTATTTTTTAATAATCGAAATAAATATTGTCCATTTCTTTTAAAACTCAGTGTTAATACTGTGGTAAATCAAAAGTCACACACGTTTAAAAATTATTTGATAGTAAAATTTTCTTTTTTTTTTTTTTTTGAAACTAAATAAATTCATAATGATTTTTATTTTTTACTTTTTAAAAGTTTTTTTTTTTATTGTTTAAAATGAAGAAAAATGATAAAGACTTTATCATGTAAGATTGCAAGAAATTACACATAGAATGAATGAAAAATATACACATCACCATATCTATTTATTAAAAAGAAGAAAAAAAAAACATTTTTATTTGAAAAGTTATTTGCAAAAACTTCGTAATCTTAAAATAATATTTCGTGATATTTTTTTTTAAATTAAAAGTTATTTTTGTTAATACTCTATTAAACCAACCAACCACTTGACCGCATCTGTACGACAAAATTTAGTAGTAAAAAAAAATACATAACACAAATCAACACTTTTCTTTATTTTGTCTTCATTTTTTTGAGTTATTTTAAAGAAAAAAACATTAAAAGTAATTTCTTATTTACTGCTTAGATTTTCAAAGTAAATTCACCCGTAATTTATTTTCTCCGACAAAATTTTATATAAAAATAAATTTGTGTGTGTGTGTGTGATTTGATCACCTTAAAAAAGCTAAAATAAACGGTTCAAAATATCGTTTTGATTTTCGTTTAAAACTGATATATATATATTTTTTAACTTTCGATAATTAATTAATTAATTCATGCAAGCAATTAGAAATATTTACTAATACTTTTTATTCTATAATCAGAGTTGTTGTTTTTTAAATACAAGTTTTGTTTTGGATTTTTTTTTCTTTTTATTCTTACGGATGTAATGTATCATACATAAATGAAATTTCTCTAGGATATTTTTAAAAGCAAATAGTTTATTCAATTGTTTTTTTTAAAATTCTTCAAATAAAACCAGTGTTTTTTGTTTTGTGTTTATTTTTTCTTCCCTCTTTAAAAAAAAAAGAAAAGAAAAGAAACCTACAGAGGGCAAAGATAAAAACCCACATTTCTCTTTCCTTTCTTTCTTTATTGTTGATGTTCGACCCATAAAATCTAATGGAGAGAGGGATGGGTGTACACTAATTTGCCCTAGTTTTATGGTTCTTTTTTTATTTGGGTGTTTTGTTTGGTTCCCTCGTACCAGATCATCATAATTGTATCTTTCATGCTCATGGTTTAGTTGCTGTTGTTGTTTTTTTAAATAGACAGTGGTATTTTGGTGGAAGTTTAGTATGATTATAAGACTGAGTTAAAAAAAAAAGAAATTTTTGTAAAGCATGAATAGGTCGTGAAAGAGTCTAGCTGACTAAGAGTAAGCTCGTTAAGTTAAAGAAAGACTCGCTGCTCCTCACTTCATCCTCAATAATTTTCTTGGCCTTATTTCTAAGCATCAAGGTATAAATAAATATATTGATAACTTAATTATTAAATTGTATTTATTTAGTTCTAAAATTTATATATCAATATTAAATAAAGTCTGTAAGTCAATTCAATTTCAACATTGAGCTAGATGTAACGAATTGCATTGAGGTACTTTTCAAAACCTAAGTACTTAGTACTAAAAAAAAAAAAAACGCACATTTTAGCTATTTGCTAAACTTCTTTGGGTACTTAAGAATAAATTATTTATTGGTTTATAAAATTATCTTTTTGAAGTTGTCGCATTTTTATTTTATTTTTCAGTTAAATATGAACTGATAAATGATTTTGTAAAGTGTGAATAGGTCGTGAAAGAGTCTAGATGAGTAAGAGTAAGATAGGAAAACCCGCTCCTTACTTCATCCTCGCTGATTTTCTTGGCCTTAAGCATCAATGTATTTATTTAGTTCTAAAATTTATGTTAATATTAAACATTCGATCGATTCGACCCATAAAATCTGTCAATTAATTCAATTTCAGGATTGGGTTAGAGGTAGCGAATTTCAATAGGATTGAGATACTTTTCTAAGTATTTTTCTCAGTATTAAAAAAAAACGTACATTTTAGCTACTTGCTAAACTTCTTTGGCTGCTAAAGAATAAATTTATTATTGGTTATTTTTATAAAATTATCTTTTTGAAGTTGTCGCACTTCTTTTTAAATATTTTTCAATTAAACATGAACTGATAAATGATTGATTTGTATAAAGTGTGAATAGATCGTGAAAGAGTCAAGTTGAGATAAGAGTAAGACAGTTAAGTTAAATGAAGACCCACTCCTCACTCCTAAATCACTAACTTTCTTGGCCTTATTTCTGAGCATCAATATATTGGTTTTGTTATAAAATTTATATATTTATATCAAATAAATCGACCCATAAAGTCCGTCAAATCATAATTCAATTCAGGATTTCCAGTTTGAGCTCGAAGTAGCGAATTGCAATAGAAGTGAGGTACTTTTCAAAACCTAGTAATGTATACTAAGTATAGTATACTTAGTATACATTTTAGCTACCTGCTAAACTTTAGTTACTTAAGTTATAAATTAATTATTGCTTATTTTTATAAAATTATCTTTTTGAAATTGTCGCATTTTTTCTCCATTAAACAGGAACTTCTAAAACTTTTAAACCAAACCTAAAACCATTACAATTGAGTTAATAATAGTAATGGATTTTTTTTTAAATACCGGGCTACTACTTTCTTCATTTATTGATGATTAAATGTTTTAAAATTATCTTCATCAAGAGCTTTATTAATTTTAATTAACACTCGTACAGGGATTATCGACTTTTGAATACAAATGATTTTCTTAAATATTTTACAACTGTAAAAATTATTCTTTAGATGCAACACATTTAGCCCGCCATAAACATCCATAATTACTAACAACCATTTCTTTCTTTCTTTCTTTTTTTTTTTTTTTTTAATCCTGCAAGCCTATTCATCTGGTAACCGTGATTTAGTACAAAACTAATACATTCTTTTGCCTTTCAGTTTCCCGTGTAGTATATGCCCCCAAGCAAAATTAAGAGGGAAATCGGTTGGCTTTAAATATTTCTATCTTGGTCGGTACAGAATGCAGTTATAAAATAATTTTTGGAGACAGAAAGGGGCCCGCGTTTATTTTAATAGTAGGTACCAACAAAATGGGCGCCAATTTTCACTTAAAAAAAACGAAACAAAATTAATTAAATCGATTATTTAAGGTCAAATTTTTGTTTAAGTTGAAAAGTAGTAACATAATGAACTTCAGTAGAAGATAAATAATATTACACATGTAATTGATTTTTAATACATTTTCAATAATTAAATTCTCCCCAAAAATGGGTAAGTGAAGATTAAGAAGATTTATAATAGAAACACTCAAAACTTTTAAAACACTTTTAAAAGTTTCTTCTTAGTAATCAATTACAAAAACACACACATACACACATTAAATACACTATGTACAGAAAAAATAACTACTTGTTGATATTTATTTAAATGTAATATATTTTTTTTTGTTCCAAACACAGTCAGCAAAAATTGTTGGTAATGAAGGACTATTTGCTCGTAAATTCCTACCATAAAATAAACTGAACCCCCATTTTATGTCCGTGTTTTTGTATTAAATGTTATTTTTCTTGCACCCGTTATTTTACAATACAAAATATATTTTATTTATTTTAATATTCATTTCAATGTGCATATTCTAAAAGTTTTTATTTTGTGAGAATGTTTAGTTTTAAAGTGGGGGCTCGTTTTACAATTTAGGCATAAATTGGATCCTCCTTTTATGACCGTAATTTTGTTTTTTTTCGTCGACGATGATTAAAATATAACGTTTTTATTTTAGAGTAGCAAAGCCAAAAAGAAAAGAAATAACAACAACAAAAAGTAATATTCAACTTTTTACTCGTAAATTCCTGCCATAAAATTAGGCTTGGGCATTTTATGGTAGGAATTTACGAGTAAAAAGTTGAAGTGTAAAAACGAACCCCCATTTTATAACTAAGCATTCTCACAAAATAAAAGCTTTTAGAATATACACGTTGAAGTGAATATTAAAACAAATAAAAGGAAATATATTTAGTATTGTAACATAACGGGTGCAAGAAAAATAAAACATTTATTGCAAAAACACGGACATAAAATGGGGGTTCAGTTAATTTTATGGTAGGAATTTACGAGCAAATAGTCCTTCATTACCAAATTGTTTACCTTTAGAGTAGACTAAAGGAAAACGAGTTTAGCGTGGTATGGCCGCGACTACGGTAGCCTATAGGATTTGGTTTGCTTTGGTCTGTTTTACGGCATATCAACCTCAGTGGGTCATTTAATGCCGACAAAGTTTTGAAACAAATTCATTCTTAATGGATACTTATTTTTTTTATAAATACATTTTTCTATTTAACCCAAAGATGGGGCCCTAACAGGTACTACCACTCCGGGTCAGAGTGGACCAGGGAGCAATAGTGATGAAGGGGTGCTTCACATTCCCCAGACAACTGGAACCTCACCATCAGATAGAGTTTAACGTCATTCCCAGGACATGTAGACCCTCAGTCACCACCTTCTAGCACCCATATGATAAAAATGGTTGGAGCTTGCCATAAGGGCAATAGGGTTGGGAAAATCATATAGGTGCTAGGGCTTGACGTGACCAGCCGATTGATCGGAAGGGGCCTCTCCGACCGCCCGTCTAGCCCAAGTAAGGTCCAAAGTGAAATATTGTAAGTCATGAACTGCTCATCCACCTGGATTCTATCCTTAAGCATCACGGGTCGCCACCCACAGCCAACAGGTGACTCCTTTTGGGAGAGTCTTACCGCTCTGCAGAGGTGCAGTCGGTGCATTTTAATGCCCCACCGACTGGGCGAACAATACCTTTAGTTACATTTCTTTCGACATACGGGTGAAAAAGCGAGGAAAGAAGCCGCCAGAGAAAAGAGAGCCAGAAGAAAGGAGAGACAACAGCATCCGCAGCAAGCATCACTGTTTGTTTGCAGTCACTGCACCAGAGATTGCCATTCAAAAATTGGCTTGTTCAGTCATTCGCGCAGATGCAGTTTTAAAAATGGACACTACGCCATCGTCTTTAGCAGACGGAAGGATGCAAAAAAAAAAGAAGTTTAATACAACATTCCCGAAGTAAAGTTTATTTAAATTATTATTTCCTCATTAGCAAGACCTGTGGATATACCACAGTATGATACTTTAATTATTACAACGTTTACTTATGTTTACTTAAGAGCTATTACGATAGTTCAATATGTAAAAACTATAATAATCTTAATTTAACTGTCACTCACACATTTTCTTTCTTTCTTTCTTTCTTTCTTTCCTTCTTTTCATCTTTTCCTTATGTTCCATTGAAACAGATTAGCGTTATCGCTACCGAGCGTTCATCTCTCTCTCTCTCTCTCTCTCTCTCTCTCTCTCTCTCTCTCTCTCTCTCTCTCTCTCTCTCTCTGACTTCGCCTATTCTCTTTCTTTCTTAATATATTTTTCTATGTGACACATCCCTTTTCTCCCCTTTCTTTTTAATAGAAAAGGAATGGTCTATTATCTAGCTGAGGTGACGGCACTCATAAAAACTTTGAATTCGGCGGATAAGCAACACGAGATAATCAGGATGTACATTTTTACATTTCATCTTTGACGATTTGAACGGTCTCATTTTTTATCATAGTGTGTCGGAGAGACCCCCTCAGATCAATCGGCTGGTCACGTCAAGTCCTAGCACCTATATGATTGCCCTAACCCTGTTGCCCTTATGGCAAGCCCCAACCATTTTTATCATATAGGTGCTAGAAGGCGGTGGCTGAGGGTCATGTCCTAGGGATAACGTTAAACTCTATCTGATGGTGAGGTTCCAGTTTTGGAGGTCTGGGGGATGTGAAGCACCCCTTCATCACCATTGCTCCCTGGTACACTCTGACCTGGAGTGGTAGTACCTGTTAGGGTCTCATCTATGGGTTAAATAGAAAAATGTGTTTATAAAAAATGGATTATTTCCTAAAGTCTAAGATAAACAAATGGGAACCACTTTTGACTGATAAATTATTTATTTATTGATCTACTAGGAAAAAAGAAGATGGGGTTAGGGTTTAGGGTTAGTTTAAGGGGAAAATAGATAAATAATTTATCAGTCAAGAGTGGCTCCCCTTTGTTTATGTTAGACTTATAGGAAATAACCAAAACTGAGTATCCATTAAGAATTAATTCATTTCAAAACTTTGCCGGCATTAAATGACCCACTAAGGTTGACATGCCGTTAAACAAACAAAACCAAAGAAACCTTTAATGGCAGTTTCTAATTTTATTAGGTTGTTACAAAAATAATGGCTGATTGAAGTGCTCGGTTTTGAAATGTCATTTTAACATAGAATTTGTTGTTTATTTCAGGTGAATTTTTGCATATATAATAATTAATGTGTGCTCAAAAATAAAATTTAATTCATTTTCAGATAGAAAGTATTTTTGAAAAATAGGGGCCTTCAAAGATGAACATGCCTAAACATGACCTTCGCCTTCTTATGCTGCATGAGTTCAAGCTCGGACACAATGCCTCCGAAACTGCGGCCAATATCAACAAAGTATGGGGAGATGAGACCACAAGTGATCGGACTGTACGAAGGTGGTTCCAGAAATTCCGCAGTGGAGATGAGAGTCTTGAAAATGAAGAAGGTAGAGGATGGACATGCAGTCTTGACAATGAACAATTGCAGGCAGTTGTTGAGCAAAATCTACGACAAAGTGTCAGAGAAATGTCTCAGACACTTGGTGTCAGCATTGCAACAGTTTCACGCCATTACGGTTGACGTAAAGGATCCACTTTTCGTCACAAGTGACTATTCGGTCAAAAAAGGGGTCATTGGTGTTACGCAAACTGAGCATCGAGCACACTTCAAACCGCCTAAGTTTTTGGTGCTCATTGAGCTCATGAGGAACCCATTTATCGAGCCTTTTCACCTTTCCAATACTCTGTAAACGGGGGGAAAATGTTAAAATTACATTTCAAAACCGAGCACTTCAATCGGCCATTATTTTTGTAACAGCCTAATAGAATGTCTTTTAATTTACAATGGTCATTCATTCGGTGAATGTGTCCTTTTCGTTTTAATTCTGTTGTACCCGGAAGTTATTATTCGCTACCGGAAGTACTGTGTCCTGAGTATGGCGTTTAATTGCATCTAAAGGTGAAGATCTAATTTTTTGGGCTCTGGAGAGTCTTGGAGTACCTCTTTATCGCTATTACTCTCAGGTCCACTCTGACCCGGAGTGGTGGTACTTGTTAGGGTTTCCATCTATCGGTTAAATAGAAAAAATGAGTGTAAAAAAAACGAGTTAAAAAAAAATTGGGTTTAAGATTAAAAATTAAATATCTGGTTGATTGGCAGTCTTCCGTCTTCGAGAGAGGATGGAGCAGTGACAAAGTTTTTTTTTTCTTTTTTTTTTTCTTTTCTTTGAACTACATAGCCTGGACGGGTTCGCATGGCGGATAAGCTGTTGCCCATGCAGCAAATCCCCCTTTCCACACTGCCGTTGTGATCCAAAGGAAAGGTAAGGTACCAATGCAGTTTGGCAACGGTAGTGTTGCAGGAGTTGATGGGTAGCACTAGAGTTCAGCATCACACTACCTTAGGGACTCCGGTTCCTGATTTGTTTTCGGGGTTTACTCCCCTAGCCTTTCGTTGAAAGGCAGCAGAGGTTTTGGGTCGGACTGTCCTTGACTTTGGTGGGTTGCCAACCAAGGCTAAAGAGACCCCTTTTAACACATCTGGGGATCCATGTGAGTAGCAGGTATTGCAATCTTACTGCTATTGGTGTTCCTGAGAAAAGAAAATGTTCGGCATAAAATAACCCAACAAGGGTTGGCATGCCGTAAACCAAACCAACCAACCAACCAACCCAACCAAAAGTACTCCAAAAAACCCAGTCCGTTGTTTGCCGCCGAAAACTACGAATTTTACCGGAAGTTAACGCTTTAAAGGCTATAAGTCATATGACGAAAATCCGTTACTGTGCAAGTGGCTCAACGCACCCTTTCCGGTTGGGTTTGGTAAATGTATTTTATTATTTAACCCAACGTTTCTCAATCGGGGTTCTCCGGAACCATATGGTTCCTCAAAATGTACCTCAGGGTTCCGTGAGAACAAGCGAGATAAGCTAATGCACTTTTCAAAATTGTCAGTAAAGGATAAATAAATAATAAACTGTTTTCGCTTTGTTTACGTTTATATTATATGTATACGATATTGGTTACTTACGTTTATTTTTTACGTTTGAGCTTAGAATTTAGGTTCCTTCTTCAAATAATTTGTTTTTCCTTCTTTTATTATATAATCGACAAGTCCATTTTCAACGACTCTAACCACTCTCTCTCTCTCTCTCTCACACACACACACACACACACACACACACACATATATATATATAATATATATATATATACACACACACACACACACACATATATATATATATATATATATATATGTGTGTGTGTGTGTGGTTAGAGTCGTGGAAAATGGACTCGTCGATTCGAGTTCAATTCCTAGACGAAGCTGATGGCATTTCCCATAGCGCTAATACCCTTGGGAAAGGTATGAATCCATACATAGTAGAACAGACTGGGCCCTTCAGCCTTGGGTAGGTAACCAGTCTAGGAGAGGGATAACTCTGAATTCAAAATTCCTGAGGTCGGTCGTTGATTGGGTTTGTGGCAACCGTTGATGCACCAATTCTTTCCTATAGACTGTGCCAAAAAGTGTGGATGGTCCAACACAAGCCTTCACCACTATAAACAAATCACTGTGTGGATGTTCATTGTATGAACACTCGTACGTCAATCGGCGGGAGAATCCATCATATATATATATATATATATATACTTCACCCTAAACAACCACCATAAATTGGCGACCACTACAAACTGGTTACCCGACGAACCACTATATTATATATGGTATATAAAAACAAAGCGTACGGTAGCAAAATAAAACGGACAAGAGAATTAGGTTTAATTTCGTTTATTTTGAATAAACAAAAGTTGGTGAATTTAGAAATGATAAAGTCTTTTTTTCACTCAGTGAGGTGTGAGTAGGTGAGGGGGTGAACATCTGTTTCTTTGTCCGGGTGACTTGGTTGTGTGTGCCATGGTGATGTGACGTGGGTCGGTAGGTTCAGCTCTCTTTGATCTTCTTCGAAAACGTGACGGAGTCAACTGCCTTCCCAACTTTTAGTCGACCCCTTTTATAGATATGTTTAGAATCGAAATCCGCTTTGAAAAGCTTTTGGTGTGTGTGTGTGTGGGGGGGGGGACTCCCTTTTCCGTTCTTATATATAAAGGGAAGAAAAAGGACATGCCACATAGAAAAATATAATAAGAAATAAAGAAAGAGAGATGAGCGCCTGGAAGTAATAACGTTAATCTGTTTTAACCGAACACAAGGAAAAGATGAAAAGAAGGAAAAAAAGAGAGAGAGAGAGAGAGAGAGAGAGAGAGAGAGAGAGAGAGAGAGAGAGAGAGAGAGAGAGAGAGAGAGTTAAATCAAGATTATTATAGTGTCTATGTATTGAACTATTTAGCAATAGCTCTTAAATAAACATATCAAATGTTGTAATAATTAGCTTATCATACGCTTGTATATCCGTCCTGTCGGCTGGGGCGTTAGAATGCACCGACTGCACCTCTGCAGAGGGATAAGACTCCCCCAATGGGTCATCTGTTGGCCGTGGGTGGCGACCCGTGATGCTTAAGGATAGAGCCCAGGTGGATGAGCAGTTCATGACATGCAATACTCCACTTTGGTCCTATCTTGGGCTAGACGGGCGGTCGGAGAGGCCCCCTCCGATCAATCGGCTGGTCACGTCAAGCCCTAGCACCCATATGATTTTCCCAACCCTATTTTGGTTTGGGGAATGTGGAGCACCCCTTCATCACCATTGCTCCCTGGTCCACTCTGACTCGGAGTGGTAGTACCTGTTAGGGTCCCATCTATGGTTTAGATAGAAAAATGTATTTATAAAAAAATTGTATTATCCATTAAGAATTGATTTATTTCAAAACTTTATCGGCATTAAATGACCCACTGAGGTTGATATGCCGTAAAACAAAACAAACAAACAAACAAACGCTTGTATATCCACATGCCCTGCTAGTGAATGAATAAATAAACTTTACTTCGAAAATTAATGATTAATTGAAAAAAGGGACTTTTCTTCAAATTGTTATGTCAATTTAGTCTTTCTCCTGGAAGCTTGCGTGGAGCCTCATGCGCAAAGATATGTTTTGTTAATTGTGTTTGAAGCTACTGTCGGGTCAACATCTGTTTGATGTCACATTTCTTGAATCAAATATCTTTGTTAAATTATGTTCCGAAATATTTTAATTTGTTTTGTTGGTGAGTTGGGTATGCTGAGTTATTGAATTTGTGAATCAGGAGAGATATTTATTTCTGTTATTTATTTTATTTAGTTAAAAGGTTAAATTAATCTGAGTCATTTTGTTAACATGATTTTTTTTTTATTTCTGTTGTTTAGCAAATGAATTTATTTCGGTAATCTGAACATTAGCTACATAAATGAGAGTAATTATGAATTGAATAAGTTTATCCTCCACTTGTTTATTTCACTTTGAGGAAGCCATATGTTTTGGTCGGAAATTTTCATTTCCCCGTAAATCAATACAACTGCATGTTTTAACACTAAAATGTAATAAAATGTGTTCTTAATAACAATTAAGTTCATTTTATGATATTTTCGTGTTAAAACATGCAGTTGTATTGATTCGAACAAATTCGCATTTCAGTGTAGATTTACGGTGAACATATGGCTTCCTCAAAGTGAAATAAACAAGGAGAAGGATACTCTCATTTATGTAGCTAATGTTGAGATTACCTTTATTTCGGCATTTCCTTGCCTCATTTTTTTCCTTTTTTTTTTTTTTTTTTTTTTCAAATTCCTTTTTCAGCATTTGTTTAATACGCCAGCTCACGACCATGCGCGCACTCGCGATTTAAAAAAAAATTATGGTTTGCGCCTGTTTAAAGGCTAGAAGTTCTCTGACGAAAATCCGTTTGTGCGCAAGTGGCACGACGCACCCTTTCCGGTTGGGTTTGGTAAATGAATTTTATTATCTAACCAGCCAGGATGATTCAAGCTAAAATCAAAAGAATACTTATCTTCTACTAAAAGGTGAAAGAGATGAACGCCCAAACAAACCGGAGCTCTATTATTCATCCATAGTCGGGGGGGGGGGGTAAATGAAGTTAGGGTAGTGTGGACATGAAATCAACAGCGCTTGGTTACAGACAGTTTCTAGCCTATGCCTAACCAAGGCGAGAAATTGTTATTAATTGTTAATAACTTACTATTTACTTATTGGGAATAATTTCTTCAACGATTTTTACAGCATTTGCGATGTCTTCAGATTTCGTAACATCCAGTAAGATGGCTTGTAACGTTGGTTTAAAGTTCAACATACTTTGGATACAAATAACTCCGACAAAGGTTAATAGACAAACATTTAATAACACAGCCCATGGATAACAGCAGATACAACGTTCATAATAAAGAGTACATATAAAAAGAGGTACACAAATAAAGATAAGACACATTCGTGAATGATACAGATATACAATAAAAGGCACAGACATGAGACTAGGAATAGTCCATGCTGTGAGGACTTACAGTAATGTAAGGGGAGCGGAGCTCCACGAGAGGGTTTAGAAGGAATCTACCCCATGTGGCTCGTAGTTGCTGAAACTATAAAGAGAGCGAAAGTGTTTGAAACCGGCGCTTAAATACTGGTGCCCTAGCGGGCATCATCAAACTAAAAGGGACAGACAACTCCACCAGGCGAATACAAACTAACGCTACAGGCTTTAAATCTTTCCGAAGAACCGGTTTCGAGATCTTCAACTCCTTTCTCCGTCAGGCATCCAGCAAATACATGGAACCCTAACGAATCTAGACGTTTACCAAAACCAGAATCACCTCCTGTGATAAATACGTACTTCCGGTCGTAGTCTCCAACGGTCAGTTGCCATAAAAACCAACGTATTATATAGTACACTGCTACAGCAGCAGATGCCGTCAAAGCTGTCTTGTAAGAAAGCAAGCAATCTTCCATTTGGATAGATACCTGAAAGGGACGAAAAAAATAGATAAATAAATAAAAAATAAGTTATTTTTAATTCATCTGAACGAGTAAGTTCATTATCTTAAGTGTCGGTGTTTAAGTAATTAGATGTGGAGCCATCGTAAAGTAATTTCTATTTATTTCCACTTAAACTACAACAGACCTATGCAGGTTAAATCGAACTTAACATACCTAAATTTCACCATATTGTTAATAATAATTGTTAATTAATAATTATTAATTGTTGACGTCATGTTCACGCTACCCTAACTTAGATATACATGCTCTATCCAAGATATTAAGCACTATTTATTTATAAATGTAACATGCCATATCATCAATATATATATATATATATATATATAGTAGTACTCATATTCCTCATAAGAGACTTCGCACGCGCCTAATTAATTATTAATGAATTAACTTTCAAAAAATTAGGTTTGACTTCAATTAAGCACATATTCTCCCAAATATTGTCGGCTGAAAATAGCTATATGTTTGTTTACGTTATTGTAAGTTCGTGCGAAGTCTCTTAAGAGGAATATGAGTACTACTACTACTTAAACAAAGCGATGAAAAACTGCGAGGTCCGTTTGGTGTAGCGGTAAGAGGCTTGCTTGTCGATCCGACAGACAGGTTTCAAATCACACACGAGGCGATCTTCGTATCTATAGCTCTGCTGATGAGGCCTAATAGGCTGAAATGTACATACAGAGATTGATTTTTCTCGATTTGTTTAGCCTTACATTTAAGTAGTTAAATCCCGCATAATTAATTATTAATGAATTAACTTTCAAAAAATTAGGTTTGACTTCAATTAAGCACATATTCTCCCAAATATTTCCGGCTGAAAATAGCTATATGTTTGTTTACGTTATCGTATATATATATATATATATATATATATATATATTGAGAGAATATGTGCTTAATTGAAATCATACCTAATTTTGAAAATTAATTAATTTATAATAATACATTTTTGAAGGCGAAATAATGCAAATTTATGTTTAAAAACATATTTATTTAATTTTTTTAAATTTTTTTTCCCTTAATATTTTCAGGCTATGCCCATCTACAGAGAGTTGAAAAAATTTCATCTGTATTTGATAAACTCAACTGTGATGTTAATCCGTTGAATGTTTTAATGTAAATGCAAACGTTCGGCAAAGATTGTAAAGTTCCGCTCGGCAAAGATAGTAAAACTCCGTTAGATCCCGTGCTGCGTCTTGTTTCTCAGGATGTTTTGAAAATCATTTCAGATATAAATTAAAAAAAAAAAAAAATAAAAAAATAAATAAATATGTTTTTAAACATAAATTTGCATTATTTCGCCTTCAAAAATATATTATTACATTTTAATCAATGCTTCTAACACACTATACAAATAAAATAAAATAAAAATCTTTAATTGATTTATAATTAATGAATTAGGCGGGCGTACCTGTTCAAATGTAAGGCTAAACAAATCGAGAAAAAGTCAACTTTTTCTCGATTTGTTTAGCCTTACATTTGAACAGGTACGCCCGCTTAATTCATTAATTATAAATTAATTAATTTTCAAAATTAGGTATGACTTCAATTAAGCACACATTCTCCCAAAAATTGTCGGCTAAAAAGGCCATATCAAACACATTGTTTGTTTACTTCTCATATACATATATAAGGAAGTTTGGTATGTACGTATCGACGTATAACTCCAAAACGGGAGGTCACTCTGATTCGAAATCTTGCATACTCATTAATATCCTTATAACGAAGAAACACGCCAAATTTGGTTATTGATTTCTACTGATTAAGGGATATAATTAATTAATTAAACAAAATCAAATGATTTGCGATAATTGTAGCATGGCTGCTGCTGCTAACATAAAAAAAACGCTGACTGCTTCCTGTATCCATAGTGATTCATAATGGCCGCACGGCACCGTCTGTTGATAATTTGAAATAGACAAATTCGTGCCCTAAACGTTTCAGCTTGGAAATTTTTACGTATTCCTGGTCCAATCTTACAAATATATATTTGGTTAGAAAGAAAAGAAAATAATCTTTCTAAATATATAATTTGCATGTGGTTTTATCGGTTGAATTATTTTTATAGTGAAGTAATTAACAATGATAAACGAAAACATCTAATTTAAAGATTAATAATAACTCAACTTTGTTTTTAATATTAATACTTTCAACTTAAAATAAAATATATCCATTTTTAATCGTATGTACAAAAGAGTTTTTAAAAAATGAGAAAAAATAAAAGAAAAAAATAAATTGTAATACGAACAATTGTAAGTATTTAATTCTTAACATTTTATTGTTACATTTTAATACGGTTGTAGGGATTATCTTCCCACTGAGTTGTCGCTTGTTCTCACCGGGGGCTATAGTATTTAAGCGCCTGGTTCAAACGTCTCTGCCTCTCTTTTCCTGTTGCTCGACTACGAGACACATGGGTTAGTTAAGGTCTACCCCTTTTCGTTGGGGCTTCGTCCCCCCCTTACATTACTGTAAGTTATTTACACAGCATGGACTATAACTAGTCTCATGTCTGTGGCTTTTATGTTTATCTTTTACCATTCATGAATGTGTCTTTATCTTTCTACATGTAACTTTGTTATACCTATGTATTATGTATCTTGTTATATACATGTGCTGTATACGTATTAAATGTTTTGTTTATCAAACCTTTGTCGGAGTTTGTATCTTCAAGATAGTATCACTTTTAATCTTACACGGTAAATAAAGGAATTAAACTAATACATTTCATTTGAAATCAACAGGCAAGGAAGCTCGCTTAAAAAAATAAAGTTGTTTCGAGAATGTAAACAAAAAGAGAATTCTTAGCTTTTTTTTATCGTTAAGTCTTTAATAAAGTTTAGGAATGATTTAAAAAAAAATAATATCTTAAATGTAAACAAAAAGAAAAAAAAATCCTAAAAAAAAACCGCCCTGTCGGTTAGAATGCATCGACTGCACCTCTGCAGAGGGGTAAGACTCCCCCAATGAGGCCACCTGTTGGCTGTGGGTGGCGACCCGTGATGCTTAAGGATAAAGCCCAGGTGGATGAGTAGTTCATGACATGCAATACTCCACTTTGGCCCTATCTTGGGCTAGACGGGCGGTCGGAGAGGCCCCCTCCGATCAATCGGCTGGTCACGTCAAGCCCTAGCACCTATATGATTTTCCCAACCCTATTGCCCTTATGGCAAGCCCCAACCCCTTTTTATCATATGGGTGCTAGAAGGCGGTGGCTGCGGGTCTACATGTCCTGGGCATTACGTTAAACTCTATCTGATGGTGAGGTTCGAGTTTTGGAGGTTTGGGGAATGTGGAGCACCCCTTCATCACCATTGCTCCCTGGTCCACTCTGACCCGGAGTGGTAGTACCTGTTAGGGTCCCATCTATGGGTTAAATAGAAAAATATATTTATTAAAAAAATTGTATTATCCATTTAGAATTGATTTATTTAAAAACTTTATCGGTATTAAATGACCCACTGAGGTTGATATGCCGTAAAACAAAACAAACCAAACCAAATAAAATAAACAAACATTTTATTATACAAATTCTCGGCGATTTTTTAAAATTTGATAAATCATTTTCTTCTTATTTTCTCCCTTTTCTCCCCACTCACTCTCTGGTGTTCCTAATTTTTTTAGTCCGGTCATGGACTGGGTACTTTTGCTAGTATATATATAAAAGGAAGTTTGGTATGTACGTGTCGACGTATAACTCCAAAACGGGGGGGGGGGCTCACTCAAATTCGAAATCTTGCATACACCTTGATATCTTTCTAACTAAGAAACACGTCAAATTTGGTTATTGGTTTTAAAACAAAACAGAACAAACGAACTATGCTCGGATAGACAGGGAACACCTGAGAAAGGCCGGAGGATACAGCAGCTGAAACGTTGTGTTTTTACATACCACAATAAAGATCAAGACAACAGTTCGAAAAATCAAAACTATACAAAGGTTTTGTAATTCAGAGACTTTAATAAAACCGTTGTGTAGTGATTAACATTCTGTTATATACTGTATCAATTGACAGCGCTGGTGTGTAGTACACTGGATTAAAAACCAACGCAAACTATACAAAAGAAAGCTGGACTTTATTTTCTTCCTCGGTTGGCGTGGATGAAAGGAGGTGTGCGCCGGTTTGGATGAGTGGTGAAATGAACAGTAGTTCTAATAAGTCTTTTCTTCGGAGAGTCGACGGGAGTGACAGAAGTTCGTTGCCACCAAAGCTCAACTGCCGAATTCTCCGTCTAACCGTCACTTTTTCAATTTTACCCAGCATGCCCTGGTCTATTCAAATTCCACCGGAACTGTACTGCGTGACCTGCAATCCTAGCTTTGTCACCAGTCAACAGGAAGTCCTTTGTCATCCTGCTATTTTTGTTTTTTCTGGACCGTTCGTTTGACCCGGTCAGCAGTAAGCCTCCGATCTTAATCACTTTTCCTCTTTATTCGATCCAGACTTCTGTCTGGAACATCCTTTGTTTCTCAATTCCTTTGTCTATTTGATTTAACCGGAAATTCCTATTTCCGTTTGTACAATATCCAACAATTCTAGACTAAGCCATAATAGCAAGCGAGTTCTAATTCCACCTATGCTATTAGATTCGCTTTCGGACTAATACCCTTGGGAAAGGTATGAATCTGTAATGGTCAATAAAATGGCGGTTGACGATTGTTTTAAAAAGGGGGGAAGTAAGAATTCCAAAAACGCAGTGACGGAACAACAGACGCTGAATTCAAAAATCGAGCGTCAAAAAGAAGAAGCGGGAATTGAAGAGTTTTGAGGATGACAAGCAAGTAGTCGTCACGCAACAAGTCAGCTCAATTATCGGAAAAATGAAAGAAGATAAAATATGAACTATTACTACCAAAATATTAAAGAAAGGACTTTGCCCGGTATGCTGTTTTACATGTCTGTAACTTAATTCAATACAGATTGTTTATTTTAATACACTTCGTTATTTTTCCATTTGTGTTGAGTTTTGTTTAAAGTTAGTAAGATGTGTACAACCTATATATAAATATATATATAACTCACAACTAACTACAAACCCATTCATCCTCCAGCTATGGGTTAAATACTACTGTTCTTCTAAAAGGATGACTTTAGCTTTAAATACCCAAGGAAGATTTATATCGTAGTAAGCTAATTCTGGGTCCCGACAAAAAAAAAAAAAAAAAAAAGGTTGAGAAACACTGTTTTACACAAAGCATCATTATATAAAAATTACATAGAAACAGCTGGAGAGGGGGTGGGGTTGCTTTCCCTGCTTTAGCTTTAGCGTTCATGCATTCAAAAGGGCGGGAACCAAATCACCTGATATTGACCGATTTTCTTGGATCCTTCTACTACGCCCACATATTAGAGAACCAGCCAATGAGAGGCCAAGATAAAAATTATAAAAAATAAGGCGCGAAACGGGATTGTTCCGATTTTCCGTACAAGACGCATAACATCTCATCCAAACAGAAGACATTTTGTTTCTACAGCTGACAAAAAAATAAAAATAAAAAAAATAAAAAAATAAAAACGCCATTTTTCTCCAGACTCGGTTGGTTGGTTGGTTGGTTGGTTTGTTGGGTTTTACGGCATGTCAACCCTTGTTGGGTTATTTTATGCCAAAGAAGTTTTGTTTTATTCATTCTCGATGGTATTCATTTATTTTAACTCAATTTTTAAAAAAGCATTTTTGGACCATATGACATTTAGGCACCCCTTTTGCTTTGCTGATTCATAAGTACATTTTTTCATTTACATCGTCAGCATCCGGTTGTTTGTTAGGGTTAGGGGTTAGGGTTAGGGGTTAGTTTTATAATTATAAAAAAAAAACTCTAAAAATTGTCTGTTAAAAAATGTACTTATGAATCAGCAAAGCCAAAGTGGTGCCTAAAGGTCTATGGTCTACGTTTTTTATAAACTCATTTTTTTTCTATTTAACCTATATATAGGGCCTTAATAGATACTACCACTCCGGGTCAGAGTCAACCCGGGAGTAATGGTGATGAAGTGGTACTCCACATTCCCCAGAGCTCCAGAACTGAAACTTTACCATCAGTTAGTTTAACAACACGACCCAGGAAACTAAGACTCTCAATAAGGTTGGGACAATAATACAAGTGATAGGGCTTGACGTGACCAGTCGATTGATTGATGGGGACTCTCCGGTCGCCCGTCTAGTAAATACCAAAGTAGAGAATTGCATGTCATGGACTGCTCAGCTACCAGGGGTCTATCCTTAAGCACCATTTAACATTTAACCCAAAGATGGTACCCTAACAGGTACTACCACTCTGAGTCAGAATGAACCTGGGAGTAATGGTGATGAAGGGGTACTCCACATTCCCCAGAGCTCGAGAATTGGAACTTCACCACTATACGCAGTTTAACTTTTTCTAACAGAAACATTTTCTAAACTCAATTTTTTTTAACAGAAACATTTTCTAAACTCAATCTTTTAACACGTTTTTTTTAAACTCATTTTTTTCCTATTTAACCTATAGATGGCACCTTAATAGATACTACCACTCCGGGTCAGAGTGAACCTGGGAGTAATTGTGATGAAGTGGTACTCCACATTCTCCAGAGCTCCAGAATTAGAACTTCACCCCTATATGCAGTTTAACTTCATACCCAGGACATGAAGACCCTCAGACACTGCCTTCTAGCACATATATGACAAAAAGGGTTTGGGGTTGCCATGAGGGTAATAGGGTTAGTACAACCATATAGGTGCTAGGACTTAGCGCACTTAGCGCTAATACCCTTGAGAAAGGTATGAACCCTACTCTCCCTCCAGCTATGGATAAATAGTAGGGCAGACTAGGCTCTTTAACCTTGGTTAGGCAACTGGTCTAGGAGAAGGAAAACTCTGAAATCAAACCTGTTGAACTCCGCTTAAGAAATTGACCTTGTGTCACATCCTGCTCGTGCGGAGGGGTTGGTAAATATATATATATATATAAGATTTTTGGATGTTTGTTTATTTAGAAACGTTGCTGAATAAAGTATATATTAAATTTTTACTTGAAGGCACAACGCATGTATCGCATAAAATTCGATACTTTTTCTTATAGAAAATGAACTTGACAAGTGTAATCCCAGTAGTATCATTTGACAAGCTTAATTTCGCTAGGATGGTCAGCTGTGTACTGTGGCCGAGGCGATAAAAGTGTTTCACTAGTGTTTCACTGTGTCTGCTGAAGTCCCGGTTTCGATTTCTGTCGGAGGGAAATCGTTAGTATATACCGCTGATGAGACTTAATAAAGTCGAAACAGTCTGTACGGTATTCTACACATCGAGCCATCCTTTGCTGGGATTACACTTGTCAAGTTCATTTTCTATAAGAAAAAGTATCGAATTTTATGCGATACATGCGTTGTAAGTGCCTTCAAGTAAAAATTTAATATATATATTATATATATATATATATATATATATATATAGGTGTTAGGACTTGATGTGACCAGCCGGTTGATCGTAGGGAGCCCCTCCACGCGCCTGTCTAGCCTAAGTAAGGGCCAAAATGGAGTGTTGCATGTCATGGATTGCTCAGCCACCAGGATTCCGTCCTTAAGTATCAAGGGTCACCACCCACGGCCAACAGGTGGCAACATTGGGGGGATTTTACTCATCTGCAGAGGTGCAGTTGGAGTATTTTATAGCCCCGACCGACAGGGTGTTTTTTTCATCGGTCCTGGTTTGTCCAAGAAGGGTCTTCTGGTGGCAAGAAGGGATAGGGACAGTTGGCGAGAGATTGTCATGGATATCTGTGCTACTAGTGGAACATAATGATGAATGATGATCTTTCGAACCATATGACGTTTAGGCACCACTTCCGCGATCTCGACTAGCAAGGACACGTTTCTCATTTACACCGTAAAAATCCGGTTGTTTGTTAGGGGTTAGGGTTAGGGGTTAGGGTTACGGGTTAGTTTTATAATTAAAAAAAAAACTCTAAAAATCGTCTGTTAACAATTAACCGGATTTTGACTGTGTACTTGGAAAAAATGTCCCCACGAATCGAGATCGCAAAAGGGGTGCCGAAACGTCGTATGGTCCAATTTTTCTTTCGAGTCGGTTTAAGCTTCTGTGATTTCATTAAAATTTGAGACGGTGCCCATAGTGACTTTAGAAATATCGGTCGAGTTTATACAGAACTAAAAGCGACTATCTAGGACTCTTCTGAGTATTCTAGCAGATTGCATCAGTGCAGTAGTCTGGATGGTCTCAATTCTTCCTCTGATTTCCAGATTTTCCAGTCTTTTTCCCAAACTTTTTGGGACCATTCCAAGTGCACCATCTACAATTGGTATCACTTTGACTTTCCTATTCCATATCTTTTTTAGTTCTCTGGCAAGGTCCAGGTATTTGTCTATCTTTTCGTTTACCTTCATCTTCACCCTGTGATCTGCTGGGACTGCAAAATCCACAAGTTTTTCTCTTTTGTTAATTAACACTAGGTCTGGTCTCCTTGCTGGGATAAGGTGATCCGTTTTTATCTCAAGGTCCCAGAGAATTTTATGCGTTTCATTCTCAAAAACAGATTCTGGTTTATGCATATACGATTTTGTTGTATGATCAAAATTTAATTTTTTGCATAATTCCCATTGGATCACCTTCCCAACCCAGTCGTGTCTAGTTTTGTATTCCCGTTGTGCTAGTTTGCAACATCCGCTTAGTACATGGTTTACCGTCTCATCTCTGTCACCCCACAGTTTACATTTACTATTTTGTTGGGTCTTATCTATTTTTGCTTTGATATTTTTTGCAGCAATTATTAGTGATTCAATTTTTCTTTTGCGGTTTCCTTTTCTTAACCATCCCCAAATCTTTTCATGAGCAACCTCTCCGATTTGTTGTTTGAAGTGTCCATATAATTGTTTTTCTTCCCATTTTTGTTTTCTAGTTTTTGTTGTTTTTCTGTTTGTCCATATATTACACGTGCTATTGTTACCTGCCATAAGTAATCTGTCTTTGCTCGTTTTTGTGTGTTCTTCGAGTTGTTGGATAACCTTGTTATATATATATTATTACTGGTTGAAACAAACAACTCCAACACGAGTGTTGAACATAACAACAATGGACTTTAATAAAAGCACATGGAGACATTTATCACATATGCAAGAAATACGTGTAAGGCACAAGGTACAATAAGAACATAAACAATAGTTACCTACATTGTTACATACGCCTATCGCTCAACGCTATACAGCGCTTCCATCAGAGATACCAAAGAGAGTTAAAAGACATGTATACAAAAATTTGGCAATAAACAACAGTAAAGCATGATATTATTTTAGAACATAACATTTAATTCGAGGTTTAAAGTTTTTGGGAGTCCTAATATGGCCGCCGACAGGCTAGAGTTTTTTAATGTCCTTTTGGTTGAATTTCTCATTCAAAATCAATATATATGTTCATAACGAAAGAAGTTACACTTATCTTTTTTTTTATAGGTGATTCATTTTCCGTGGTTATAATTATTCCGGTATTAATTCCTTTATCTGGCATTTTCATTATGATGACTTTGTTTCGGGAGACATTCTTCGTCTTCCCTCCCCTACGAGATGTTCACTGGCCGGCCATCTGATATACACTGCCCAAGACTGACAACAGGGACCGCTTGCCCTTCCTCTAAATCGTGACGTCACCTGTATCGGTACGTTTAGCGTACGTAGGGAAAGCAGCGAGGTAGTATCAGGCGTTCGTTTCGTGTGCCTTCCTCTTCTTAGCTATGCCGGCTACGGCCATGAGTAAGCAGTTTTTCTTCTTCCGGTGAGCTTTTAGTGTTAAATTCTGTGACTCCCGGCGTCATCACGTCTATCAGAATATTCCTTAAGTTCTATGATTTGATGGAACGTAACAACATGTACATATAAAAGATATAGATAGAGTTATGGATAGTCCGTAAGGTTAAAGTCATTTACTGACTTAGTGCGTACGTGAGGGGATAGAGGCCTCCATGAGGGTGGGGTGTAGACACAAATGTCTAACCCATGTTGTCCAGTCCAAGAAGAAGGAGAAAAGAGATATCTTGAATCTGGCGCTTCCTGCTTAAATACAGAAAAACGCCTGGTGGTGAGAATAAGAAACGAGAGGGAAGATAACTCTTCCAGGTCCAAGGGAAGACAATCCAGCAAGTGTATGGTGAAAGTGTGAATATAATGTTATTTACCGTTATTTTTTGTATGTGCGTTTATATACGAAAGCTGATGACGTGATCATTGCTTACTTACACACTTTTCATTTTTCACCCTTACAAAATTTCTTTTGCATTGTCCTGATGATGGTTTATCATAAACCGAAATACTTAAGTATAGACATCAAATTTTCCTTTGATCGTAACATCCTGTGTCTGTTATATTTTTGAAAACATTTTCTTCACTTAGTGAGTAAGTAATATTATTATTTTCCCTAGCACCAAAATTATTCAACAGGCATTTGAAGAACTTCTGGGTTCTTTTTATTTTTCTATATTATTGATTAATTTCCTTTGATTTACTGAATGAAGAAAAGAAGAATTATGATTATAAGAACAGATACTACACTTTGATCTTAGCCAAAAGGTCGTGAAGAATAATAATTATATTTTGAGTGTTCGTGTTAAGAAACCAGCAGGAATTACGCCCCTTTGGTCAACAGCATTGATAACTAACTAATGTGATGTGTCTCAGAAATAAAACAAGATTTGCCGCTCGTTCACTACATCTTGTACTCTGAGACCTCTCCTGCAACAACGAACAAGATAACGTCCACGAAAAGCTCTAACGAACAGACGAATCAAGGAACACACACGGAGAAAACTCGGAACACACCAAAGGAAATGTCTTTACATTGTTTTCAAGCGTACAAAACGGCGCAGGTAATAGCCCCACCTAAAAAGGATTATGTAATCTCCGACGAGCAGAAGCCGTCCAAACCAAAAGAAGGCGAACAGCAAACTATGATGATACAGCTGATGCAGCAAATGATATTGTTGCACCAGGAAAGCCTGGCCCTTCTCCGAGTGGCGACCTCTGGTCTACCAGCGACTTCCACTGTTAGGAAACCGGAACGACCTGTTATCGAACCCGTGTCTTCCGAGAATGACTGGACATTGTTTCTCGACTCTTGGGCACGATACAAGACCATGTGCCGTATGAGTGATCCGGCCGAGATATGTTATGAATTACGAATGTCGTGTTCCCATCAAGTGAATAGACTCCTCCTCGACTCCATCGGGGCAGACGTTCTCAACGTGGCAACGGAGAAACAGTTATTAGCCCACATTCAACAAGTAGTAGTTAAAATTCCTCACAAGGAAGTGCATCGTCAGGCATTTTTCTCAATGCGTCAGGCTGAATGGGAGTCGATTACGTGTTTTTTGGCTCGCTTACGTATACAGGCCAACCTCTGTCAGTTTACTATCCCGTGCCTAAAAGCTGGATGCGGTGACCATGTACATAACTATACAGAGGAGATGCTAACTAGCCAGATGATAGCTGGTCTGGCGAAAACTGAACATAAGAGCAGGATCATGGCAGAAATTGCCAGCCTCACCACTCTGCAACAAAAATTCGACAGGTTGGTCAGCCTGGAGACGGCTGATAAATTCCCGACAGCTGCAAAAAAAAGCACTTCTGACAGTAGTGGATCCATATTCACATTTAACTAGGTACTGGCAAAATGAGCCTAAAATACGTTACGACAGCTGATATTCAGATTACCAACTATTTTAGTATAAAAAAAGGTAATAAAGGACTATTTGCTCGTAAATTCCTACCATAAAATAAACTGAACCCCCACTAGGTACCACCAGACCGTTTAGGTCATCTTGAATAAAACGGAAATAGATATTTCCGAACTTTGTTTATCAAAAATCTCGTTAAAAAAAGATCGTACAGGGTTGTTACAAAGAAAAATAGTTAATTCAAAGATCAAATTATCCGATTGGGAAAAATTACATCGTTATCTTAAAAAATAAACAAACCTATCCATATTACGTGCGAAAGGGTAATTTTCAGGCCGCGATTTAGAGAGAAAGAAATACATATTATTACCCTCTTACAGTTATGCATCTAAGTACGGATGGGTGTAACGGACAAACTTTTTTAGCCAAATTTTTTCTATTAAATGAATAAAATCTTTAAAAACTTTAATATTACAATTTAAAATGAATAAAATCTTTAAAAACTTTAATATTACAATTTACTATGAATAAAAACTTGAAAAACTTTAATCTTAAAATTTCGCAGTGAAATTGACGTTAAAAAATGTCTTCGGTTTTAGTATTAATTCTTAAAATCGAAAATAAAATGAAAATTTGAATATTTTTTCTAAGAGAAAACTGATAAAACAATCATTCAATATATTATTTTATTCTAATTCTAAAACTTTTATGACAAAAGTTAAATAAAATATTTTTTTACGCTCAGAAAAACAAACTTTAGTTACCGAGAAGCGTCCGTCATATGTCAGTTTTGCTCTTCCGTACATTCTAAGAATCACACATTACTATTCAACAATAAAAATTACAAATTCTTTTAAAAATATTAATCGAGCACGGATCGGACCAACTTTTAGTTCACCTGAATTCTAAAATTCATGTTTTTTAAATATCCGTGAAAATTTTGATTTTTTTCCACAGGAAAAAAAAAATTTAATTTATTTCACGCAGAAAATAAAAATATTTAATCACACAAAAGATTGAAAATCTCGTAAAAATTAATTTCTTAAAAAAAATTTTTTTTTTTTTTTGACAATTTAATAGAATATAGTACATACCAATTACATAAAAAAAAAAAGTTTTCAAATATTAATATTATGACATTTTTTTGCACTTTTTATTTCCGATTTCATTATTTTTTCCTAAAAAAACTATAATTCAGTACGTTATACAATTTCATTGATATAGTTATTCAGACTCTTATCTTTATAGAAAAAAAGTACCAAATTTTTTTTCCACATCATTTTTTTTTATCTCATAAAATAAAATAGGGGGGGTGATAGACATCGTAAAAAAATATTTCCCCTAATATATTTTAGAAAAAAACTATTTCAGATGTATTTACATCCAATGGTAAACATTTATGGAAATTTTCGTGAAAATCGGACCATTAATTGATTTTTCATAGAATTTTTTTTAAATCCTCTTATCGTAACTTGTTTTTAGCTACGTTAAATTTCAGTTGATTTAACAGTGCAAAAATGAAAACATTGTTTTTCAATCATAATTTTCATTATTTTCCTATGCTGATAAAAAATTAAAAAAATCATCAGGAGTTTATTTAATGTTTTTTCTTTCAAATGGAAAAAATTTTTCAAGAAAATATTAATTTTTCTGCAAATTTCATTGTGTTAAATGTAGGGGGGGTAAATTGCACAGGGTCAAATTGGTGGTACCTATACAATACTAAATATATTTTCTTTAGGTAATAAAGGACTATTTGCTCGTAAATTCCTACCATAAAATAAACTGAACCCCCATTTTATATCCGTGTTTTTGTATTAAATGTTTTATTTTTCTTGCACCCGTTATGTTACAATACTAAATATATTTTCTTTATTTATTTTAATATTCATTTCAATGTGCATATTCTAAAAGTTTTTATTTTGTGAGAATGTTTAGTTTAATATTACAATTTACTATTAAAATGAATAAAAACTTGAAAAAATTTAATCTTAAAATTTCGCAGTGAAATTGACGTTAAAAAAATGTCTTCGGTTTTAGTAGTAATTCTTTAGGTACCACCAATTTGACCCTGTGCAATTTACCCCCCCCCCCCTACATTTAACACAATGAAACTTGCAGAAAAATTATATTTTCTTGAAAAGTTTTTTCCATTCGAAAGAAAAAACATAAAATAAACTCCTGATGATTTAAAAAAATTTTATCAGCATACGAAAATAATGAAAATTATGATTGAAAAACAATGTTTTCATTTTTGCACTGTTAAATCAACTGAAATTTAACGTAGCTAAAAACAAGTTACGATAAGAGGATTTTTAAAAAATTCTATGAAAAATCAATTAATGGTCGATTTTCACGAAAATTTCCATAAATGTTTACCATTGGATGTAAATACATCTGAAATAGTTTTTTCTAAAATATATTAGGGGAAAAATTTTTTTACGATGTCTATCACCCCCCCCCTATTTTATTTTATGAGATAAAAAAAAATGATGTGAAAAAAAAAGAGACAATGCGGATCGCATCGAATTGACCAAAAACAATTCGCTTTAAATGTATTAAAAATAAACTGCTTATGTAATGATATTTTTCTTTTTTTAATGATGGCCATAATGGTTACTAATTTATCTTAGCCGGAATTAAAAACAGAAAAAACAAAATAATAAAAAAGGGGAGGTAATCACAATCCATTGCAGAATTTGATTAGCTAACTTTGCTTCACAGTCTAAAATAGAACTTAGTTGTGTTATCTTATTATAATGGAGATTGTGAGTTCGTCTGTCTGTAACCGAAACTATATTACATCTCAAGTCACAATTCCCTTTGTTATTTACATCACATTCTCCATGATTTTATTTTTATTTAAACCCCAATTATTAATAAAATTGTTTTATACCATTAAGACTGTTGACCATATCTACATACATAAAACATGCAATTGTATTTATATATACTCAAAATAGTGGATTACGGAGTGAATGGGAAGGCTAATTTGCATATTGATCTTAAAAATTTGATTTTAATAAATATCTGCTTAGTATTATTGATTTCTAATTGTTTGGATTTATCTTAATGAATATGAGCAAAAATCTCTTCAATAAATCTTAAAAGAAATCCATTAAGAAGAAGAAATAACTGTAATTTTATTCTTTACTTCCTATTTTAACTAAATAGTTAAATTAGGAAAATTTACCAATAAAAGACGGGAGTAATGAAAAATGATGGAAGCGTTAGTTTCAAAGTTGTTCTATTTTTCAATCATACCCCCTCTGTTCCAAATCTTTTTATCTGCATTCTTATTCAGTTTCATAGCCTTTCTAATTTAACATGATATTTTATTATATTAAAACTTAAATACTTGCACCCGGAGTGTGCATATATTTGCTAGTATTGAGAATTGACTTCCTCAAAAGTGATTGGGAAATTTTTGAGAAATATATAACAAAGGGGAAGTAATTACAATCCATTTTAAGCATTATATAATATAATTTGCTAACTTTGCTTCACAGTTCCAAAAATGTAATTTAGGGTTATTTCCTATAACTCCAACATAAACAAAGGGGAACCAGAATTAGGTATGACTTCAATTAAGCACATATCCTCCAAAAATTGTCGGCTAAAAGCCATATCAAATAAACACTTTGTTTATTTACGTACTCTCATACTGTCGTGTAGCAAGTTAAAAAGTGGAATATAAATAAGTTCAAAACGAACAAAGAATTTGGGAATGGCCAGCTGGTGTAATGGTTAGAATCTCCGCTTGGCAGTTGAGGTTTCGAGTCACACACGGAGCAGTCTCCCATGTCTATAACCTTGCTGATCAGACCTAATAGGTCGAAATGTACATTCAGGGATTGACATTTTCTCGATTTGTTTAGCCTTACATTTGAACATATATGCCCTCCTAAATTCATTAATTATTAACTAATTAATTTTCAGAATTAGGTAGGACTTCAATTTAGCACATATCCTCCAAATATATATATATATATATATATATATATATATATATATTAGTGTATTTTGGCAGCAAGTTATTATTTAGGCAGGTATTATTAAAGACCACAGAATATTTCTTCTTTAAGATTGTTAGTTGTAGACATTGAAGTCTTCTAGTAGTTTTCCGTAGATCAGGATCCAGAAGATGAAGTAATTGTCCCATATTTTTAATCCAATCGCTTTCAACAATTTCGCTGGTTATTCTCAGGGTATTGTTGGTTGTAGTGTTTGTTCAGTTTTATTCTTTTGGATTTATTTATTTTTATTGTTTATTCAATTAGGAGAGTCTATCTTAGACTGAAGATAATAAAGAAGAAATATTCTGTCATCTTTAAATATACCTGCCTATATAATTAATAATTTAATATCTAATCAGTGTGTGTGTGTGTGTGTGTGGGGGGTCACAGTCAAGTCTGACGCAATGTTCTTCCAATCAACAGTCTAAACACTCCCAACTGTATCACGCTCGTCTCACCAACAATATCCAAAATTATTTCTCTACCCTGCTCGTCTCGACAACAAATTGCTACTGCAGTTCTCTCTCTGGTCTGGGAAGGCAAGTCCTTAAAAAAGACCAGAGAGAGAGCAACTGCAGTAGCATTTTGTTGTCAAGACGAGCGGGATAGAGAAATTATTTTGGATATTATTGGTGAGACGAGCGTGATACAGTTGGGAGTGTTTAGACTGTCGATTGGAAGAACATTGTGTCAGACTTGACTGTGACACCCCCCCCCACACACACAGATTAGAAGCTATTTCGGCTTTTTATACAATTATATATATATATATATATATATGTATATATATATGTATATATATATATATATATAATATATATATATATATATATATATATATATATATATATATATATATATATATATATATATATATATATATATATATGTATATTATATGTATATATATATATATATATATATATATATATATATATATATATATTCGACTTAGCCGTGATGTAATAAGGCCGTTTACTGGTGAGGGTGATGTGGTGGCATGGCTGAAGAAGGTTCGTCTTGTGGTGAGACTGCAGATGGTGGACGACGTGGCCAGCTTGCTGCCGTTATATTTGGAAGAAGACGCGCTGGCACTTTATGTGGAAATGCCAGAGAAGGATCAGCAGGATATAAATAAAATAGAAGGGTTTAACTCTAGGTTAGTCCTACACGTCAGGCAAAGCCTAGCCTGCTTTCTTCGAGAATACGGCAAGTCTTCACGCCCGCAACTCTCTCTGTCACACCGTGTTGCACAAGGTAGGTCTCCTCTCTCACTAAATAAATGAAGGAAAAAAACTAGGCACATCAAGCTGTCACTACAGTTTACCTGTATCACTATGGTTAGACTACACATGAAACGATCCTCAACACCAAGAAATATATATTTACAAAAGTACTACAACAATCTTGGTTATTTCCTATAAGTCCAGCATAAACAAAGGGGAACAACTCTTGACTGATAAATTATTTATTTATTGATCTACAAGGAAAAAAGAAGACAAAGTTAGGGTTAAGGCTAAGGTTAGGGTTAGTTTAATGGGAAAATGAATAGATAATTTATCAGCTAAGAGTGGTTCCCCTTTGTTTATGTTGGACTTATAGGAAATAACCACAATCTCTTTAGATACCACTAAACTTCATTTAGTTAAAATATTATAAAACAAGTTATTAGTTCTTGAAAATAAATAATTAAAAAAAAGAAAAAAAAGAAATCACTTTCTAATTTAAATTTATTAAATTTAGATTCTTTTTATACATCAAGTTAAAATTAGCAACCAAAGTTTTTAAATGAGTCACGACTTCCAGGAGTCACGACTTCCCAACATGTTATTCATTGTGTGTGTGTGTGTGTGTGTATATATATATATATATACACACACACACACACACACACACACACACACACACACACAGACACAAATACATATGTGTGTATTTGGGCAGCATTATTTCATTTATACATGTGGAATTAAACAAAAGGCAGGTCTCCTGTTTAACAATTTTATTGGTGATCTTTTCAAGCTTTCTGGACAACTTTTTTATATTTGGATGGAATTCGTGGATTACTCGGGATATAAACTTCGGTGGACTAATCTACGAATTCCATCCAAATATTAAAAAAGTTGGCCAGAAAGCTTGAAAAGATCACCAATAAAATCGTTAAACAGGAGACCTGCCTTTTGTTTAATTCCACATACACACACACACACACACACATTTCCATTTATTTTTTCAACATATATATAAATAAAAAAAAACAAACAAACAAACAAAAACAATTTCAGGCTGCCCTTCTTTATACTAAACTTGTTCTCTATATTTGAGAAATATTCTTTGGTATTTAAAATGTCTAACATTTTCCAGTTCTTCAAAATTGAATCATTTCCTTTCCTTGTTCTGAATTTTTCACCATTCCTATTTTCATTATATCTCTGTTGGACACCATGAGTAAAACAATTACTCAAAGATAGATTATTTAAAAACAACATTCACACACGACCCACTATTATATACACGGCCGCCCATGTCACATAAAGCAGGTAGATTTCCAACAGTCTGATGTGTTTTATAATCAATCTATGTCTGTTTTATCTGAAGAATGTTAAAACTCTACAAAAATACACAAACTGGTTGTTTTTTCTTTCTTTTCCTTCAGAAAAGTAATAATAAAAGATTGTAAACAAACAAAAAAAAATAATTTAAAAAGGTTATTTCCTATAACTCCAACATAAAAAGGGGAACCACTCTATCATTGACTGATTTATCTATTGATTTCCTAGGAAAAAAGAAGTTAGGGTTAGGGTTAAGGGTTAGTTTAATGGGAAGATAATGAGTAGATTAATTAACAGATAAAATTCACTTAGAGTGATTCCCCTTTTTTTTTAGGTTGGAGTTATAGGAAATAACTCTTAAAAATTATGCCGTAATATCAAACATACTAGTTAAAAATTTAAAAAAAAAATATAAAAAAATAAAAAATTTACCAACAAATTCTCTGATTTCAGGTTATATCACAAAAAATTAAACATTTCCAATGTGAAATGGGTTATTTCCTATAAGTCCAACATAAACAAAGGGGAACTACTCTTGACTGATAAATTATTTATTGATCTACTAGAAAAAAAGAAGACAGGGTTAGGGTTAGGGTTTAGGGTTAGTTTAATGGGAAAATAAATAATTTATCAATCAAGAGTGGTTCCCCTTTGTTTATGTTGGAGTTATAGGAAATAACCGTGAAATATATTCTTTGGTCATCATAGACAATGATAGTGATAATGCTACAGAGAAGTATTTCCTGAAGAGGACTTACAGTGCCAAATGGCAGAGTTTGACATTTTTTTTTAAATATTTTTTTTTTTAATATTTACTTGTATTTATTTTTTTATTACTGCATAATTTTTAAATAACTATTTTTTGTTTGTTTGTTTACAATCTTTCATTATTAGATTACTAAAGAAAAAAATAACAAGTTTTTGTATTTTTGTTGTTTTAACATTTTTCAGACAAAACAGACATAAATTGCATTGTAATGGAATAGTCCACACTCCCTCTCACCCATGTGTTGTAATGGAATAGTCCGCACTCCCTCTCACCCATGTGTTGTAATGGAATAGTCCACACTCCCTCTCACCCATGTGGTCTGACTATATATATATATATATATATATATATAGTGAGCTGGGCTGGCTTCAAGGATTAGTATCTTAAATCTACGAATGTGTTGACTGGTTCTTCCACCTGACTACAACCATGTCTGATTGTATCCCTTTTAAGGACACAACAAATTGACTATAAAACAAATCAGCCTGTTTATGTGACATGTGGGGCCGTATTTATAAGTTGGGCGTGCATGGAGTTCAATTGAAATGAATGATGAAAAAAGTTCCATTCATTGATGAAAAAAAAAAAAAAAAAAAAAAAAGTCTTAGAGAAACAAGGAATATCAGGAATCAGTTTGAAACTGAGGATTCTTCAGATTCTGATTTAGTTATTTGCTTGTGCCGTTTGTCCATTGCTGCTAGGGTGAGGCTCAGATGTTGAAGAAGGGGACGGTGACACTGCAGAATCCAGGGTTCTTGATGAGGTACTGGCTGTATCCTGACTGAGGGTCTCATCATCTTCGCCATTTTCAAGAACATTCAAGTACACGTTGCTGCAGGCTACAAAAAAGAAAAACATGTGACAATTTGAAAAAATTGGAAATTAAAAATCAGGAAGAAAGATTATTTGGATAACTGAAAAATGTTTAATATACTCAGGGATGCTGATAGGTATGTGTCCTGCATCCCCGACGAACAAAAATCTAAAAGGATGCAGTAAAATCATATCCATGCGTCCCAGTGTTTTTCGTTTTTCTTCCCCCACCATTTCAAGCTAACTGTAAATACATTTCAATAGTTTCTTAGAAACGGATTACACAGGATAGGTTACACGGTAGAAGTAAGACGTTTTTAGTTGGGACCCATAAATTTTCCCAGGGACTCATTCAAAGCAAATAGGTGCATCCCAGGACTCACTAAAATAAAAAGTTATCCGCATCACTGTATACTTCAAGAATATAAATTTGCGAGCGGATTTTAATGGGAAGTTGAAGAATGTAAAAAAAAAAAAAAAAAAAAAAGTTTTAATGAGAATCCAACCAAATAGCTTTGCTATTTAAAGGCTTAAATGAAAAGGTTTTGCTATTTAAAGGCTTTGCTATGAAAGGCTTTAATGAAAAGGCTTTGCTATGGAAAGGCTTTAATGAAAAGGCTTTGCTATGGAAAGGCTTTAATGAAAAGGCTTTGCTATTTAAAGGCTTTAATGAAAAGGCTTTGCTATTTAAAGGCTTTAATGAAAAGGCTTTGCTATTTAAAGGCTTTAATGAAAAGGCTTTGCTATTTAAAGGCTTTAATGGAAAGGCTTTGCTATTTAAAGGCTTTAATGGAAATATTGAATAATGAAAAGTTTAAATAACATTAAATATTAAATCTAACAGAAGGAAAATATGAAATAAAATTAATACAAAAATAGCAAGGCTATTGGCAACACAGTTGTGTTTGTTGAGCTAAGAATATGTTATATACCATATCTATGAACATTAATAGGTATGCCCTAATCCTCATAAATATGGGAGTATTATACTAACTGAGTAGTCTGATACCACTTTCTTCATGCCGCTGACAAATATTGTATTTTGTTAACGTTATAAAGATTCCATTTCATTTTCAACCTTCATTTGGTTATTTCTCATTTAGTAACCTGTTATAGGTGATATAACCTATGGACATAAATGGAATGCGCTGACTACTACTATAAGTAGCAGGAACAATTGTGGCTTGACACGAAGCAATGCGAGTCAGCTCGTAACTGTATGGTCGGACGCAATCTCCACTTTCTTTGCTGTAATTTCTACTCCTTGTTGTTTAATACATTTGTATCCATTGTTACCAGTGGTTTGTCTTATTTTTTACCCTTAAAACCCCCATTTTGCCTTAAAACCCCCATTTTGCCTTTTTTACCCTTAAACCCCCATTTTTCTTATTTTTACCCTTAAAACCCCATTTTGCCTTATTTTTTACCCTTAAAACCCCCATTTTGCCTTATTTTTTACCCTTAAAACCCCCATTTTGCCCATTTTGCCCTTTTTTTTACCCTTAAAACCCCCACAACAAAACCTTTGTTAAATTACAACAGAATATTAGATATTGGGGGGGGGGGATATTTTTAAATTTTAAAAATAATTCATTAGTACATGTGTAATTATTATGAAAAGCCATTTTTTGATATTAAAAAAAAATGTGTAAAAAAAAACTTGAGCACCTGATTATTTCACTAAGTTATATCAATAGAATTTATCAATATTTCAAGTTCAAAGTTAAGAAGAGTCAGAAACAAGATAATAAAATTGGGTCACTTAACAAAGAATAAACTCACTAACAACAGCTTGCAAAATTAACCCCTCATTATCAATATCATGTTACAAAAAGTGCCAGTTTAAAGTTCAAAGTAGAAGATAAACATTAAATATTGGTAACAATCAAATACATAAAAATAACACTAGATTTCACAATAAATTTCATGAAATTCGAACAAATAAAAAATAACACTAGATTTCACAATAAATTTCATGAAATTTGAACAAATAAAAAATAACACTAGATTTCACAATAAATTTTAAAAAAAAATAACACTAGATTTCACAATAAATTTCAAATAAAAAATAACACTAGAGTGAACGAATAAAAAAAAATAACACTAGATTTCACAATAAATTTCATGAAATTTGAATGAATAAAAAAATAACACTAGATTTCACAATAAATTTCATGAAATTTGAATGAATAAAAAAAATAACACTAAATTTCACAATAAATTTCATGAAATTTGAACAAATAAAAAAAATAACACTAGATTTCACAATAAATTTCATGAAATTTGAACAAATAAAAAAAATAACACTAGATTTCACAATAAATTTCATGAAATTTGAACAAATAAAAGAATAACACCAGATTTCACAATAAATTCCAATAAATTTGAACAAGTAAAAAAAATAAAAAAATAATTTTAATTACTATAAAAATGGACAAAATTTATATTGTTTTGTCATTTGGATTGTTGTCCTCATCTTTATTGTAATATACACAATATTTTGGCCGATGTGTCCTTCAGTCTTCTTCAACTCGGGAACCTTCCCGAACTCGAGTGAAACAAGAAACACCCGAAGAAAGCCAGAGGGTACATCGACTGAAATGTTGTGTATATAACAATAAAGATGAGGACAACAAATTATCAAGCATCATTTTAAAAATTCAGACAAATGGAAGAAACATATTTTTCTTTTCTTTTTAAATTGAAACTGATACAAAACATAAATTATCCCATCTACAGTAATTTACGGCATGTATATATCATGTATAGGGCCGGGTTAGCTCAGTCGGTAGAGCGTTCGGCTAGAAACCACAAGGTTCCTAGTTCGATACCAGCCCTCACCAACTATGATGTAGGTGTATGAGTAGCACAGGGATTTGTGCAGTAAAGTAAGGAGCTGATGGTAGGTGTGGCGCTCCACCTCAGACACAAAAACAATCTCCTAGTGCTAGTGAAAAGGGGATAGACTACCTCGCTGATAGGCTGATACCTGCTTTAGGCCGCCCCAACGACTTTACTGTAAAGTAAAAGTAATCAGAATTTTTTGCCAGATGCCCCATACTTGTGACCTTGTGTCACATCCTACCCATGGTGAACAGGTTGGGTAAAAAACTACAGTAATTGGACTTTCACCTAATTTGACTAAATGTGCAATGGGTTTTATATGTACTAACAAATGGCATTTATCAGTCAAGGGATATCTAATTTACATAATTTAAAAAGTTTTTAATGAATAACTACATTATCAATTTGTAATTCTATTGTTGAATATTCCCAGGCTATTTCCTATAAGTCTAACATAAACAAAGGGGAACCACTCTTGACTGACAAATTATTTATTTATTCTCCCATTATTCTAACCCTAACCTCATCTTATTTTTTCAATAGATCAATAAATAAATAAATAATTCATCAGTCAAGAGTGGTCTCCCTTTGTTTATGTTAGACTTATAGGAAATAACCTATACCCATATAATAATGTAATGTAATTTATTGTGTACAGTGCTCAGGTGCACCACAACTCATCAAAGTCTCATGTCAAGTACACAGAATAATGTTGTGTCAGGAACATGAACAGTTTACAGTAGTAATATGCATGTATGTGTGTGCATGTGTATGTGGAGAGTGGCATCAGGTATAGTGTTGGCGGACTACAGGAAGCATGGAGGCTTTGAAAGATTCAGTGCTCCGGCAGCCTACAACAGACGCAGGCAGTTTATTCCATGTCTCCGCAATTCTGAGCGTGAAAAAATGTTTCCGAAAGTCACGTGAACAGTGCTGTTTTCTGACTTTGTAGGCATGCCCGCATGTATTGGAGAGATGGATATCAAAAAGGTGCTCACGGTTGCTGTTGTTAAGATGATTAATGACCTTATGAGCATTTACCAGGTCAGTTGCCAGACGCCGAAGTTTCAACGAATCCATTCCCAGGGCTGTGAAACGTTCAGAGTATGGCAGATTCCTGATGGAGGGTACTCGTTTGGTTGCACGTCTCTGTACAGTCTAGGAGGTTAATATTCTGAGCAAGATAGGGGTTCCAGACTGGTGATGCAAACTCCAAGTGTGGCCGTACCATAGCTTTGTACAGCTTCAAATAAGCAATAGTTTTGGGAATAACTTTTTTTAAGAAAAATATTAAAAAAGAAAAACTTCTAAAAAAACAATTTGTTTTTATTAGTTTTGTGCGTGTGTGCATGTGTATAATTATGTTGTTTACAGGCATGTGTATGTTTGAAAGATTCAGTGCTTTGGCAGCCTACAACAGATGCGGGCAGTTTATTCCATGTCTCCGCAATTCTAAGCGTGAAAAAATGTTTCCGAAAGTCACGTGAATTTACATTTTTGCATTTCATTTTGCATTTCAAATCTATTGCTCTTATAATCATATGTCTCACAAAATATCTACATTTTTAATGTTTAAATCTATATATCAATACGTTTGTTCCTACATCTTCTGTCCATTATCATCTTGCAACACCCTCTGGTTAAAAATGAGACCGTTCAAATTGTCCAAGATGAAATGCAAAAATGTAAATACTGATTATCTAGTGTCGCTTATCTGCTGAATTCTTATTTTTATGAGCGTTGTCACCTCAGCTAAATAATGGACTATTCCGTTTTTATTATAAAGAAAGAAAGAAAGGACATACTGCATATAAAAAATATGCTAAGAAATAAAGAAAGAGAGAGGGGGGGAGAACTAAAAAAAAAAAAAGAATAACACTAATCTGTTTCAATCGATGATGAAAAGAAGGAAAGAAAAAAAAGTGAGAGAGAGTTAAATCAAGATTATTATACTTTTTACATATTGATCAATTTGCAATAGCTCTTAAGTAAGCATATCAAACGTTGTAATAATTAGATTATCATACTGTGGTATATCCACAGGTCCTGCTGGTCTTATATAATTCTGTAGTTTTCTCAATATTTTAAAAAGTGTTCTTTCTTGAATGTATGAAATTAAAGTGCACATCACATAATTGCGTCCTGGCCTTTTGCCCTAAAAAAAACAGTAAGTGGTGCCTGCTAAAAATCCAACCGGCACTAATATTGAACTCCCTTGCTGTTTGAAGGCGTTTTTCCCGAAAAGTTAATGCGATATGAAAGCGATATTTTACCCCTCCCCCAAGTCTTTTCTTGACAAGTAAATATAAATATCTTAACCCCACCCATCTTTAAAATATTTTTTTTAGTAGTTTGAAAAAAAATGGACTCTCTCGTTGATTTTTTCAACACATGAGTGTTCATCCAGTGAACAACCAACACAGTGTTTTGTTTATAGTGGTGAAGGCTTGTGTTGGACCATTCCGCACTTTTTGGCACAGTCGATAGGAAAGAATTGGTGCATCAAGGAATGCCACAAACCAAATCAATGACTGACCTCAGGATTTTTGAATTCAGAGTTTCCTTCTCTTAGACTGGTTACCTACCCAAGGTTAAAGAGCCTAGTCTATCCTACAATTTTACCCATAGCTGGAGGGAGAATATAGTAGTTTGAAGGTGTCACAAAAACAATCAAGACACTAAACAAACAAATAAAAAATCAGAATATTTAGATATTTTTAAAAATTTTAATTGAAAAAATATATCACGTCATTTTAATTAAATTTTTTTTTTCTTCAGTATTTTTATTTTATTTCAGTTAAAAAAAAAACTGTTGTGTATTTTAAAATAAATATAACCAAGTAGTAGTGCAGGTTGGATTTTGAGCAGACACCACTTGGCATTTTTTAGGGCAGGAGGCCAGGATGCATATATGTGATAATACCCAAAAACTAATATTTTTTTTTTTTTTACTTACCTGAAAATGCATCAGGATAAATTTTACTTAATCTTTGTTTTAAATTTCTGAAAAAGATTCAAAAGAAATTCAAGAAAACATGTTGAGAAAAAAAGGCAAATATTTGCAATTCAACAAAATCTGTTTTAGTAAATCATTTGGACCAAGTAACAAATAAGCACCCCAATTCATTAACTTAATGAAAGGTTCATATTTTATCTCATCACCAGTAAGTTTCATTTTCAAATATTTGAAAATAAACAAACAGATGATTTTTGCAATTATATTGTAACTGACAAAAACAAATTTTACAAATTGTGTGATACTATTTCTGAACGACATCCTTTTATCTAAATAAGCATAAAAATATTTTGTAAATAAAAACTGTATCTTTATTTAAATAAACATAATTGCATTTCTCTTCAGATTAAATAAAAACTATTTTAGTATAAAAACGTCTTTCGTCTTTTTTTAAATCATCCTAAGTGTTAAAAAATATTCATAAATTTCTGATTAAAAAGTATTTATTTAAAAAAAAGATTTTGCTATTGAATTTTAAACTCAAAGAGGATTTGGAATAATCTTGAATATTCTGTTAAACAAACAAGTAACAAACAAGAACAATAAAATAAAAAGCCGATCCAAAAAGCAGATCTGATCACAATTTTTATATCGATTTCAGTATTTTTCCATTGGTTTTGGTTTTTAATTTAGCATTTTTTCTCGTTAAGGGTTGGTTGTTTGGATTTTGTTATATACCCTACCCATGAACATTAATGGCTATGTCTCAATCCCCATATACCCTACCTATGAACATTAATGGCCTACCCTATATGAACATTAATGGCTATGTCCCAATCCCTTATACCCTACCATGAACATTAATGGCTATCCCAATCCCCATATACCCTACCATTAATGCTATGTCCCAATCCCCATATCCCTACCTATGAACATTAATGGCTATGTCCCAATCCCATATACCCTACCCATGAACATTAATGGCTATGTCCAATCCCCATATACCCTACCCATGAACATTAATGGCTATGTCCCAATCCCCATATACCCTACCATGAACATTAATGGCTATGTCCCAATCCCCATATACCCTACCCATGAACATTAATGGCTATGTCCCAATCCCCATATACCCTACCCATGAACATTAATGGCTATGTCCCAATCCCCTATACCCTACCATGAACATTAATGGCTATGTCCCAATCCCCATATACCCTACCATGAACATTAATGGCTATGTCCCAATCCCCTTATACCCTACCCATGAACATTAATGGCTATGTCCCAATCCCCATATCCCTACCTATGAACATTAATGGCTATGTCCCAATCCCCTATACCCTACCATGAACATTAATGGCTATGTCCCAATCCCCATATCCCCTACCTATGAACATTAATGGCTATGTCCCAATCCCCTTATACCCTACCCATGAACATTAATGCTATGTCCCAATCCCCATATACCCTACCTATGAACATTAATGGCTATGTCCCAATCCCCATATACCCTACCTATGAACATTAATGGCTATGTCCCAATCCCATATCCCCTACCTATGAACATTAATGGCTATGTCCCAATCCCCATATACCCTACCTATGAACATTAATGGCTATGTCCCAATCCCCATATACCCTACCATGAACATTAATGGCTATGCCCAATCCCCATATACCCTACCATGAACATTTAATGGGTATGTGTCCAATCCCCATATACTCTACCCATGAACATTAATGGCTATGTCCCAATCCCCATTAATGGCTATGTCCCAATCCTCATAAATGCACGAGTATTATGCTGACTGAGTAGTCTTATACCACTAGCAGTGATTTACCTTTCTTCATGCTACTGGCGAGTATTGTATTTTGTTAATGTTATAAAGATTCCATTTCATTTCCAACCTCCATTTTGGTTATTTCTCATTTACTAACCTTTCTTAGGTTACAGCAATTTTTACGGCATGTCAACCCTTATTGGGTCATTTTATACCGAAGATGTCTTTGTTTTATTCATTCTAGATGGGTACTCATTTTTTTCTATTTAACATGGGACCCTAGCAGGTACTACCAATCCGGGTCAGAGTTGACCTGGGAGTAATAGTGACGAAGAGGTACTCCACATTCGCCAGACCTTCAGAATTGGAACTTCACCATCAGATAGAGTTTAATGTCATACCCAAGACACTAAGACACTCAGCCACCGCCTTCTAGCACCCATATGATAAAAAGAGTTATGGTTTGCTATAAGGGCAATAGGGTTGGGACAATCATATAGGTGCTAGGGCTTGACGTGACTATCCGGTTGATAGGAGGGGGCCTCTTTGACTGCTTGTCCAGCCTAAGTAAGGGTTTGGTTTGGTTTGTTTTATGGCATATCAACCTCAGTGGGTCATTTAATGCCGACCAAATTTTGAAATAAAATTCATTCTTAATGGATACTCAATTATTTTCATAAACTCACATTTTTCTATTTAACCCATAGATGGGATCCAAACAGGTACTACTGCTCCGGGTCAGAGTGGACCTGGGAGCAATGGTGATGAAGGGGTGCTCCACATTCCCCAGACCTCCAGAACTGGAACCTCACCATCAGATAGAGTTTAACGTCATACTCAGGACATGAAGGCCCTCAGTTATCGCCTTCTAGCACCCATATGATAAAAAGGGATTGGGGTTGCCATAAGGGCAATAGGGCTGGGGGCAATCATATAGGTGCTAGGGCTTGACATGGCCAGCCAATTCCTAAGTAAGGGCCAAAGTGGAGTGTTGCAGGTTATGGACTGCTCAGCCACCAGGGTTCCGTCCCTCAGCATCACGGGTCACCTTCCTGATGGCCAACAGGTGGCCCCATTGGGGGAGAGTCTTACCCCTCCGCAGAGGTGCAGTCGGTGGATTCTAAAGATCCAGCTGACAGGGCTAAAAACTTGTGGTAGAGAAATTCTTTTGAAACTTACCGAATTCTCTTAAACACAGTGTCCAAATCTTTCTTCATCTCGTACAGAAGTAACGTGTCTTTTTTAAACTTATGACAGGTGGCTTCGTAGCGCGATGAGGACAGCAGGTTAAAGTTTATCAACATTTCATTGGTCTTTTCATAGCGCGATAACCTGAAAAAAAAAAAAAAAAGGAAAAAATAAAAATAAAAAAAATGAATAAATAAGAGGTTTCATGCAAACACTTAAAAAAAAAAAAAAAAAAAAAAAAAAAACGAGATTTAAAATTAAAAAAGAAATTGGAGGATCCTATATGATGAAAAAGATTGACACTTGCCATAATGACAATAGGGTCAGGGCAATCAGACAGGGTGCGGCATAAGTAACGCCCCTTTTATTTCATATTGTAGCGTAGTTTCGTATTTGCCTGGGAGAGTTGTCTGCCCGGTTTAGTTTGCTGGTGCCCGCTAGGGGGCTAGTATTTAAGCGCCGGGTTCAAACCCTTTCGGCCTCTTTTCAAGTTCCAGTAACTACGAGACACATGGAGTAGAAACGGTCTACTCCTTCTTGTTGGGGCTTTGGCCCCACTTACATTACTGTAAGTTTCTTCACAGCATGACTATCCCTAGTCTCATGTCTGTACTTTTATATGTTATCTTGTACCATTCATGAATGTGTATTTATCGTTCTAATTGTATCTATCTTTTTACCTATGTACTTTGTATCTCGTCATATCCATGTGCTGTACTATATTAAATGTTTTGTCCGTTACCTTCGTCGGAGTTTTGTATTCAAAGTATATATATATAACTTTGAACCCTTCTTACAATATCTTATAATGTCTATTTTCTTTATTATTTTCTTTAATCAATTTGCTAAATCTTCATTTTTTTTCAGACATTTTATACAACCATAAGATTAACAAAGGAACAGAGAGTAAAATCAATTTAATTGTACATTCAAAACAATCAAAAAAAGTTTTAATTTTGTTCCACTTAAACAAAGGGCGTTATTTATGCCGCACCCTGTATAATGGAATGATCCATCTTCCCTGCACCTCAGCAGTGGTGGTGTGCTATCGACTATTTAAGTACACATATCCCTCTGTGTGGGACTTATGTGAGGACTCTTCTCATAATACTCCCATGATCTTTCTGACCGTCATTTTTTTATCTCATAAAATAAAATAGGGGGGGGGAATAGACCTCGTAAAAAAGTATTTCCCCTAATATATTTTAGAAAAAAAACTATTTCATAGGTATTTACATCCATGGTAAACATTTATGGAAATTTTGTGAAAATCAGATTATTAATTGATTTTTCTTTGGAATTTTAAAAAATCCTCTTATCGAACTTTTTTTAGCTACGTTAAATTTCAGTTGATTTAACAGTGCAAAAATGAAAACATTGTTTTCTGTCATGAGGAGGACTTGCAAGAGATGATAGGGGCAAGAGAGAGGGAGTCATGCGAATCCATGCTGTCAGCACAGCATGGTGATGATAGTCACACAACAGGTTCTCTGCTAGAATGTTGGAAAATTTCAATTCAAAGTTCAATTGTGATATATTTTCATGTAAGAGAATATCAATGGTGGTGGAGAATTTATTGGGATAGTATTCTTTATCACCCCCCACTCCCACCCCACCCATCTTGTTGATGATGGCAGTGAGGAGAAATTGTAGAAGTATATTTTTCTTTGCATACAAGCAACTTCTCCTCTTTACCTTTTTCTGTCTCTTGTCTTTTTTCTCTCTCTCTCTTCTTTACCTCTCTCTCACTCTTTACCCCTCTCTCACTATTTCCTCTTTTCTTTCTTCTCTGCCTTTCTCTTTTTACCTCTTTACTTTTCTTTACCTCTCTCTGTCTCCCTCTCTCTCTTTAACTCTTTCTCTCTTTAACTCTTCTCTCTTTAACTCTTTCTGTCTTTACCTCTTTCTCTCTTTACCTCTTTCTATAACTTTCTCTCTTACCTCTTTATCCCTATCCCTCTCTCTTTCTCTTTCTTTACCTCTTTCTCTCTTTCTTGTGAAATTGGAACCTGGTTCCGTATATTAGCCACATGCTGAGAAGTGTCGACATGACTTCAGTTAAAATCCATTTCCAAGTTTCATCACATTATTCTGTTTTTTATGGCCTCCTTACACCTACACTATATTAACCTCTCTTCTCTACACTTGCACTCTCACAAAATGAACACTAAAAAGTTATTCTTTACAGAAAGAAGAAAAAAAAGGAAGGGAGGCTTTGAATGGTAATGAGAAATGTGATTGCTAAATAACAATTTCAGTATTTACTAGATAAGGCTTGATATGAAGATTTTGATATTTCGGACTGTTGTCCTCATCTTTATTGTGGGTATGTATAAACACAAATGTTCAGGCCACTGTAACCTCAGGCCCTTGTTTAGGTGGGTGGTGGTTTTTTTTTAATTACCTTAAAATAAGTCATCATCAGACAATAACCTTGAATTCAAACGTGGTTTCAAAGATTATTTTAAGGTAATTAAGAAACACCTAAAATAGACCCAAGGTATAGTGGCCTGAATATTGTGTTTATACATAACACATAAAGATGAGGACAACAGTCCGAAATATCAAAATTATTTTACAATTCCTGTGTTATCCGAGTATGGTAATGACCCAACCTTGGGAAATCAATTTAATAGTTTGACAGTTGATCAAAAGAAGGCGTCAAAGAACTTTGAAGATCTCATTCAAAAAGATGACGTCAAACATCTGAGTAAGGCTGGAGGATTATAGCAGCCAAAACGTTGTGTTAATAAACTACCACAATAAAGATGGGACAACAGTCCGAAATATCAAAATTATTTTACAATTCCTGTGTATCCGAGTATGGTAATGACCCCAACTGGGAAATCAATTTTAATAGTTTGACAGTTGATCAAACAGGCGTCAAAGAACTTTTGAAGATCTATTTCAAAAGATGATGTCAAACATCTGATAAGGCTGGAGGATATACAGCCAAAACGGGTTGTGTTTAATAACTACCACAATAAAGATAGTTTGAAAAATCAAAAATTATTCCCATCAATTCTCATCTCAAAAATACAAATAATTATTGTCTTTCTTCATTTCTGTATTGTCTTGTTTGTTTTCTTGTTGTTTAATGGCATGTCAACTTTCATTGATTATTTTAGTGCCAAAGTCATCCTTGTGTAGAAGAACAGTCCCTAGGGTCCCATCTATGGGTTAAATAGAAAAATGTGTTTATAAACAAAAATTGAGTATCCATTAGGAATTAATTTATTTCAGAACTTTGTCGGTATTAATTGACCCACTGAGATTGATATGTCTTAAAACGAAAATAAAACAAACCAAACCAAACTAGCCCTATTCGGCATACATGTCCGGTATTTTAAACTTTGGAACCCTCCCCCTCTTATCTCGGTGTTCTGGGGTGGTGCCAAAAGTCAGCAATCTCTTATACCCTTTTTTTTTTTTTTTTTTTTTTACTGCTTAATAAGACAAATGTGGGGCAGATTTTACATTTAATTAAATTTCTTGAAAGAATTTCCATCTGTATTCTCCACCCATTCCTGCTGTTAACAGTTACTCCATTAGCCCCCCCCCCCCCAAAAAAAAAAAAAAAAAACCCGGAAAGATCACAGCTAGTGGAGGTATGTAATTTTTTTTTTCTCCTGTGTAAAAAGCTCATTGTTGGTTACCATGGTTCCCGCTGAAATGAGGGCTCTAACTCTTGAACCATGTCTAATAAGATGATGATGAAGAAGCAGAGAAACGTAAAAGTTTTGTTTTTTTTGTTTTTTGTCATTTCTCCATCTTCCTTATCAACACCCTAAACTGACCCACCTCCCCCCGCTCACCTCTTGGACTACTTTTTACTTCAGCAGTTTAACTGAATACCTACCTTTGATTACCTTTTTGTTCTTTCTTTTTCTGCAACCATACCCAATTCTATCTACATCTTGGGTGTTCATACAATTGTTTTTTTTGTTTGTTTTTTACTTACTTTCTAACTGGATTGTTCTGTTTTGTCTTTTTCTACACCCCTATAAACCCCCCCCAAAAAAAAAAATCAACCTTTTCATTCCACTTGTTGGTTTTCAAATACTTTTTTTTTTCTATGCGATTCTTTCAATTGTGAATTATTAGCTTCTTTTGGTCTTCGCTTCTATCAACATACTATTTATTTTATTTGCTAAATTCAGACCCTGCTTTTTTTTTTCTTTTTTTTTTCTTTAAAACCTCCTCCTCCTCCTGTTTTTCTAGAACTCTTTTATAACATTTGTTTCCATTTTTCCGGGCCGTTGGAAACCTTGGAATTAATTAGGAGTTGGCAATATAAGTAACCAGATCATTTATCCCCAGAGATATCAGTATGCAGATGGCATCAGTGCTTAAAGTTGTTTTATTTTAATCATTAGATTCTTTCTTTATAATTAAGAAACTCTGTTAACTTTCCAACACTATATTTTATGGGTCATGCTATTAGTAAGGTCAACAAAAAAAATCTCCACATCTTATCAAAATGGAGATTTGGTGTCTGTTTGTCTGTAACCAAAACTATGTCACAGTAATTTCAGGAATTATGTAACTTTATCAATGAGCATTCAGTTTATAGTCAATATTATTACTACATTAAATAAAGTGAACACTCTATTATATGTATATGTTTTGTAGTAGTACGCAACAAAGGATTGTCTACTGTACTTTTTAAAACAAGTTTTAATAAATATATGTACAGTATTATTGATTTATATATGGTTTGTTTTATTCTAATATATATTTAAACTTATCTAATGTATAGAATTTTATGAGAAAATTTTTTAGAAACAAAATATCATCATATAAACTTGTCTTATTATAATGGAGATTCGGTGTCTGTTTGTCTGTAACCGAAACTACGGTACTGCTTACTTAATGATCTAACATGATGTAGGCCATTTTAGCTCTCTCTCTCTCTCTCTCTCTCTCTCTTTCTGTCTAGACCATTTCCTACCTCTCCTTAACAGCTGATATATACTTTATTCTATATCATTTGATACACCAACCTTCTTTGTTCAACAAGGAAATAGCCAAAGATGAAACAACAATAATATTCAATGTTTGCTTTTAATTATTTTGTAGACTGAAACAACTTTATGCTCTTGTGTTATATCATCTCTTTCCTGTCTAACAAGTTTTTATCTACCTTGATTTTCAGGTACTTCTCAATTAAGGATTCACTTAAAATTATGTGTTGCAAAAAAGAAAAAAAAGAAAGAAAAAAAGAAAGAAAAACCTGGTGTGAATTAAATTGAGAATTAACTGGGGAAGTTCATTAATCTAGATCTAATTAATATCTAAATAAAAATGGAATTTTAGTTGATTTTAGACAACCTCAATATTAAGGACTAGTTGTAGCACTTATGAAATATAATAAAATTTCTTTAAAAAATCTGTTTAAATCTTTAAAAAAAAATTCAATATCAATACAGATAAATAAAAAAAATAAACTGGAAGTGGGGGTCACCATAATGAATAATCTATCCATATTCTATATGGAGGTGAGTGGTGTAATGGTTAGTCATAGGAAATGGACTTGTTGACCTGAGTTCAAATCCTGGACAAGGCTGTTTGCGTTTCACATAGTGAAAAAGGTATGAATCCATATATTCCCCCTCCAGTTATGGGTAAATAGTAGGGTAGACTGGACTCTTTAACTTTGGTTAGGTAACCAGTCTAGGAGAAGGAAAACTCTGAATTCAAACCTGTTAAACTCCGCTTAAGAAATTGACCTTGTGTTGCATCCTGTTCATGCAGAGGGGTTGGTAGATATATATATCCATCTATTCATGTATAAAGGGCAGTTGATGTGTATGTATGTATGTATGTATGTATGTCCAGAGGAAACTATGAAAATAAAACAATTAACAACAAAGTAAATATATATACACATTAAATATCACTGGTCCTTGCTTTTTGTGCAAAAGTTATGAAAATTTGACATACATAGAAATAGCATTGAAATTCTACTTAAAATGTCCAGCATTTCAAAATCTCAAAATTAAACAAAACAATAAACCAGGGTTTTTGCCCTCTACCTTGGCAAAGCTGGGTAGTCACTTCTAGTACATATGTAAAGGGCAGACAGTGTGTATGTATGTATGTATGTATGTATGTATGTCCAGAGGAAACTACAAAAATAAAACAATTAATGACAAAGTAAATTTATATACACATTCACTATCTCCAGAGCTTGCTTTTTGTGCAAAAATAACAAAGATTAATAACGAAAATGTGTTTAAAAAAATGAATACCCAACAAGAATGTTAAAATGTCTTCAGCATGAAATAACCCAACAAGGGTTGACATGCCATAAAACCCAACCAATCAACATCTGGCATGTTAACCACTACACCACAGAACTTCCTCTAAGTAGGTTTTAAAATGACAAATGATATGCAAAATAAAAATGTTACCAATTTAAGATGTGTTAAACAAATGTGTTGATGACATTTTTTAAAACTGTCTCAACTTCCTGTTTACTCATCCCCCCCCCCTTTGTTATCCCAGAACAAAGTCATGAGAATCATGCTACACATGTTTCTCTCCTTATAAAGTAAAAGTAAAGTTGTCAGGGTGGCCTAAAGTTGGTATTAGCCTGACAGCGAGGGAGTCTATCTCCTTTTCACTAGCGCTCTAGACCAAGGAGATTGTTTTGGTGTCTGAGGCGGAGCACCACACCTACCATCAGCACCCCACTTTTACACACAGATCCGTGTGCTACTCGTATGCTAAGTTGGTGAGGGGTGGCCTAAAGTTGGTATCAGCCTGACAGCGAGGGAGCCTATCCCCTTTTCACTAGCGCTCTAGACTAAGGAGATTGTTTAGGCATCTGATGCTCCTCACTTTACCACACAGATTCCTGTGCTACTTATAAGCTGAATTGGGGAGGGCCAGTATTGAACTCAGAACCTTGTGGTTCCAAGTCAGCACCCTACTTTACCACACAGATCCCTGTGCTACTCATATGCTAAGTTGGTGAGGGGTGGCCTAAAGTTGGTATCAGCCTGACAGCGAGGGAGCCTATCCCCTTTTCACTAGCGCTCTAGACTAAGGAGATTGTTTAGGCATCTGATGCTCCTCACTTTACCACACAGATTCCTGTGCTACTTATAAGCTGAATTGGGGAGGGCCAGTATTGAACTCAGAACCTTGTGGTTCCAAGTCGGATGCCCTACTGACTGAGCTAAGTCGGCCCTATTCTCTCCTTATAAACAAACGCGTTTAAGCCTTTGATGATTGATGTTGCCTTGTTAGCTGGGGATGTATAATTTGCTGACTGCATCCCTACAGAGGGGTAAGGGCTCCCAAATTGTGTTGGCTGAGCAGTCTCTGACCTGGGTACTAAGTGACTTGCAACACTTCACTTGAGTCCTTACTTAGGCTAGATGGACTGCCTGCTTAATCGGCTGGTCATGTCAAGCCCTAGCAACCACCAGTATTTATTAATATACATGAAGTTAATGAAAATTATTTCTACCGATTTATCAATTAAACAAAACAGAACTCTAACAGTCTTTATATATGTATGTACTTACATCAATAAAAATTTCCTTTCTTAAAGTGGGTTGTGCTGATGGCCTGGTTAGTAGAGATTCTAACTGAAATTTGGTAGGTAAAGAGTAAACCACGCGCATGGGAGAAACCAGTTAAGCAGACACAAAATATGTCTCACCCCTATGGTATAATTCTAAGTTAACTCTATGTAACTTTACCCAGGGTTCATCTGACCACATGATTTTTTTAGCCAATCACAGTGAAGGCTGCTGCCAATAAATCCCTATGAAGTTACTTTGTGTGATTTTTCATTAACCATTTTTTAAAATTTAAATCTAACTAAACTTCATTACAAAAATGATAGTCCATGCCTATTCATTATGTAACACCATTTATATGTGGTCCACTTTGTCCTGGAGTGGTAGTACCTGTTAGGGTCCCATCTATAGATTAAATAGAAAATTTATGCGTAAAACACAAACTTAGCAATATGTGAAATGCAACCAGCCCTGTTCAGGATTTGAACTTGTGTTGCCGTGTTCATTTCTACAATGATAGCCATTACACTATGAGTGCCCCCTAAATCATATTTATTGTACAGCATAATATTTAGTAGTCAGCTGACCATCTATTATACTTGTACTGCTTTTTTAGATTTATATATATATATATATATATATATATAATATATATTTATGCAAATGTACTTGTACTGCTTTTTTAGATTATATATATATATATATATATATATATATATATATCTTTTATGCAAATGTATCCACATATGCACTAACTAGTATACAATAGAGTCTGTTCTTCTATTTACCCATAGCTGGAGGAAGACTAGTTGGATTCATACCTTTCCCAAGGCTATTGATGCTATATGAAATGCAAACAGCCACATCCAGGATTAGAACTCGGGTCACGTGTCCAATTCCCACGACTATAAACCATTACACCACAAGTGCATACATTAGTTATAAAGCAATGGTACTGTTGGTCTTGGTATTCCTTTCAAGTGACATTCGTAATGAAAATCCTCTTATTCATATAAACCTTCACTTTGATATTTACACCAATGTCAGTTGGTGCCTTTGCCATCTCGCCTACTCAAAAAAATAAAAAAAGATAAATAAAAAATAAAAATGAATAAATCTCTAGTGTACCTGTAGATCTGGTTTCTCCACTATCTGAGGCTGCTGAAAGCAATCTGTTTTGTATCAATTTCAGGTGAGTGGATGTAGAGAATGATGATGATCTTGATGATGAAGATGGAGAGTGGACCTGGTGACCTAATCCGCTCCCTCAACACACAACAACCTCAGGGCTCAGCTCTTATTTCAAGCTACCCTTGACTGTCCTTGTTGACATAATGGCTAGGCAAGCGTATTTTGCATTGCTGTCAAGGTTGTCTGATTTTGCTGGTCATTGGACCAGCAAGAATAAATACAAGAATGCCTAAGGGGAGAGTAAGGTGTCAGGAGAGTTAGGGTAAAGACTAGCACTAACTGAATTTACACACTATAAAGTTTCCTTAGGTCTTGTCGCCCTCCCCATCTCCGCACAAGGTAAAGGGCTTTTGATGATTTTTCTTTCTGGTTCTCATTCTTCAGTTGCAAAACCCCGTAGACATTCCATAGATCCACAGACAAGCCAACATTTCTCTCTTCATTGCTTTATTATTATTTATTCATTACTTTGCCATATCCGCTCTTCCTTTGCCTCTTCTATCCGATGCCGCCGTTTCTTCCTTTGCCTTCTCCTATCCAATGCCATCTATCGCGACTGGACAGCCAGCTGTTTCCATAATAATCTGTGACATGGATCTTTTAGATCTTTCACAAACAACGAACAAAAAACAAAAAAAAAAAAAACCAAAAAAAAAACAGACAAAGAAAGAAGCTAAACTGCAAATAAACATTTGGTTATTTCCTATAAGTCTAACATAAACAAAGGGGAACCACTCTTGACTGATAAATTATTTATTCCATTAAACTAACCCTAAACCCAACCCTGTCTTCTTTTTTCTAGTAGATCAATAAATAATGTTAGACTTATAGGAAATGACCAAACATGATTATGTTAAAATGTCAATATGACTTCAAATTGATACATAGCATCTTCCCACCCACCCTCTCAGAATAAAAACATGTTGGCTTTGATTCTATTATTAAAATTGTTTATATATAACATGAAATCTGGAGGTGTATATTTTCTCATGAAAATGAAACCATGTTTATTATTGCTCCTTTTAATCTGGTTAATTGCCCATTTTTGGCAGGGCTTAGAATATGCTGACTGTATACTGCTGCTGGGGTGTCCTGCACTGATAGTGAGGCTCCACTTCTGGAGCTCTGGGGAGTATGGAGCACCCCTTCATTGCCATTACTCCCAGGCCCCATGTTGGCAGGGCTTAGAATATCATGACTGTATCCTCTGCAGAGGAATAAGATCCACCCACCAAAAAAGGGGGGTCCTGCATCTGATGGTGAGGCTCCACTTCTGAAGCTCTGGGGAGTGTGGGAGCACCCCTTCATTGCTATTACTCCCAGGCCCATGTTGGCAGGGCTTAGAATACACTGACTGTATCCTCTGCTATGGAATAAGACCCACCCACAAAGAAAAAGAGAGAGAGAAGTATCCTGCATTTAATGTTGAGGCTCCAATTCTGGAGCTCTGGGGATTGTGGAGTTCCCCTTCACTAACACTTACTCTCAGGTCCCACTCTAATCTGGAGTGGTAGTATCTGCAAAAAACTCTCAAGAAACACCTACATAAAAAATGTAAATATGAGCCTAAAGTGAACATGATTCCCTAAAACTCTATGCATAAGATAACCCTAGATGAGTTGGCATGCCATTAAAATTAATCAATTAATAATATGGGGAAGGATTATTTAGTTGTCTTATGAAGTTTTATAATTATTTTTCATCACCTCTTACAGGAGGGTCACCATGACATAATGGCAAAACATGCTGGACTGCAACATCGTAGGAAACGGAGTTCAAACTCTAGTAGCCCTATTATGTCTATTTTCGGACTAATACCCTTGGGAAAGGTATGAATCCTTTCATCTCCCCAGCCATGGGTTAAATTAATACCACTACTATTCTTCTACAAGGATGGCCATGGCATCAAATAATTCATAAGTTTAACTATGAACAAGTCTTCTTTCTCTTTCTCATGGTTATGAATTATTGTTTTTTTTTTATGTTTGTTGTTGTGTTATGTTTCATTTCAAAATTAAACATTCATGAATTCTTCATTTCTCAACAAACAAAACAAAACAATAAATATTTAGATGTACTTAGCAAATATATGCAACCTCTGGGTGCAAGTATTTAAGTTTTAATATAATAAAATATATCAAATTAGAAAGGGCTAATGAAAACTAAATAAGAACGCAGATAAAAAGATTTGAAACAGAGGAGGGTATAATCAAAGAAAAGAATACAACAACTGAAACTTACTCTTCCATCACTCCCATCTTGCTAAATTGTGCCTATTTAACTATTTAGTTAAAATAGGAAGTAAAGAATAAAATTACAGTTATTTCTTTCTTATTAATGGATTTCTTTTAAGATTTATCCCCGAGATTTTTGTTCATATTCATTAAGAGAAAACCAAACAATTAGAAATCAATAATACTAACCAAATATTTATTAAATCAAATTTAATATCAATATATGCAAATAAGCCTTCCCATTCACACAGTAAACCGCTATTTTTTGTATATATAAAAACAATTGCAATGTTATTAGTATGTAGATAAGCCGCAATAGTAAATAATATAAAACAATTTTATTAATAATGAGGTTTAAATAAAAATAAAATCATTGGGAATACTGACGTAAAACTAAAGGAATTGTGACTTTGAGAAGGAATGTAGTTGGTTACAGATATACAAACCAACAACATTCCATTATAAGAAGAAATTTCTAAATGCTGCTTTGATATTTGAATAAAAAGTTTTCTCATCTTTTTTTTTTTTTTTTTTTTTTTTAATATGAGGCATTTTAGCCATCTGTATCTTGGTTGTTGGAGCTTAAAATACATTGAATGGTATCCCTGGCAGAGGGGTATAACTCCCCCCCCCACACACAACACACACACCAAGCCCCCCAAAATAGTGCTGTCCTAGATATGATTCTAACCTGTCTTGATCGTGAGAGTCCAATTTGAGGAAGCCCAGGAGAGTGTGGAGTAGTCCTTCATTGTCTTTACTCCTAGGTCACTCTGACCTCAGAGTGGGTAGTACTGTAAGGCCGCATCTAGTGAGTCAAATATTATTTGTATTATATTATTTACCAACCCCTCTGCATGAGAACAGTGGGACACAAGGTCAATTCTAATTGGAGTTTAAACAGGTTTGAATTCAGGAGTTTTCCTTCTCCTAGACTGGTTGACTATACTGAGCTAAAGAACACATTCTGCCTTTACTATCTTACTCATTGATGGAGAGAAAATAGTTGGAATTCCTACCTTTCCTAAGGATATTAGAACTACTAGCAAATATATGCACCCTCGGTGCAAGTATTTAAGTTTTTAATGTAATGAAATATCGTATTAAGATTAGAAGGTCTAATAAAGCAAGGCCAGATAAAAAAGATATTTGTACAGAGTGAAGCTAACTATTATAGGAATAAAATAGAAACTGAAACTTGACTCTTCCATCACTCCCGTCTTTCATTGCTGTACATTTTACTTATTTAAACTATTAAGTGTAAATTAGGAAATTTAAGCAATAAAATTGACAGTTTATTTTTTCTTGTTAATTAGATTCTCATTTAGATTCATTGAAGAAATTTTTGGTTATATTCATTAAAATAAAAAACCAAACAATTAGAAATCCAATAATACTAGCACACATCTAATAAAAATCACATTTTTAATATCAATTGCAAATAGCCTCCCACACACTGCGAAACCGTATTTTTTGTATATATAAATACAATTGCCATGTTATTTGTATGTAGTATGGACAGACACTAACTCTCAAAGGTCTGAAGATTATTAATAATTCAAATTAATACTAAATAAAACATGAGAGAATGTGAGGTAATAACTATGTAATGTACGTCAAGTTAATATAGTTTCGGTACAGCTACAGGCGAAAACACACATCTCATTATAATAAGATGTGCAATGCCTTCACCAGTTTTGTTCCAGGGATTTGAACTCAAGATCGCGAAGTAATCACATTTCTACCAATTAACTATCTACACCACTTACATATATTTGTATTATGCATAGAAAAAAATACTTCGATACAAATAACTGTGAAATTATTTGTAGATATTAAAAGAAGTTAATTGAAAGCTTATTATTTACCTATTATTATTATGTATTATTAAATTATTATATTATTATTTTAATTTTATCTATTATAGCTTTCTTGACAACCATATAACTGTTTTTTGGGCCAATTTTAAAAAGGGATTATATCAGTATAAACTAAGCAGGGCCTGTGGATCGCACTAGACCACAGTATGATAATTTAATTCATTACAACATTTGATATGTTTACTTGATAGTTTTATTGCAAAATGAGTTTCAATATGTAAAAGTATTAATAATCTGATTTTAACTCTTCCCTCTCTCTCACTCTTTTCCTCTTTCATTATGTTCGATTGAAAATAGATTAGCGTCTATTGACTCCCCTCTATCTCCTCC
>CM042161.1:8326339-8770220 GCA_023376005.1 Doryteuthis pealeii | reverse complement strand
CAAAAGGATTGGGGGACATAGCCATTAGTTCAGGGAGGTAATCTATTCGAGAATTGGGACATAGCCCATAATTTCATAGTAGCGGTATATCGGGGATGGACAATAGGCATTAATGTTCATAAGGTAGGGTATATGGGGATATGAGGACAAGCCATTTAAATGTTCATGGGTAGGGCTATATTTAAACAACAATCCAAACAACCAACCCTTAACGAGAAAAAAATTGCTAAAAATTAAAAACCAAAACCAATGGAAAAATTTTACTGAAATCGATATAAAAATTTTGATCAGAATCGTGCTTTTGAGATCGGCTTTTTTATTTTATTGTTTCTTGTTTGTTACTTGTGTGTTTAACAGAAAGGTCAAGATTATTACCAAATCCTCTTGAGTTTAAAATCAATAGCAAAATTTATTGTATTTTAAATATAAATACTTTTTTTAATCAGAAATTTATTGAATATTTTTAACACTGATGATTTAATAAAGAAAGACGGAACAAGATACTCTCGTTTTGATACTTAAATAACTAGTTTTTTTTAGTTTATTAATCGTTGAAGAGAAATTGCAATTATGTGGTTTTATTAAATAAAAGATTACTAGGTTTTTAGTTTATACAAAATTATTTTTCTATGTCTTATTATAGATAGAAAGGAGTCGTTCAGAAATTATTATTCGACACTCAATTTTGTGAAAAATTTTGTTTTGTCACACGAGTTACAATAATAATTGCAAAGAATAATTCATCTGTTTGTTTATTTTCCAAAATGATATTTTTTGATAATGAACGACGGGTGATGAGTGAAATAGAGATAACGATAAAAATCATGGAACCTTTCTCATTAAAAGTTAAGTTGGAAATTGGGTGTGCTTTCATTATGTTGAGCTGGATCCAAATACAGATATCCTTTGTGTCACATAACGATATTTGGGTTTGTATTTATGCGCAGAATATTTGACACTCGCGTTTTTTCTGCATACATGTTTTCCTTGAATTTCTTTTCCTCATAGTTCTCTTTATTTCAGAAAATTTTAAAAACAAAATGCCATTAGAGTAACAGAATGATATCCTATCGCCGTGATGCATTTTATATTCCCAGGTAACACGTAAGAATGAAATATCACAAAAAAAAGTATGTAAGTTCAGGAATTTGCGGCGTTTGGGTGTCATTATCACAATGTGATTGCAGTCCTGGGCCTTCTGCCCTAAAAAAATGCCAAGTTGGGTGTGTCTCTCAGATGCTAACTCACAACAATACACCTACTATACCTGCTCACTACTACTTGGGTGTATATTTATTTTTTTAAAATACACAACAGGTTTTTTTGTTTATATAAACCTCTGGACAATAAAAGTATAAAAATACTGATATAACGAAGAGAAAAAAATTTTAATTTAAAATGACGTGATATATTTTTTTTTTTCAATTAAAAATTTTTGTAAAACAGAAATTCATCTATATCACTATTGGTATTTCCCTCAGTGTTTCAAGTGTTTCTTATTAGTTTCTTGTGGTTTTATATGGTTTCTCCTCCACGGGATTGGGTTTTTTTTGGGGTTGACACCTTTCAAAAACTTTAGCTATTATTATTTAGCATCGCTCCCTCCCAAAAAATGCTCGATCGGGGTTGGCGTTAAAATTTGTTAGGATAGGGACTAGGCTTCTGTTTTCCTCATAGTGTAAGGCAAGATATCCTGTTCGGTGTTACCTCAGTGTTAAGCAGATTATTTCCTTGTGTCACTTCAGGTGTTAAGCAGTAATCCTTGTGGTTCCTTCAGTGTTAAGCAGAATCCTTGTGTTCCTCAGTGTTTATAGCAGGAATCCTGTGTCCTCTCAGTTTGTAGCAGAATTATCTCGTGTTCTCTCAGATAAGCATGAATCCTTGATGTTTTTCTCCACTAGATGTTAAGTTCAGACATCCTTGTTCTTTTACAGTAATTAAGCTATGAATCCTTGCTAATTCTCCAGTTTAAAGCAGTATGAGCAACTGAACAAACTTTTCCATGATAGGCCTTTTATATATTAAGCCCATTCCACATATTTGGAGTGTATTTGATTGCCAATTAAATCCACGTAGCCACAAAAGAAGGCTCTATATATTTAAAGTTGGACTGCCAGCACACTGTATATATCAAGAATGTCCAACATTTCTTATTAAAAAGTTCAAATTCCTGGAAATGAGGCTGTTTGGTTTCACTTGATACTTGTCCTTGGAAAGGTATTGAATACACCTGTTTCTCACTATGGGTTAATAGTAAGTAAGCTAGTTCTTTATCCTTGGATTAGGCAGGCCAGTCCTAGGAGAAAGAGAGAACTCTGAATTTTTAAACGTAGGCTGTATTCAACTTATAAAAATTTCTGTCTCAATGTTGCATCCAAACTCAAACAAAATAAAAATTTTGATCCATGGTAAACTTCTTCGGGGTCATGTCCTTCAGTGGAAGCATTCTCTACTACTAGTACCACCAGTGTATAAGTCTGTAACTTATTTTTCTACTCACTACTATGCCCTGTTGGCTAGGGCAGAAGAATACACTGACTTGCACCCTTTCTATAGGTGGTAACGATTCCCCATGGGCCACCTGTTGTCCATGGTTGGGCAACCTGTTATTGGCAATTTCAAAACCAGCTGTATTTAATTTAAAAACTTGACATTGTTGTCTTGCGTGTGAGTGTTTCTGTTGGAGATTATCCCATCCTCACTATAGGGTTAAATAGTACCACTAAAGAATAAAGATCTAAAAACTTTGGCTTCTGCCGTTACGTTTACCACACTTTTTAACCGGGACTATAAACCCCCTGTTTAGCGTCAGTCGGTACAGTGTTCGGCGTAGAACCACTGAAGGTGCCTAGTTCACGGACAGGCCTCCGCCAACTCAGCGTAATCGAGTAAGCACAGGGAATCTGTGCGGGTAACAGTAAGGAAGCTGATGGTAGGTGTGGCATCCCACCTCCAGATGCAAAATAATCTCCTTGAGTCTAGCGCTATTGAAAAGGGGGATAGACTCCCTGCTGATGGCTGATACGGACTTATAGGCCTTTTCCCCGATAACTACCTTATCTTACTTACTGTTTGTCTACAAGTAATTGACTTGTGGCATAAAAACCCTGAGCGGGTTTTGCAATATGCCATAATACAAAGAAAGCAAACCAATTTGAAATTTTTGGTGAGGAATGTTAATCTACCCTCATTTGCTTCTAATCTTGTGTTCATTCATAAAGCAATCTCACTCTACTACTATATTTTACTACTATACTAGTGTTATAGTCTCTATTCCTTTTCTCGTTCTATAGAACAATAGTTTCTACATTTTTCTTCTTTCTACTTAAGGTAAAAAAAACCAAATAACTTACTCTTTGTTAGCCATATATAAATAACTTGAAGTAGCTGCTTTGTTTATATAGAAATAAAGCATGAAAATGGATACTGCATGGCCGAATGCAGCTGGTTGGTTTTGTGATTTCTGCAGTTACCATAAATTGAAAAACGCATATTTATTTTATTGCAAACCAATTAAAGGGAATTCTGCATCAGATTGTTGTCTTTTTCTTTGTAGTCTAATACGCATTGAGGTAGGTTAACCAGAGTCTCTTAAGAAGAAGGCAAAACTGTCGAATTGTCAAAAAATCCTGAGGATATGGAGTCAAAAATTGATTATGTTATGTAGATTCACTTTGATTCAGCCAATTCTTTTATATCCTATCGACTTTGAGTGCTCCAAAAAGTGCTGGAATTTGTGTGCCATAACTCACAAGTGCCGTTCACCACTCTTAAACAAAACACTGTGTTGGATTTTTATACACATGGAATGATTAGGTATAACACGCAAGAAAGTAGAAAAGTGTAAAACCATACTTCATGAGTGAGTTTGAATAATAAAATCTCTCTCATACGAGAGCAGAATCCATTGTTCTTACTTATCTATCTTCTCTCACATAGCCTGTATTATAATAATAATACTATTTTTTACTAATTGATGGGTGGGGTGTATAGATAGTTTATATATCGTAACCGCCTCATTCCTGTTCCTTTTTCTTGAAAGTTAAATTTAAAATATTTTCTTAAAGACCTCCACTCGTGCATTTCTTGAAATAAATATTTTTTATTTTTAGTATAGTTTTGTGCACACACACACTAAATCTGTACTCTTCTCTCCAAATTTTTACTCTCTCATCAGCTTATGAGTGCGAGTCTTTATGTCATTTTCCATGTGAACTCAAGTCCAAACACGCAGTGATTTTTATAGTTTTCATACGATGGATGAAAGGTCTTGTGTTCTCGATCCATTTTCGCAACTCTTTTTGTTCTCAGTCTATAATCCAGAATTAGGATAAATATGTATATTTGGTTGTTTGGTTGTTTTACTGGAACATTGCGAATCAAGGAATTGCCAACTCAAACACCCTCATATATATCTTCAATGAGAGCTGACCTCAGGGATTTTTTTGATTAACTTTTCAATGAAGTTTCTCGCCAACTTCTCTTAGGGAAATGTAATTTGTTACCTTACCCTCAAGGTTTAAAGAGCCTAGTCGTATCCTACAATTTTGAATTCTTACTCTATAGGCTGGAGGGAGAAGGTATAATTATTCACCTATAGTTGCATAAAATCTTGTGTGTCACAGAAGAACCATGAGGCATATCAAGACGACTAATGATCATATACCTAAATAAAAAATCAGAATATTTTAGAATATTTATTTTGATAAAAATTTTAATTATATGAGCATAAAAAATTGAAAATCCCTCATATTATATACGCTTTCATATTTTAATAATATATTTAAATTTTTTTTTTCTCAGTATTTTATTTTATTTCAGTGTTAAATAAAAAAAACTGTTTAGTTTGTATTCTGTTTTTTTTTAAAAATAATCTTTTAACCCTCATCACGTAGATAGTGCAGGTTTGGGATTGAGCAGACACCACTTGGCATTTTTTTTAGGGCAGGAGGCCAGGATGCATGATATGTGATTAATGAACCCAAAAACTAATATTTTTTTTTTTTTTACTTAAACCTTGGAAAATGCTATTCAGGATAATATTTATAATCTTTGTTTTTTAAATTTCTTGAAAAAGATTTTCTCGCATAGATGAAGAAGAAATTTTCAAGAAAAACATCTGGTTGAGCGAGACACAAAATGGCGCCAAAGTATTTGCTAATTCTAACAATAAATTTGTTTTACTTTAGTAAATTCATTGGGACCAGTATCTAGTAACAATAAAGCACCCCAAATTCGATTAATCTTACATGACCAAAGTTCATATACTTTCATCTCATCAGCCAGGTAAGTTTCATTTTTCAAATATTTTGAAAATTAAACAAACTAGGGATGGAATTTTATTGCTATCATATATATTTGCTAAACTGACAAAAACGCAAAATATTCTACATAATTGTGTGATTACTCTATTTGCGGTGAACGACATCACAACTTCTCTTATCTATAATAAATAGCATTAAAAATATTTTGTAAAACAAAACTGTTATCTTTATTTAAATAAACCATAATTGGCATTTCTCTCAGATTAATTAAAAACTATTGAGTAGTAAAAAACGTTCTTTCGTCTTTTTTTTTAAATATCATGCATACTCGCCTAAGTTGGTTTTAAAGAAATATTCATAAACTTTTCTTCTCTATGGTGGATCGTATATAAGTGCGATAAAGAAGTTATTTTTTAGTTTTTGAAAAAAAGCTAATGATTCTTATGCTTATTGAACTTTTTGTGAGTGATAAACTCTCTCAAATAGGCATATTTATGGACACTAATATCGATTTGAACATTTCTTTTATCGTTAATCACCAAAACCAAGTACATAACAAGAACAACAAAAATAAAAAAGCCGATCCAAAAAAGCAGATCTTGATCACAATTGTGTAAAATATCGATTTTCAGATATTTTTCCGATGGTTTTTGGTTTTTAATTTGGTAGCATTTTTGTCTTCGCGTTAAGGGTTGGTTTATGGTTTTGATTTTTGCGTTATATATACTCTTCCGTACCCATGAACATTAAATGAGCTACTGTCTTCAATCATACCCATAATTACCCACGTTATGTGAACATTAATGAGCATAAGGTGTCCCCAATCCCCACTCCATATAACCCTTACCTATGAACATTAATGCTAAGTATGTGTTACCTCCTCCAAATTCTCTATAACTACCCTACCCATGAACAATTAAAGTCTAATGTATTAACCCAATCCTCAATCCCCTAGCCTAGATGGAACATTTAATGGGCATATTGTCCTGCAATCCATATAACGTTCTACAACTATGAAACATTGAGAATGGGGAGGCTATGTCCCAAATCGCCCCATTCTCACCCCATTAAACCTAACCTATGAACAATTAATGGCACTAAAAACACTGGGTCCCTAATCCCAGATATTTCCCTAACCATGGAACGGCATGACAACATTAATGGCTATGTCCAATCCCCTTATACCGACTACCCGGGCACATGAAACATTTAAATGGCTAGTGTCCTCAATCCCCCATATTACCCTTACCCATGAACATTAATGGCGATGGATGTTCCCAATCCCCAATATACCCTATACCCGGATATGACACATAACTATGGACCTTTATGAGTCCCAATCCTCCTTTATTACCCTACCATGAACATTAATGGCTTTATGTCCCTAATCCCCATATACCCTACCAATTGAACATTTTTAATGGGCATGGTCCCATCCTGTTCTTTAATATTACTCATAACCTACCCATGAAACTTATAATGGCAATAATAGTCCCAATCCCCATATACCCTACCCATTGAACATTAATGGCTGATGGTGGCCCATCCCCTTTTTAATTACTCGCCTACCCATTGGGAACATTAATGCTATGTTCCCAATCCCCATATCCCCCTACCTATGAACATTAATGGCTATTGTCCCAAATCCCTTTATACCCTGGACGCCATGAGACAATTAATTGGCTAACAAAGTAGCGTCCCTCAATTCCAATCCCAAACTAATCCCTCTACACCTTCAATGAACATTAATGGCTATGTTCACCTAAATTCTTCTCTCACTCATATATTTAGCGCACTCTACCCTCATGTAACAATTTTAATGGCTGCTATATCCATTGGTTCCCAATCACCCAATATACTTATCTACTATTACCTATGAACTATTTAAATGGCTATTGTCCCAAATCCCCATATACCTACTACCCGGTCATGAACATTTAGATGGCTCTATGGTTCCCAATCCCTTCATATCCTATACCTAACCTGAAGCTATGATATGTGCGTGAACTTCCCAACGCTCCAATAATCCCCATATACTGGCCTACTAATTGAACATTAATTGCTATGTCCCAATCCCAATATACCCTACCTATTGAACATTAATGGCATGTCCTCAATCCCCATATAACATCGCTACCCGCGGATTAATGAAGTCATTAATGGCAGGTTTTTTGACATTGTCCCTCAATCCCATGGCATATACTCTACCTACATGCGAAAAACCATTAATGGCTTAATGTCCCACAATCCCCTATTAAATGGCTTACTGTTCGCCAATCCTCATAAATGCTCTACGATAGTATTATCTGACTGAGTAGTCTGTGTATACCACTAGCAGTGATTTAGCCTTTTTTTCATGCTACTGGCGAGGTATTTGTATTTTGTTGAATGTTAATAAAGATTTCCCATTCATTTTCCAAACCTCCATTTTGGTTTATTTCTCATTACTAACTTTTTCTTTAGGTTTACAGACAATTTTTACTGGCATGTCAACCTTATGGGTCATTTTTATTTACCGAAGTATCGGGTTCTTTGTTTTTAATTCATTTCTAGATGGGGAGTGACGGTACTCGATCTTTGACCTCACTTCTCACCTTTGTCTCCTCGTAGTTTAAACATGGGACAGGGCCTTAGCAGGTATAAATCACTACCAATCCGGGTCAGAGTTGGACCTGGGGTGAGTAATTAGTGACGGAGAGAAGGGAAACTGTCCGACATTTTCAGAGGCCCACATGGACCGTTTACCAGAGGAAGATCTGGAACTGTTTCACACTCATCAGATTAGGGTAGCTTCTTTTTAAGTGTTTTTACAGGGATAGTAGTTTATAACCCGCACAGGACACTAAGAACCGACTCAGCCACCGCCTAGTTAGAAGGTTTTAGAAAGCCTAGAGCTCGTCTAGCACCCATATGCCACTCTAAAATAGAAGTTAGTGTTATAGCTATTTAAGGTGGGCGTTGAGACTAAGTGGGGTTGGGACAGATATCTAAAAGCACAGACGTCTATTAGGTAGCGTTAGGGGCTTTGACGTGACTATCCGGTGTTTGTGGATAATTGGGGGGCCTCTTTGACTGCTTGTCAGCCTAAGTAAGGGTTTGGTTTTGGTTTGTTTTTATGGCATATCAACCTCAGTGGGTCATTTAATGCCGACCAAATTTTGAAATAAAATTCATTCTTAATGGATACTCAAATATTTCAATAAAACTCACATTTTTCTATTTAACCTCCATAGATGGGATCCAAACAGGTACTACTGCTCCGGGTCAGAGTGGACCTGGAGCAATGGTGATTGAAGGGGTGCTCCACATTCCCCAGACCTCCAGAACTGGAACCTCACCATCAGATAGAGTTTAACGTCAACTCAGGACATGAAGGCCCTCAGTTATCGCCTTCTAGCACCCATATGATAAAAAGGGATTGGGGTTGCCATAAGGGCAATAGGGCTGGGGGCAATCATATAGGTGCTAGGGCTTGACATGGCCAGCCACATTCCTAAGTAAGGGCCAAAGTGGAGTGTTGCAGGTTATGGACTGCTCAGCCACCAGGGGTCCGTCCCTCAGCATCACGGGTCACCTTCCTGATGGCCAACAGGTGGCCCCATTGGGGAGAGTCTTACCCCTCCGCAGAGGTGCAGTCGGTGGATTCTAAAGATCCAGCTGACAGGGCTAAAAACTTGTGGTAGAGAAATTCTTTTGAAACTTACCGAATTCTCTTAAACACAGTGTCCAAATCTTTCTTCATCTCGTACAGAAGTAACGTGTCTTTTTTAAACTTATGACAGGTGGCTTCGTAGCGCGCGATGAGGACAGCAGGTTAAAGTTTATCAACATTTCATTGGTCTTTTCATAGCGCGATAACCTGAAAAAAAAAAAAAAAAAAAGGAAAAAATAAAAATAAAAAAAAATGAATAAATAAGAGGGTTTCATGCAAACACTTAAAAAAAAAAAAAAAAAAAAAAAAAAAAAAAAAAAACGAGATTTAAATTAAAAAAGAAATTGGAGGATCCTATATATGATGAAAAAAAGATTGACACTTGCCATAATGACAATAGGGTCAGGGCAATCAGACAGGGTGCGGCATAAGTAACGCCCCTTCTTATTTCATATTGTAGCGTTAGTTTCGTATTTGCCTGGGAGAGTTGTCTGCCCGGTTTAGTTTGCTGGTGCCCGCTAGGGGGCTATAGTATTTAAGCGCCGGGTTCAAACCCTTTCGGCCTCTTTTCAAGTTCCAGTAACTACGAGACACATGGAGTAGAAACGGTCTACTCCTTCTTGTTGGGGCTTTTGGCCCCACTTACATTACTGTAAGTTCTTCACAGCATGGACTATCCCTAGTCTCATGTCTGTACTTTTATATGTTATCTTGTACCATTCATGAATGTGTATTTATCGTTCTAATTGTATCTATCTTTTTACCTATGTACTTTGTATCTCGTCATATCCATGTGCTGTACTATATTAAATGTTTTGTCCGTTACCTTCGTCGGAGTTTTGTATTCAAAGTATATATATATAACTTTGAACCCTTCTTACAATATCTTATAATGTCTATTTTCTTTATTATTTTCTTTAATCAATTTGCTAAATCTTCATTTTTTTTCAGACATTTTATACAACCATAAGATTAACAAAGGAACAGAGAGTAAAATCAATTTAATTGTACATTCAAAACAATCAAAAAAAGTTTTTTAATTTTGTTCACTTAAACAAGGGCGTTATTTATGCCGCACCCTGTAAATGGAATGACCCATCTTCCCTGCACCTCAGCAGTGGTGGTGGTGCTATCGACTATTTAAGTACACACATATCCCTCTGTGTGGGACTTATGTGAGGGACTCTTCTCATAATACTCCCATGATCTTTTCTGACACGTCATTTTTTTTATCTCATAAAATAAAATGGGGGGGGGGGAATAGACCTCGTAAAAAAGTATTTCCCCTATATATTTTTAGAAAAAAACTATTTCATAGGTATTTACATCCAATGGTAAACATTTATGGAAATTTTTGTGAAAATCAGATTATTAATTGATTTTTCTTGGAATTTTAAAAAAATCCTCTTATCGTAACTTGTTTTTAGCTACGTTAAATTTCAGTTGATTTAACAGTGCAAAAATGAAAACATTGTTTTTCAATCATAATTTTCATTTATTCCGTATGCTGAAAATTTTTAAAAAAATCATCAGGAGTTTATTTTATGTTTTTTCTTTCGAATGGAAAAAAAATTTCAAGAAAAATATTAAATTTTCTTCAAGTTTCATTGTGTTAAATATAGGGGGGGGGGGTAAATTTCACAGGGGCAAATTGGTGGTACCTACTGTATAGGTGCTAGGGCTTAATGTGACTAGCCAATTGATCAGTGGAATACAAATGAAGTCCGATGTATATATTTTTAATTTCTTAACTTTTAATAAAAATGAAAACATAACTTTAAAAAGTTGTGGTGCACCTGAGCACTGTACACAATAAATTTCAAAATAAGTAAGGGATGGGACGGATGTAATAGTAAAAAATTACCAAAATATTTAAAAAGAAAATGATAAAAACTCAGAATTATTATCTTATTATAATGGAGTTATAACTGAAACTATATTACTACTCAAGTCACAATTCCCTTAGCTATTTACGTCCCATTCTTTAAAATTGGTGGTACCTAGTAAACAGCTATTTTGTTGTATAAATACAATTATATTAAAATAATTTTATGAAAATAAAATCATAGAGAATGGGGCGTAAATAGCTAAGGGAAATTTTCGTGAAAATCGGACCATTAATTGATTTTTCATAGAATTTTTAAAAAATCCTCTTATCGTAACTTGTGTTTAGCTACGTTAAATTTCAGTTGATTTAACAGTGCAAAAATGAAAACATAGTTTTTCAATCATAATTTTCATTATTTTTGTAAGCTGATAAAAAATTTAAAAAATCATCAGGAGTTTGTTTAATGATTTTTCTTTCGAATGGAAAAATTTAAATCAATTAATGGTCCGATTTTCACGAAAATTTCCATAAACGTTTACCATTGGATGTAAATACATCTGAAATAGATTTTTTCTAAAATATATTAGGGAAAATAATTTTTTACGAGGTCTATCACCCCCCTATTTTATTTTATGAGATAAAAAAAAAAAATGATGCGGAAAAAAAATTTGGGACTTTTTTTTCTATAAAGATAAGAGGCTGAATAACTATATCAATGAAATTGTATAACGTACCAAACTATAGTTTTATTAGGAAAAATTAATGAAATCGGAAATAAAAAGTGCAAAAAAATGTCATAATATTAATATTTGAAAACTTTTTTTTGCTTATGTAATTGGTATGTACTATATTCTATTAAATTGTAAAAAAAAAAAAAAAAAATTTTTTTAAGAAATTAATTTTTACGAGATTTTCAATCTTTTGTGTGATTAAATATTTTTATTTTCTGCGTGAAATAAATTTAATTTTTTTTTTTTTCTGTGGAAAAAAATCGAATTTTTCACGGATATTTAAAAATATGAATTTTAGAATTCAGGTGAACTAAAAGTTGGTCCGATCCGTGCTCGATTAATATTTTTAAAAGAATTTGTAATTTTTATTGTTGAATAATAATGTGTGATTCTTAGAATATACGGAAGAGCAAAACTGACATATGACGAGACGCTTCTCGGTAACTAAAGTTTGTTTTTCTGAGCGTAAAAAATATATTTTATTTAACTTTCACGACCAATTAGAATAAAAATAATATATTGAATGATTGTGTTATCAGTTTTTCTCTTAGAAAAAATATTCAAATTTTCATTTTATTTTCGATTTTAAGAATTAATACTAAAACCGAAGACATTTTTTAACGTCAATTTCACTGCGAAATTTTAAGATTAAAGTTTTTCAAGTTTTTATTCATAGTAAATTGTAATATTAAAGTTTTTAAAGATTTTATTCATTTTAATAGAAAAAATTTGGCTAAAAAAGTTTGTCCGTTACACCCATCCGTACTTAGATGCATAACTGTAAGAGGGTAATAATATGTATTTCTTTCTCTCTAAATCGCGGTCTGAAAATTACCCTTTCGCACGTAATATGGATAGGTTTGTTTATTTTTTAAGATAACGATGTAATTTTTCTCAATCGGATAATTTGATCTTTGAATTAACTATTTTTCTTTGTAACAACCCTGTACGATCTTTTTTTAACGAGATTTTTGATAAACAAAGTTCGGAAATATCTATTTCCGTTTTATTCATGATGACCTAAACGGTTTGGTGGTACCTACTGTTTACAATGTGAATGGGAAGGCTAATTTGCATATTGATATAAAAAATTTGATTTTAATAAATGTGTTTGGTATTATTGATTTCTAATTGTTTGGTTTTATCTTAATGAATATAAACAAAAATCTCTGGGATGAATCTTATTAACAAAAAAAAAATAACTGTGATTTTTAGGTACCACCAATTTTCCCTGTAAAATTTATCCCCCCCCCCCTATATTTAACACAATGAAACTTGCATTAAGGTCAACATCATCTTTAAAAATGTTTGTTCATTCAAAAGAAGAAACATTAAAAAAACTCATGATGATTTAAAAAAAAAATTTCAGCTTACGGAAATAATGAAAATTATAAACGAAAAACAATGTTTTCATTTTTGCACCGTTAAATCAATTGAAATTTAATCAATATTTAATGATATTTTTTTTAACAGATTTCTGTATTCATGGTTCTTTTATTAAAAACCTCTGGCTCAATAAAAATTATAAGATTATAAAAATCTTCTGATATAATTATTCAGACTCTTATCTCTATAGAAAAAAAAAAGTAAAAATCGTTTTTCGTTGATTCATTTTTTTCATAAAATAAAATAGGGGGTGGGGTAGTAGACCTCATTAAAAAAAAAAAAGATATTTCCCCAAATATATTTTAGGAAAAAACTATTTCAGACATATTTACATCCAAAGGTAAATAGTTATGGAGATTTTCGTGAAAATCGGACCATTAATTGATTTTTCATAGAATTTTTAAAAAAATCTTATTGCAACTTGATTTTGGCTACGTTAAATTTCAGTTGATTTAAACAGTGCAAAAATGAAAACATTGTTTTTCAATCATAATTTTCATTCATCCGTAAGCTAAATCTAAAAAAAAAAAAAATCATCAGGAGTTTGTTTAATGTTTCTTCTTTCGAATGAAAAAGAACTTTTCAAGATAATATTAATTTTTATATAAGTTTCATTGAGTTAAATATAGGGGGGGGGGTAAATTTTACAGGTAAAATTGGTGGTAACTACTCATTTAATATGATATTTTATTACATTAAAGCTTAAATATATTTGCTAGTCCTTAAAATGTTTTTAAAAAGGCTTTGTCTTAACTCCTAAGAAAACAGAATCAATGATGCAATTATTTGATAATAATTAATCTCGGCGATATTTCAACTTTATCCTTTGTCGAGATTATGTAAATAAAATTGTAATAAATAATAACTTCACTAAAGATGTTAGTATTTTAATATATTTTTTGCAATTTAGTGAGGGAGAACAAATTTTACGATCATCTAAATTTTTCTTATATTGTAATAATTTTGATGTTTACTTTTTCGCTTCTGTTGTATTCTTCGCTTTTCAATTATTTGCTCAAACCAAATAAACAAAAAATTGTAAAACTTGCAAATCGGTCGGAAAATTAAAACATATTACAGGGTGACCCAGAAAAAACAGAACCCAAAGTATTTATTTTTCCATAAACTAACCCTAAACCCCAACCCCGCCTAGTTAAAATTCAGTTTTATTACAAAATTTGTGAGTTCTGATTTTTTTCTGGGTCACCCTATAGGGCCTAATAATTTGGGTTCTGTTTTTTCTGGGTCACCCTATATGGTTGGCAGCCTTCCGTCTACGAGAGACATGATGACCCAGAAAAAACAGAACCCAAATTATTTTCCCATTAAACTAACCCAAACCCCAACCCTAAACCCCTAGTTAAAATTCACAGTTTTATTACAAAATATTGTGGGTTCTGTTTTTTTCTGGGTCACCCTAATTTTCCGACCTATTTGCAAGTTTAGCCCAAAAATAAATGTACGTGTGTGCCATTGTGTACGACGTTGTACACAATGGCACACCCAACAAATAAGGTTTATCATACGTTTTTTTTTTTTTGTTGTTTTTTTAAATTTTTTTTTTTTTTACTCACAACAATGGAAAAGAAAAAAAGAAACTGTGAATTTAGTAGGGAAAAAATGAATAAGAAAATCTAATGCGATTCTAATATTATTATCTCTTGCGCGCTATTCTGCATTTGTACCGAAAATTGAATCATTGATGTAATAAATACAAACATCACTAAAGACGTGTGTGTTTTATTTATTATTTATTTATTTATTTGCAATTTACTGCGTGAGAACAAAGTTTACAATCATCCAAATTTTTATTAAATTGAAATAATTTTAATGTTTGTTTCTGTTGTATTCTTTGATTCTCAGTTATTTGCTCAAACCAAATAAACAAAAATCGTAGACAATGGGAGTGACACATCCAACAAATAAATAAGGTTTATCATAACATACGTATTTTTTTTTAATTTTCTTTTTTACTTCGTTTATGTTATATCATTTTGTTATACAAATTATTTTAATATTATGTTATACATAACATTTATATTATAAATAACATAATAAAATAAATAATAGAATAAATAAATGCATAATATATGAGTTTATATTGTGACATGTTTTATAAATATGTCATTATTATAGGTACCACCAATTTGCTCGGTGAAATTTACCCCTCCCCCTTAAATTTCACAAAATGAAACTTACATAAAGGTTGATATTATTTTCAAAATTTTCGGACTATTCAAAAGAAGAAACATTTTTTTAAAAACTGATGCTTAAAAAAAAAAATTCAGCTAACGGAAATAACGTCATAAACTCGGATTATCATGTATTTATTTATAAAATTTTATGGCTGAACTTGCACAAAGGTGTCAAAATTAGGGTGACCCAGAAAAAACAGAACCCATATTATCTATTCATTTTCCCATTAAACTAACCTTAAACCCCCTAGTTAAAATTAACAGTTTTATTACAAAATTCGTAGATTCTGTTTTTTCTGGATCACTCTAATTTTGACACCTTCGTGCAAGTTCAGCCTATTTCATAATAATACCATTTTTTTTTTGTTACCGATATGTTGTAGCATTTTTTTTTATTTTGTTTATGACAAACTTTATGTTATACCATTTATAAGAAAATCTGCAGCAACAAAATACAAAAGGCTTTTATATTTCGTTTTGTGTAGATTTTCTCTTAAAAAGACAATGTTGACAGTGAATGAATGACGGTGTAAATAAAAGAGACAGAGACGTGAGGTAATGGTATGTTGTTAAACAATACTGAATAAAAAGAGAGAGAAAAGAAAAATGTGAATTTTCATCATCTACTCTTGTAAAAAAAAAAATCAGGATATTTTTTTAAACATAAATATTTTTAAAAAAATCTACATGTTTTTTTGCGATTCAACAAAGGATTTTTCGTCAACAATGATTTTATTGACTTTTAAATTATCTAATTAAGACGCACCTAGTATTAACTCCTAACAAGTCCATCTCATTAGTACATAAACACCATTGATATTTAAAGAAATAAAGCTTTTCGTGTACCGAAATTATACATACATTTCCTTCTGCGTTTGTACCATGCAACCCACATCTTCTTTGTTAATTTGGCAGGTTAGAGCCTTTGTAAAGGCAGTGGCGTAATCTTCACCCGAGAAAGAACCGATATGTCCGTCCGACATTTCCTCAATTGTGTCAGCAGTTATCTGCCCTTAGTTTGCTTTTATTATTATTATTTTCTTTTCTTATTTTTTTGTGCAAGTTCAGCCATAAACAAAACAAAATAAACAAAAACAAAATAAACAAATAAAATAAACATATAGAATAAATTTAATTAAAATAATAATAATAATAATAATAATAATAATAATAATAATAATAATAATAAATAAAATAATGATAGAAAGGAAAAAGAAAACTAAGAAAAATAATAAGAAAAATAATAAAAAAAGAAAACAATAAGAAAAATAAAATAAGAAAAGGTTCTTTTTTTTTTTTTTTTTAATAAATTTATTCTAGGGACTGGCAAACGGAGCCTAAAATTCGTTTTTGACAAAATGACTTTAGCCCCCCTACAGAAAATAATTTACCAAAAATCAGGAAATTATCGGATTTTAATGAAATTTTCAGTGTTTATGTATCAATAAATGATCTTTATAATGCATTGTTTATTTTATTTCAAAACTTTCTCATTTTTTTTCAGATCACTTAATTTTGACCCCCCTTATGTTGGGGGCGTAAAATGTTTTGCAAGTTGATCATTTTCGATACTAATTACAGTATAAATAATGAGATAAAAGACCGAAGTTATGAACAGAAACAAACAAAAAAAAATTATGGTGGCTTTTCTATGAGAAAATAAGTACCGAAAATCGAAAAATAAAATGTAAAAAATAATAAATAATTAATTTTTTGGAGATTTCTTTTTTACTCATTTCGATAATTATTTAATTGGCTATTATTTTATAAAAAAAATTATACATCGATGTTTTTTCTGCTTAAAAAGGGGAAGGGGTACATTTTTAATCGAGTTTTTCTTCAAAACTTATTACTTTTGGCGCCTAAAATAAGGTTTGCATTAAGTAGATATTTATTTTTAAAATCTAAAAATATAAGATTTTAAACTTAACATCAGGATTTTCATATTTTAAATGAATTTTATATATTAATTTTTCATAGCAAAAATACTAAATTAAAGTTTTGAATAAAATAACTGATGCATTATAAAATTCATTAATTGTTAAATCAATACTGAAAATTTCATTAAAATCGGATAATTACCTGACTTTTGGTAAATTTTTTTGCAATCGCGAATGTTACGGCAAAATTGTAAACAAGCACTTAAAATCATCGAAAACGAGGCTAAATGGCGGATCGAGTCGAAATTGACCAAAACAAATGGTTTTAAATCTTTTAAAAATAAACTGCATATGTAATGATATTTTTATTTTTTAATGATGGTCAGTATGTTACTACTTATCGATTTAGACAAAGTTTGACCTTAAATAATAGATTTAATTATTCTTAATTCGCTTTTAAAACTCCTAGCAGACGAAATTATTGCTACTGCCTAATTTATTCTATATGTTTATTTTATTTGTTTATTTTGTTTTGTTTATGGCTGAACTTGCACAAAGGTGTCAAAATTAGGATGACCCAGAAAAAACAGAACTCAAATTATTTATTTATTTTCCCATTAAACTAACCTTAAACCCCAACCCCAACACTAACCTAAGCCTAAGCCTAAGCCTAACCCCTAACTCTAACCCTAAACCCCCCTAGTTAAAATTAACAGGTTTATTAAAAAATTTGTGGGTTCTGTTTTTTCTGGGTCACTGGTATACAGGGTGACCCAGAAAAAACAGAACCCAAATTATTTATTCATTTTCCCATTAAACTAACCCTAAACCCCAACCCTAACCCTAACCCTAGACCCCAATAGTTAAAATTAATAGTTTTATTACAAAATTTATGGGTTCTGTTTTTTTCTGGGTCAGCCTAATTTTGACACCTTTGTGCAAGTTCAGCCTTGTTTATTTTGTTTTGTTTATTTATCTATTCGTTTTGGTTTGGTTTGGTTTTTGTTTTACGGCATATCAACCTCAGTGGGTTTTTTAATGCTGTTAAAGTTTTAAAATAAAGTAATTCTTAATGGATACTCGTTTTTTCATAAATACATTTTTCTATTTAACCCATAGATGGGACCCTAACAGGTACTACCACTCTGGGTAAGAGTGGACCAGGGAGCAATGGTGATGAAGGGGTGCTCCACATTCTCCAAACATCCAAAAACTGGAACCTCACCATCAGATAGAGTTTAACGTCATTCCCAGGACATGTAGACCCGCAGCCACCGCCTTCTAGCACTCATATGATAAAAAGTGTTTGGGCTTGCCATAAGGGCATTTGGGTTGGGGCAATCATATAGGTGCTAGGGCTTGACGTGACCAGCTGATTGATCAGAGGGGGCCTCTCCGACTGCCCGTCTAGCCCAAGAAAGGGCTAAAGTGGAGTTTTGCAAGTCATGGACTGCTCATCCACCTGGATTCTATCCTTTAGCATCATGGGTCGCTACCCACGGCCAACAGGTGGCCCTATTGGGGGAGTCTTACCTCTCTGCAGAGGTGCAGTTGGTGCATTCTAACGCCCTAGACGACAGGGCGGTATTTGTTTTGGTTTTGCGATCGCACACATTTCCTAATAAGAAATAAATAAATGATTTAAGGTGTTTATGGGAAGAAAAAAAAGTAAAACAAAAATAGATATATTCAATATATCTAGGCTGAATTTGCATAATGGTGTCAAAATTAGGGTGACCAAGTAAAAACAGAACCCACAAATTTTGTAATAAAACTGTTTATTTTAACTATGGGTGTTGACGGTTAGTGGTTAGGGTTAGGATTGTAATACTACCCTGGTCACGGGAACCAAATGTAATACTATGGTGGTCGCGGCAACAAATGTAATACTATGCCTTCCTGCGGGAAGGCACCAAATGTACCAATATGCTTGTTTTGGGCTGTACCTGAAAGTGACCAAATTCACCAATGTTGTTCCACAATTACAACGGACGCGTTTTTAATAACAAAAGACCTTTATTAGTTATACGGTGATAAAAAAAATGTACAACCACAAAGGGGTATCGATGTCGAAGTTGAAGTGAAGTTGGAATTTTGTGGACTGACTGGCAATATATGTTGAGTTCTAATTCAAATTCATGACAAAGCGAAGACGGCAACAAGGGCTGTGAGATGGAGCTGTCCGATCTGGTCAAGAACCAGCTCTCCGATCTGACTTTGGAACCCTTTTGGGACCTCTTTTATGGGTTCCAAACCCCTGAATCCAGGGCTCTGATTGGCCAGCCAATAGAAACGCCGGACCAATGGCCCTACAGTGTAAACATCAGGAGGCGTACAAAAAAAACACCCACGGGATGGGGGTTGAAATTGGAAAAGAGTTATCTTCCCTTGCTGCCAGGGTTTGCCACTAGAGGGCGTTGCAACCTGGCTATTTAAACACAGCCCAGGAAAAACTAATTCCCCCTCTCTCTTTTACACATCTGGGATCTCCAGACATGCACTAATTGTGTCTGGCCGTTTGGACTGGGGGTGGGTGGGGTGGTGCTGATTGATATGGAGTATGTGCTGTTTCCCAAGCAGCAGACCCCCCCCTCTACACTGTCGCTTGCACACTGGTCTAAAGGAAAGGTAAGAAACCAATGCAGTTTAACAACGGCACTGAAATCCAGCATTACTCCACCCCAGGGATTCTGCCTCCAGATTTGTTTTCGGGGTTTACTCTCCTAGTGTTTCCTCAGGTGATTTTATAACAGACTCTTCCTCGTCCTAGATGGGTTGACAACCAGGGCCAAGGAGCCGCTTCTAACCAATTCTGGGATTTATGTGTGTAGTAAGTACGCCAATCTTACTACTGTAAGTGTGGATGGTCGTTGGCTCCCATAGAGCTCATCTACTCTTTTCCAACTCCTGTTTTTTGGGTTTTTTTTTTTTAATACTGGTGTTTACTCACCCTCCTCACCAGACAATTTTTATAATCTATGCAACCATAATTAGCATAATTAACAGGCTACCCATCATTTATGAAGTCCTTAATCGTAGACTATTCAAGTTTATGAAGCACACCATCTGGTAGAGTAGTGAAGGGGTGCTAGCTACTCTACAACACTGCTGTATATAATTAACAGGCTACCCATCATTGATGAAGTCCTTCGTAGACTATTCAAGTTTATGAAGCACACCATCTGGTTGCTCTTTGAAACATGTTACGGCATATCAACCTCAGTGGGTCATTTAATGCTGATAAAGTTTTGAAATAAATCAATTCTTAATGGATAATACAATTTTTTTATAAATACATTTTTCTATTTAACTCATAGATGGGACCCTAACAGGTACTACCACTTCCGGGTCAGAGTGGACCAGGGAGCAATGGTGATGAAGGGGTGCTCCACATTCCCCAAACCTCCAAAACTGGAACCTCACCATCAGATAGAGTTTAACGTCATTCCCAGGACATGTAGACCTGCAGCCACCGCCTTCTAGCACCTGTATGATAAAAAGGGGTTGGGGCTTGCCATAAGGACCATCTGGTAGAGTACTGAAGGGGTGCTAGCTACTGTACAACACTACTGTACATAATTAACAGGCTACCCATCAATTATGTAACACTTGGTGACATACCCAGGACACCCCTGCTTTTGTGCGTGGGTGGGTCTTGTCTCTCTGTAGGGGACACAATCAGAATATTCAAAGCCCCACCCACAGGGCTTTTCCCATTTGAATTTCATAGAAAAAAATGACAAAGTTTTGAAAAAACAGTTTTATTTCCAGTCTTAGAAATGTGTTTTACAATCAGATTTTAAAAAATAATTGATGAAAAAGCGAGAGATATATATATATATATAGATTATATATATATTAATAATAGATTATATACATGAACATTTTTAGTTATGTTATATCACCAGGTATCAAATAGAACATCATTGTATTCTCTATGGTATTCACAGCTTTGTGATGGTTGGTTGGTTGGATTTTATGGCACATCAACCCTTGTTGGGTTATTTTATACTGAAAATGTTTTGTTTTATTCATTCTTGATGGTATTCAAGTGCTTTTTCAAACTCAATATTTTTAAACTCATTTCTTCTATTTAACCTATAGATGGAACCCTAACAGGTACTACCACTTCGGGTCAGGATGGACCTGGGAATGATGACGATGAAGGGGTACTCCACATTCTCCAGAACTCCAGAATTGAAACTTCATCATTAGATTTCTTTGTGATTTTACTCAGGATAGAAATCAAATTGTGGTCGTGTGTTGAAAGTTTGATGGTATTATGGTATCTCTGATTGGGTCGTCACGTTGTTTTTGCAATTGAGGTGAAGCACCACACCTACCATCAGTTTCCCACTTTACTAAACAGATCCAAGCTGTGCTACTCATGCGCTGGTATCGAACCTGGAACCTGGATGTTTCCTAAAATCTGTTTATTTTACTTCACATCAATATTATTATCTTTAACTCTTAACGTCCAGAGACCCAGTTCTATAAGGGTTTATAAAAAAATGTCTAAAAATGGCCTTTTCATTTAAAGTTACCTGTTATTTCCCTTAAATCAAAGACTTCTAAATATGTTTAATATTACTAGTACAAAATAAAAAAACACCCTCCGGGCGATGTAAAAATAGATTTTTGAAACATATTGCCTGAGGGGTGGGAGTAAAAAAAATCAATGTCAGCGAGTTTGTACCCTAAGTAAGTAAAATCATCAAATTCATTAAAGGATTAAAAATAAAACAATTTGAAATGTAAACTTTAAATATGTATTAAAATAAAACAAACTATATATAGATATATAATACCAGTCATGTATTTATTAAAACTTGTTTTAAAAAACAATGAGGACTGTCTAATGTTGCATGTTCAAATTTTGAGTGTATTTATTGAATAAATACACTCAAAATTTGAACATTCCAAAAATAGTAGAATAAATTTTATTTAATGTTATGACGATTTTGGGTAATGTGATGTAAGCAGTGATGTAATTTTTGTTACAGACAAAAACCGGAAGCGAATCTCCATTATTAATAGATATTAAAAAAAAAAGGCTATGATTTGGAGTGGATTAGAAAAATGAATGTGACTTCTGGATGGGTAGAATGAGGCGGTATAGGACGTTAAGAGTTAATTATTTTTTTCAATTTTTTTTTTCTTCTCCTAATTTGACCTTTTTCTTCTCCTTGGTTGTTTGATCAAAATAATTTGGCTGCTAAGTGGGCGGTTTGGTTGGTTGGTTGGGTTTTACGGCATGTCAACCCCTTGGGTTATTTTATGCCGAATACTTCTATTGGTAAAAAAAATGTTTAATGCTGACAAAGTTTTGAAATAAAGTCATTTTTAATGGATAATACAATTTTGTTTATAGACTCATGTTTTCTATTTAACCCATAGATGGGACCCTAACAGGTACTACCACTCCGGGTCAGAGTGGACCAGGGAGCAATGGTGATGAAGGGGTGCTCCACATTCCCCAAACCTCCGAACCTGGAACCTCACCATCAGATAGAGTTTAACGTCATTCCCAGGATATGTAGACCCTCAGCCACCGCCTTCTAGCACCCATATGATAAAAAGGGTTTGTGGCTTGCCATAAGGGCAACAGGGTTGGGAAAATCATATAGGCGCTAGGGCTTGACGTGACCAGCCGATTGATCGGAGGGGGTCTCTCCGACCGCCCGTCTAGCCCAAGATAGGGCCAAAGTGGTTCATTTTAATGATCCTCTGGTTGTTCTTGCATGCCAAAGAGAAATTTATCAATAAATGAAAACTAAAGGCATCGATTTATCAATTAATTTTAACTTAGGAGATTTTAATGTTCAACTTTTACTTATTCACAGATATATTGGTTATTTCCTATAAGTCTAACATAAACAAAGGGGAACCACTCTTGACTGATAAATTATTTATTTATTTATTGATCTTCTAGGAAAAAAGACAGGTTTAGGGTTAGGTTAATGGGAAAATAAATAAATAATCTATCAGTCAAGAGTGGTTCCCCTTTGATCATGTTAGACTTATAGGAAATAACTGATATGTTTAGTAATTTTTTTTTGGACCATATGACCTTTAGGCACCTCTTTTGCGATCTCGATTAATGAGGACATTTTTTCCATTTACACCGTCAAAATCCAGTTAATTGTTAACAGATGATTTTTAGAGTTTAAAAAAAAAATCATAACCCTAACCCCTAACAAACAACCGGATCTTGACTGTGTAAATGAGAAAAGTGTCCTTGTGAGTCAAGACAGACTTTTGAAGAAAAATATTTTGTGGGGTAATTCTTTATGTTAATTTGCAACTTTTAGTACATGGGAAATGTTGTAGTTCCAAAATCAACCTACCCTAACTCGCAGTGATGCTGTTAGGTTTTTAATTAAGTGTGTCTTAAAATGCACGGATTTGATTTGAATGAGTCCCTGGAAATTTTGATGGGTCCCAACTAAAGGTCATATGGTCCTTTTTTTTTTTGTCACATGATGAAAAGTCATATCTTGAAATATTCCAGACTGAAAGACAGTTCCAATATCTTGTAACAAATTTTTATTTTTTAAAAAATATTTTGAAAAACAATTTTATTTCCAGTTTCAGTGGAGTGCCACACCTACCATTAACTTTCCACTTTACTGTACAGATCCAAGCTGGGCTGGCGAGGGCCGGTATCAAACCTTTCAGTTTCAGAAATTTTGATTTTGATTTTACTCTCATATTTACAGGTTTTACTAGGGGGGAGTCATAAGTTTTGCGCTCTTTGTATACGTTTGGAAAAACTTAACGGGGGTTGGGGGGCTATATAAACCTTGTCTATTGAGTTTTAATGCAAAAAGACGGCCTAGAAGTAAACAGAGAAAGAATGCAATTCGCTTTTCGATATTCAATATTTTCCTTTTTCATACATTATCAGGCTTGATAATTTGTATTATTTAGAAGAGTTTTATAATTTGCTTGAAGCATTGTGTTTATATTGATTTGATGGTTGGTTTTTTAAGGCTATCACAATGTAAGTGTAAAGAAAAATGACGTAACTATGATGTCGTTTGTTAACCTTAATTTATTCTTAATATTTCGAGATAAAGATCTCTTCATCAGAATATTTCTGAAGGTCCGGAGGTGTTAGCTCGTTGCTAATGCTGTTGAATTCTTTCTTGAAATTCTCTGCATGTGTGTATGTGTAAGTCTGTCTGTGTGTGCGTGTGTGTGTGTTTTCTAGAATAAAGTCCAGGAATTTGAGGGAATCAAACTGATGCCACACCCAACATGTAGTCAGGACCTAGCTGTCTCTCAGATTATTACTTGTTCCGATCCATGGCTTACTTCCTATGCTTATGATGCTTCAACAATCAAAAAGAGGTGGAAGCTTCAGTGGAGGAGTTCTTTGCTTCAAAAAACAAGAACTTATTACTTGTTCTAATCCATGGCTTCCTGTGCTTACAATGCTTCAACAACCAAGAAGGAGGTGGAAGCTTCAGTAAAGGAGTTCTTCACCTCAAAGGACAATAACTGGCAAAAAGGCAGCTTCTTCCAGCATATGGTCTGGACCTAGCTCCCTTGGGTTATTACTTGTTCTTATCCATGGTTTACTCCCTACGTTTGTGATGCTTCAACCAAAAGGAGGTGGAAGCTTCAGTGAAGGAGTTCTTAGCCTTAAAGGACAAGAACAATATCAGCATAGATTCAAAGAACTGGCAGAAAGGTGGCTTCAGATGGTGCAAAAAGATATCCTCCCCTTTGAATGCTTTCATTATAACTTTAAGAATAAAACAAATAAGTTAGAAAAATATTGAAAAATTTTTGATTCGTCCTAGTAAAAACTTGATAAACGATTATATATATATATATATATATAATTGTATATATTTATTTGTATAGAAACAAGTCTGCTACCGGACTTGTTTCCATGCAAATAAATATATATATTTATTTATGACTCGCCCTAGTAAAAACTTGATAAACGATATATATATATATATATATATATATATATATAAATAATGAATAAATATATATATATACATATATTTTGTATATATTTATTTGTATAGCAACAAGTCTGCTACCGGACTTGTTTCCATGCAAATAAATACATATAAAAAATATATATATTTATTTATTATTATTATTATCATTAATATCGCTCTATCACAGATATTGAGCACTCTTCTAATAATACTGTATGTTGGATTACTACTGTCTCTTCAAGTGTGATAGACATTGGTATATATAAATATATATATATATATATACCCATACCTCTCACAAGCAGGATGCAGCACAAGGTCAATTTTTTAAGCAGAGTTTAACAGAGTTTTCCTTGTAGTGTTAGTTTCGTATTTGCCTGGGGGAGTTGTCTGCCCGTTTAGTTCGCTGCTTCCCGCTAGGGGGCCGTTTTATATTTAAGCGGCTGGTTCAAACGCTTCTCTCTCTTTTTTTTCTGTTCCTGATACTACGAGACACATGGGTTAGTTAAGGTCTACCCCGTCTCGTTGGGGCTTCGTACCCCCCTTACATTACTGTAAGTTATTTACAGCATGGACTATTCTTAGTCTCATGTCTGTACTTTTATCTTTATCTTTCTACATGTAACTTTGTTTTACCTATGTATTATGTATCTTGTTATATCCATGTGCTGTATACGTATTAAATGTTTTGTTTATCAAACCTTTGTCGGAGTTTTGTATTCAAGTATATATAACTTGGAATCCTTTTTTACATCCTTCTCCTAGACTGGTTGCCTAACCAAGTTTCAAGAGTCCAGTTCGCATTTACTATTTACCCATAGCTGGAGAGAGTATAGTTGAATTCATACCTTTCCCAAAGATAGTGATATATTTAATAATAGATCTGGTAAAAGCCATATATTTCAATAATAAAGTTTGTAAATTAACATTTTAGTTAACTATACCTAAAATTCATTCACAATTTTTTCAGATCTTTTCTGAGAATTTTTTTTTTTTTTTTTTTTTTTTTTTTTTTTACAAATATTTATTGCTGTTGTATTTTTTGTAAGTATCCATGTCTTTAGCTGTTGGGGGTCCGGCTCCGTGCTTGCCACGCCAAACATAAGCTGAATAAATATCGTGTGAATATTTGCTAATGGGTGGCAGCTCAACTTTGTACATACTGTCTAGTTTGAAGGTGCTGATTTCATATCTAAAAAAAAAATGAAAAAAAAAAAATGAAAAAAAAAAAAAAAAAAGATTGAAAGTTTAAAAAGTTAAACATTAAGAAAATTTTTTAAAATAAAAAATATTTCCAAACATTCATTTATAGACAGAAAATAAAATTATTTTGGATTCAAATAATTTAGAAAGTTTTTTTTTTTTTTGTAAGTCATAGTTTTTGTACCGTTGTGGTATCTTTTCACGGTATCAAAATGATATAAGTAACGTTGTCCTTTTTTCCGAGCGCTACTACGATAACTGTAAGGTGGCGGCAGCGGCGTATATTGTATAGCGGGTCTCATCCACGTGCCTCAATATTCACAGTGCTAAAATCGTGTTGATAGAAATTATAAAACGAGAAATATGTAGTCACAACTGCTAGCCTTTATTTCCAGGGTAGGTTCGTCTTGTGTGCTGTATCGGAGAGGAGGAAAGGCAGAGAGAAAGAGAGAGAGAACACTACTTGATTACTGGGACCCCATACTAGACACTAGAGGCCCGATCCGTACCCTACGACGGCGGAAGGCAAAAAGAGGCCGATACCTTTCTTCGTTGTTCCACGTCACCACGTGACTTCCAGTCAACACCCGAAGCTTCAGGTTGGTTCCGGTCAACACCCGACTTCCGCTTGACACTCAATTCTCCATTCGGGGTCACGCTACGGTCAAACCATCGTTCATCCTGTTTTGGCTCATCACTATTTTTTAAACCTTCATCATCTCTTATTTATTTATTTCTTCCTCATTTGGCAAGGACTACTAATGGAAGGGGGTTCCATTAGTAGTCCTTGCCAAATGCAATCTTGCTACATTTTAAAAATTGACATGTTAGGTATTTTCTGAATTTAAACCATCAAAGAAAAGTATTATTCATCATCTTCCTAATCCTAATTGCTTTAAAAATGTTTTTTTTATTTTTTAAATACAATTAGTACGTAAATCAGCAACAATAAATATGGTACCAGTTAACCAAAGACAGAAGTCTTAAATGGTTTGGTTTGGTTTGGTTTTTATTTCATATCAACCTCAGTAGGTCATTTAATGCCAACAAAGTTTTGAAATAAATTCATTCTTAATGGATACTCAATTTTTTTTATAAATAAATTTTATTATTTAACTCATAGATGGGACCCTAACAGGTACTACCACTTCAGGTCAGGGTGGAACTGGGAGCAATGGTGATGAAGGGGTACTCCACATTCCCCAAACCTCCAGAACTGGAACCTCACCATCAGATAGAGTTTAACGTCATTCTCAGGACATGAAGACCCTCAGCCACCACCTTCTAGCACCCATAAGATAAAAAGGGTTGGGGTTTACCATAAGAGCTATAGGGTTGGGACAATCCTATAAGTGCTAGGGCTTGACATGGCCAGTTGATTGATTGGAAGTGGTCTCTCCGACTGCCTGTCTAGCCTAAATAAGAGCCAAAGTGGAGTGTTGCATGTCATGGATTGCTCAGCCACCAGGATTCCGTCCTTAAGCATCATGGGTTGCCACCCACGACCAACAGATGTAAGAAATGAAGGAGAGAGAGAGAGAGAGAGACAAAGACAGCTAGAAGAGAGAGAGAGAGAGAGAGAGAGAGAGAGACAAAGACAGCTAGAAGAGAGAGAGAGAGAGAGAGAGAGAGAGAGAGACAAAGACAGCTAGAAATGAGAAGAGAGAGAGAGAGAAAGACAGCTAGAAATAAGAAGAGAGAGAGAGAGAGAGAGAAAGACAGCTAGAAGAGAGAGAGAGAGACAAAGACAGCTAGAAATGAGAAGAAAGAGAGAAAGAGAGAGAGAGATAGACAAACAGAAAGATAGGAGGAATGAAGGACAGAGAGAGAGAGAGTTAGAGAAGACAACCAGAAAGAGAGAAGGAATGAAGTAGAAAAAGAGAGGAGGAAAGACAGCTAGAAATAAAGAAGGAACAAATGAAGGAGAGAGAGAGAGAGAGAGAAGGAGAGAGAGAGAGAGAAGGAGAGAGAGAGAGAAGAAGGAAGGACAGAGTGAGAGGAAGAAAGGTAGCCAGAAAGGAAGTAAGGAATGAAGAACAAAGAGAGTGAAAGAAAAACAGCCATAAAGATAGAAGGAACGAATGAAGGATAGAGAGAGTGAGAGAGAGAGAAAGGAAGAAAGAGAGCCAGAAAGAAAGAAGGAACAAAGTGTTGGAATTTTTGGTGTTATAAGGTATAGGGATCGGCCCCTATATTTTTACGGCATGTGGAATTAACCAAATTAAAATAATGAAGTTTTCTTAAATAACTAGTTACAATGGTATGTCATGAGTTTAGAATTAGGTAAACAAAAGAAAATCGAATGAATATTAGTTTAGAAATATTTTAGGAACAATAGAAACAATGGTTTAAATTCATCCGATAATTTACGTTACCAGAATTCCACAGATATCAAAATCATTCGATATTGCATCATTGCAAATCACCTGATATTTGAGGAATATTTTAGCTTAAGGAACACATAGACAATGAATAATTAAAATTATAAAAAGGCCCATAGAGCTGGAAAAACTTCAGATAAGGACACAGAGACAGTGAGGAGCTTTCGCTCTTCCTGACTCAACAGAGTTGGAGAGGATGCTCCTAACTCGACAGTGGGAACGTCCGAAAACATAAAATACGACTCAACAGGTTCGTCTATCTTTTTGTCTCCTATTTCTCTCTCTCTCTCTCTCGCTCAACAACAATAATTTCAACTTTCAATCACAAGTTCCAATCACAGACAAACTACTAATATGTTGACACAAGCAATCACACTAATATAAACACCATGTCACAGTTGTCACACACAACTATACACAGACACAATCAGACTGCAACACCACTGAAAGAACAATGAAACTATATTAATTGTATTTATGTATATAAAGTTTGTTTCCTTTATCAATGTCTTCTTCTTTTGTTACCTATGGAAACTACATTTTCCGTAGTCCTTATACATATAAATTGTAGGGACCCATAACTCCAATCTTCAACTCCTCAACCATTCACACCCCAAACAAAATGGGTCCCTACAAAGGCATGTGTCAGACAGTCACTTCTACTTATGGACTCGCCGATAAGCACGTGACCAGGGAAGGCAACCTCTTATCCAATCACTGGCAGTGCTCTGCTGCTGTTGTTGTATTTATACTGGCTGATTCTAATCTTAGCTCATTGCTACTTGGATCTTCTTGAACGTCGGACCTAAAAGGATTCTCTATCACAGGACTTATTGACTTACCAAAGGATACTATACCACAGGACTTATTGACTTACCAAAGAATACTATACCACAGGACTTATTCACTTACCAAAGGATACTATACCACAGGACTTATTGACTTACCAAAGGATACTATACCATAGGACTTATTGACTTACCAAAGGATACTATACCATAGGACTTATTCACTTACCAAAAGATACTATATCACAGGACTTATTCACTTACCAAAAGATACTATATCACAGGACTTATTCACTTACCAAAAGATACTATATCACAGGACTTATTCACTTACCAAAGGATACTATATCACAGGACTTATTCACTTACCAAAGGATACTATATCACAGGACTTATTGACTTACTTATTTAGTTTAAGTTCTTTTACAATTGGCCAAGGATGGTGGCCAGATACTTAACACAAAGTAAATAAATGAAGAAAGCAACAAAAAAAACAAAAAAAAACTCACAAGTCATCTGTTGATTTTGCTCTTTGTTTACTTTTATCCAATGGTGACAATGGCTGAGAACATGACTCTCCAAATTTGGCATGCCTAGTAAAAGAAAATTTTAAGAAACATTAAATAAAAAATAAGGCGGAGCTGAACTTTCAGAACCCCCCATCTAAAATTTTTGTTTTTAATCTTTTTTTTCCTTTTTCAACGGATTATTATCGATTGCACACCAATCTATCCAATTGTAAAAAAAAAAAAAATAAAAAAAGTTATTTATTTTTCGAGTTTTCAGGGGTGCTCAGTTCCCCGTATAAGTTTATCGTAAACCGATCCCCCATATCGGAACCGCTGAAAAAAATTTTTTCTTTGTAATTTCTTTTCTTTTTCTTCAATGGATTATTATCGTTTACACACCAATCTATCAGATTGTAAAAAAAAATTCTAAAAAGTTCTTTATTTTTCAAGTTTTCAGGGGTGCTCATTTCCTTGTATAAGTTTATAGTAAATCAATCCCCTATATAGGAAACGCTCGATAATAAATAATTTGGGTTCTGTTTTTTCTGGGCCATCCTAGCTTTGACACCTTTGCGCCAGTTTCCTTTCGAGCGGTTCCGATATGGGGGATCGGTTTACTATAAACTTATACGAGGAACTGAGCACCACTGAAAACTTGAAAAATAAATAACTTTTTTGAATTTTTTTTTCACAGTCTGATAGATTGGTGTGCAATCGATAATAATCCATTGAAAGAAGAAAAAAAAAATTAAAAACAAAAATTTTAGATGGGGGGGGGGGGTCTGAAAGTTCAGGTCCGCCAAAAATAAAAAATTCTACATTTTTGAATATCATTCTACTTTAACTCTTAACATCCTGAGTCCAGAGCATTCCTATAAGGATATATATAAAAAAAGAAAAATGGCTAAAAATGACCTTTTCATCTAAAGTTACCTGTTATTTCCCTCAAATCAAAGACTTCTAAATATGTTTGATATTATATTTAAACAAAGGCTATCATTTGGAGTAGATTAGGAAAACGAAGGAGAATTCCAGCCAGGTGGAATGAGGGGGTATAGGACGTTAGCAATAAATACAAAGGCAACTCAAGTTTTGAAATATTTTCTTAATGTGACATAATCACTAACCCATTCTTATGAATACATTTGTAGCGATTGTCTGCTCCTGTTTGGACCGGAAGAGTTATCTTCCCTTGTTTTCAGGTTTTGATCACTAGGGGCCCTGATTATTTAATCAGGAAAGCACCAAGTTTTAATCCTCTCTTCTCTCCAGGACAGCAAGCAGGAAACATGGGTTAGACATTTTGCATCTACACCTTTTGTATGGGTGACTTTGCCCCCCATCCCAGCCTAAGTAAGTGACATTACTTCATGGACTCTCCATCACTTCTTTAGGACAAAAGCCTATGTCCTACCTTCTTTATAGTACATTTTGTATCTGTTCTTTATACACCTTTGTATACCTTCTATTCGTATATGCGTTCATTATGTATCTCTTTTGTGTATACCTTTAATCTGTATATAGTTAGCATCCTTCCGTCTACAAGAGACGATGGAGTAGTGTCAAGGTTTTTTATTTATTCATTTTTTTGTTAACTTGAACTACATAGCCTGGGCGGGTTCATATGGAGGATGAGCTGTTGCCCATGCAGCAAATCCCCCCTCTCCACACTGCCGCTGTGATCCAAAGGAAAGGTAAGGGACCAATGCAATTTGGCAATGGTAGTGTCGCAGGAGTTGATGGGTAGCACTGGATTTCAGTATCACACCACCTTAGGGACTCCAGCTCCTGATTTATTTTCGGGGTTTACTCCCCTATATTGCTTATATATATATATATATATATATATATAATTTAATATACCAAGCGTGTTGGTAAATCCACGCAGTGAGAAAAAACCCAGCAAATAGTTTGATTGTAAAAATATACTACCAAACATCAACCGGGGAGAAAAAAATTTTTGAAAAAAAGAAAAGACCAAGATAGTTGTACCAACAAAAAATAATCTATTGGTACAGTATTTGGCCAAAAGAAAAAACAATTTATATGTATATATATATATATATAAGATATATATATATTCATATAACCGCTAGGAGAATAGCTAATAAGTAAAAAGTGCTCAATACCTAAGTAGAGAAAATAATAAAGATAAATCTAATGAGTCAGATCTTAGCCCTGAAGAGCATTAAGCGAAACTAATAGTAGGTTCGTCTGACTCATTAGATTTATCTTTTTATATATATATATATATATATATATATATATATATATATATATATATATGTGTGTGTGTGTGTGTGTGTGTGTGTGTGTATTAGAATAGTGTTGATTCTATGTTTCTGCTTTATATCACTGAAGGTGAACACTTAATTTATGAATATAGCTGACTATTGAAGTAAGTCAGTTAGACAGTCAACAATTGGTTTGAGCAATGTGACTGGCCAAGCCTAACCATGCAGTTACTAGTTCTCCAATGAACCCACTATAACAGCTTAAATAATTACTGCCACTGATAAGTTTTGTTGAATTTTATAAAAGTTTTAAAGTTCTTCTTTAAACTTAAAAAAAAAAAATTAAAATTGTAAATTTTCATTTATTTTACTTTTTTTCCCCTTAAGTAAACTTACATATAAAAAATTTTTTTTCTATAAATTTCTTAATTATAACAATGAAATAAACCACATTAAGAAAAGCACATCTTTGAGTGTCATCTTGAGGAAATAAAAAATATATAAAAAATTATGAATCAGATATAAGATACATCCACAAATACATCTACAAAAATTACACCAGTAAAGGGAGCTTGAGGACCAATTTTTGTCTTGCTTGTGGCAGTTTTTGGCATTAAATAACCCATAAGATTATTATACCATTAAACAAATCAAACCAAATGAAGTTAAGGAAAATTATTTTATACCAACTAGCAAATATATGCACCCTCTGGGTCAAGTATTTAAGTTTTAATATATAAAATATCATTAAATTAGAAAGGCTAATGAAACTAAAAAAGAATGCAGATAAAAAGATTTGAACAGAGGGGGTATAATGAAAAAAGAACAACTTTGAAACTAACTCTTCCATCATTTTCCATTACTCCCGTCTTTCATGGTAAATTTTCCTAATTTAACTATTTAGTTAAAATGAAGTAAAGAATAATATTACAGTTATTTCTTCTTGTTAATGGATTTCTTTTAAGATTTATCCCCAGATTTTTGCTAATATTCAAAAGATAAAACCAAACAATTAGAAATCAATAATACTAGCATATATTTATTAAAATCAATTTTTAGATCAATATGCAAATTAGCTTTTCCCATTCACACTATAACACTATTTTGTTGTATATTAAATACAATTGCATGTTATTAGTATGTAGATATGGTCAACAGTCTTAAAGATAAAACAATTTTATTAATAATTGAGGGTTAAATAAAAATAAAATCATGGAGAATGTGATGTAAATAACTAAGGGAATTGTGACTTGTATAATAATATATTTCGGTTAAGACAGACAAACCCACAATCTCCATTATAATAAGATTTGAAGACATCAAGAACTTGAAATTTGGAAATTTTTATCAAAATGACTTGTTTCGGTATAAAATGACTTGAAAACGGTTGATATATCATAAAATAAACAAACTAAACCAAATGAAGTTAATGAAAGTTATTTATACCAATTTGAAGATATTAAGAACTTGAAATATAGAAATTTTTATCAAAATGACTTGTTTCGGTATTAAATGACTTGAAAACGGTTGATATATCATAAAATAAACAAACTAAACCAAATGAAGTTAATGAAAGTTATTTATACCAATTTGAAGATATTAAGAACTTGAAATATAGAAATTTTTATCAAAATGACTTGTTTCGGTATTAAATGACTTGAAAACGGTTGATATATCAAAATAAACAAACTAAACCAAATGAAGTTAATGAAAGTTATTTATACCAATTTGAAGATATTAAGAACTTGAAATATAGAAATTTTTTATCAAAATGACTTGTTTCGGTATTAAATGACTTGAAAACGGTTGATATATCGTAAACAAACAAACTAAACCAAATGAAGTTAATGAAATTTATTTATACCAATTTGAAGATATAAGAACTTGAAATATAGAAATTTTTATCAAAATGACTTGTTTCGGTATTAAATGACTTGAAAACGGTTGATATATCGTAAAACAAACAAACTAAACCAAATGAAGTTAATGAAAGTTATTTATACCAATTTGAAGATATTAAGAACTTGAAATATAGAAATTTTTATCAAAATGACTTGTTTCGGTATTAAATGACTTGAAAACGGTTGATATATCGTAAACAAACAAACTAAACCAAATGAAGTTAATGAAAATTATTTATACCAATTTGAAGATATTAAGAACTTGAAATATAGAAATTTTTATCAAAATGACTTGTTTCGGTATTAAATGACTTGAAAACGGTTGATATATCGTAAAACAAACAAACTAAACCAAATGAAGTTAATGAAAGTTATTTATACCAATTTGAAGATATTAAAGAACTTGAAATATAGAAATTTTTATCAAAATGACTTGTTTCGGTATTAAATGACTTGAAAACGGTTGATATATCGTAAAACAAACAAACTAACCAAATGAAGTTAATGAAAATTATTTATACCAATTTGAAGATATTAAGAACTTGAAATATAGAAATTTTATACAAAATGACTTGTTTCGGTATTAAATGACTTGAAAACGGTTGATATATCGTAAAACAAACAAACTAAACCAAATGAAGTTAATGAAAATTATTTATACCAATTTGAAGATATTAAGAACTTGAAATATAGAAATTTTTATCAAAATGACTTGTTTCGGTATTAAATGACTTGAAAACGGTTGATATATCGTAAAACAAACAAACTAAACCAAATGAAGTTAATGAAAATTATTTATACCAATTTGAAGATATTAAGAACTTGAAATATAGAAATTTTTATCAAAATGACTTGTTTCGGTATTAAATGACTTGAAAACGGTTGATATATCGTAAAACAAACAAACTAAACCAAATGAAGTTAATGAAAATTATTTATACAATTTGAAGATATTAAGAACTTGAAATATAGAAATTTTTATCAAAATGACTTGTTTCGGTATTAAATGACTTGAAAACGGTTGATATATCGTAAAACACAAACTAAACCAAATGAAGTTAATGAAAATTATTTATACCAATTTGAAGATATTAAGAACTTGAAATATAGAAATTTTTATCAAAATGACTTGTTTCGGTATTAAATGACTTGAAAACGGTTGATATATCGTAAAACAAACAAACTAAACCAAATGAAGTTAATGAAAATTATTTATACCAATTTGAAGATATTAAGAACTTGAAATATAGAAATTTTTATCAAAATGACTGTTTCGGTATTAAATGACTTGAAAAAGGTTGATATATATCGTAAAACAAACAAACTAAACCAAATGAAGTTAATGAAAATTATTTATACCAATTTGAAGATATTAAGAACTTGAAATATAGAAATTTTTATCAAAATGACTTGTTTCGGTATTAAATGACTTGAAAACGGTTGATATATCGTAAACAAACAAACTAAACCAAATGAAGTTAATGAAAATTATTTATACCAATTTGAAGATATTAAGAACTTGAAATATAGAAATTTTTATCAAAATGACTTGTTTCGGTTATTAATGACTTGAAAACGGTTGATATATCGTAAAACAAACAAACTAAACCAAATGAAGTTAATGAAAATTATTTATACCAATTTGAAGATATTAAGAACTTGAAATATAGAAATTTTTATCAAAATGACTTGTTTCGGTATTAAATGACTTGAAAACGGTTGATATATCGTAAAACAAACAAACTAAACCAAATGAAGTTAATGAAAATTATTTATACCATTTGAAGATATTAAGAACTTGAAATATAGAAATTTTTATCAAAATGACTTGTTTCGGTATTAAATGACTTGAAAACGGTTGATATATCGTAAAACAAACAAACTAAACCAAATGAAGTTAATGAAAATTATTTATACCAATTTGAAGATATTAAGAACTTGAAATATAGAAATTTTATCAAAATGACTTGTTTCGGTATTAAATGACTTGAAAACGGTTGATATATCGTAAAACAAACAAACTAAACCAAATGAAGTTAATGAAATTATTTTATACCAATTTGAAGATATTAAGAACTTGAATAATAGAAATTTTTATCAAAATGACTTGTTTTGGCATTAAATGAACCAAAAAGGGTTGAATATCAAAAATTATGAATCAGATATAAGATACATCACAAAATATATCTACAAAAATTGCACTATAAAAAAAACTTTGAGTACCAACTTTTATTTCACACTCTAAAAATTTTTGGCATTAAATAACCCACAAGGTTATTATGCCATAAAAAAAACACAATCTGAACAAAACCAAACCAAATGAAGTTATGAAAATTATTTCTACCAATTTGAAGATATTAAGAACTTGAAACAAAGAAACTTTTATCAAAATGACTTATTTTGGCATTAAATCACCCAAAAAGTGTTGATGTGCCATAAAACAAACAAACCAAACCAAACAAAATCAAGATAGAAAAAACATAATCATTTTGGCAGATACATATTTAATTGATAAAATTCTCCATTTTAAAAGATTGTAAAACAAATTTTTACATGTGATTTTTAAAAAAAATCCTTTGTCTTCATAATGTAGTAAAAGTTACGTTCAGTTTCATCCATTTTTTAAAAAAGTTTTGTGGAATTTTAATTCGTGGGTGTTTAAAAACACGTGAAATTTTGGACATAAGTGTACAGTGTGAATTTATTAATCCAAACAGGTTGACATGCCATTAAAATCAACTAGTCAGTAAAGAGAGATTAGTTACAGACACTAATTATTTTTTTCGTTACTTTTTAATAATAATAAATAATAGGTAATTTATGAGGAAGTGCGTCCCGGTCTCCTGCCTCAGAAATTGCTACCCAGTGACTATTAAAATAACGTCCCCAGCTATGTCGTCTCAGATTTTCTTTTATTCATGTTTGTTAAATGTCTTGTTTTTAGTTTAAATAAACAAGAATTACGACAAAAATCTATCTATATTATTTTGTTTATCCATCTTCATATCTAAACAAGAATTACGACAAATTACAATAAATAAATAAGAATTACGCCAAAAAAGAGAAGCCCCCCCCTCTAATACATTAACGCCTAAGTTGGTTGTTTTCTTTCAAGTAACACTGACATAGCTGGGGACGTTATTAAATAGTCACCGGGTAGCAATTTCTGAGGCAGGAGACCGGGACGCACTTCCTCATAAATTACCAAATAATATTTTTAAAAAGATATAAAATACATTTGAAATAATTGTAAAAGATGTAAATAAGAATTTTTGGTTATTTTTCTATAAGTCAAACATGATTAAAGGGGAACCACTCTTGACTGATAAATTATTTATTTATTTATTGATCTACTAGGAAAAAAAGAAGACTGGTTTAGGGTTAGTTTAACTCTAAACATCCTGTTGAGAATTTTCTAAGTCTACAGCCCAATTTCTATAACCATTTTATCAAAAAATGGCTAAAATGGCATTTTCATTAAAAGTTACCTGTTATTTCCCTTAAATTAAAGACTTGTAAATATGTTTAATATTATATTTAATCAAAGGCTATCATTTGGGGTAGATTAGGAAAATGAATGTGACTTCCGGCCGGGTGGAATGAGGCGGTATAGGACGTTAAGAGTTAATGGGAATATGAATAAATAATTTTATCAGTCAAGAGTGGTTCCCTTTGTTTATGTTGGAGTTATAGGAAATAACCGGAATATTTAAAAAAAATCTATTGAAATTTTTTGTATTTTTCTTCAGCAATAAAAGGTAACGATGGTGAAGTGAAAATATCCAAGAAAAAATCCAGTGATGAATGTGTGGATGAGTTTTATGAATATTACCGGCCTTATGAGTTAACGTTCCTTGATGATCTATTTGGTTTCTCTGTAACACATTCGATAAGGTAAGACTTTGTTTTATTGATTCTTTTATTGTTAAAAGAAAGAAAGAAAGGAAGGAAAGAAAGAAAGAAAGAAAGGTTATTTCCTAGTTGAGTAACATGATATTACAGAGTGACCCAGAAAAAACAAAACCCAAATTATTTATTTCCCATTAAACAAACCCTAAACCCCCAACCTAACCCCCCTAGGTTGANGCTGCCAGGAAGAGTCCATTAAGCTGAGGAGGTGTTTGACTGTTCCACTGTCCAATAGTTAATAATCTGTAACAGTCATTTCCAGACTGCAGGTTCAATGGCTAAGGGTGAAAGTAACACAGAATAACAATTAACAGTATTCTACACTGACTATATTATGACTATAATAGCATCTCAGTGTATCTTGAATAAGAGACACTTTTGGAGGAAGGAGTATATCCCACAAGATCTAAAATGTAGAGTAATGTGAACTAAAATTCCATCTCACCCTCACACATTAAGTATACTAGCAAATATATGCACCCTCTGGGTGCAAGTATTTAAGTTTTAATATAATAAAATATCACATAAATTAGAAAGGCTAATGAAAATGAATAAGAATGCAGATAAAGAGATTTGAAACAGAGGGGGTATGATTGAATAATAGAACAACTTTGAAACTAACTCTTCCATCATTTTCCATTACTCCCTCTTTCATTGGTAAATTTTCCTAATTTAACTATTTAGTTAAAATAGGAAGTAAAGAATAATATTACAGTTATTTCTTCTTGTTAATGGATTTCTTTTAAGATTTATCCCAGATTTTGCTCATATTCAAAAGATAAAACCTAACAATTAGAAATCAATGATACTAGCATATATTTATTGAAATCAAATTTGTTAGGATCAATATGCAAATTAGTCTTCCCATTCACACTGTAATCCACTATTTTGTTGTATATATTAAATACAATTGCATGATATTAGTATGTAGATATGGTCAACAGTCTTAATGATGTAAAGCAATTTTATTAATAATTGAGGTTAAATAAAAATAAAATCATAGAGAATGTGATGTAAATAACTAAAGGAATTGTGACTTGTATAGTAACATAATTTCGGTTAAAGACAACAAACCCACAATCTCCATTATAATAAGATTTGGGTGACTAAAGATAATCTGTATATGTATTCTTGTTAAATGTAGTTCTATTGGCTCATGTATTAAAGTCTGTATGATACACTTCACTGCTTTTTTGTCAGAATATTTCTGGTACTTTTATGTATCCGCGCTGGAAGGCCACCTAAGCCTTCCAACTAATAATAATACGTTTATAGACAACACATTGATCAATCAGAAAACAGATGTTACATAATTATTAGATACCTAATATTTATGTGCAATAGTATAGAAATCAAAATGGCCGTTATAAGCGGCAGCCCATGGCCTTGAAGGATTTGAATGACAAGGCTTGACCTGTCCTGATCCTTCCTTCGGGTGGATACCGTGAGAATCGGTGGAGAAGACCCCTTCCGGTTTAGATTAGAAATAGATTTTAGTCAGTCGGTGAGAAACCACGACGGTGGTTGAGTTGTGTTATACACGCTCCGACTCGATCTGCGCAGGTAGTCTGGTGGGGGATTTCGAGAATAAAATATTATCAAAGTAAATCGAAGTCTTTGTTATTATCTAAAAACTACCAAAGACACAGGGCTTCTGATAAAGAGAAATCCCTAATGGAAGACCAGACACAAAGTCCCCAAGACGAAGTCCAGACGTTAGAAGAGACCTAGAAGAACTTAAGATATCAGAAGAAGTAAGTAATGAGAAGGGTATGTAACACAGATACAAACTAGCACGTAATAAAAAATAAAACTTTTGACTCACCCTAATAGATAAATAAACTAGAGGGGGGGGGATTTTAAAAAAGTTAGTCTCTCAGATCCATTATTACTTATCACAAGTTAGATCCTCACTGGATGCCCCATAAAATACTCACATAAATATATAACAATATAGTAAGGAATTTTAATTCAATATTCATTTATATTGTATTTTTTAAAAAAAATTGTAAATCAATTTAAAAAAAAATACAATATAAATGAGGCGATTAATTCAATCAACAGCATCAAATTTCAATTACCTTCTGTTATTATACAAATTTTAATTTTTAAATATCTTCCCAAATATAAATAAAATATTCATTATTTTTGCTCAAAAACCTAGCCCTGCTTGATAGTGAATGTATATATATATATATTTACTTTATCATTAATTGTTTTATTTTCAAAGTTTCTTCTGGAGAAAAATTAATGCAAATTCCTTGTATATAGATAGATAAAAGACTTACCTTTCATACATAAACATTCCTCGTTTGGAAGGCACGTTGATATTGAAATCATATACTTCATGGGTTGTAGGAAATATATCCTATTAAAAAATAAATGATGCTCATTAAATAAAGTTAATATAATTCAAACAAAACTGAAAGTAACTTTTTTTGATAATGCAAGTGTTACATTTTACGGACAATATTACCTTTAGGCACCCCTTTTTTGATCTTGATTAAGAAAGGACATGTTCTTCATTTACACTGTCAATATCCTATTGTTTGTTAGGGGTTGGAGTTAGGGTTAGGGTTAGTTTTATAATTTAAAAAAAAAATCTAAAAATCGTCTGTTAAAACAACCGGATATTGACGGTGTAAATGAAAAACATGTCCTTTCTTAATCGAGATCAAGAAGGGGGCCTAATGGTCATATAGTCCTATTTTATATACAAATAAATGATAAACACCAAATAAAAAGTAGGTTGATTATTCACTTTTTAAAAAATATCAAATTCTCTCAAAGATCAAAAGTTGTACAATGGTATAATAAATACTGATACCAAAAACTAATTTCTTACTTGCACCATTGTTTGAGGAAATAGCATCAAAGATCGTCAGTTAAAATGCACTAAAAAATCCTTATTTTCACAACTTTTGGCCCAGATATTGGTAGAAAATTTAGCAATATTAATATTTAAAACAGAAATTTATTTTACAAAATGAAATGAATAAATGTCGACGGGGTGGCCTAAAGTCGGTATCAGCCATTCAGTGAGGGAGTCTATCCCCTTTTCACTAGTGCTAGACCGAAGAGATTGTTTCGGTGTTTGAGGTGGAGCAACACACCTACCATCAGCTCCTTACTTTACTGCACAGATCCCGGTGCTACTCATCCACTGAGTTGGCGAGGGCCGGTATTAAATCCGGAACCTTGTGATTCCAAGGCTGATGCTCTACCGACTGAGCTAAGCCAGCCCTAAGATGAAATGAATAAGATATAACTAGAATTCAAATTGAAAATATTCCCTCCATTATCACCGACACTCCAATATGCTGCTTTTTACCTCAATTATTAAGCTGTAACAGAGATAAGATTTTAAAAGATTAAAATGTAAACCTCCCTCGGGCCGTGAGCACATGTAGGCACATTCTGCTGTGCATCTTCTGCATTACTTGCAGCTTTCAAGATTACTGGCCGTGATCGTCTGTTCCTTGACCCTCACTCATGTCCGTAATTCTGCCTCAGGGCTCATCCAGGGGGTTTACAATCAACAACAAAGGGAGAATAAAGACAAAACAATTCCAGGTGAACTCGGTTACAGTTCTATCTGCTCCCATCGTTGTCGAGATGGGGGACCCCCCCCCCGTTCCTTTTGGGGACTTCTGCTAAAGTTGACTTCTATGCTACAAGGCTCTAAGGGAGATGTTTTTCCTTCCCTCCCAAGATCTAACTCCTGTCCTCTCCGGTGTCCAAAACTAACTGACTAAACTTTTCAAATTTCCCAGAATCCCTCAGATCTCATCTCACTCTCATTTCCTGGGATTCCGCACGAGATTTCCAAAATCCTTTGTGTTGAATATGGGTCACCTTTTATGATCAGTCTAAACTATAGTTGACCCTCAAAGTGGTCAAAACCCAGTCTGTCTGTCTGTCTAAGAAGAGATTATCAACTTTTATATCTATCCTCATCCTCTTCTTAATTTTATGACTTTGTTTGCCTATTGCCACCCACAAACAATATGCCTACCTACACACACATGCATGTATACATACGCATATATGTATCTATCTATACATATATATATTCACACATTATCTACCCGAATACACACATATATACTTATCTTTATATTATATAACTAGGTTCTACGTATCTATATATCTATTGTACTGTTGGACTTATATTTTTTTAAACTTACTTATGTATCCAATAACTAACTGTGCATTTATATGCACACACACATTCCTGCACCCACCGTTGTATTATAAAAATCTTTTCCTCAAATGAAGACAAAGTTTTGAAGAAAAATATTTTGTGGGGTAATTCTGTCAATTTGCAACTTTTACTATATGGAGATTTTGAAGTTCCAAAATCAACCTACCATAACTTCCAAGTAACATAATATTACGGGGTGACCCAGAAAAAACAGAACCCAAATTATTTATTTTCCTGTTAAACTAACCCTAAACCCTAATCCTAAACCCTTGGACTTCAACTTCAGCTTAGAAAAAAATAAAAATGAAAATTAACAGTTTTATTACAAAATTTGTGGGTTCTGTTTTTTCTGGGCCACCCTGTAATATTATGTTACTCAATTAGGGGAGGTTAGGGTTGGGGGTTTAGGGTTAGTTTAATGGGAAAATAAATAATTTGGGTTTTGTTTTTTCTGGATCACTCTGTAATATTATGTTACTCAACTGGGGGTTAGGATTAGGGTTTAGGGTTAGTTTAATGGAAAATAAATAAATAATTTGGGTTCTGTTTTTTCTGGGTCACCCCGTAATATTATGTTACTCAACTAGGGGGGTTAGGGTTGGGGGTTTAGGGTTTGTTTAATGGGAAAATAAATAATTTGGGTTTTGTTTTTTCTGGATCACCCTGTAATATTATGTTACTCAACTGGGGGTTAGGGTTAGGGTTTAGGGTTAGTTTAATAGAAAATAAATAAATAATTTGGGTTCTGTTTTTTTCTGGGTCACCCTGTAATATTATGTTACTCAACTAGGGGGGTTAGGGTTAGGGTTTAGGGTTAGTTTAATGGAAAATAAATAAATAATTTGGGTTTTGTTTTTTCTGGATCACCCTGTAATATCATGTTACTCAACTAGGAAATAACCGAAAGAAATATGTTTATTTGTATAGCTCAGCCAGTAGAGTGTCTGACTAGGTATCACAAGGTTCCTGGTTCGATAGCACAGGGATCTGCGCAGTAAAGTGAGGAGCTGATGGTAGATGTGGCGCACCACCTCAAAATGCCGAAACAATCTCCTCGGTCTAGCGCCAGTGAAAAGGGGATAGACTCCCTTGCTGTCTTGTTGATACTGACTTTAGGCCACCCCGACGACTTTACTTACTTACTTACATTTTTTTACAAAAGAAACAACAAATAATTAATCAAATAATTAATGTGTGGAGGATGATCACTAATTAGGACTGAGCCTATTCTAGTCGTGACCACTTCTGCTATTTCATAGGTTTTCAGATTTAAATTTGAAGAGATTGAAAGCAATTTTAAAATGTTTTAAAAGAATCAAATGTCTTAAAATAAATAAAATTCCATTGGAATTGCACCAATTCCATTTGATTCTGAACCAAATTCTTAGAAATCTTAACTCTTAACATCCTATACAGCCTCATTCCACCTGGTCAGAAGGCATATTCATTTTCCTAATCTACCCCAAACAATAAATAGTTTTTGTTTAAATGTAATATTAAACATATATAGAAGTCTTTGATTTAAGGGAAATAACAGGTAACTGTAGAATAAGTTCCAATTACCGTCGAACTGGGAAGACAAGGTGGCATGCGATTGTAACTGAATACAAGCTCGAAATGACACAAAGTTCACTGCCAAGTGACCAAGTATATATGGGACTCCACAGTGTCATGCAAATCAACCAGTCAATATCGCGCTGCGAACAGAAATGGAACCTGTGAGGGAATATCCCATTGGATTCGAAATCCAATGGGATATTCCCTCACAGTAACTTTAAATGAAAAGGACACTTTTAGCCATTTTTTAAATATATCATTATAGGAATGGGGCTCTGGACTTAGAAAATTCTTAACAGGATGTTAAGAGTTAAGTTCCTGTTAATGTTTCTTGTTTAGAAGAAAAAAAAAAAAAAAGAGATCCCTGTCCATTTTTTTTTTTTTTCACTGCTATTTGATTTATCACCATTATTGCGCGCTTCTTTCTCAATTCTCTCGGAAATTTAAAGTCAGGTTGGATTTTCATCTGTTCAAAAAATAAAAAAAAAAATAAAAAAGTGGCTGTGTCTTTCATATATTCTTACCTGCCAGAATTCAGAGAGAGAAAAAAAAAAAAGCATTATTCAAATTCCATCCATTTTTTGTCTTTTATTTTTACTAGCAAATATATGCACCCTCCGGGTGCAAGTATTTAAGTTTTAATGCAATACAATTTTGTATCAAATTAGAAATGCTAATAAAACTAAATAAGAGTGCAAGTAAAATGATTTGAAACTGAGGGTGTATAATCAAAAAAATAGAACAACTGAAACTTACTCTTCCATCACTCCCGTCTGTCATGGCTAAATTTTTCTAATTTAACTATTTAGTTAAAATAGGAAGTAAAGAATAAAATTACAGTTATTTCTTCTTGTTAATGGATTTCTTTTAAGATTTATCCCCGATATTTTTGCTAATATTCATTAAGATAAAACCAAACAATTAGAAATCAGTAATACTAAGCACATATTTATTAAAATCAGATTTTTTATATCAATATGCAAATTAGCCCTCCCATTCACACTGTAAACTGCTATTTTGTAGTATATATGAATATAATTGCATGTTATTAATATGTAGATATTATCAACAGTATTAATAATGTAAAACAATTTTATTAATAATTGAGGTTTGAATAAAAATAAAATTCTGTAGAAAAACTAAGAGAATTCTGACTTGAGTAGTAATATGGTTTTGGTTACAGACAGAAAAACACACAATCTCCATTATAATAAGATTTATTTATTTATTTCTTTTGACAGTTTTGTAACTTTTTCTCTTTTTTCAAAACTCCTTTTCTTGACCGTAGAAAAAAAATCTTTATTTTTTTATTTTTTTTTTGTTCCTTGAAAGAAAGAAAAATCTTTATTTTCACACATTACATTTTTTCCCAAAAGAAAAAACAACAAATAATTAATGTATCAATGTGTGGAGGATGATCACTAATTAGGACTGAGCCTATTCTACTAGTGACCACCTCTGCTATTTCATTGGTTTTTAGATTTAAATTTGAAGAGATAGAAAGGAGTTTTAGAATGTTTCAAAATAAATAAAATTTAATGTATTATTGTTTTTTGTTGTTTTTTTTAGATAGATCCATTTTAATATTTTTCTGTTTTTCTTTGTGTATGTAAAAAAAAAAAAGAAAAAAAGTAGACCACCTCATCCTTTTTGGAGTAATTTGTTTTTTTGTTTTGTTTTACGGCATATCAACCTCAGTGGGTCATTTAATGCCGATAAAGTTTTGAAATAAATCAATTCTTAAGGGAAAATACATTTTTCTATTTAACCCATAGATGGGACCCTAACAGGTACTACCACTCCGGGTCAGAGTGGACCAGGGAGCAATGGTGATGAAGGGGTACTCCACATTCCCCAAACCTCCAAAACTGGAACCTCACCATCAGATAGAGTTTAACGTCATTCCCAGGACATGTAGACCTGCAGCCACCGCCTTCTAGCGTCCATATGATAAAAAGGGGTTGGGGCTTGCCATAAGGGCAATAGGGTTGGGAAATTTTTGGAGTAAGGCATTTTGGTTATTTCCTATAACTCCAACATAAACAAAGGGGAACGACTCTGATTGACTGATAAATTATTTATTTATTGATTTACTAGGAAAAAATAAGTTAGGGTTTAGGGTTAGTTTAATGGGAAAATAATGGGTAGATTAATTAACAGATAAAATTAATTCAGAGTGGTTCCCCTTTCTTTAGGTTGGAGTTATAGGAAATAACCAAGAATTGGATTATGCAGTTGTATCTTGACTTACAAGTTTAATTAATTCCACTTGTAACTCAATTTCATCGAACCCTGTCGGCTGGCAGTTTAGAATACACCAACTGCACCTCTGCATAAGGGGGGGGGCACCTGGTGGCCATGTTGGCAACCCATGCTGCTTAAGGAAGGAATTCTGATGGCTGAGCAGTCCATGACATGCAACACTTAACTTTGGCCCTTATTTAGTTTAGAAGGACCGAAAGGCCCCCTCCGATCAATCGGCTGGTCACGTCAAGCCCTAGCACCTATATGATTGTCCCAACTCTATTGCCCTTATAGCAAACCCCCAAACCTTTTCATCATATATGTGCTAGAAGGTCGCTTGTCTTACCAATTTGACAGTAATTGGAACTAGTATGATTATTCTACAGCTGAGAGTCTTCATGTCCTGGGAATGATGTTAAACTCTATCTGATGGTGAGGTTCCAGGTTTGGGGAATGTGAAGCACCCCTTCATCACCATTGCTCCCTGGTCCACTCTGACCCGGAGTGGTAGTACCTGTTAGGGTCCCATCTATGGGTTAAATAGAAAAATATACTTATTAAAAAAATTGAGTTACCATTAAAAATGAATTTATTTCAAAACTTTGTTGGCATTAAATGACCCACTGAGGTTGATATGCCGTAAAACAAACTAAACCAAACCATTCAAGACTTCTGTCTTTGATTAACTGGCACCATATTAATTGTTGCTGATTTACGCACTAATTGTATTTTTTTGTATTTTTTTAAAGCAATCATCCTATAAACGTCCTGTACATCTCAAATAATATCAACTTTTTATAAACACCCTGTACATCTCAAATAATATCAACTTTTTTTAAACACCCTGTACATCTCAAATAATATCAACTTTTTTAAAACGTCCTGTACATCTCAAATAATATCAACTTTTTTAAAACGTCCTGTACATCTCAAATGATATCAAATTTTTTAAACATTTTTAATTTTGTTTTTTCTAGGAATGTAATGCCTAAACATACTACTGATTATAGTCCATTTTCCCAGAGGTTAAATCTTGATCGACCTTTAGAAGATCCAAGGTAAGTCTGATTTTACAAGTGTAATTCAAAAGTGTTCCAGTATTTTGCTAGTTTGCAGCATGTATATCATGTGACCAAAACAGTTAAAGCTGTGAAAGGTACCCCCATAGTATTATAAGTATTTGTGGAGTGTTAAATAATAGCTTACAGCCATCTATATATTAATACTCTTTGTTGGGTCAGTAAAATGGTTATTCCTGTATATAGAGTGAGTGAGGGAGAGGCTCTGTGATTGGATATACCAACCATGTGATAGCCCAGAGTTTTAGGCACAATATCCAAAAGCCCAGGCAGATAGATTCCACCAGTGTTTCCACGAGGCAGCGATTTGAAGGGCTCCAAGAAATCACCCTAAGATACCAGATATCTTCTCCAATGTGTCGGTAAGTCCTTTAAACTAAGCTTTATATACAGGAAGGACTTTATATTGTTATTTGTTGTTTCATGTGCTAGCCAATAAATTGGTTGAATTAAAGGAAATATTAATTCCTTTCTTGTTGTTGTTAGTCTTAGAATTGAATGCTATACTAACACAATATCTTTAATCTTCTGACCATTGTCACCTTGCAACAGCCTCTGGTTAAAAATGAGACTGTCCAAATTGCCCAAGATGAAATGCAAAAATGTAAATCACCATTCATTCATTGGCAATTCAGTCTCGAAAGACTATGATAAAAGTTTTTGTGTGCCCCTGAGGTTGCAGCGCCTCCTGTGACTATGAAGTCCTATGTTTGAGAAACATTCTCGACCACAGATTTTGCATTTGTAGGTTGTCCCTGTAGATGATGATGTTCCGATGCTTTGTTGTCATTGCTTTCTTATGGACCTCTTAGCTTCATGATGTTGTATCAGGGTGACTTCTGACATGTACAGTCCTCTATGGAGATTCTGCCGCCACCGAGGGCGGTCTTGAGCCAAATTTTCCCAGCTGGAAGGGACAATGCCAAAGCACCTGAGATCATTTTTGCAGACATCCTTGAATTGCAGTAGGGGGCGACCAATCTGTCTTTTACCAGATGTTAGCTCTCCATACAGGATGTCTTTCGGGATTTGTCCATCATCCATCCGACATACATGACGCAACCATCGGAGACAACGTTGTCTCAGTAGAGAGTACAGGCTGGGGAGTTGAGCTCTCTCTAGGACTGCTGTGTTAGTGATCCTGTCCCTCCAGGTGATGCCCAGTACATGTCTAAGGCAGCGAAGGTAGAAGGTATTTAGCTGCCGCTCTTGGTGGGAGTATAAGGTCCATGTTTCACTTCCATACATGAGGGTGCTGATAACACATGCCCTATACACTTGTACCTTTGTACGGATAGTGAGCTTGCTGTTGTCCCACACTCTTGTTGTGAGCTTCCCAAAAGGTGAGGCAGCTTTTCCGATCCGGCAACTGAGTTCAGCATCAAGTGACAGGTTGTCAGTGATGGTGGATCCAAGGTAGGTGAAGGTATTTACGGCTTCCAGGGTGTAGCTGTTGATGGTGATGGAGGGAGGATTTCCAGTTCCCTGACCCATCGTCTTAGTTTTCTTTATGTGTCAGGCTGAAGTCCTGGCAGGCTTGGGTGAACTGGTCCATGAGTGTTTGTAGGTGCTCCTGAGAGTGTGCTACCACTGCTGCATCATCAGCAAATAGCATGTCCCGAATGACAAATTGTTTGACCTTTGTTTTTGCTTTTAGACGGCTGAGATTCAACAGATTTCCATCTGTCCTTGTGTGAAGGTAGTTAATAGCTACATAATAGACCATTCCATTTTTGTTGTAAAGAAAGAAAGGATGTGCTACACAGAAAAAATACAATAAGAAAGAAAGTAAACATGTGTAAATGATAATACTAATCTGTTTCAATCGAACATAATGAAAAGGTGAAAAGAAGGAAAGAAAAAATGAGAGAGAGTTAAATCAAGATTATTATATTTTTTATGTATTGAACTCTTTTGCAATAGCTCTTAAGTAAACATATTGAACATTGTAATAATTAAATTATCTCTAATAAGAATGTTCTCCGGGTGGGGGGGCACAGTTAAGTCCGACGCTTTTACTCTCCCAACTGACCAAGTGTTCAGTCTGACGCTCTCCAACGATGCTGCACTCTTCTCACCAACACTATCAAAATATCTTTTCTCTTGTCCACTCATCGCAACAGCCAGAATGCTACTGCAAGCTTGTCCCCAGGTTTGTGAAGGCTGATCATTATATACACAATTACAGTGTTCATCCGGGCTCCTTACTTTGACTTGCCCGTGCAGCACGTGCGACATTAATCAGCACGCGTCAATCCTTCACATCTGGGCCATTCTGGACAGTTTAGTAATTCACCTGCGTCAGGCCACGACTCACGATCAGGAGGATGCGAGTTCAATCTCCCCACTCGCCTCTGATCTCATTCTGCATGCCAAACACAGTTGTGCACGCTTCGGACCACTACATTCGTGGTTTCTCTCACCACATTATCATACTGTAGGGCCGGGTTAGCTCAGTCGGTAGAGCATTTGGCTAGAAATCACAAGGTTCCTAGTTCGATACCGGCCCTCGCCAACTCAGCGTATGAGTAGCACAGAGATCTGTGCGGTAAAGTAAGGAGCTGATGGTAGGTGTGGCGCCCCACCTCAGACACAAAAAACAATCTCCTTGGTCTAGCGCTAGTGGAAAGAGGATAGACTCCCTCGCTGTATGGCTCATAACGATATTACTTTTTACTGTGGTATATCCTCAGGTCCTGCTAGTACTCTTATGATGCATTAGGTTATCCAACAGAGGGTAACCGAACACAGAACATACGGTAGGGAAAAAGACAAGTCAATTAATACCGTGTAACATTTAATTATACAACATACAAAGAGGGAACATAGTTCCTGTCCCAAACCATAAAAGAGCCAAAAGGTGTTCATAAAGAAATGTTAAAAAACAAAGGAGTGGAAACCACTTACTATTTTTCAGGAGGTCTGGGAACAAAAACAGGCATCATGTGCATGTTTTTGTTCCCAGACTTTATAAATACAGATTTTGTCCCCAGTTTCTTGGTAAATACATCTTCAATCTTGATACTTTGATGACATACCTTGTGTGTGTATATATATATATATATATATATATATATATATATATATCTTTTTTTAATTAATTTATTGCTATTTCTGTATAAAAAAAATAATTTGCTTATTTTTAAAGCGGTAATGGACTTGATGGACCAATGAATTCCAAGCCAGACTCAGCAAGTTCAACTATTATGAATCTAGAAGAAAGTGCAAGCAGTAGTGAAAGTGATGAAATGGAAGGAGATGTGGATCTCTCCGATGGTTCCTATTCGGATAATTCTACTATTGGTAGTAGACTGATCTCTTTCAAGGTAGGTCACTCTGTAAATCTAAATTATTTAAGTCTACAACACCAACAAAATATATAGAGTTACTCCCCTTGATGAGTTGTCGTGCTACGACTGTGTATTGTGGAAGCACAGAGCAGAAGTGAAGTCGGATCAAGACACCATTAAGCACCCCAGGTGAGACCTAGATTCAAATGGACATGTTTTGCTTTTCACCATTAAAATGCGGTTGTTTGTTAACAGACGATTTTTAGACGCACTTTTTTTTTTTAAATTATAAAACTAAAAACGAAAGACATGTTTTTATATTAAAGACACATTTTTTTTTTTTTACTTATTTCATGTTGAGAAAAGTAGACAAACACGGGATGTTATGGAAACTGGATGTTTATTGTCGACGTTGCAACGTTTCGGCCATTTTGACCATCATCAGGACAAAAGCCCAGTTCTTGCTTCAATGAAAGGCATTTTCAGAATGGTGAAAAGCAGTAGGTTGTCAGTAGGGGCAGGGGTAGCTGGGTAGTGGATTTTCTTCCCTCTAAATGGGGAGTGTTTATGTGGAGATGCAGGTGTTTGGTCAGAATGTTGGAATGGTGAGGATGGGTCACAGTGGATGAGTATTTTTATGTGTGTTTATTTCATGTTGTTAATTCAATAGCAATTCATTTTTAATTATAAAACTTTTAACGTTAGACATGTTTAACATGGGAATAGTTAAAGCTATAAAAAGTATATTATAAGGTTATAATAATAACATCTAACACTAACCCTAGAAAAATCTTTTTTTAAATAAATACTTTTTTAATATTAACTATCCATAGAGTCACATGGAAAATAAATAAACATGCCTAGAAAAATCTTTTTTTAAATAAACACTTTTTTAATATTAACTATCCATAGAGTCACATGGAAAATAAATAAACATGTCTTTCGTTTTAAGTTTTATTTAAAAATAAATAACAATATTAGTTTATCTCTAGTGCAAAATTAATTTTTTCACATATGCTAACAACAACATGAAATAATTTTTTTTTTTATTAAAAGCAAAAACTATTTTAGTATAAAAATGTTATTGGTTTTAATCGGATGGCTGTTTACTAACAACCAGTGAAAACAAAATTCAGTTCCTTTCAAAACAGATTTGGGCTGGGGTGCCTATTAGTGTCAAGGTCTGTGAAGTCTTCCATTTTCCAACTATTTTTTCTCGAACTTCTCCATTTTCCAACTATTTTTTCTCCATTTTCCAACTATTTTTTTCTCCATTTTCCAACTATTTTTTTTCTCCAACTTCTCCATTTTCCAACTATTTTTTTCTCCAACTTCTCTATTTTCCAACTATTTTTTTCTCCAGCTTCTCCATTTTCCAACTATTTTTTTCTCCAGCTTCTCCATTTTCCAACTATTTTTTTTCTCCAACTTCTCATTTTCAACTATTTTTTCTCCATTTCCAACTATTTTTTTTCCAGCTTCTCCATTTTCCACTTTTTTTTCTCCAACTTCTCATTTTCCAACTTTTTTTTCTCCAGCTTCTCCATTTTCCAACTATTTTTTTTCCCTTCTCTATTTTCCAACTATTTTTTTCTCCAACTCTCATTTTCCAACTATTTTTTTCTCCAGCTTCTCCATTTTCCAACTATTTTTTCTCCAACTTCTCTATTTTCCAACTATTTTTTTCTCCAGCTTCTCCATTTTCCAACTAATTTTTCTCCAACTTCTTTTCAACTATTTTTCTCCAGTTCTCCATTTTCAACTATTTTTTTCTCAGCTTCTCCATTTTCCAACTATTTTTTTTCTCCAACTTCTCCATTTTCCAACATTTTCTCCATTTTCCAACTATTTTTTCTCCAGCTTCTCCATTTTCCAACTATTTTTTTTCTCCCAACTTCTCTATTTTCCAACTATTTTTTTCTCCAGCTTCTCCATTTTCCAACTATTTTTTTCTCCAACTTCTCTATTTTCCAACTATTTTTTTTCTCCAGCTTCTCCATTTTCCAACTATTTTTTCTCCAGCTTCTCCATTTTCCAACTATTTTTTTATTTTCCAAACTATTTTTTCTCCATTTTCCAACTATTTTTTCTCCAGCTTCTCCATTTTCCAACTATTTTTTTCTTCCAACTTCTCTATTTTCCAACTATTTTTTTCTCCAGCTTCTTCCATTTTCCAACTATTTTTTTTCTTTCCCAACTTTTTTTCCAACTTCTCCATTTTCCAACTATTTTTTCTCCAGCTTCTCCATTTTCCAACTATTTTTTTCTCCAGCTTCTCCATTTTCCAACTATTTTTTTCTCCACTTCTCCATTTTTCCAACTTATTTTTTCTCCATTTTCCAACTATTTTTTTCTCCAGCTTTCTCCATTTTCCAACTATTTTTTTTCTCCAACTTCTCTATTTTCCAAACTATTTTTTTTCTCCAGCTTCTCCATTTTTCCAACTATTTTTTCTCCAAACTTCTCTATTTTCCAACTATTTTTTTCTCCAGCTTCTCCATTTTTCAACTTATTTTTCTCCAAGCTTCTCCATTTCCAACTATTTTTTTCTCCAACTTCTCCATTTTCCAACTATTTTTTTCTCCAACTATTTTTTTTCTCCAGCTTCTCCATTTTCCAACTATTTTTTTTCTCCAACTTCTCCATTTTCCAACTTTTTTTTCTCCAGCTTTCCATTTTCCAACTATTTTTTTCTCCTTCTCTATTTTCCAACTATTTTTTTCTCCAATTTTCCACTATTTTTTTCTCCAGCTATTTTTTTCTCCAGCTTCTCCATTTTCCAACTTTTTTTCTTTTTTTCCAGCTTCTCCATTTTCCAACTATTTTTTTCTCCAGCTTCTCCATTTTCCAACTATTTTTTTCTCCAACTTCTCCATTTTCCAACTATTTTTCTCCATTTCAACTATTTTTTTCTCCAGCTTTCTCATTTTCCAACTATTTTTTTTCCAATATTTTTTCCAGTCCAACTTTTTTTCTCCAACTTCTCCTTTTCCAACTATTTTTTTCTCCAACTTTCTCCATTTTCCAACTATTTTTTTTCTCCAGCTTCTCCATTTTCCAACTATTTTTTCTCCAACTTCTCCATTTTCCCAACTATTTTTTCTCCAACTTCTCCATTTTCCAACTATTTTCCAAACTATTTTTTCTCCAGCTTTCTCCATTCCAACTATTTTTTTCTCCAACTTCTCTATTTTCCAACTATTTTTTTCTCCAGCTTCTCCATTTTCCAACTATTTTTTTCTCCAACTTCTCTATTTTCCAACTATTTTTTTCTCAACTTCTCATTTTCCACTATTTTTTTCTCCAGCTTCTCCATTTTCCAACTATTTTTTTCTTTCTCCATTTTTCCACTTTTTTTCTCCAATTCTCCATTTTCCAACTATTTTTTCTCCATTTTTCCAACTATTTTTTTCTCCAGCTTCTCCATTTTCCAACTATTTTTTTTCTCCAACTTCTCTATTTTCCAACTATTTTTTCTCCAACTTTTTTCCAACTATTTTTTTCTCCAGCTTCTCCATTTTCCAACTATTTTTTTCTCCAACTTCTCTATTTTCCAACTATTTTTTTCTCCAGCTTCTCCTTTTCCAACTATTTTTTTCTTCCAACTTCTCATTTTCCAACTATTTTTTCTCCATTTTCCAACTATTTTTTTCTCCAACTTCTCCATTTTCCAACTATTTTTTTTCTATTTTTTCTCCAACTTCTCTATTTTCCAACTATTTTTTTCTCCAGCTTCTCCATTTTCCAACAACTCCATTTTTTTTTCCAACTTTCTCCATTTTCCAACTATTTTTTCTCCATTTCCAACTATTTTTTTCTCCAGCTTCTCCATTTTCCAACTATTTTTTTCTCCAATTTCTCTATTTTCCAACTATTTTTTTCTCCAGCTTCTCCATTTTCCAACTATTTTTTTCTCCAACTTCTCTATTTTCTATTTTTTCTCCAGCTTCTCCCATTTTTCCAACTATTTTTTTCTCAACTTCTCTATTTTCCAACTATTTTTTTCTCCAACTTCTCCATTTCCAACTATTTTTTTCTCCAGCTTTTTTTCCATTTTCCACTATTTTTTTCTCCAATTTTTTTCTCCAGCTCTCCATTTTCCAACTATTTTTTTCTCCAACTTCTCTATTTTCCAACTATTTTTTTTTCTCCAACTTCTCCATTTTCCAACTATTTTTTTCTCCAGCTTCTCCTTTAACTATTTTTTTCTCCAACTTCTCATTTTCCAACTATTTTTTTCTCCAGCTTCTCCATTTTCCAACTATTTTTTTCTCCAACTTTCTCCATTTTCCAACTATTTTTTCTCCATTTTCAACTATTTTTTCTCCACTTCTCCATTTTCCAAACTATTTTTTTCTCCAACTTCTCCATTTTCCAACTATTTTTTTTTCCCAACTTCTCTATTTTCCAACTATTTTTTTCATTTTCAACATTTTTTTCTCCAGCTTCTCCATTTTCCAACTATTTTTTTCTCCAGCTTCTCCATTTTCCAACTATTTTTTTTTCTCCAACTTCTCCATTTTCCAACTATTTTTTTTTTCTCCATTTTCCAACTATTTTTTCTTCCAGCTTTTTTTCTCCATTTCAACTATCTTTCTCATTTTCAACTATTTTTTTCTCCAGCTTTCCATTTTCCAACTATTTTTTCTCCAACTTTCTCTATTTCCAACTATTTTTTCTCCAGCTTCTCCATTTTCCAACTATTTTTTTTTCTCAACTTCTCTATTTTCCAACTATTTTTTTCTCCAACTTCTCATTTCCAACTATTTTTTTCTTCCAGCTTTCTCCATTTNCTTTCTCCTCTTTTTCGATTTTAGTAGTTGTATTAGAGAACTACATAGTCTATTTGTATTCATTGTAGTTTCACGTTGAAGACGTCGTTGAAGACCAGTTGCAAAACAAGAGGATAGTGACAACTCCCGTATTTACCCAAATAAAAGCGTCTTCATCAGTCGGACTCTGTTTATTCATTTCTTTGCTGGGTGTTGCGTTACAATATATGTGCTCAAAAACAAAGCAAGCCTTGTGTTGTTACGAAGAAAAACAACACAAGTATATATATATATATATATATATATATATATATATTTTTTTATTAAGAAACATCTACCAGATCCAGAGATGCTGATAGAGTTGATATATCTGGGGTAAAGGATATAGTATAAGTTGTAGTAAGGTATAATGATAATGATAAAATGAATTTTATTTAAAATAAAATTCATTTTATTTTTAATACAGACAGCGCACTTTTTCTTTTGAATATTCCAAACTTGATAGCAAGCGTTCTGTTTTGCTAACGGTTATTTCTCCTGTCTTATTTTTGTTGAAGACCGATCCATGTGCGGTCGATGCAGATATTGCGAGGGTCTCACATCATCAGTGAGGAGGGCCAGTGTTGCTTTTTAAACTGTAGAGAGGAAGGCCCGAAACGGTTTGCACATTCTCTCCTGATGAGCCCATGCATTTGTAAACATCCTTTGTTTTTTCAATATATCATAATATATATATATTATATATATATACAATTAATTGAAAAAACGGCATTCCCTATTATTTTAAACTTAGTTGAAGAGACGTGTGTGGGTGAATTTTATTACTGTTTTATTTTATATTTTTAATTAAAATTTTGTTTTATTATTACAATTTTTTTTTTCAGCACAAGTGAATCAGCCGTCTGTCCAGCGTCTGTTTATATATTTTTTTTAAATAGAGAGCCCTTTTGTTTCAGCGTCTGTTTACATTTTTAAAATCCAAGAACCTTGCATTTCATTCAACAATTAAATAGACTGACCGACAAAGCAAAAGAGTCTATCGCAGAATTTCTTAATTTTCTGTGATAGATTTATTTTTTCCTCAAACTAACGAATCCCTGATGAAGATCTATTAAACAGATCGAACACTGCAGCGTGATGGATGTTTTTGGGAAATTGTATACATAGATAAGCTCATAATCATATTTTGACAAGCATCCATTTTGAAAGTTAAGAATGTGATTGGTATTAGCAAAAACGCCCCCAAACGGTCAAAACTGTGATGTATTTCTTATAGACACTATAGATTAAAAGTACTTAATGTCTGAATTTTGGATAATTTAGATCTTTTGACTGTTGTCCTCATCACTATAAACCACACATTTTGGCTGATATGCCCTCCAGCCTTTTTCAGTGTTTCTTATCAAGCCTCATCTAAAAAATTCAGACAAAAAATTTCTAATATTATGAAAAATCAAGTTAATTCTGATATTTCTTAAAATCGTTCCATCATGAAATAGCAAAAAGCAATTCTAGAAACTTACTGATCAGATTTTCAGATTTCTAATTCTGATATTTCTTAAAATCGTGCCATCATGAAGATAGCAAAGCAATTCTAGAAACTTACTGATCAGATTTTCAGATTTCTAATTCTGATATTTCTTAAAATCGTTCCATCATAAAAATAGCAAAAAGCAATTCTAGAAACTTACTGATCAGATTTTCAGATTTCTAATTCTGATATTCTTTAAAATCGTTCCATCATAAAAATAGCAAAAAGCAATTCTAGAAACTTACTGATCAGATTTTCAGATTTCTAATTCTGATATTTCTTAAAAGCGTGCCATCAATGAAAATAGCAAAAAGCAATTCTAGAAACTTACTGATCAGATTTTCAGTTTTCTAATTCTGTATATTTCTTAAAAGCGTGCCTATTGAAAATAGCAAAAAGCAATTCTAGAAACTTAACTGATCAGATTTTCAGATTTCTAATTCTGATATTTTTTAAATCGTGCCATCATGAAAATAGCAAAAAGCAATTCTAGAAACTTACTGATCAGATTTTTCAGATTCTAATTCTGATATTTCTTAAAAGCGTGCCATGTAAAAATAGCAAAATGCAATTCTAGAAACTTACTGATCAGAATTCCAGATTCTAATTCTGATATTTCTTTAAATCGTGCCATCGTAAAATAGCCAAAAAGCAATTCTAGAAATTACTGATCAGATTCTCAGAGTTCGTCTTTTGGTCCCTGAGGAGAATGAAAAATAGAAACCTGTGCGTTTGATGCAATATTTGGCAATTTTACCAAGCCTCTCCATCACGTTAGAATCTTTCCTAAAATTGAAAAAAAAAAAAAGAAGTTTTATACAGAAAACTATCATCAAATTAAAAAATATATAATATACTATAAAACAATAAAAAATTATTTTCAATTAAAAATTGATTTCCTTATTTTCAATCAAAATAAACTGGTTTTCTATGGAAAATATCTAAAGAATAAATATTAATATTCTATCAAACAAATGAAATTTAATTTTCCTAAGGAAATTTAAAAAAAAAAAAAAACAAACATATGTATTTAATCTAATTTATTGATTATATATTTGAGCTCTCTTTAGGGATTTATAAAAATCTTGTATGAATATATATGAATGCACCTACAGGAGCATACAGTGTGGTTATACAGTGAGATTTTGAGGATTCCAGTGGAATCATCCCTTACTACCAGTAATTTGGATACCTTATATATATATATATATATATATATATATATATATGAGAATGAACAAGATGGAATGAAAACACCACACAATGCTGTTAAAGAGAAAACAATTTATAACATAATCATAGCTGATATTAATAAAAACATGGCGGGAAGGCCCACATTTGAAAATAATGTAACAACTTTCGTTTCTCTTTTTGCAAAATCAAGGTTTTTTGTTTTGAACTCATTTGACTCTTATCTTGATCACAAACACCACGGAATAAACGGGCATTTTTGTAAAATTGAAATATTGATCAATATCAGCTAGATTATGTTATAATATGTTTTTCTTCTTAACAGCATTTGTGTGGTGTTTTCATTCCATCTTGTTCATTCTCATACTGTCGGATTCATTTCCTCTCTTTAACTATATATTATATATATATATATATATATAAATCAAACAATTGAAATTTTATACTTTTTTTCCAAAGAAATAACTTTAAAATATCTAAAAAAAAAGAAGTTGAAATAAAGAGATTAGATTTTAGTAAAGGAAAAAGAATTAAGATTAATTACTAATATAATTTTTTCTTCTAATTTTTAACCCTAACTCTTTTGCTCTTTTTAATAAATACTTAAAAGCAATGATTAAATTCTGAATCTAGCCACAAATAATTTAACACAAATGTCCGTATACCACCTCATTCACATGGCCGGAAGTCACATTCATTTTTCTAATCTACTCCAAATGATAGCCTTGTTATAATGTAATATTAAACATATTTAGAAGTCTTTAATTTTATGGGAATAACAGGTAACTTTAAATGAAATGCCATTTTTTGATAAATGGTTATAGGAATGGGGATCTGGACTTTGTTTAACTCTTAACATCCTGTTAAGAATTTTCTAAGTCTAGAGCCCCAGTCCTGTAAGAATTTACCAAAAATGGCAAAAAATGGCCTTTTCATTTAAATGTTTTAATTCTTTTACTTTTTGACAGATGTTTTGAAAATTGACAGTATTACCAGAAAGACTTTGTTCTTTAATATTATTTGTCATTTGGCCTAAAAATAATGTTCTGCATTCATGGTTGTTGATTGATATTATTAATTATAAATAAAACAGGTATACTTCATTAAAAATTATGAAAAAAAATGTAGATAGTGAGTCTATAGTAATACAATTGTTGCACTTAGTTACAGACATGATCATATGAACATCACAGACCTTGATGCAGCTAACTTATGAAAAAAAAATCACAGGTAAAAACATAGTAACAGCACAGGTGTGTTAAGAGGTGTTTTCACATAACCAGTTTACTCTTCTCATCATATTTTTGAATGATTCACATCATTTTGATAATTAGTCACTACACTAAATGAAGACCAATAAAATTACAATTCATTTTTTACACATAAAAGATATCAGAACAACAAAACTAGTTATTATTAATGGGTAATAAAGGACTATTTGCTCGTAAATTCCTACCATAAAATAACTGAACCCCCATTTTATGTCCGTGTTTTTGTATTAAATGTTTTATTTTTCTTGCACCCGTTATGTTACAATACAAAATATATTTATTTATTTATTTTAATATTCATTTCAATGTGCATATTCTAAAAGTTTTTATTTTGTGAGAATGTTTAGTTTTAAAGTGGGGCTCGTTTTACAATTTAGGCATAATGTGATCCTCTTTTATGACCGTAATTTTGTTTTTTCGTAAACAATGATTAAAATCTAACGTTTTTATTTTAGAGTACCAAAGCCAAAAGAAAAGAAAATAACAACAAAAAGTATATTCAAATTTTTACTCGTAAATTCCCGCCATAAAATTAGGCTTTGGGCATTTTATGGTAGGAATTTACGAGTAAAAAGTTGAAGTGTAAAAACGAAACCCCACTTTAAAACTAAGCATTCTCACAAAGTAAAAGCTTTTAGAATATACACATTGAAGTGAATATTAAATAAATATAAGAAAATATATTAGTATTGTAACATAACAGGTGCAAGAAATAAAACATTTATTGCAAAAACACGGACATAGATTGGGGTCAGTTTATTTATGGTAGGAATTTACGAGCAAATATTCCTTTATTACCTATTAATGCATATCATTAATGCCTCAGGTAGGTCCTTTATACCTATTAATGCATTCATTAATGCCTCAGGTAGGTCAGGTGAGTAAAAAATTGAAAAATGTTTTTTTGAAAAAAAATCTTACCTTTATAATTAGTGTTGGAAATTGTGAAATTTCCCCAAACACCCCTTTCTTTGCACAATGCAACACTGCAATTGTTGCACTGCAAAGAACTCTGAATTTTTTGCCAGTTGATGTTCTTTCAGGCCTTTGGCGCATACAACACAGTTCCTTTTTCCTCTCTTGAATTTAATTTTACTCAGCACATGCTGAGTTGGCTTCTTTATCAAGGGTGGATTAATTAGCATGGGGGCTTGTCTCTTCCTGGAACTATAATTATTGATAAGTCCAGTAACCAGTTCTAACTGGAAATCCAGGTGAGATAAGGGTTTTTGCGGGTCCTCCAGGAGCATCACGGCAACAAAATGTATGCATTGATAGCAGTTACATCTAAAAAAAAACAAAACAAATACTTCCACCACTTCCTTGCCTTACAAGAAATACCATAATAGGAGCGAAGCTGGTCATTTTTTATCAACTCCGCTAATTTTCTGTATATTCCTGTATTGCAATTGGTTTTGGATAGGTTGTGTCAGGAGCTCCACGTTTTCCAATTCTTGTAATAGAAGTGTTGCCAGTCTGGTTTGCCGTCGTCAAAATACTCACTTGGCGTTCTTTTCATACCAAGTAATAGCAGTCAGTTTACCCTTCTGCATTTTTCATTTCCCCACTCTTTTTTCATTGCAATTCTTATAGCTGCAGGAAGACCACGTCGATTTAGTCGCACGGTACCACAAAGCATATGTCCATTTTTATAATATTTCCATCAGGTCCACTGAAGTAAATAATTATCAAAGTAAACATGATGATTTTTACCGTGATAATTGTTTATCAAATCCGTTACCACACGTGTTCCAAGTGGTGCGCCGTTATTTGAAGCCGTATCCTTGCCGACGTAAATATTGAAATCGACAAGGTAATACGTTTCAGCATCCGCAAGTCCCCATGCTTTTATACCCCATTTTCGTAGGTTTGGATGGAAGGTATTGCAGGAAAGAACACCTGCCTTTATATTTTATCATGGCCTCATCAATACTTATGGTTTTGTGAGGTTCATAGTGGGAAGGGAATTGTCTCTTAGCTTATCGAGTATCGAGTATCGGTCTGACTTTATGAAGCTTATCATGTTCTGGGTGGGTCCGTGGAAGATTCTGTGTGCTGTCATTCAAATGAAAATGTTGTGTTATCTGCTCAAACCGATTCCTGCACATTATTTCAGAGATAACACAGTTTCTTAGTCCAGGTTTTTTACTCCAATAACACCGATAATTTGGAAGTGGCACAATTCCCATAAAAAAAGCTGCCTAAATATGCTCGAATTTCGGCAACACACGTGCGTACAAATAAAACATCGCCGGATTGCTCTGCGTATAAATTAGTTTGATAGACTATGTCTTCTATTAATGAGAGGGAACAGTTGAAAAAAAAATATTCAACGGGTTGGCATCCAGTCCTAAAGGTATTTTAGGGCCAACAAAACTATTAAACTGTTCTGGAGTATTATCAATAACAGTGTCACTCCATTCTGTTGTAAAAATTTCTTCGTCAGATAAGTCCTCAAAATCTGACAAGTCGCTTGTGTGCACGGAAGATATAGAGATATCACTCTGATTATCTTCGCCCAAACCTAGAGCTTTATCAGCCATTAATTCTTCGATAATATTATCGAATATCTTGTTTGAGTTACTCTCAAAAGATGCCATTTTATGAAAAATTTTTCGGAAAAAACGCACTGGAAAAAAGCTGACTTTCTTGTTTAACACGTGGTTAAAAAGAGAAAGGGTTTCGGTAAACCGGATATGAATGTAAAGGGGATAATACCCAGGTTATTTTCCTTAGATTGAAGAATTATAAATAGGTTTAAAACTAAATTTAAACAAAGGTATTATCTTGGGCGGACTCGGGCGGTATAGGATTCCAGGGATGACTTCCGGCCGGGCGGAATCGGGCGGTACAGGATGTTAAGAGTTAAATGTAATATTAAACATATTTAGAAGTCTTTAATTTATGGGAAATAACAGGTAACTTTAAATGAAAAGGCCATTTTTTGATAAATCCATATAGGAATGGGGCTCTGGGCTTAGAAAATTCTCAACAGGATATTAAAAGTTAACACATAATGAATTTACTGGACGCAGTTTATTTTTTAGCAAATGTCCTTAGTTTTCTTATTAACAATATGATAATAAAAGACGTGATTACCTCCCTTTAGAGTGGTTGGGTTATCTTCCCTTGATTGAGACTATATAAATTCAACAGATAGCAGCTATTGTTGTTGTGTCTTTTCAGTTGATTAAAGTTAATTTGTTATGTTACATTGTCTTTGTCTCATTTCAAACAATATTCCAATGCAGAGATCAAATAGGAAGGGGGGAAACTCCTGGTAATTTTCTGAAGAAATGAAAAGAATTTTAGTAACTTACTTTTTGCTTACTCCAGCCATGTCAAAGCCAATATACTGGATGTTATGAGTTGGAGGTAGAAATTGATTTAGATAATTTATTGCACTGCTAAATTCCTTTGTTAAAATACTTTCATGAAGACGTTTCTCTCTCATCTGAAAAAGACATACAAACATGAAATGTTTCTGATTGTCCATATATTAGCAATAACAGCTAGTTTCGTAAAATCGTTGGACATAAACAATTTTTCACAAAAAAATAAAATGACATTTTTTTTTAGACTAATTTTTACACACTACTTTATTTTTCAAAATCATAGTGGCTAATCTTTACCAATATTCTTGAAATGTTACACTCAGTGTTGTATAGGGGCCGGGTTAGCTCAGTCGGTAGAGCGTTCGGCTAGTAACCACAAGGTTCCTAGTTTGATACCGGTCCCCGCCAACTCAGCGTATGAGTAGCACAGGGATCTGTGCGGTAAAGTAAGGAGCTGATGGTAGGTTTGGCGCTCCACCTCAGATGCTAAAACAATCTCCTTGGTCTAGCGCTATTGAAAAGGGGATAGACTCCCTCGCCGACTGGCTGATACAGACTTTAGGCCGCCCCGTTGACTTTACTTACTTACTTACCCTTCTCTTACTTACTTCTTTCTTACTCTATTCTTCTGGCCGTCTTTGGAATCTTATAACATCTTGTCTTAGTCTGGAATCTTCTAAGGTCTGGACTTTCTTGGGGACTTCGGGTCTGGTCTTCTATTGGGGATTTCTCTTTATCAGAAGCCCTGTGTCATTGGTAGTTTTTAGAGGTAATAACACAAGACTCCGATTTGCTTTGATCTTACTTTATTTTTAAATCCCCAACCAGACATCTGCGCAGATTAGAATGGCGTGCGCAATATGCGACTTACAACCTATGAGCTCGGCTCCTACCTTCTAACTGACAAACTTACTTACTATCTAACCCGGAAGATAGGGTCTTCTCTACCGGTTCTCACGGCTATCCCCGGAAGGAAGGGTGAGGACTGAGGTCAATGTTGTCACTCATTCCTAAAGGCCATCAGCTACACTTAAAACGCCATCTTGTTTCTACACTATTGCACATAAATATTAGGTATCTAATAATTATGTAACATTAGAAGACACACGGAAGTACAAACAGGACCTTTTTTGTTTTTGTTTCTAGGCCCTGTGGAAAGCGAAAATACAATAGAACAAATTTGAAGGCGATTTCTTCAAAAAACATAAGAGAAGCAAAAAAAAAAAAAAAAAAAAGCACTATACCAGTAATAGAAGACAGACTCAGGATTATTTCCCTATATAATGTGTGAAATAAAAACGATTGTATACCGTCAGGGATTTTGCTCAAAGTTTTAATTTTGAAAAGAAAACTGTCAAATTTACTCTATTTTCAAATGTAAACAATCTCTTGTAATTCTGGCCTTATCAGCTTAAAAAAAAGGAATTACTAGCGTATTTCAGGTCCAATTTTTAAAATATTTATATGGTTGGAAAGAAAATGACATAATCTTTCTAAATATGTAATTTTTATGTGTTTTTATCCATTGAATTATTTCTTACAGCGAGTTAAAATACCATTTTAACTCGCTTTTTGTTTGTTTTTTTTTTTAAAGGGGCAAAAACATTTATACAAAAATTTTTCCACGCTCAAATTTCCTGTGTTTATTTTTTTGTAAAATCAAAGTGGTTAATCTTTATCAATATTCTTGAAATTTTACACTTAAATAGGAGACACTTTTAAGTATAAGCATGTCCACTTTTGTACCCCCAATTTCGGGGCTTTAAATTCTCATAACTTTTGAACCACTTGGGATATTTGCATAATTCAAACAGTTCTGAACTCCATTTACAAAGCTCTATATAACTAATGTGATTAAATAACAATAACCTCAAATAAAAAAAATCAACTGGGAATTATATATATATATATATATTATATATATATATATATATATATATATATATACACATACACACACACACACACTAGCAAAAAGTACCCAGCCAGACTAAAAAAATATTAACACTAGGTAGTGAGTGGTTAGAGAGATAATAAGAGGAAAATAATTTATAGAATTTAAAAAAAAATGTAATCCTTAACTTTTGAAGAAAGGGAATTTTTTTACCTAATTTAAGTTACCAGTTGCTGCTGGATGTCTCTCTCTCTCTCTCTCTCCTAGAGAAACTAACATTATATAACGAGGAGGTAATCAAGAGATACATAGGAGGGAAGAGAATGATATGCAGAAAGAAAAGTAAACGATTGTTCGGTTTTTGACTTAATTGCAAATTACAACTAATTATGTTACATAATTATGGATCCCTAATATCTTTTTAAGGTAGTATAGAAATCCTTATGGCGATCAGTACATCTGATGGCCTTGAGAGTGAGTGACAGCGTTTGACCTCACTCTCACCTTGCGTTCTGGGGAGAACCGTGAGAAACGGAAACCCGATAGAAAGCCCTTTCCGGTTTAAGGAACTCAGAGTTGTAGTTACAGTTGCAGTTAGTCAGTTGCAGAGTTAGAAGCTAGCAAGATGTGACTCTCCGCGCGCATTTTGTCTGGTCTGGGGTTCTGGAATAAAGTAACATCAAAAGTAAATCGAAGTTTTGTTGTTATTACTAAAAGCTAACAATGACACAAGGCTTTTAAGTAGTGATCCCAACAGAACCAGACACGGAACCCTCAATAGAAGACCTGACGAGACCTTAGATGATATACAGGCCGGAAGACTAGACGATCAGAAGACGGCCGGAAGAATAGACCAGAGTAAGACGTAAGAAGTATACAACGTATAGATATTTAGTGCCGTCAAAGAAAAGGCACTACGTAACAAATACATCTATTTGGTACCGTGACGCCGCCGCTACGTTACAATTAGAACCAATTAAAACAGATTTTTTTCAAACATAATTCAATCTTAAAAGTAAGGAATAATTAAGTATAATTTTTGTGTCATTGAACTAAACAGTAAAAAAGCCTTTAGGGATTAAAAGTTGATTAACTCAGCTTTAGTATAATAATAGATATCACACTCACCTTGATTAACCCAGCTTTAGTATAATAATAGATATCACACTCACCTTGATTAACTCAGCTTTAGTATAATAATAGATATCACACTCACCTTGATTAACTCAGCTTAGTATAAAATAGATATCACACTCACCTTGATTAACCCAGCTTTAGTATAATAATAGGCCACACTCACCTGATTAACCCAGCTTTAGTATAATAATAGATATCACACTCACCTTGATTAACCCAGCTTTAGTATAATAATAGATATCACACTCACCTTGATTAACCCAGCTTTAGTATACACACTCACCTGATTAACTCAGCTTTAGTATAATAATAGATATCACACTCACCTTGAGCTTTAGTATAATAAAGATATCACACTCCCTTGATTAACTCAGCTTTAGTACACACACTCACCTTGATTAACTCAGCTTTAGTATAATAATAGATATCACACTCACCTTGATTAACTCAGCTTTAGTATAATAATAGATATCACACTCACCTTGATTAATTTAGTATAATAATAGATATCACACTCACCTTGATTAACCCAGCTTTAGTATAATAATAGATATCACACTCACCTTGATTAACTCAGCTTTAGTTATAATAATAGATATCATCACCTTGATTAACTCAGCTTTAATATCACACTCACCTTGATTAACCCAGCTTTAGTATAATAATAGATTCACACTCACTTGACTAAATTGAGAATAATCATGGGTGAACCGAACGTTTTATCACATCATTAAATGTTGTCCTGCCACATAAGCATAAGGATCAGCTTGGTCAACTAAAAGTGGAAAAAACAAACAAACTTTTAACTCAAAAAAAAAAAAAAAAAAAAAAAAAAAAAATAATATTACATATCTTATTATAATGGAGATTGTGTGTTTTTCTGTCTGTAACCGAAACTAATTACTACTCAAGTCACAATTCCCTTAATTATTTACATCAAATTCTCCATGATTTCATTCTTTTAAACCTTCAGTTATTAATAAAAATTGTTTACATTATTAATACTGTTGACATATCTACGTACTAATAACTTGCAATTGTATTTATATATACAACAAATAGCGGTTTACAGTTTGAACGAGAAGGCTAATTTGCATATTGATATTTAAAATTTTATTTGATAAAATGTGCTTGGTATTATTGATTTCTAATTGTTTGGTTTTATCTTAAGAAATATAAACAAAATCTCGTGGATAAATCTTAAAAGAAATTTATTTACAAGAAGAAATAACTGTAATATTATCCTTTACTTCCTATTTTAACTAAATAGTTAAATTAGGAAAATTTTACCAATGAAAGAGGGGAGTAATGGAAAATGATGGAATAGTTAGTTTCAAAGTTGTTCTATTTTTCGATTATACCCCCTCTGTTGCCGATCTTTTTATCTGCATTCTTATTCAGTTTCATTAGCCTTTCTAATTTAATATGATATTTTATTATATCAAAACTTAAATACGTGCACCCGGAGGGTGCATATATTTGCTAGTGTAATTAATTTTTAATACATTTTAAACATTAAATTAGCCTGAAATCTGTTTTAAATGAAGTTAACAAAACACATTATTAAAAGTCTTAAAAAAAACTTATAACGGTTTCTTAGAAATCAATAAACAAAACATTAAATACACTATATATAGAAAAATTACTAACTTGTTGATATTTTATTCAAATGAAATATCTTTTTACAAATACCAATTACATGCATGATAAAAAAAAAAAAATGTAAAGTAGTTGGTTGGTGGGTTGGATTTTACGGCATGTCAACCCTTGTTGGGTTATTTTATGCCGAAAATGTTTTTTTTTATTTCTCTGAATGTTTGAGATGAGGCTTGAAGATTAGTATTACCTGAAGAAGGCCGGAGGGCATATCGGCCAAAACATTGTACAAATAACAATGAAGATGGGGACAATAGTCCGAATAACGCAGATAATACTAATGTTTTTTTTAATTCTTGATGTATTCTAAATTTTTTTGTTAAAAGCATTCTTTTAAATTCATTTTTTAAATCTATTTAACTCTTAACACCCTATACCACCTCATTCCACCCGGCCGGAAGTCTCATTCATTTTTCCAATCCGTCCCAAATGACATCCTTTTGTTTAAATGTAATATTAAACATATTTAGAAGTCTTTATTTTTAGGGAAATAACAGGTAACTTTAGATGCAAAGGTCATTTTTAGCCATTTTTTTTATATATCCTTATAGGAATACTCTGGACTTAGAAAATTCTTAACAGGATGTTAAGAGTTAACCAAAAGATAGGACTGTAAGAAAGGTTCGTTGTTGTAAATACGAAGTCACCCGTTTTAAGGTTAAAGTTCTAAAGCCTTCAAAAAACGTGTTCATCACTTTGGGTAGTCACCAGTTGTAAGAATGGGTGCAAAGTTATATACTGGATATACAAAACTCCGACGAAGGTTAACAGACAAAACATTTAATATAGTACAGCACATGGATATGACGAGATACAAAGTACATAGGTAAAAGGGTACATAAACAAGGAGTACATAAATAAAGATGAAGACACATTCATGAATGGTACAAGATAACATATAAAAGTACACACATGAGACTAGGGATAGTCCAAGCTGTGTGAAGAACTTACAGTAATGTAAGTGGGGCCAAAAGCCCCAACGAGAAGGGGTAGACCGTGACTAGCCCATGACTCGTGGTTACTGGAACAGGAAAAAGAGGCAGAAAGGGTTTGAACCCGGCGCTTAAATACTATAGCCCCCTAGCGGGCACCAGCAAACTAAACCGGGCAGACAACTCTCCCAAGCAAATACGGAACTAACGCTACAGGACCTAACAGGTATTACCACTCCAGGTAAGGGTGGACCTGGAGTAATAGCAATAAAGGAATACTCCCCATTCCCCAGAATTGGAACCTCACCACTAGATGCAGTTTAACGTCATACCCAGGACACTGAGACCATCAGCCACCACCTTCTAGCACATACATGATAAAAGGGGGGGGTGCCTTAAGGGCAATAGGGTTGGGACAATCATATAAATAGTAGGGCTTGATGTGATCAACTGATTGATCGGAGGGGGTCACTCCAACCGCCTGTCTAGCCCAAGTAAGCGCCCAAGTGGAGTGTTACATGTCATCAGGATTCCGTCCTTAAGCATTACGGGTCACCACCCACTGCCAGTTAGTTGGCCCCATTGAGGGGATTTTACCCCTCTGCAGATGTGCAGTCAGTGTATTCTACAGCCCCAGCTGACAGGGTGTGGAAAGTAGGTGGAGTGTCCTATTGGCTGTATCAGCCGGACAGCAAGGGAGTCTACCATCTTTTTACAAGTGCGAGACCAGGGAGATTATTTTTTGCATCATCAGCTTCCCACTGTGCTACTCATGTACTACCTTGGTAGCTAAGTGTTGTATACTTCTCTTACTTCTTACTCTGTCTCTATTCTTCTGGCCGGCTTTCTTCTGATCGTCTATCTTCTATCTTGGTCTGATATATCTTCTAAGGTCTCGTCTGGTCTTCTATTGAGGATTCCGTGTCTGGTTTCTGTTGCTAGGGATTTCTTGTTATCAGAAGCCTTGTGTCATTGTTAGCTTTTAGTAATAACCACAAGACTTCGATTTACGATGATGTTACTTTATTCGTAGATCCCCAGACCAGACAATTACGCAGTGAGACTCACATCTTGCTAGCTTCGCTTCTAACTCTAACTGACTGAGTTGCTTACTCCTTAAAACCGGAAGGGCCTTCTATCGGCTTCCGATTCTCATGATCATCCCCAGAATGCAAGGTCAGAGTGAGGTCAAACACTGTCACTCACTCTCAAGGCCATCAGCTGCACTAATATGATTTCTACACTATTGTCATAATCATTAGGTATCTAATGATTATGTAACATAAGCAGTCTGGGATATGTAACACTCCACTTAACGGACCTAATTATCATTATGCTCTGATGATGATTTTTAATAAATCGAAATATTGTCAATATCAGCAATGAAAAAGGATATAAAAATATATTCATTTTTAACAACAAAGTGTGTTTCTCATACCCTTTTATCTATATATATGTACAAAAGAAATATTTCAATGACCTCTATTTAATGATATAATGGATTTAAACTGGCAGTAAAAACTTCCTGAGTAAAATACAAAATACGCCTCAGTGGTGTTGTGGACTATAAAACGGAATAAGTAGAGGGAATAGGTTATTATTAGTATCATCCGGACAGCGAGGGAGTCTATCTTCTTTTCGCTAACACTAGAACAGGAATATTGTTTCTGCGTCTGAGGTGGAATGCCACACCTACTATCAGTACCCCAGTTTACTGTACAGATCCAAGCCGTGCTACTCATACACTGAATTGGCGAGGGCCGGTATTGAACCCAGAACCTTGCGGTTCTGAGTTGAATGCTTTACCAACTGAGCTAAATCAATTTTTTTTCAAATAAGAAGTAAATATGAATAGTTACCCGTTATAAGTTATTGAGAGTTACCCCATCATTATTTTATTATTACCTCCCCTTTGTGGAACTCTTTGGTGTTTCTAACAGTATATAAGCTCTCAGTTAACTGTAACATTAATCTAAGTAGAATAAAGCTTTCTTAAGCCTATCCATGTGTTCGTTTATTATTTAACTTATTACGTTCGTCTGCTTAAGCGTGTGATACGCCGGATTTTAATTCTTCTGAGATATCAACAATAATTGAGAGAAAACATATTATATCAAAATTTGGACAGAAAGAATAATGTAAAAACAGAATATACTTATATTTTATAATTTAATTTATTTATTCATATATAATCTATATTTTTTTTTGTTCAATCAAAAATAATAATAAGAAGCTGGAGAATTAAGAATTTCCAATATATATGGATAGCGAGAAATAGATTTTTCTTAGAAAAACAATTCAATTCTTACTTATCTGTTTTCAGTCTCTTTTTTTTTTGTTGTTTGTTTGTTTTCAATTCTTCATATATATATGAATTTGATATATTGAAAAAACAAATGATGTTTATAAATGCATGGGATCATCAGGAGAGAATGTGCACCCTTTCGAGGCCTTCCTCTCAACAGTTTTAACTGCACATCGCCCCCCCCCCTCACTGTTGTGAGGTCCCTCGGAATATCTGTATCGACCGTATGTAATAGATCGGTCTTCAACTAGAGCAAATACGGGATGAAATGAACGTTAAAACCGTTGAGAGGAAGGCCCCAAAAGGGTGCACATTCTCTCCTGATGATCCCATGCATTTGTAAACATCATTTGTTTTTTCAATATATCAAATTCACATTGTCGGATTAAATATCCTTTTATTTTACATATATATATATATATATATATAATTTTTTGTTTCTTTTCTTTCCCTTATTTTTTTTTTTTTCTTTCTTTTCTTATTTCGGAATATTATATTTCATTCCTCTTCATTAATTTCGAAGATGCGAGATTAGCGCAGACGATCTTTTCCCAGCAGTTTTTCTTTCGACTCTCTGGACGTTCTCTGTTAAATTTTTCAGACCCTTCGAATTTTTTTAAACATTCAAAGTTCTATAACTCCTCTAATGAGTTATCTCCCTTTCATCGCAAAATGTAAATAAAGAGATAATTCCTTTTTATATATTTTTATTATTATTATTATTATTAATTCGGCAAATAACGTAACACACTCGTATTCAGAATAGTTACTTGGAGCTATAATTGTTTACAAATCATTATTGATCTTGTTTTTGTTTAACACAGAGACTGCCCACCCCAGGTGTCTGAAGAAATTTTGCTTGGGTTGTAAGAACCTTGTTAAACAGCCAAGGTGAGGTAGGTATAAAACTGTGGATTTCCAGGCCACACTCTTAATAGATTCTTAATATTTATGTACAGTAGTGTAGAAATCAAAATGGCTGTTATAAGTTGCTGCCCACGGCCTTGAAGTATGAGTGACAAGGCTTGACCTCAGTCCTGATCCTTTCCGGTGGATACTGTGAGAATCGGTGGAGGAGACCCTCTTCCAGTTTAGATTAGAAATAGATTTTAGTCAGTCAGCGAGAACCCACAACGGTGGTGAGTCGTGTATTGCACGCTCCGACTCGATCTGCACAGGTAGTCTGGTGGGGATTTCGAAATAAAATGTGATCTAAGTAAATCGAAGTCTTGTGTTATTATCTAAAAACTATCAATGACACAGGGCTTCTGATAAAGAGAAATCCCAAATGGGAGACCAGACACAAAGTCCCCAAGAGAAGTCCAGACACTAGAAGAGATGTTAGAAGAAGACGTAAGATAGAAAATACATCAGAAGAAGAATAGAAGAAGAGTTGGAATTTGGGGGACTACTGTTTTTTGGGTGAAGAACAATGAACATCAGATGAATCCGGTTACTGTGAGAGCAGTTTGCTGAACGAAAAGGATTACTGTTGTAAATTGAACAGACTCCACTTGAAAAACTGGACCATATGACTTTTAGCCCCCCCCCCCCTTTGCGATCTCATTTCATAAGGACATTTTTTCGTTTACACTCTCAAAATCCGGTTGTTGGTTAGGGTTAGGGGTTAGTTTTATGATTTTAAAAAAAAACTCTAAAAATCGTCTGTTAACAAACAACCAGATTTTGACGGTGTAAATGAAAAAAATGTCCTTATGAGATCGCAAATGGAGTACCTAAAGGTCGGTCATATGGTCCAAAAAACTTATTATAAAAATTATCGATACTTACTAACAATCTGTGGTTTGGGTACCATTTTCGATATATCTTGAGACCAAAATAGAGGAATTGAGCCTCGAAGTTGTACAAATGAAGAAATGCAGGCTTTCTTCAAAAACGTTACAGATGCATCATGAATAATCTGTTCTGTCTCAACTTCATTTGCAACTGCACCCTGAAAATAAAATAATTTACATATTCTTTAGAAGGACAACCATACATGCTAATTCAGAAATATATAAATATTCAAAATATTTAAAAAAAAGAACAAATTGACTACTGAGAATTTAGGGTAAAACAAAAAAACATCATATAAGAGATGCTGATAGGTACGCATTCTGCATCACCAACTGCATAAAAATCTAAAAGGATGCAGAAAACTTATATCCATAACTCCCAGTGCTTTACCCCCCCCTCCCCCCGCCATTTCCAGCTAACTGTAAATACATTTTACATACACCTTGACATTGAATACATTTCAATATTTTCTTAGAAATTAGTTACACTGTATGGGGTACAATGTAGGGGTTAGATGGCTTTAGTTGGTCATAGATAAAAACTCTACAATTCATTAAGAAACTTTAGTTGGGACCCAGCAGATTTCCCGGGAATCATTCAAATTAAATCTGTGCATCCCAGGATACACTAAATTAAAACCAGCATCACTGGTCATTTATAGTCTATACAGGTCCATAGCAGAAATTAATGTTTGGAGGGGGGGAGAGGAACAAAATTTTATTAAACTCTGCAATGACAATTCTTTGTTATGACTTTTATAAAAGTTGTGTTCTTCCTTGTATTTCTTTCTTTATTGTATTTAGTTAAAATCAAACCATGTAAAGATATTAAGTTATTTCCTATAACTCTGAACGTCTCGCTGCCCTGGGAATGGATTCATTGAAACTTCGACGTCTGGCAAGTGACCTTTTAAACGCTCATAAGGTCATTAATCATCTTAACAACAGCAACCTTGAGCACCTTTTTGATCTCCATCTTTCTAACACACGTGGGCATGCCTACAAAGTCAGAAAACAGCACTGCTCACGTGACTTTCGGAAATATTTTTCACGCTCAGAGTTGCGGAGACATGGAATAAACTGCCCGCGTCTGTTGTAGGCTGCTGAAGCACTGAGTCTTTCAAAGCCTCCATGCTTCCTGTAGTCTGCCGACACTATACCTAATGCCACTCTCCACATACATATACACATACATGCATATTACTACTGTAAACTGTTCATGTTCCTGACACTAATACATTATTCTGTGTACTTGACATGAGACTTTGATGAGTTGTGGTGCACCTGAGCACTGTACACATACATGTATATTATTACTGTAAACTGTTCATGTTCCTGACACTAATACATTATTCTGTGTACTTGACATGAGACTTTGATGAGTTGTGGTGCACCTGAGCACTGTACACAATAAATTTAATTATTATTATTATTATTTTTTTAACTCCAAGATAAACAAAGGGGAACCACTCTTGACTGATAAATCATTTATTTATTTTCCCATTAAACTAACCCTAAACCCTAACCCTGTCTTCTTTTTTCCTAGTAGATCAATAAATAAATAAATGAATAATTTATCAGTCAATCAGAGTGGTTCCCCTTTTTTAGGTTGGAGTTATAGGAAATAACCAGGAGGTTGTCTCTCCCAAAGTTGCATGGTATATAAATATATAAACAGATATTTTTTTAGTATTATTTGCGTTGTTCGGACTATTGTCCCCATCTTCATTGTTATTTATACAACGTTTCGTGCGATATGCCCTCCGGCCTTCTTCAGGTATTTCCAATTACGACAAGAAAGTTCCCAAGTTCGAAAAGAAAGTTCCCAAGTCCGACAAGAAATACCTGAAGAAGGCCAGAGGGCATATCGTCCGAAACGTTGTACAAATAACAATGAAGATGGGGACAATAGTCCGAATAACGCAGATAATACCAATCTTCAAGCCTCATCTCAAACATTCAGAGAAATAGATATTTTTTTTTATTGTTGTACATTCCAATTTCAGTATAAAAAAAAGGATCATCTGTCAACAACTAAATTGCTAACATGGAGTTATTTGTAATGCTGACCCCCATGATGAAGAATGCTGTCATCAGAGTTTTATGAAAGTTATATTCATCCTTGCTTTGTATTGTAACTTGGGTCATTTCCTATAACTCCAACATAAAAAAGGGGAACCACTCTTGACTGATGAATTATTTATTTTCCCATTAAACTAACCCTAAACCCTAAGACTATAACCCCAAACCTACCCATCATTTATGAAGTTCTTAATCATAAACTATTCAAGGTTATGAAGCACACCATCTGGTAGAGTACTGAAGGGGTGCTAGCTACTCTACAACACTACTGTACATAATTAACAGGCTGCCCATCAATTATGAAGTCCTTAATCGTAGACTATTCAAGTTTATGAAGCACACCATCTGGTAGAGTGTTGGATTTTATGTAAAGTATTCAACTCTGTTACAAGATGAATGCCAAAACTAAAACTAGAGTTTGGTAGGTGGCTTATATGGAGCTTTGGATTGTTCCATTATGAACTCAGGCAAGTTCACTTCCTGAGTTATGATTGGCTGTTGGATTTCAGGGTGAGTAAGTACCCACTCTTCAGCCATCACTTTGCATTATGCCAGCAGCATGCAAGGACTGTATTTAAGTTACAGCTTGCCTGTTGTTCTCGTCTGCTAACTCAACGGTAGTTACAACCCCACTGCGATGGTTATTGAAGTCAGTCAGTTAGACAGTCAACAATTGGTTTGACTGACCAAGCCTAACATGAAGTTACTAGTTCCTTAATGAGCCCACTATAACAGCTTAAATAATTCCTGCCACTGCTGCCAGGAAGAGTCCATTAAGCTGAGGAGGTGTTTGACTGTCCTACTGTCCAATAGTTAATAATCTGTAACAGTCATTTCCAGACTGCAGGTTCAATCCTGGCTAAGGGTGAAAGTAACACAGAATGACAATTATCAGTATTCTACAATGGTGAGTATCATATTGTTTCTATATCTGGAGGATAACTTCTACAGGAACCACTCCGATTGACTGATAAATTATTCATGTATTTTCCCATTAAACTAACCCTAGACCCTAACCCCGTCTTCTTTTTTCCATAAATAAATTTTTTTCAATAAATAAATAAATAAATAAATAATTTATCAGTCAATCAAAGTGGTTCCCCTTTTTTATGTTAGAGTTATAGGAAATAACCATAACTTGCATATAAGAGCAGTAGAGAAATAATAGGAAGAAACATATGTATTAAGGATAACGCAAAAGGTTTAATAAGTAAAGATACAAGGTAAACAGAGTAATTAGCAATTAGAATTTGGCCTTAAGTTATCAAAGACCGCCAATATTATTAGTGGGAAAGTACATTTAAAATTGCTAGTACCTCTAGATTGGAAGAAAACAGTAATGTTTATTGCTGTACATTCCAATTTTAGTATAAAAAAGGGTCTTCTATCAACAACTGTTGACACAGGGTTATTTGTAATAACACAACTGACCCCCATGATGAAGAATTCTGTCATCGGAATGTTATGGAAGTTATATTCTTCCTTGCTTTCTTAGTTTTTTTTTCTCTTATATTCCTTTGTTTATTGTATTTTGTTATCAATAGATAAATAAATAATTTATAAAATTAATTCAGAGTGGTTCCCCTTTTTTTTAGGTTGGAGTTATATGAAATAATGTTGCATACCCTTCTTTACTTACTTCTTCTTCTGACATCTTTTCTATCATCTGTAGGGACCCGGTTTGTTTGGTTAGTGTGTGGTTGAGGAGTTGAAGATCCGAGTTATGGGTCCCTACAATTTATATGTATAAGACTACTGAAAATGTAGTTTCTATAGGTAACAATATAGGTTTTTTTCTTTTTTTTTCTCTTATATTTCTTTGTTTATTGTATTTTGTTAAAATAAAACCCTGTAAAAATATTATAGATGGTAAAAAATTTTTTGTTGGTGCATACCACCCCCACCCCAGTCACTACAACCCTGTACAGTAATATACATTTTTTTTTTTTTAAGTAGCTCATCAGCCTTTGTTTTTGTGAGACCAATCATTTTGGTTCAATTTGTAGGATTATTTTGGAATATAAGGTGTGCTGCAGGCCACAATTTAAATTTATAGACTCTTCGCGGCCGCGTGGATTCAATCAGCCAATCAACACGCTCGAATACGTGGTTGGTTAACTATTTAATGGCTGATCTTGAAAGGCGTTCACAGTTGCTCGTGCTTAACATGCACGAACGGATCAACAACCAAGGATTCTGCTTAACACTGAGGAACAACCAAGGGATCTCCACTGAGGAACAACCAAGGGATCTCCACTGAGGAACAACCAAGGGATCTCCACTGAGGAACAACCAAGGGATCTCCACTGTAAAGTGCTCTCACCTGCAGCCTAAAAATGGCCACAAGAATCTTAACAAGAATAATTCCTTTAACCAGATCTCCACAACAGAAAAAAAAAAAAACAACTTACCGAGCTGTTGGCGCCACGTTTCAAAAATCTTGTTCCAGCAAACTGACTGGATCTGCGCGCGATGAGAGTCACAAAGATAGGCTTCCCAAATACACATATATTTGATAACGGTTAAAGAAAACAGATTCATTGAAAGTGTTGGACATTGAAATTATTAATTAAATATTAAAGACAATTACCAGCCCAGCCCAAAGAAAACAAGAAAGAAAATCAACCCACTGAAAGCCCTGAAGAAAGGTCAGCCCAGATAAGCAGTAAACAACGAGTCAGTAACCAGAAGTGTAACAAGTAAGACCTAGTATCATCAGCCTGGACATTGAAATATAGTTTACTATTAGAAGTCTGTCAGCATGACCATCTTTACTGACCGCTGCGTCTAGAACTTTTTCTTTACCAAAGAGTCAGTGTGCTTTCTGGACAACTTTTTTTTTACATTTGGATGGAATCTGTGGATTAGTCCAAAGTTTTTATCCCAAGTACTTTCGGCACTTTGAAGTGCCATCATCAGGGGGTGATGTGTTTGTGTTCCAGTTTTTTTTCAAGTTAGTAGTAGTAGTACTTGGGATAAAAACTTTGGTGGACTAATCCACAGACTCCATCCAAATGTAAAAAAAGTTGTCTAGAAAGCTTGAAAAGATCATTAATAAAATTGTTAAACAGGATATGTGTCTTTTGTTTAATTCTACACGTACAAATGAAAGAATGTTATCCAAGTACACACAGACACACACACATATATATATATATATATTTGGTGGTTGGTTTTGAAGGCTTATAATAATGTTTGAATGTCTTATGATAATAATCTGGGATTTTGAGGTACAGATGGATCACCTAATCCCGGCCAGGAGACCGGACCTAGTACGGATTGACAAGAAAAAGAGAACCTGTCATCTCATGGATTTTGCCGTCCCGGTTGACAACCGAGTGAAAATGAAAGAAAGCGAAAAGATTGACAAATACTTAGACCTTGCCAGAGAACTGAGGGTAAAAGAAATTTAATTTAATTGTAATAAAGAGACACTAGCAGGACCTGTGGATATACCATAGTATGATAATTTAATTATTACGTTTCATATGTAAATTAGTATTAAATGATATTGAGGGGAAAATGAAATTTTGCTTTTTTTTCTAAAAAAAAAAAAACCGGTATATTTTTCAAATGAGCCTTTGTATAAGATTCATTTGTTGAAAAGGATATTCACTTGACCAATGAAACCATGGATAATATGAACCACCCAATCAGGATGCATCATGTCTTCACAATGTTTTTGAAGAAAAGCATTCCATACAAACTTAAGGCAGGGTTGGTTTTTAACTCCATATACAGGAGTTGCTACAACAAAAAAAAGAAAAAGAAGAAAAAAAAGATCAGCTCTTTATCATACAACATGTAATAAAAACCAGTAATTTATCATACAACATGTAATAAAAACCAGTAATTTGTAATCTTTATCATACAACATGTGTAAAAAACCAGGGATGGCAACACGGATTCTGTGGCTTAAGGTGGTACTGCCATCATGTCACGATAGTTATTTTCCTTGGTACCCCACTTGTACAAGGTCAGGCACAAGGCCCTATTGTTACATAATTATTAGACTCCTAATATTTATGTACAGTAGTGTAGAAATCAAAATGGCTGTTATAAGTTGCAGCCGGTGGCCTTGAAGGATGAGTGACAAGGCTTGACCTCATCCTGATCCCCATTCCGGTGGATACCATGAGAATCGGTGGAGAAGACCCTCTTCTGGTTTATATTAGAAAGATTTGTTTAGTTAGTCGGCCAAAGACCACGATGGTGGTAAGTCGTGTTAGGCACGCTCCGACTCAATCTGCGCAAGTAGTCTGGTGGGGATTTCTGAATAAAATATGATCTAAGTTAAATCAAAGTCTTGTGTTATTATCTAAAAACTACCAATGACACAGGGCTTCTGATAAAGAGAAATCCCCAATGGAAGACCAGACACGAAGTCCCCAAGACGAAGTCCAGACGCTAGAAGAAGAACCTAAGATAGAAAAGATGAACAGAAGAAGAATAGAAGTAAGAAGTAAGGAAAGAGGTATACAACACTATTAACGTGAGACCACCCACAAGCTGAGACTCATGGGTGGCAGGTGGAAAAATTGCGTTCATCCGTCGGCATTCCCCTCAAGGGGGGCACCTCAGGCCCTGGGCAATAAACCCAGCCCTGCCCCTTTAAATTGAGGGGGCAGGTATTGCCTGGGGGGATGGCCCCCTGAGATCAACAATGAGGGTCCAGAGGCTGAAGCTCACTGGACCCCCGGTGGAGCGGAAACCAGTAGCACGTATATAAATGACAATCTCTTGCTAATCGTCCCTATCAGTCATTGCCCTTGGGAGGTCCTCTGCTCAGCATCCAGTATCCGCACAGAGCTGGTCCTTGTAGGTTGTCCTTGTTTCTCCAGCAGTGCCCAGCATGTCTTGTTTGTCTCACTCAGGTAATTTCTTATAAGTCTAACATAAACAAAGGGGAACCACTCTTGACGGATAAATTATTTATTTATGTTCCCTTTAAACTAACCTTAACCCTAACCCGTCTCTTTTTTCCTAGTAGATCAATAAATAAATAAATAATATTTCATGTCATGGACTGCTCAACCACTTGGGTTCCATCGTTAAGCATCATGGGTCGCCACCCACAGCCCACAGGTGGTCCCATTGGGGGAGTCTTACCCCTCTGCAGAGGTGCAGTCGGTGAATTCTAATGCCCCAGCCGACAGGGCGAACTATGTTAGTATGGTTATCGGTGAGATGTTGTTTAATAAATTAAGTTTGGATTTGTGCAATACATCTTTGTGTTTAATCTTGTTGGTTTGTTTTGTTTTACGGCATATCAACCTCAGTGGGTCATTTAATGCCGATAAAGTTTTGAAATAAATCAATTCTTAATGGATAATACATTTTTTTATAAATACATTTTTCTATTTAACCCATAGATGGGACCCTAACAGGTACTACTACTCCGGGTCAGAGTGGACCAGGAAGCAATGGTGATGAATGGGGTGCTCCACATTCCCCAAACCTTCAAAACTGGAACCTCACCATTAGATAGAGTTTAACGTCATTCCCAGGACATGTAGACCTGCAGCCACCACCTTCTAGCACCCATATGATAAAAAGGGGTTGGGGCTTGCCATAAGGGCAATAGGGTTGGGAAAATCATATAGGTGCTAGGGCTTGGCATGACCAGCCGATTGATCGGAGGTGGCCTCTCCGACCGCCCGTCTAGCCCAAGATAGGGTCAAAGTGGAGTATTGCATGTCATGAACTGCTCAGCCACCTGGGCTCTATCCTTAAGCATCACAGGTCGCCACCCACGGCCAACAGGGGGCCCCATTGGGGGAGTCTTACCCCTCTGCAGAGGTGCAGTCGTTGCATTCTAACGCCCCAGCCGACAGGGCGGTGTGTTCACTTGTGTATAGGAGGTGGGGGTGGGTAGGATGCCAAGGGGGGTGCTAACCTGAAAAAGTTTGGAAACGACTGTAATAGACAAACATGAAGAAAAGAAATGGTTACCTGCTTTCTTTGAAGTTGTATGTCTTTGTTTTGATTCTTCTTTTTTCTTCCCTTCAGGATTTTCTGCAGACGTGTGAAATTTTGACTCTTCACATGAACTTGACAATATTTTAAGGGGAGTCATGTTGTACTGTAAGGAGTGGGTCAAGTCATAACTATAGCTGTAAAAATAACATGATATATATAAAGTAGTAGACATCATAAATTAGTATCTAATGGTATTGAGGGAAAATTTCATTCAATTCTTATAATGTTACATCATAAATATATATATTTACCAACCCCTCCGCACGAGCAGGATGTGACACAAGGTCAATTTCTTTTACATTATTAATACTGTTGACCATATCTACATACTAATAACATGCAATTGTATTTATATATACAAAAAATAGCGGTTTACAGTGTGAATAATGTTACATCATAATAATATATTTACCAACCCCTCCGCACAAGCAGGATGTGACACAAGGTCAATTTCTTTTACATTATTAATACTGTTGACCATATCTACATACTAATAACATGCAATTGTATTTATATATACAAAAAATAGCGGTTTACAGTGTGAATAATGTTACATCATAAATATATATATTACCAACCCTCCGCACGAGCAGGATGTGACACAAGGTCAATTTCTTTTACATTATTAATACTGTTGACCATATCTACATACTAATAACATGCAATTGTATTTATATATACAAAAAATAGCGGTTTACAGTGTGAACGGGAAGGCTAATTTGCATATTGATATTAAAAATGTGATTTTATTAAATATGTGTTTAGTATTATTGATTTCTAACTGTTTGGTTTTATTTTAATGAATATAAGCAAAAATCTCTTCAATTAATCTTAAATGAAATCCCTTAACAAAAAGAAATAACTGTAATATTATTCTTTACTTCCTATTTTAACTAAATAGTTAAATTAGGAATAGGAGTAATTGAAAATGATGGAAGAGTTAGTTTCAAAGTTGTTCTATTTTTCAATCATACCCCCTCTGTTCCAAATCATGTAATCTGCATTTTTATTCAGTTTCATTGGCCTTTCTAATTTAATATGATATTTTATCATATTAAAACTTAAATGCTTGTACCCGGAGGGTGCATATATTTGCTAGTATATATAAAGTAGTAGACATCATAAATTAGTATCTAATGGTATTGAGGGAAAATTTCATTCAATTCTAATAATGTTACATCATAAATATATATATTTACCAACCCCTCCGCACGAGTAGGATGTGACACAAGGTCAATTTCTTAAGCGGAGTTTAACAGGTTTGAATTCAGAGTTTTTCCTTCTCGTAGACTGGTTGCCTAACCAAGGTTAAAGAGCCCTGTCTGCCCTACTATTTACCCATAGCTGGAGGGAGAGTAGGATTCATACTTTTTCCAAGAGTATTAGCGCAAAGTGAAATGCAATTACTACATCCAGGATTTGAACTCATATCGTGGGCTCTGTCGGAGAGGAGGAAAGGCAGAGAGAAAGAGAGAGAGGACACTGTTAAATTACTGTGATCCCACAACAGGGACCAGAGTTCCGGTCCGTGCCCTACGCGTCCGAAAGCAAAAAGAGCTGGTATTTTTCTTCGTCGTTCCACGTCACCACATGACTTCCGGTTCCAGTCGACACCCGAAACTTCCGGTTCTCTTTCAATTCTCCATTCGTGGGGTCACACCCCAGTCAAATTCATGACAAACCGTTTTTGTGCTCATCACTTTTTTTAAAAACCTTTACTACCTCTTATTTCTTCTTCCTCTCTTTTCTAATAGTAGTTCTCGCAAAACTCAGGATAATCCCCATCTTGCTACATATTGGAGGATTGCTTGGGCAACACTATCGTTGTCTAGTGAACCCTGAGGGCCTGTGTTGCCATGGATTATCCTGTTCGCAGCGCCATATTGAAGTAAATCAGTTAGACAGTCAACAATTGGTTTGAGCAATGTGACTGGCCAAGCCTAACCATGCAGTTACTAGTTCTCCAATGAACCCACTATAACAGCTTAAATAATTACTGCCACTACTGCCAGGAAGAGTCCATTAAACTGAGGAGGTGTTTGACTGTTCCACTGTCCAATAGTTAACAATCTGTAACAGTCATTTCCAGACTGCAGGTTCAATCCCGGCTAAGGGTGAAAGTAACACAGAATAACAATTAACAGTATTCTACATAAGTGATACATAAGATTAATCCAAGTGAAGAATTCTGGTTTCAGTTTGTTAGATTGAAGCACAACTGCCAATAATCAGGAATTTACCCTACCAATTGTCTTGGACTTATTAATCAGTGTCATCTTCTAAATCCACCAGATATAAATTGTAAGGATAGATAGATATGTACATGTGGAGATAGATAGATAGATAGATAGAACTTTATTGATAAAAGTGATTTACCATACTATCAGCATTTGGCAAATTTGAAGCAAAAATGAAGCTTTTATTTTCCATCTTTAAACAAATAAAAATTTCAACTGATATTCATTTGTAATTATTGTTACATAATGAATGGGGGGTAACCTATTCATTTTGCAAGGTAGTGTAGTATTTAAAATCTAACATTTAACTGTGGATGATACTCAAGTATATGTGTAAATTATTTTTCCTTATAATATTGGGAAAAAAAAAAATAAAGTAAAATTTAAACCAACCTGAAGTAGAAATTGCTGGAAAGATCAACATTTTGAAACATTTTTACATATCTGTAGGTAAAAAAAAAAAAAAATTTTTTTAAAATAAGTAAGTAAAGTCGTCGGAGTGGCCTATAGTCAGTATCAGCCAAACAGTGAGGGAGTCTATCTCCTTTTCACTTGCGCTAGACCAAGGAGATTGTTTTTGGCGTCTGAGATGGAGCGCCACACCTACCATTAGCTCCTCACTTTACGACACAGATCTCTGTGCTACTCATATGCTGAGTTGGCAAGGGCCGGTATCGAACTAGGAACCTTGTAGTTCCTAGTCGGACAACTCAGTCGGTAGAGTGTCCGCGTAGGAACCACAAGGTTCCGGGTTCGATACTGGCCCTTGCCAACTCAGCGTATGAGTAGCACAGGGATCTGTGTGGTAAAGTGAGGAGCTAATGGTAGGTGTGGCACTCCATCTCAGACGCTAAAAAGAATCTCCTTGATCTGTTTGGATGATACTGACTTTAGGCCTAGCCGATGACCACTGTTAAAATAAAAAAGAAGAAATGTTTACAAAGATCAGAAGTTATGAAAGAAGTTTTTGAAAAAAAAAACATTAATTGAATTGTACATTTTTTTTTTTAATTCTTATAAAAAACAAAAACATTTAGTAAAACTGAATATTAGACAGTGGCATATCTACTGTATCCCTTGATAGGGCATGCACCCTGGGTACCACTGAGAGTCTGGTCAACTTTTTTTAAACACATTTTTTTTCTATTTAACCCATAGATGTGACTCTAACAGGTACTAGCACTTCGGGTCAGAGTAATGGCAATGAAGGGGTACTCCATACTTCCCAGAGCTCCAGAATTGAAACTTCACCATTAGGTGTAGTTTAACAATTTAACATCATACCTAGGTGTGACAGAGAACACGAGGTGAGTGGCGAACGTCAAAGCCTGCCGTATTCTCGAAGCGGGCTAGGCTTTGCCTGACATGTCGGACTGTAGAATCGAACCCGCTTCCTTCAGAATGCAAACATTGTCACCGAAGTCGAGAAGCTACAGTCCCGGATGTAAGCGCCAGGTGCCCAGATGATAGCTATGAGGATTCCGGCGGTCGGGTTTGGCTCGAGAATCTTGTGTGTGGGGCGCAGACACCCGGATGTTGAGGGAGAAATTAGTATAAGTGGGGTGAAGACAAGAGTGAGTGTCGATTTTGAGTTTACGACGACAGATTTTTCAGCTGATGAGGATTTTGAGTTACTGAAGATTTTTACGACGACCGATTTTTTTTGCTGCCAAAGATTTTTTTTTTTTACGTCGACGACATTGTCGCCCCCGCCCCTTTCAACAAGTCGAATACTTATTTTTTTTTCCATTCTAAACCAGGACACTAAGACCCTCAGTCACTGCCTTCTAGCACTTAAATGATAAAAAGGGTTGGGAGTTTACCATAAGGGCAATAGGATTGGGACAATCATATTGGTGCTAGGACTTGACGTGACCAGCCAACTGATTAGAGGAGCCTCTCTGACCGACTGCCTAGTCTAAGTAAAGGCCAAAGTAGAATTTTGCAGGTCATGGACTGCTTAACCACCAGGATTCCGTCCTTAAGCAAGACGGGTCACCATCCATGACCAACAGGTGGCCACATTGAGGGGGAGGGGCGCGATTTTACCCCTCTGCAGATATGCAGTCAGTGTATCCTAATCCCTACCAACAGACTTTGTTATGGTTAGAATTGGGAATATAAACAAGACAAAAATAGAATATCAATTATCTAAACAAACAAATGAAAAAATATATGGTTATTTCCTATAACTCCAACCTAAAAAAGGGGAACCACTCTGAATGAATTTTATCTGTTAATTAATCTACCGATTATTTTCCCATTTAAATAACCCTAAACCCGTTTTCTTTTTTCCTAGTAGATCAGTAAATAAATAAATAATTTATAAATTCATTCAGAGTGGTTCCCCTTTTTTTAGGTTGGAGTTATAGGAAATAACCAAATATATATTTACCAACCCCTCCACATGAGCAGGATGTCACACAAGGTCAATTTCTTAGGCAGAGTTTAACAGGTTTGAATTCAGAGTTTCCCTTCTAGACTGGTTACCTAGGCATGGCTATAGAGCTCAATCCACCTTACTATTTGCCCATAGCTGGAGGGAGAGTAGTTGGATGCATACCTTTCCCAAGGGTATTAAATCTATGTGAAATGCAAACAGCTTCGTCCAGGATTTGAACTCGAGTCGACGAGTCCATTTCTTACGACTAACCAGGTAATTTATGAGGAAGACCGTCCCGGTCTCCTGCCTCAAAACTTGCTAACGGTGAGTGGTGAAAAACCAACCCCAGCTACGATTGAAGTCCGTAGCCGAAGCAATAGATAGATATGAAGACGACTAGATAGATAGATAGTTTTTATTTTATTTTATTAGAATATAAAAGAATATCTAAATACTCAGATTTTCTTTAATTCATGTTTGTTTAATGTCTTGTTTTTAGTTTGAATAAACAAGAATATCTAAATATTTTGATTTTTTTTTTTACTTGTAATTGATTGTTGGAAATAAATATATTAAAATAAAATGAAAATACCGAAAAAAAAAAAAAAAAACGTTTTGGATTTTTTATATGTAAGTGAATGTCGAAAAAAACAAAACGCTCCAAGTTGGTTGTTTACTTTCAAGTGACACTGCCTCGGCTACAAACATAGCTGGGTTGGTTTTTCAGCAATCACCGGTAGCAAGTTTTGAGGCAGGAGACCGGGACGGTCTTCCTCATGAATTACCACTAACCATTACACCATGCACCTCTACCAAACAAATGAAAAAATATACGAACCTGCTTTCATCAGGATGCATATAATGAGTACCAATGTTTGGTATGTAGAGCATACAGGTATCTTCCACTTTATAAATTGTGTGGGGGCCAATCAGAGCCACACGGTGACGTTTGGTTATAAGGATCATATAATAACCCTCAAGAAAACGAACAAATCCTGAAAATACAAGTAAATATTTAAGTAAGGATCATAGTGAATATTTAAGTAAGGATCATATAATAACCTACTTTTTAAACAATATACAAGTGAATATTTAAGTAAGGATCATATAATAACTTCTTTTTAAACAATATACAAGTGAATATTAAGTAAGGATCATATAATAACCTTTTTAAACAATATACGAGTAAGTAAGGATCATATAATAACCTACTTTTTAAACAATATACAAGTGAATATTTAAGTAAGGATCATATAATAACCCTTTTTAAACAATATACAAGTGAATATTTAAGTAAGGATCATATAATAACCTACTTTTTAAACAATATACAAGTGAATATTTAAGTAAGGATCATATAATAACCTACTTTTTAAACAATATACAAATATTTAAGTAAGGATCATATAATAACCTTTTTAAACAATATACAAGTGAATATTTAAGTAAGGATCATATAATAACCTTCTTTTTAAACATATACAAGTGAATATTTAAGTAATCTATAATAACTTCTTTTTAAACAATATACAAGTGAATATTTAAGTAAGGATATATTTTTAAACAATATACAAGTAATATTTAAGTAAGGATCATATAATAACCTACTTTTTAAACAATATACAAGTTAATATTTAAGTAAGGATCATATAATAATCTTTTTTAAACAATATACGAGTAAATATTTAAGTAAGGATCATATAATAACCTTCTTTTTAAACAATACAAGTAATATTTAAGTAAGGATCATATAATAACCTTTTTTTAAACAATATACAAGTTAATATTTAAGTAAGGATCATATAATAATCTTCTTTTTAACAATATACCATATTAAGTAAGGATCATATAATAACTTCTTTTTAAACAATATACGAGTAAATATTTAAGTAAGGATCATATAATAACTTCTTTTAAACAATATACGAGTAAATATTAAGTAAGGATCATATAATAACTTCTTTTTAAACAATATACGAGTAAATATTTAAGTAAGGATCATATAATAACTTCTTTTTAAACAATATACGAGTAATATTTAAGTAAGGATCATATAATAACTTCTTTTAAACAATATACGAGTAAATATTTAAGTAAGGATCATATAATAACCTTCTTTTTAAACAATATACGAGTAAATATTTAAGTAAGGATCATATAATAACTAAACAATATAAATATTAAGTAAGGATCATATAATAACCTTCTTTTTAAACAATATACGAGTAAATATTTAAGTAAGGATCATATAATAACCTACTTTTTAAATTTAAGTAAGATCATATATAACTTTTTTAATATACAAGTGAATATTTAAGTAAGTAGTAAGGATCATATAATAACCTTTTTTAAACAATATACAAGTTAATATTTAAGTAAATCATATATAACCCTCTTTTTAAACAATATACAAGTGAATATTTAAGTAAGGATCATATAATAACCTCTTTTTAAACAATATACAAGTAATATTTAAGTAAGGATCATATAATAACCTACTTTTTAAACAATATACAAGTTAATATTTAAGTAAGGATCATATAATAACCTATTTTTAAACAATATACAAGTTAATATTTAAGTAAGGATCATATAATAACCTACTTTTTAAACAATATACAAGTTATTTAAGTAAGGATCATATAATAACCTTTTTAAACAATATACGAGTAAATATTTAAGTAAGGATCATATAATAACCTACTTTTTAACAATATACGAGTAAATATTTAAGTAAGGATCATATAATAACCTTCTTTTTCATATAATAACTTCTTTTTAAACAATATACGAGTAAATATTTAAGTAAGGATCATATAAATAACCTTCTTTTTAAACAATATACGAGTAAATATTTAAGTAATCATATATAACCCTCTTTTTAAACAATATACAAATGAATATTTAAGTAAGGTGTTGCAGTATAAATACTGTAATTTATTCATGTACTTGAAAAAATTAAAGTAAAAAAAAAAAATCTTAAAAGAACTTTGTCTGAAATTTACCAGCAATTCCAAAAGCAGATACGGATCTGAATAATCCAGAATTTCCTTTTGAGGAAGTTGATTTTGGTCTGTTTCCGGATTCAATCATCGCAAGGATCTTGTGCACTTCATCAGCAGTGTATTCCACCTGGAATATCAAAACATATAGGAAATATATATATATATATATATAAAATATAATGATGAAATATAAAGAATATATATAGAATATTTAACGGATGTCAGAATATAGCCTTCAAAACCAACCACCAAACCAATATAAACACAATGCTTCAAGCAAATTATAAAACTCTTTTATATATATATATATATATATATATATGTTAAAAGAAAGGAAATGAATCCGACAGTATGAGTATGAAAAGGTGGAATGAAAACATCACACCATGCTGTTAAAGAGAAAACAATTTATAATATAATCATAGCTGATACTGATCAATATTTTGATTTTACAAAAATCATCATCAGAGCTCATTCACTCCGTGGTGTTTGGGTTGGAGAAAAATGTTAAATCAGTTCACAAAAAAAACCAAAAAAAAAAACCTTAATTCTGCAAAAAAGAATGAAAATTGTTACACTATTCACCAATGTGGGCATTCGCGCTATATTTATGTCAGTCATGCCGATATGTATACCTTTTTTGTCGGTAAACTCTCCATTGTAGCGGATTTTGAGTTGTTGGCAACAAGACGAATTAACTTAATCAAAAGGGGATGGGTATTAAAAAATGTGACGGTTGGAATTCAAAAGATTTTTCGAAAAGGAATTTTTATGATTAATTATTTTTTTATGTTCTGTATTTCATAAATGATTAATTATTTATTATATTTTGTTTTTTATATATAAAGTAAAAAAGTTATGGACAGAATTTGTTATTATTTTAGATAATGTGAAGCATTTAGATCTAATGTAAGGTTTTTATTTTCAAAACCGAATTCAAATCCAATAAAACGAAAAGTTCTTATTTATAAATCAAAACAATAAACCTAAATTTTATTTTAATGGAAAGTAAATAACGGAAAAAGTTATGTAAAGGGGATTTTATGGTTTCTGACTACAAGTGTCGCAAACACCACGGAGTGAATGAGCTCTGATGATGATTTTTGTAAAATCGAAATATTGATCAGTATCAGCTATGATTATATTATAAATTGTTTTCTCTTTAACAGCATTGTGTGATGTTTTCATTCCACCTTTTCATACATATATATATATATGTAATATTATGAAAAAATTGAAAAACACAAGTTCATAAACGAGTAATGTTTATTTCGCCTATGCTGGAGTGTTTCGATCTGTTTCAATAGATCTTCATCAGGGCTTTCGTTAGTTTGAGGAAAAAATAAATGTGTCACAATTTTAAATAGACTGACCAACCATAAAACAAATGAGTCTCGAAGGTTTCTTATTTTCTGAGATACATTTATTTTTTCCTCAAACTAACGAAAGCCCTGATGAAGGTCTATTGAAACAGATCGAAACACTGCAGCGTAGGCAAAATAAACATTACACGTTTATGAACTTGTGTCTTTTCAATTTTTGCATAATATTACATACTGTCCGATTCATTTCCACTTTTTCCTTACATATATATATATATATTTTAACAATGGAAAGGAGTAACCTACTCGAGTTTCATCGATTGATTCTTCAGGGTTACATTAGTTAAATTAATCGAGTTTTCGATTAATCTTAGATGGTATAATACATGCCCGTTGGAATGGGATTTATCCTTAATACCTAACTAATGTAACCCTGAAGAATCAATCGATGAAACTCGAGTAGGTTACTCCTTTCCATTGTTAAAATAAATTTTTGCTCTACATTATATTGAGCACTTTGTATTTGTTTTTTCTCAATCTTAGCCTCTGGATACTGTGCGCTTCCAACGATCGTACTCATACCCACCGGTAAGTTACTACTTATACATTTACAAATATATATATATATATATATATATATACATATATATATATATGAGGTTAAGTAAACAAACAAATGTGTTTATTTTTATATGGCTTTAAGCCGACAATTTTTGGAGGATATGTGCTTAATTGAAGTCGTAGCTATTTTTGAAAATTGATTAGTTAATAATTAATAAAATTTTTTTAGGCGGGCATATATGTTCAAATGTAAGGCTAAACGACATTTTCTCGATTCGTTTAGCCTTACATTTGAACATATATGCCCGCCTAAAAAATTCATTAATTATTAACTAATTAATTTTCAAAATTAGGTATGACTTCAATTAAGCACATATCCTCCAAAAATATATATATATATATAAAACATTGATAACTATACATAGAATATAAAGTATATATATGGAATATTTAAAGGATATCGGAATATGTATATGTGGAGAAAATGTAGAACAAACATGGGATGTTACAATGGAAATTTATTAGTCGATGCTCAAACATTTCGGTTTATAAAGGAAACCTTCTTCAGGACAATGAAATTATTAAAGGAGAAAAAAGGAATTATGTAGATAAAAGATGGATGTTTTGAATACATTGAGTTTGGAAAATGTGTAGAAAAAGATTTGTTATCGTTCGTTGATTAGTGTTTATAACTGAATGTTGATGACGTGATTGGTACATGCGAAAGCGAAAATCAAAATGTGATAGGAACACATGAAGTTGAAAAGCTATGATGTGATTGGCCCATGAAGAGATGTTGGAAAGATGTGACGTATTCCATATAAACCAAAATGTTCAAACATCGACTAATAAATTTCCATCCATTGTAACATCCCGTGTTCATTCTACATTTTCTTCACATACCATCGGATTAATTTCCTCATCTTACTCCCATATATACATATATATATATATATAAAACATTGATAACTATATATGGAATATTTAAAGAATATCGGAATATATATATATATATATATATATATATATATATGAAGAAAGGAAGTGAATCCGACAGTATGTAATATATTAAGAAAAATGAAAAAACACAGGTTTAAATGGGTTAAGTGGTGAGTTTATTGGTCGATGCTGCAGTGTTTCGATCTATTAATTAGATCATCTTCAGGGCATTTGTTGGTATATGGAAGGTGATAAGAAATTTTTATCACAGAATAACGAGAAAAGCGAGTGATAGTCCTTGTTATTCAGTCTGTTTAAAAAATTTGAGGTTTGAAAAAAGGGGAGACAGTTTGAAAAATGACGTCAAATATTCTATTTTATGGCGTGAGTACAGGGCGGTGTAAGTGTGTGTATCGAAAGGAAACATTGTGCATTTTTTAGGTGTGTGGTTGCATGTGTGTGTGTGTGTGTGTGTGTGTGTGTGTGTGTGTGTATAAATCCTTTGCGCTAAACGACAGCGGAAATAAACCTTAAGGTTGTGTTTGTGTGTGTGTGTGTGTATTTGTATGTATAAGTATGGTTACATTGATAAACGATGTGTGTTTCATATATATATATATATATGTATGTCATCCACAGACAGTGTTTCAACATTTCACGTCTCTTCAGTGTGACTAGACACAGCAACTACCTCTGACCAGCAGCGAAACCCGACTGACTTTTCCTCAACCTGATTCATTAACCTCTCAGCCATTTGACAGCTGCTGTTAAGAGGCAGTGTTTAAACTATTAAATACATACATTTGTTTATATATTTTACGATCACCATAGAGATCAAGTCTTAAACAACAGACAATCTTTGCTTTATACTGACAATGAAAGTTGATTTTAAGTCGCCCCTATAGTGTTCTACCGGGTTTTGAGAGAATATATATATATATCTTATTATAATGGAGATTGTGTGTTTTTCTGTCTGTAACCGAAACTATATTCCTACCCAAGTCAAAATTCTCTTAGTTATTGACATCACATTCTCCATGATTTTATTTTTATCTAAACCTCAATTATAATAAAATTGTCTTACATTATTAATACTGTTAACTATGTCTACATACTGACAACATGTAATTATATTTATATATACAACAAAGTAGCGGTTAACAGTGTGAACGAGAAGGCTAATTTGCATATTAATATTAAAAAATCGAATTTAATAAATATGTGCTTAGTATTATTGATTTCTAACTGTTTGGTTTTATTTTAATGAATATAAGCAAAAATCTCTTCAATGAATCTTAAATGAAATCCATTAACAAGATAAAATAACTGTCATTTTATTTTTTACTTCCTCTTTTAACTAAATGCTTAAATTAGAAAAAATGACAATGAAAGACGAGAGTGATGGAAGAGTAAGTTTCAGTTGTTCCATTTTTTATTATACTCCCTCTATTTCAAATCTTTTATTATACTCCCTCAGTTTCAAATCTTTTTATCTGTATTCTTATTTAGTTTCATTAGCCTTTCTAATTTAATACGATATTTTATTACATTAAAACTTAAATACTTGCACCCGGAGGGTGCATATATTTGCTAGTATACATAAAAAACATTGATAACTATACATAGAATATAAAGTATAAGTTTAGGTAGCATTGTTTACTATAAAATGAACAAAATTTGTCATACCATATCATCCTCAATAACAAGCTCCCTCGGTTCATTCCGATGAATTTTGAGCACTCGAAATTTGTTTTTTTCATTGTTAGATCCCACAACATAGAAACGCTGTAAAAAAAAAATAATAAATAAATAAATAAATTTTAAACTAAAAACAAGAAAAAAAAATCAAGCAATTAGATTTTAGAAAAGATAAAATAAAATTATTTAACAATCAAATCTTCATTAGAAGCAATATAATACCAGATATTAATATTAAATATTCCTATACAAGAGGATAAGGTGCATGGCATAATAAAATTATGTAAATAAATTATATAACTTATTATAATACCAGATAAATTTCTACCTGCGCAGATTGAGGTCGGGCAGAGAAGATGTACTGCCTCAACTAGAACTCACTGCATACGCGCGCTATGTATTCATTAATCATAAAACCATATAATTTTGTAAGTTTTTATTTCTTAACTAAACATTTTTCATCTAACATAGCACGCGTATGCAGTGAGTTCTAGTTGAGGCAGTACATCTTCTCTGCCCGACTTCCAAACTGAAACTGAAGACCCAACCAGGTCCCACGTGACTTCACGTATTTCGCGGGCTTTTTGTAATATTCCATGGAAAGTCCCGCCCGTGATATGAAAAGGGCCATCCCTTTAGAAATACAGGGGATTGACAATAATCTTATGCAACCGCATAAATGTGCAACAGGGTCAAGGGCGAATGCTGTGTACAAGGCGTCTTTTCCTCGCTTAATTGCTGGTACACCGCGTAAGCGCCACCTGATAAGCACATCGGAACCACACATTTTAATTCGCTTCACTCCACTAATTTTTTTTTTTTTTTTTGTTTTGTTTTACGGCATATCAACCTCAGTGGGTAATTTAATGCTGATAAAGTTTTGAAATAAATCAATTCTTAATGGATAATACAATTTTTTTTATAAACACATTTTTCTATTTAACCCATAGATGGGACACTAACAGGTACTACCACTCCGGGTCAGAATGGACCAGGGAGCAATGGTGATGAAGGGGTGCTCCACATTCCCCAAACCTCCAAAACTGGAACATCACCATCAGATAGAGTTTAACGGCATTCCAAGGACATGTAGACCCGCAGCCACCACCTTCTAGCACCCATATGATAAAAAGGGGTTGGGGTTTGCCATAAGGGCAATAGGATTGGGAAAATCATATAGGTGCTAGGGCTTGACGTGACCAGCCGATTGATCGGAGGGGGCCTCTCCGACCGACCGCCTAGCCCAAGATAGGGCCAAAGTGGAGTATTGCATATCATGAACTGCTCATCCACCTGGGCTCTATCCTTAAGCATCACGGGTCGCCACCCACGGCCAACAGGTGGCCCCATTGGGGGAGTCTTACCCCTCTACAGAGGTGCAGTCGGTGCATTCTAACACCCCACCGACAGGGCGGTCACACCACTAAGCTAAGATACACTTTTTCTACCCATTCAACTACCAGCTGTCTATAATCAGTCCCATCAAACAGTGATATCAGTTCCAGTTTTGGGGGTTTAGGGGATGTGGAGCACCCCTTCATCACCATTGCTCCCTGGTCCACTCTGACCCGGAGTGGTAGTACCTGTTAGGGTCCCATCTATGGGTTAAATAGAAAAACATGAGTTTATAACATCAATCGGCTGGTCACGTCAAGCCCTAGCACCTATATGATTTTCCCAACCTTATTGCCCTTATGGCAAGCCCCAATCCCTTTTTATCATATGGGTGCTAGAAGGCGGTGGATGCAGGTCTACATGTCCTGGGAATGACGTTAAACTATCTGATGGTGAGGTTCCAGTTCTGGAGGTTTGGGGAATGTGGAGCACCCCTTCATCACCATTGCTCCCTGGTCCACTCTGACCCGGAGTGGTAGTACCTGTTAGGGTCCCATCTATGGGTTAAATAGAAAAATGTATTTATAAAAAAATTGTATTATCCATTAAGAATTGATTTATTTCAAAACTTTATCGGCATTAAATGACCCACTGAGGTTGACATGCCGTAAAACAAAACAAAAACAAACAGAGATATCAGTTTAGGGTTGAAGGCCATGATGCCAAAATAGCTTGTTGAGAGAACAGAAATTCGTTGGGTCGGACAGCTGGATCTCTCCACCAAAAAAGACGTTCTGCCCCAAGAGAACTCACCTCGGCATTTATTCCTCTCAGTGGCTAAACCACTTCAGCCAACAGGGGTGACAGCAATCCCACCACTCACGGATCAGGAGGTTGTAAGTTCAATCTCTGCTACAGTATTAATTAGGGAACTTATGCTATTTCTCTTTCTAAAGACTGAAATTACCAAAGTTGAAAGTTTCACAAGAAGCTGCTTGAAAAATGTGTAATACTATCCTCGCCGCGGGAACCAAATGTGATACAACGGTGGTCGCGGCAACAAATGTAATAATATGTTGTCGAGGTGCCGAATCTAACACGATGGGTGTTATTTGACCCACAGGAAAGTTGAAGTGCTTGTTCTGGGCTGTACCTGAAAATGACCAAATTCACCAATGTTGTTCCACAATTACAACGGAGGCGTTTTTAATAATAAAAGACCTTTATTAAATAATCAACCGATTTTAGCCATTAGAATTTCGTTTGTTCGGGTAAATTTTTTTCTTATCTTGTACAGTCTTCACGTAAATGACAATATGATAACATATGTAGAAAACAGCCATTCGTTTTATATCAACCGATTTCTTTTGTTCGAATAATTTTTCCTATCTTGTGTTACCCCACCCCTGATTTGTATATGTCGCTTGTATGACTAGACATAATTGTTATTTTTATATCCAAAATTGTTTTTTTTCAACTATCTAATGAGATATCGCCAGTCAATCCATAACACCACTACGGTGTTATAAAAGGAATATTTCAAATGTTTTTCTTCAATGCAAACATTCCCCTGAAAAATAAACATGTCTTCAACTGAACTTGCATGTGACCTCCAAGCAGTAAATTTAAGCAGAACATTGATGATCAGGCAAGATCAAGTGTGCCAATAACCATGGATTCTGAGGTCATGCTCTCTAAGCCATAGAGTCAAATGTGGCAAGTAGCACTCAGAGAGTATCAGGCGAAGTTGACATCTCACAGTTCATGAATGTTTTTGTTTTTTAATAATGTTTCAGATTTTAACAAATCAATTTGTAAAATCATTTCAAATTTTTAGATTTATGTGACAGAGAACATGAGGTGAGTGGCCCGCCATATTCTCGAAGGAAGCAGGCTAGTCTTTGCCTGGCATGTGGAATCGAACCCGCGTCCTTCGGAATGCGAACGGGCGACACATTGGCACTGAATTCAAGATACTAATGTCCCGGATGTAAGCGCCAGGTGCCCAGATGATGGCTAGGAGGATTCTGGCAGCCGGGATTGGCTCGGGAATATCGTGCATGGGGTGCAGACACCCGGATGTTGAAGGAAAAATTTGTATAAGTAGAAGTGGGGTGACGACAGCAAGCAGTTGCGATTTTTCAGCTGCTGATGATATTTGAGTTGGTGATTTTACAACGACGATGGATTTTTTGTGCTATAGATTTTGTGACGGCATTGTTGACCTCCCCCTCTCTTCAACAAGTCGAATTTATTTTCCCCCTCTATTTTCTTTTTCATACTAGAATTTAGGCATAGACTTTACAATGCATTATTGTTTACAACAAATAATTTAAAATAGACAACAATTGAAAAAATAGAAAAGTTACTCACTGCTTTGGTCTCATAGAGAACCAATTTTTGCATATTTGAAATAAGCGGGACTTCTTCAAAGGACACCATGTTGATGTTATTTGTTATTTCAAATCTATCCAGCCATATGAATTGTGGATTTCATCAAAGAGAGAAATGGTTCTGTTTGAGAAAGAAAATGTAAAGAACTCTTTAATCTTTAAACTCCATAAAAATAAACTATAATAATGAATAAAGTAATAAACTAAAAAAATTGATTTTGTTGTGATACCCAGGTATTAAAAGCAAAGAGGCTATTTTTATGAGGAAATCTCTTTTGAAAAAAAATAATGTTCGAAGTGTTGAAGACACTAAGTCTGGAAAAAGATTTAATTGCTTTAATTTTAAGGGTTGATGTCATCTAGGAGTTGGCGATTGGATTTAAGTACTGGCCATCTGTGTGGTCTGGAGAAGATGGGTGGGGAAGGAGGATTTTACATAAATGCAGCTAAACTCCAGTCAACCCTGGACCCTAGAGGTGTTAACGTCGGTAGTAGTAGTTAGCCCCGAATCCATAAACAAGTGAAGTCAGTAGCCAGCCAGTTGAGATAGATTTCTAAAGTATCACAGACCCCCTTCTTCCCAATGCCCGCACTCTAAAGCTTACAACACTTTGATAGATTGTTGTTTGATTTAGATCCTTGTGAACCAGTCTACGTCACCCGGTTAGCCCTCTCAAACTCGGCCCAGCCACAGAATATCACACACGTTTCCCGCACCGCGTCATCAGACAACCTCGTCTGAACATCGAAGCAGTCAACGCACGCGCAGACACCAAATATAACGTACTCAAACATCAAATGATATCATATAATCACCCAATAAGCTTAACATCTTATTCAATTCAACACCGTTATAAACTCCATCATCCATGGACCAAACACCCAGCAGCGCCACACAACAAGTCAAACACTACATTTCTGATCAGCTAGCACTAATAGAAACTACTTATAAGATTTAACGATCACCACAAGTAACTTTCTTAAAACAACAGAGTACATCAGATAATATCTCCAACACAGCAATCTCANCATGTTTGTTTTTTCTGTCTTGTCCTTACAAAAAGCCTATATTTTATAGACAATAATACTAGGTGCCGAATCAGTCTTTTTGAAAAAACTTTCTTTATGGCGCGAACGCATTCTGATTGGTTGAAAAATAACTTTTATAATATTTTCTTGTATTTTCTTCTTCCTTACCTGTCGGCCAAACCACGCGCAAAAGCGTTTTTATTCGTTCATATTGCATTTTCTGCTTTCAAAGCGTTAACTTCCGGCTCACTACAAATTCATCATTATAGGTTTAAAAAAAAAGAATTAAAGAACAGCATTGTTGTATAGATTAAAGTTGTTGCGTAGTGATTAAGTTATACCCCCACTTTTTTAAAAATTCAGAACTGCAAAAGTGGACTGTTTTAATTTGTTTTTATATTGTTACTTGAAATAGAAATATCATTAAATACTCAACAAAATTACTAGCAAATTGTTGTAATATATTGTCTGATCGGTGCACCCAAGGACCAGGCTGAATAGGAAGTGCATGGGGGCCAGGTGCAGCCTGGAAACGAAACAGGATGTGGCCCGACTGACTTTTGCACCTGAAAATGCAGGTGGATGTTTGTCATGATTTCAGTGCAGAAATCTGTAGGCGTAGCCCTTAGCCAATGAAAATAACCTGCATGGGCGAAGAGGGTGTCTACAGAAAAAACTGCGTAGGTGTCACGAACAAGGAGGCGTGACACGGGGGTCAGATTACAAATAAAAGAAGCCCGTTGAGATCGATTAGGCAGACGGCGATCAGGTTACAGATAACTCCCGAAGGCTCCACATTGCGTAACCCTGCCCACGACTCTCAGCTGCACACAACCGGGGGAAAATAAACATCTTATATTTTCCTAAAATACAAGTGTTTGTGTTTTGCGGGTCCAGTGTGTAACATTGTACTTTCAGTTTATTCAGTATAGGACAAGACTTGATAAGTTTATAATAGGTACCTAATCTACCAATTTTGACTTCATAGATGTATTTTACAAAATAAATTACTCATCCAATTGAAAAGAAAATTACCAAAAATCAGGGAATCATCAGATTTTAATGAAATTTTCAGTATTGATTTATCAATGAATGAATTTATAAGCATATCTATCTTATTTATAAAGACATTCTGATTTTTTCAGTTCACTTAATTTGCCCCCCCCCCTCCGAATGGGGGTTATATCGGTGGGGTTATATACTTTTGAAACTAATTACATTATGAATAAAAAGACAAAAGACTGAAGGTGTTGTAGGAGGGTTCAAAGTTATATATATCTTGAATACAAGACTCCGACAAAAGTTTGATAGACAAAACATTTAATACGTATACAGCACATGGATAAACAAGATACATAATACATAGGTAAAACAAAGTTCATGTAGAAAGATAAATACACATTCATGAATGGTAAAAAGATAACAATAAAAGCCACAGACATGAGACTAGGGATAGTCCATGCTGTGTGAATAACTTACAGTAATGTAAGTGGGGCAAAAGCCCCAACGAAAGGGGTAGACGTGTCTACCCCATGTGTCTCGTAGTTACAGGAACAGGAAAAGAGACAGAAGCGTTGAACCCAGCGCTTAAATACTATAGCCCCTAGCGGCACCAGCAAACAAAGGGCAGACAACTCTCCCAGGCAAATACGAACTAATGCTACAGTGTGAATAGAAGGTGTGAATAGAAGAAGAAGACAAAAAAGTACGGAAAATCTGAAAATTAAATGTAAAAAAAAAAACTAATTTTTGGAGATTTTTTTTACTCAGTTATTTATGTATATAATTGCCATTTAGATTATCAGTGAAAACATTATACATCAATATTTGTTCTGTCTAAACTTTTCAATTGAGTTTTCTCCAAAAATTATTAGATATAATATTAAAAGTAGGTTTGTTATTAAATAGATATTTGCTTTTAGATCTAAAATAGGAAATTTAAACCTTGAAATTTGGAATTTCATATTCTAAATGAATTTTATGATTAATTAGTTATAGTATAGATTGTTTTCTAAAGGTGCGTTTGGGTGGTGCGAACAGTAATATTTATTTTAAAGAATTTCGATTTATTTCCATTGAATCAATTTGATTGGAACGATTTAATGATTTAAAAGAAAGAATTCGCTGATTAATAAGTCAACACTGAAAATTTTATAAAAATCAGGCAATTTCCTGATTTTGCTAATTTTTTGCTTATCAATCTTGTGACCAATTCATTGTTTGAAATTAGAAAAAAAGAAAGAAAGAAAAAACGGAATTTAAATCTTCCGGTAGCTTGAGTCGGAGTAAAGTCAAAACAGATGGTGGTGATCATAGGATCACACAGTGTAATTTGAATGTCAGTGAAGAGGTCGAAACTGGAGAAACTCAAGTGGCTTGGGAGGCCATCCCGGTGAGTCCACTTGAGTTGATGTGATGGTTGGAAACAGCCCTTTGATATAACAGACTGATGACATAGAGGAAGTTGGTTGACCATGATTATCTTGGGCCCATGAAGAGAAAAAATTTATTATCTTTTTTTTCCACTTAAAAAAAAAGATAAACTCTTTGTGAAAATCTTATAGTTGACCGGAAGAAATGAATTAAAACCATATGTATTTAAGACCCCACATTTTGTTGGGAAACACTTAAGGATACCGGGAAAGCTAGCCATTTGGCGATTTAGCGGAAGTGAATTCTATTGGTAGTTAGAACTAAGAAGGTGGTACCCTTGATAAAGTGGGAGGTCCAGAGAAAATTTCTGCTATCTCCATGTCAACCAGAAATCAGAATGTCTGATTGAGATATTATTTAACTGAGACGTTTTTGACGATGAAGCAGATGAAGCTAAGAAAGCTTGATGGGTAGATGAGCTTAGCGGGCTAGAAAAGCAAAGATTAACGCAAATACCGAGAGCCGATAGAAACTAACTTCAGCTAAGACCATTGAAAACTTAGTCAACTTTACGAACTGTTTTGACAAATCAGAGCCCTGATTGTATTCCAACTGGAAGTTATTAATTAGAGGTCCATCGCTCCCACAGCCTTGAAAAAAATTGTTTTGTATTCTCCTATTGAATATAATGCTGTTGAGTTTTTAAAAGAAAAAGAGTCGTTGTTCTTTATGTGACCACTAGGCCACCGTTAGCCTTGGAAATCAGTTTCTATTGCAGATTCTAGTTGTTTGAGATCTGAACACAACGTGGGCATTCGGCTAGACTTTCAGCAAGCATAGAGACCCTGAAATCCATGGTTGATGCAGAAGATCCAATCTTGATGGCCAATTTCGAAATTCCATGAGCCCTTTAGCTCAGTAGTGACCGACGGGTTATAATCTGGCTTAATGACATGTCACTTATAGGCCAGTGTAGACGCGGGTATATCATGCTAAACTTTCCTACAAAAGGTTTCAAACAAGTTTTACAGACATTTTTGTTTCCATGTGTTTGGAATTAAAAATATATGAATATTCATTAAATATCAACAAATTAGTAATTTTTTTGTATATAGTGTATTTAATGTTTTTTTGTTTTGATTTTTAGAATAAACTTTTAAAATTAAAAAAAATTATAATATTTCATTAAATATCAACAAATTAGTAATTGTTTTGTACATAGTGTATTTAATGTTTTTTGTTATTGATTTCTCAGAATAAACTTTTAAAATTAAAAAAAATTATGATATTTCATTAAATATCAACAAATTAGTAATTTTTTTGTACATAGTGTATTAATGTTTTTTTTATTGATTTCTTAGAATAAACTTTTAAAATTAAAAAAAAATAAAGGTGTTTGTTTTGAGTGCACATAAATCTTCGCTAGCTATTTTTAGAAAAAATTTAATTGTTTAAAATGTATAAAAAATGAATTAGATATTTAATTGTTGTGAGGTTTTAAGGGGTGAAATAAGAACAAAACAACGGGTAACAAATGTAGGAAAATGTATTAACAAAAAGTAAACAAATACAATACAGAGAAGTGGGAATTACGTCGACAAAAGAAATTGAGCTGACTCGCTTTGGCTTACTCTCAGCCACAATTGTCCCTGTTACTTAGTAACCCGTCGGCGCATTCCATTAGTCTTATAGGGTGTATGACCTATAACAGTAATATTATTTCTTTTTTGTTTCTGATGCTCATTATGTTACTACTTTTCAATTAAAACAAAAATTTGAGTTATTTCCTATAACTCCAACCTAAAAAAAGGAGAACCACTCTGATTGACTGATAATTATTTATTTATTTATTGATATACTAGGAAAAAAGAAGACGGGGTTAGGGTTAGGGTTTAGGGTTAGTTTAATGGGAAAATAATGGGTAGATTAATTAACAGATAAAATTCATTCAGAGTGGTTCCCATTTTTTTAGGTTGGAGTTATAGGAAATAACTAAAATTTGACCTTAAATAATCGATTTAATTATTTTAATTTGTTTTTAAAATGAAAATGTGCGAACATTTTGGCAGTACCTCTCTATACTATCAATTTGTTTGTGCATTTCCATCACGCTTGTTCGACCACTTTTAAATTTCTCTCTTCATTCATACATACAATTGTCATATTCTCCTTTGACGTTAAATTTGAAAGATTAGTTTTTAACTGTATCCTGTTATGTAAGTGTCTCCGCATGCCTACGCCTGTTGGTGGGGCGTTAGAATGCACCGAATGCACCTCTGCAGAGGGGTAAGACTCCCCCAATGGGGCCACCTGTCCTGTGGCTGTGTGTGGCAACCCATGATGCTTAAGGATAGAACTCAGGTGGTTGAGCAGTCCATGACATGCAACACTCCACGTTGGTCCTTACTTAGGCTAGACAGGCGGTTGGAGAGGCCCCATCCGATCATTAAATACACTATATACAAAAAAATGTGATCTGCTGGAACTGCAAAATCCACCAGTTGACAAGTTCTTTCTTTTTTGTTAATCAGCACTAGGTCTGGTCTTCTTGCTGGGATAAGGTGATCCGTTTTTATTTCAAAGTCCCAGAGGATTTTATGCGTTTCGTTCTCAAGAACAGATTCTGGTTTATGCATATACCATTTTGTTGTATTGTCAAATTTTAATTTCTTGCATAATTCCCAGTGGATCACCTTCCCAACCCAATCATGTCTAGTTTTGTACTCCTGTTGTGCAAGTTTGCTACATTCGCTTTTTTTTTTTTAATCATCATCATCATCATCATCATCATCATTATTATTATTATTATTATTATTATTATTATTATTATTACTCCTTTTGAGTTTTCACATCAGCATTAGCTGATAGTCTTTCACTGGAGTCTGAGTGACAGCAAGTCTCCTCAGGTCTCCAGGACTCTTCTGAGTATTCTGGCAGATTGCAGCAGTGCAGTGTTCTGAATGGTTTCAATCCTTCCTCTGATATCCAAACTTTCCAAACCCTTTTGGGACTGTTCCATGTGCACCAACCACAATTGGTATCACTTTCACTTTCATATTCCATAACTTTTTCAGTTCTCTGGGAAGGTCCAGATATTTGTCAATTTTTTTTCATTTTCCTTTAGCTTCACCCTGTGATCTGCTGGTACTGCAAAACCCACCATTATTATTATTATTTACTCCTTTTGAGTTTTCACATCAGTGTTAGCTGATGGTCTTTCACTGGAGTCTGAGTGACAGCAAGTCTCCTCAGGTCTCCAGGACTCTTCTGAGTATTCTGGCAGATTGCAGCAGTGCAGTGTTCTGAATGGTTTCAATCCTTCCTCTGATATCCAAACTTTCCAAACCCTTTTGGGACTGTTCCAAGTGCACCAACCACAATTGGTATCACTTTCATATTCCATAACTTTTTCAGTTCTCTGGCAAGGTCCAGATATTTGTCAATTTTTTTTCATTTTCCTTTAGCTTCACCCTGTGATCTGCTGGTACTGCAAAATCCACCATTATTATTATTATTTACTCCTTTTGAGTTTTCACATCAGTGTTAGCTGATGGTCTTTCACTGGAGTCTGAGTGACAGCAAGTCTCCTCAGGTCTCCAGGACTCTTCTGAGTATTCTGGCAGATTGCAGCAGTGCAGTGTTCTGAATGGTTTCAATCCTTACTCTGATATCCAAACTTTCCAAACCCTTTTGGGACTGTTCCAAGTGCACCAACCACAATTGGTATCACTTTCATATTCCATAACTTTTTCAGTTCTCTGGGAAGGTCCAGATATTTGTCAATTTTTTTTCATTTTCCTTTAGCTTCACCCTGTGATCTGCTGGTACTGCAAAATCCACCATTATTATTATTATTTACTCCTTTTGAGTTTTCACATCAGTGTTAGCTGATGGTCTTTCACTGGAGTCTGAGTGACAGCAAGTCTCCTCAGGTCTCCAGACTCTTCTGAGTATTCTGGCAGATTGCAGCAGTGCAGTGTTCTGAATGGTTTCAATCCTTACTCTGATATCCAAACTTTCCAAACCCTTTTGGGACTGTTCCAAGTGCACCAACCACAATTGGTATCACTTTCATATTCCATAACTTTTTCAGTTCTCTGGCAAGGTCCAGATATTTGTCAATTTTTTTTCATTTTCCTTTAGCTTCACCCTGTGATTTGCTGGTACTGCAAAATCCACCATTATTATTATTATTATTATTATTATTATTATTATTATTATTATTATCTGTCAATGTACTAATTGTCATTGGTATTTTTTTACATTTATTTATCAAAAGGAGACAAAGATCCATTATGTTGCCAGTGGTGATGAAGATAAACCTCTGATGATATTTATTCATAGTGTATTGGATTGTTGGTACACCTGGCGTTTCCAGATTCGAGAGTTTAATAAATACTACAGGTATTGACATTTTCATTTTTCTTTAAAAAAAAAAGAATTTTCATGAAACAAGGGTCTGATTCAAAGTGTAAATATCTTATTATAATGGAGATTGTCTGTAACCGGAACTATATTACTACACAAGTCACAATTCCCTTTGTTATTTACACCATATTCTCCATGATTTTATTTTTATTTAAACCTCAATTATTAATAAAATTGTTTTACATCATTAAGACTGTTGACCATATCTACATACAAATAACATGCAATTGTATTCATATATACAATAAAATAGCGGATTACAGTGTGAATGGGAAGGCTAATTTGCATATTGATCTTGAAAATTTGATTTTAATAAATATATTCTTATATAAATATATTATATAAATATATTATATAAATATATAAATATATAATATAATATATATAAATATATTCTTATTATATTGATTTCTAATTGTTTGGTTTTATAGTATTAAACTCATTAAACTGTTTGTATGCATAAGGCGCCTTTAACACACACACACACACACACATACACACACACATTTATGTATATATATATATATATATATATATATATATATAAATGTGTGTGTGTGTGTGTGTGTGTGTGTAGAATTAAACAAAAGGCACATCTCCTGTTTAACAATTTTATTTTTTTAATCTTTTCTAATTTTCTGGGATTCACCTCAACCACATTGTCAAGGCACCTAACCCCCCATTTAACAGATAATAGCTCTATTTCACAACACCTAAAATTACATTCATGCCCCCACTCAAATTACCGAAATATTCTAACGGAAAATACACACATTCTGCACAAAGAAAAAAATAAACAAAAACTCCAAATACTAGAAGCTTTATACATAAAACAATACAAACCATCCTTAAACAAAATTAATTTCCAATACAGTACACACATTCTAAAATGCCTATAACACCTTTCTCACCAATTCTTCTCCGTCAAGCCTCCACATTAATATAATTTTAAAAAATAAAAAAAAATGGAATACATCACCCCTGATGATGGCACTTCAAAGTGCCGAAATTACTCGGGAACTGAACTTTGGTGGACTTATCCATCAATTCCACCCAAACATTAAAAAGTTGGCCAGAAAATTAGAAAAGATAAAAAATAAAATTGTTAAACAGATGTCCCTTTTGTTTAATTCTAAATGTATAAATGAAAGAATGCTGCCCAAATACACACATATATATAATATATATATATATATATATATATATAAAGACAAACACCTGATAAATAGCCGTAGTTGTGCCAACTCATTTAGTGCTGACTGGTTCTCTGTTGAGAGCAAGTCGCACTCATTGTACCATCTGAAAATGTTAGAGACGTTATATTCTGACCAGTGAGAGAGGGCTTACTTGGTTTGAATATCAATCTTCTTTTCCTCTCCTTGTAGGAGAAAAGATATTGTTCTTTTCTTTTATTTTATTTTTCCTACTTGTCCCATTTACTCATTTTAATTGATTTTCCTCGATATTTAACTGTTGAGCGAGGAACGAAACTAGTTTGCTTTAAAATAACGGTTTCTAATGTGAGAAACCTGCAAGAAACCTGCATTCCATGAATAAGTGTTTAACTGTCAAAGGTGTTTGACATGTTCCACATTGTGGTTGTTGTTCTTGTTTGAGTATATTGGAGTGCATCAGTCTTATATGACCAATGTGAAATCGGGACACAATGACTTGTTCCTTTTCTAGACTTCCTCAAATTTGGTCTGTAAGTTTTTACTGCTAGTTTAAACCCATTATATCATTGAATAGAGCTTATTGAAATCTTTCTTTTGCACATGAAATATATTTTTCTCTCTCTCTCCACTTGTTAAAAACTTATTTTGTATTTTACTCACTAAGTTTTTACTGCTAGTTAGACCCATTATATCATTGAATAGAGCTTATTGAAATCTTTCTTTCGCACATGAAATATATTTTTCTCTCTCTCTCCACTTGTTAAAAACTTATTTTGTATTTTACTCACTAAGTTTTTACTGCTAGTTTAGACCCATTATATCATTGAATAGAGCTTATTGAAATCTTTCTTTTGTATATAGAATATATTTTTCTCTCCTTTCACTTGTCAAAGATATATCTATTTCCTAATAACATGAGAGCATTGTATTAACTCTTAACATCCTATACCACCTCATTCCACCCGCCCGGAAGTCACATTTGTTTTCTTAATCTACCCCAAACAATAGCCTTTAGAAGTCTTTGATTTAAGGAAAATAACAGGTAAGTTTAAATGAAAAGGCCATTTTTTGATAAATCTTGATAGGAACAGTCTCTGGACTTAGAAAATTCTCAACAGGATGTTAAGAGTGAAGAATAATTAAAGTTCCAATTACCGTCGAACTGGGAAGACAAGGCAACAAACGGTTGTAACTGAAATACAAACCTGAATGCTACAAGGTCCACTGCAAAATGACAAAGTATATATAAGACTCCACAATGTCATTCAAATCAAATAGTCAAGCAGCCAATCAGAACTCAAGGAATGGAATCACCCAAATCACCCAGATTCATGGATGGATCATTCTTGATTCCTATTTATACCAACTGTCTTGGACACTGCTTGAGGGGTACTTAGTAAGCTGCTGTTATTAAAACCAACAGTAGACTAACTGACTTCAATATGGTGCTGCGAACAGGATTGATGGAACAAGGTTGTCCTTTGTAAGCCCCATGTCCAGTAAATGTTTTGGTCCCCCAAGACAGATAGTGGCACCACTGTCAGAGAAAATTCTTAGTGTAGTACTACAATTACTGGGGATGTTTATAGCCTGTCTGGAATCCGGATTTGGTGAGAATGGGATTACGGATGCATTTATTTCTGTTAATTGGTCATCATTTCTGGATGTGAATGTCTTGGACACTGCTTGAAGGGTACTTAGTATCTCTCTCTCTCTCTCTCTCTATATATATATATATATATATATATATATATATATATATATTGATAAACAAACGGAGATTGATTAATAGCCACATTTAAACAGATTGAAATAGGTAAATAAATCAATATGAACAGAATGAGATAGATGGATAGAAACAAAGTGAACTAATCAAATATAATGCGATAATGTGTATATATATATATATATATATATATATATATATATATAACAGTGATATAGACAAATATCAACAGTAAAATAGATAGAAATAGGTATAAATAACAAGGAATAGATAGATAGATATGAAGGGTGAGATAGATAAGTATGAACTGACTGGTACCGATATAAAATATACATACCAATTAAAATAAAATATATATACCAATTATAAAACCTAAAATTATGAAATTATGCGTCATAACAGTAGACTAACTGACTTCAATAAAGAGTTAATTAAACAAAATGCTGACTTATTTTATATCATTTCAGGGTGGTGGCAATTGACCTGAGGGGTTACTCATTTTCAGATTGTCCAGCAGACAAATCTAATTATAGTCTATCGAAGAATGCTGCAGATATAGCTGAAGTTATTGAAGCTTTTGGTAGGTATATGATCTTTTGGTTTCTAGTTGTATGGTATGGTATGAAGTGGTTATTTCCTATAAGTCTAACATAAACAAAGGGGAACCACTCTTGACTGATAAATTATTTATTCATTCTCCCATTAAACTAACCCTAACCCGGTAATTTATGAGGAAGTGCATCCCTGTCTCCTGCCTCAGAAATTGCTACCCGGTGACTATTAAAATAACGTCCCTAGCTATGTTGTCTCAGTGGTGTTACTTGAAAGAAAGCAACCAACTTAGGGCGTTAAATGTATTTTAGAAACAATATAAATGTATATTACATATCATCATTCAATTTACTTCATTTCTCTTACTGCAAAGTTAGATTTTAGTCTGCAAAATTATATATCTGATCTCAACCATAACTTGGAAGTGTATTGGGAGAGAGGGAAAGACTAAGACTTATGAGTAGGATGTTGTAAACATACTTGGACCATATGACCTTTAGGCACCCCTTTTTGATCTCGATTAAGAAAGGACATGTTTTTCATTCACACCGTTAATATCCGGTTGTTTTAACAGATGATTTTTAGATTTAAAAAAAAATTATTAAACTTCCATTTTTATTTTCATTTGCACCCCCTCCCCATCCACTAAGAACTTAATAGAGTAAATAATTCCACTTGATTAGCCATTAAAGTGATTCTCATTTCAACTTGATTATTGTCCAAAATCTTTTAGCATGTCTCATTTTGGCTTTAGATAGATTTTAATTTTTAGATGGTGGGTGTTTATAAAGGGAAGTAACCGGATAATCCCTCCCGTATGCAAATGAGTACGTATAAAAGAACAACACGAAGATTAGCTCAGTGTGATTTGAGGTGATCTCCACCCCCGAAGGTTGTTTTCGTATTCTCGAATGTAAACCCACGTGCTACAACTCTTCAGAAGATAAGTAATCTTTACCAATCCTCTTTTACGCTCAGAGACTTTTTACCTTGCTGGTGGAGAGCCATTTTTGTTATTTGTATTCATTGTAATAATAAACTATTATTACAACCACTCGCAATCTTCTCGTTAATGTATTTCTAATACATAACAGATGGTGTAAATGAAAAACATGTCCTTTCTTAATCGAGATCAAAAAGGGGTGCCTAAAGGTAATATGGTCCACATACTTTTCTGATCTAATTGTTCAGTGATAAAAATTAAGCAAATCACTGAAACTTACGTTTATATGGATGGTGATCTAACCCTAGCCCCGTCTTCTTTTTTCCTAGTAGATCAATAAATAAATAAATAATTTATCAGTCAAGAGTGGTTCCCCTTTGTTTATGTTAGACTTATAGGAAATAACCTATGAAGTTATCCAGCCCACTATTCTTTTTTTCCCTGAAACTAAGTGTCAGGAACATCCTAAGAAAAATAACTAGAGTTGCATTGTGGGTAGGAGACTGGATGTGAAAGAGAAGAGTTAGCCATAAGACATAGACTGATATGCACTGTATTTGGTCACCCAGAAGTTTGAGTTTTGAGTAGAAGCAAAATAAAACAAAGAGAGCCATTTTTGTTATTTGTATTCATTGTAATAATAAACTATTATTACAACCACTCGCAATCTTCTCGTTAATGTATTTCTAATACATAACAGATGGTGTAAATGAAAAACATGTCCTTTCTTAATCGAGATCAAAAAGGGGTGCCTAAAGGTAATATGGTCCACATACTTTTCTGATCTAATTGTTCAGTGATAAAAATTAAGCAAATCACTGAAACTTACGTTTATATGGATAGTAAATGCATATATTACATTTCTATGTAATCTTTTTTTGTACATGACCTCTTTGTTGTGTCATTCTATGTAAGAATTTTAAATCTTATTCATTTAGAATTATTTTTTACTGTAATTTTGTTAAAAGCTTCTAAGTTAAATCGAACTTAACGGACATAAATTCCACCATCATATGTCACCCCATAAAAAGAAAAAAATATACCAAAAATCAGGGAATTAACCAAATTTAATGAAATTTTCACTGTTGATATATTAATGAATAAACAATATAATGCACCAGTTATTTTATTTGAAAACTCTTACGTTTTTTTTCAGGTCAGTTAACTTTGAACCATGTATCTTTGAGGCATAATACAGATTCACAAACATATGTGCTTCAAAGTTAATTGGCCGGAAAAAATGTAAAAGTTTTTAAATAAAATAAATAATGCATTATATTCTTTATTCATTAATGTATCAACACTCAAAAGTTACTTAAATTCTGTTAATTCCTTGATTTTTAGTATATTATGGTGGGGTTACGTACGGTGGTGGAATTTATGTCCGTTAAGTAGGATTAACCAGCTTCTATTTGATGATTTTTTAAAAATCCTTTAGTTTTACAATAAAGATATTTCTTCTATTCTTCTTTTTATTCAGGTTATAAAGATGCAATATTAGTTGGCTACAATTGTGGCGCTCTGATGGCATTATCGGTTGCTCATTATTTCCCAGAGAAAGTCTCAAAATTAATTAATTTGGACATCGCTACACATTTTAAACCCGAACATTATTTTGAGAAATTATCAGATGTCAAATTTTTTTGGTGAGTATATTTAGTGTAGAATAATTAAAATATTTGTTGAATGAAAGTTAAGATATTCAATGAAGGAAAACCTTGAGCACCATTTTGATCTCCATCTTTCTAACACACGTAGGCATGCATACAAAGTCAGAAAACAGCACTGCTCACATGACTTTCGGAAACATTTTTTCATGCTCAGAATTGCGGAGACATGGAATAAGCTGCCCACGTCTGTTGTAGGCTGCCGAAGCACTGAATCTTTCAAAGCCTCCATGCTTCCTGTAGTACGCCGACACTATACCTGATGCCCCTCTCCACACACATATGCACACACGCACGCACATACATGCATATTACTACTGTAAACTGTTCATTTTCCTGACACTAATATATTATTCTGTGTACTTGATATGTTAGTGACTTCAATTCTCACTGGGTGTCTCATTCTTCTGGCCTTGTGTCGCATCTAAGCTATGCTTAGTAAATAACTAGGGCACCTCTCATGGTGTAATGGTTAGCAAGTTAGACTGGCAAATCATGACTGGTGAGTTCAAGCCTCACTGGGTGTCCCTTACATTCAACCTTGTGCCACACCTAAGTGAAGCTGGGCACATCATGTGGTGTAATGGTTAGCACATTAGATTGGCAAGCCATTGTTAGTGAGTTCGATTCTCACTGGGTACCCCATATTTCTGGCCTTGTGTCGCATCTAAGCTAAGCTTAGTAAATAACTATATCTAGTGAGTTGGGCACCTCGTGTGGTGTAAGTTCGATTTTCACTGGGCGCCCCATACTTTTTGTGGCCTTGTGTCACATCTAAGCTATGCTTAGTTAATAACTATATCCAAAAATATTCCAATATTCCATATTGTACTGTTCAATATATTGAATGAATTATGGTAACAGATGGGATTTGAATAATTGATTTGTTCGTTGGTGTTTTCAATACTTACATCCACCTTTCATTGATAAATGATGAAATATATATATATATATATATATATATATATATATATATATAATAGTATTTGGTAATTTGCTTGAAGCATTGTTAAGTATGTTATCATAAAATAATAATGAAATTTATTGTGTACAGTGCTCAGGTGCACCACAACTCATCAAAGTCTCATGTCAAGTACACAGAATAATATATTAGTGTCAGGAACATGAACAGTTTACAGTAGTAATATGCATGTATGTGTGCGCGTGTGTGCATATGTATGTGGAGAGTGGCATCAAGTATAGTGTCGGCAGACTACAGGAAGCATGGAGACTTTGAAAGATTCAGTGTTTCGGCAGCCTACAACAGATGCGGGCAGCTTATTCCATGTCTCATATATTAATGATAGGAAAGCAATTACAATGCGTATAAAATTAAAATAAAAAGATGTTTAGTCTTATCGATTTCAAAGTAACTTTATCATCAGAGACATTTTCAGAAATGCATGCGTTTTTGTGTCGTTTTTTTTTTTGGGGGGGGGGTGTTGTACGTTATACACACATGTCTCATGGTTTGTTTTTTTATAATGCCACAACGGCTATCACAACCCTTCCGCGTGGCGTTATTAAAAAAAAACCCACGAGACGCATGTTTATAATGTACAAAAAAAGAAAAGAAAAAAAACAACACAAAAACTCGTCCATTTCTGAAAATGTCTCTGATGATAAAGTTACTTTGAAATCGATAAGACTAAACATCTTTTTAGTTTAATTTTATATGCATTGTAATTGCTTTCCTATCATTAATAAATATATATATATATATATATATATATATATATAAAGGTTTTTTTTATAGTACATTTGAAGCATTGTGCTTATGTGTAATATAAAGATTTTTGAAGGCAATAGACAATGCAATATGTGTTGAAAATTATATTTATTTAACTTTTTTTTTTTTTAATTCTAAATATTTTCAGAAAATAAAATTCCATCATCAGAGTTATTAAAAGTACTAGGTGTTTTTTTATAGTACTTATCCCACGGCAATGGTGTAATCATCTGTTGTTTTAAGAAGCTAACCATAGCTGGGGTAGGAGTTGTGTTAATTAATTAATTAACACAACTCCTACCCCAGCTATGGTTAGCGGAATGAGAACAGGATACCCCCGTGGAATAAATAAAGGGTTAGGTTCAAAGTTCCGTGATGGCTCCCGAATACGACAAGAAAGTTCCCGAGTCTGAGAAGGTCCCCAAGTCCGACAAGAAAGAAGAAGGCCGGAGGGCATATCAGCCGAAACGTTGTACGAGTAACAATGAAGATGGGGACAATAGTCCGAATAACGCAGATAATACATATTGCATTGTTTATTGCCTTCAAAAATCTTTATATTATATATATCTATATCTTTATTTTTGTCTCCTCCAATTTCAGGCCACATCTGTATAGCCGAATTCCTTTCAGCTGTAAATTTATGTTGACTTATGAGGATTTCAAGACATTTGAATTGATTTATTGGAAAGACAACGTTGTAAGAAAAGAAAACTTAAATGAAGAAGACCTGGAAGTTTTTAAATATGCGCTAAGCCAAAAGAGTAAGTCCAAAAAGAATTTGAGGTCTTTCTACAGAATAACACAACAATGAAAATTTATGTTAATTCTATTTTAATGTGAAAAGAATTATATAGAACTTAAAAGTATTTACGGTATTCGAAGGGGCTTTTATTTCCCGTAGTTGTTGGCAAAATTGTCGGACAAAGAAGAACAAACACAAAAGTAAAATGCAGACACTTGTATTACAAAATTTACAAGGGTTACAAAATTTACAAGGGTTTACAACAAAAGGGTTTAACAACAAAAGGGTTTGCAAATTAAATGGAATTCACGACCAGACTTATCTGTTCTAAGAAGAGTTCTTGGTGTCGTGGTGATAAAGGTATTCTGTCGTTGATAGGAAAATGGCTCTAAGAAGCTTCTCGGGTCGTTTCTCGTTCTTCAGTCAGTATGCTATTATACCAACCTGAGATAACGTTTGCTGGTATAATGCCTTAGAAGTGAGCTGGTTATGTTGGCCCTGTTCAAGTAGATTATTCAGTTCTCAGTATGCTATTATAACAGCCAGTGACAGTTTGCTGAAATAATGCCTTAGAAAGTTTGTTGATAAGTACGTATGTCCCGGACGAGGGCCCACAGACAAGTGCTCTGTCATGAGTGACGTAGGGTTTTGATTCTGGCGCCAATATCCCATTGGCGATTTGTCCCCCTAGTGGCAGGGGAAGATAATTCACATGGAATTTCCGACAAACTAGTACAAAATAAAAAACACCCTCCGGGTGATGTAAAATAGATTTTTGAAACATATTGCCTGAGGGGTGAGACTAACAAATTCAATGTCAGCGAGTTTGTACCCTCTGTAAGTAAAATCATCAAATTCATTAAAGGATGTAAAAATAGATTTTTGAAACATATTGTCTGAGGGGTGTGAGTAAAAAATTCAATGTCAGCGAGTTTGTACCCTAAGTAAGTAAAATCATCAAATTCATTAAAGGATTAAAAAATAAAACAATTTGAAATGTAAACTTTAAATATGTATTAAAATAAAACAAACTATATATAGATGTATAATACCAGTCATGTATTTATTAAAACTGGTTTTAAAAAACAATGAAGACTGTCTCATGTTGCATGTTCAAATTTTGAGTGTATTTATTGAATAAATACACTCAAAATTTGAACATGCCAAAATCGTAGAATAAATTTTATTCTATGTTATGACGATTTGTACAGAATAACACAACAATGAAAATTTAAGGTTAATTTTGTTTTAATGTGAAAAGAATTTGATATATCCGGATTTAGGGATATATTATGAAGTTGGTATTTGGTATATTATCGCAGTATAGCTGGTACGTCTTCCGAGCAGTCGTGGTGTAGTCTGGCGAGTAAGTTTAGGTTGGTAGGCTTAGGCGTTTGTACTACCAGTGTTGAATATTTATACATGACACTGTCCAATCAGATTATAGTGAGGGGCACCAAGGTATTTACATATTTATTACATCAGAATTATATAGAAATTAAGGTTATTTCCTAAAACTCCAACCTAAAAAAGGATTGACTGATAAATTATTTATTTATTTATTGATCTACTAGGAAAAAAGAAGACAGGGTTAGGGTTAGGGTTTATGATTTTTTTTCCTTTCTTTAATGGGAAAATAATGGATAGATTAATTAACAGATAAAATTAATTCAGAGTGGTTCCCCTTTTTTAGGTTGGAGTTATAGGAAATAACCATAACCTTGTGCTTGTTTTTCTTTCTTATAGTGAAATTATATCTTAAATAAAATCTTTCTTTTTTATTTACATTTCAAACTCGAGATGAAAATTCCGGAATTTACTTGGTCACCAGATAAGCTAAACATTTTACACCTAATTTCCATAATGTTTTAATTTGTTTATTATGTATAATTTTAATGAATAATAATTACTTCCCATAATTACTTACCCTTTGGAAAACCTGGATTGTCCTCCTTTTTGGTAACTCTCTTGTAGAAGAGGAAAGGAACTGCTAGTCTGTGCCCAATATAACTATCCTGTAAATTAGCTCATTAAAGCTACAGTATAAAAATATCTGAGGTAGGGTTATCATCTTTGTTCTATGAGCCTTGCTATCAACCAACCAATCACAGGCCAGCATTCTTTAGCGGCAAAAACACATAGACAAAAAATGCATCACTTACATCCATCAGTGAGAACAGATAGACATAGTGAGGGCTCTGATAATACACCCTACCTCAGGAACTCAGTTAAGTGGACTGTGTTATTTATATAATCATTCCGGCAGACAAAACCTTAGTTTGCAAGTAATTAATTGTTAATTCTTTATGTATTATAATACAAGTTGTTTTTGAATTCTAAGTTGTGTTCATGTGTTTTCTATTTTAACTCCCGTCTGTTTACACTCGTGGCGTGAATCACCACAACATTTTTAGTACAAAATGTCTTCGTTTCATTTCATTATGATTTCATTATTTTCCTAATTTTCATTTTTTTTGTTACTATTTTGTTATTTATTTTATTATTTATTTTATTTATATTTATTTTTTATATTTTTATATTTAATATTTTTTATATTTATTTTTTATTTTATTTATTATTTATTATTTATTTTATTTTTATATTTATATTTATTTTTATTTATTTATTTTATTATTTATTTTGTTACTATTTTGTTACTATTTTATTACTATTTTGTTACTATTTTTTTGTTACTAATTTTCGTTTTTTTTTTTTGTTACAATTTTATCTAATTATCTACAATTTTTTGTCACAGATTCTATGGATGCTGCTTTTAACAATTACCATAGCATATTCGCGGGTTACTCACTGATTCTAAAGAAGGAGAAATCAGACCTGAATATGCTAGTCCTTCATGGGACTAAAAACGTATGGATAAAGCAGGCAATGCTCAATGAGTCTAAGAAATATTTTCCAAACGGTGTCTTCAAAAATGTGGAGGGTGGTACACTCTATATGCATCAAGATCAGCCCAGCTTGGTAAATGAGATGATCCTTCAATATTTGAACCCAGATCGATAAAGAATAGCTAATCTTTGCTATTTTCAACATTGAAATAAATACATGAATAAAGAAATAAAATTAAATTTTTTAAAAGGATCTATATCGGAAACTTTATATACACAAACCCTATGTAAACTAAACCCAGACGTTGATAAAGAATAGCTAATCTTTGCTATTTTCAACATTGAAATAAATACATGAATAAAGAAATAAAATTAAATTTTTTAAAAGGATCTATATCGTCTTTTAAAATTCAGTCGGAAACTTTATATACACAACTCTTATGTAAACTAAACCCAGACGTTGATAAAGAATAGCTAATCTTTGCTATTTTCAACATTGAAATAAATACATGAATAAAGAATAAAATTAAATTTTTAAAAAGGATCTATATCGGAAACTTTATATACACAAACCCTATGTAAACTAAACCCAGACGTTGATAAAGAATAGCTAATCTTTGCTATTTTCAACATTGAAATAAATACATGAATAAAGAAATAAAATTAAATTTTTTAAAAGGATCTATATCGTCTTTTAAAATTCAGTCGGAAACTTTATATACACAAACTCTTATGTAAACTAAACCCAGACGTTGATAAAGAATAGCTAATCTTTGCTATTTTCAACATTGAAATAAATACATGAATAAAGAAATAAAATTAAATTTTTTAAAAGGATCTATATCGTCTTTTAAAATTCAGTCGGAAACTTTATATACACAAACCCTATGTAAACTAAACCCAGACGTTGATAAAGAATAGCTAATCTTTGCTATTTTCAACATTGAAATAAATACATGAATAAAGAAATAAAATTAAATTTTTTAAAAGGATCTATATCGTCTTTTAAAATTCAGTCGGAAACTTTATATACACAAACTCTTATGTAAACTAAACCCAGACGTTGATAAAGAATAGCTAATCTTTGCTATTTTCAACATTGAAATAAATACATGAATAAAGAAATAAAATTTTTTAAAAGGATCTATATCGTCTTTTAAAATTCAGTCGGAAACTTTATATACACAAACCCTATGTAAACTAAACCCAGACGTTGATAAAGAATAGCTAATCTTTGCTATTTTCAACATTGAAATAAATACATGAATAAAGAAATAAAATTAAATTTTTTAAAAGGATCTATATCGTCTTTTAAATTCAGTCGGAAACTTTATATACACAAACCCTATGTAAACTAAACCCAGACGTCGATAAAGAATAGCTAATCTTTGCTATTTTCAACATTGAAATAAATACATGAATAAAGAAATAAAATTAAATTTTTTAAAAGGATCTATATCGTCTTTTAAAATTCAGTCGGAAACTTTATATACACAAACCTATGTAAACTAAACCCAGACGTTGATAAAGAATAGCTAATCTTTGCTATTTTCAACATTGAAATAAATACATGAATAAAGAAATAAAATTAAATTTTTTAAAAGGATCTATATGGTCTTTTTAAATTCAGTTGGAAACTGTACATACGCAAACTCTTATGTAAACTAAACGCTGCACTTTGTGACACGTTCTTTTAGTTATCTTCTATTATTATACTAAAGCTGAGATTATCAACTTTCATTTTCTAAAGGATTTTTTTCTATTTATGTCAGGGACACAATATTTATACTCAGATATTCCTTGGTTTTAGGACTACTTAATGTTTGGGAAAAAATTCAGTTTAATTGGTTTTAATTAGTCGTAATTAGCAATTAAGGGTTAAGGTTTAGGGTTAGTTTAATGGGAGAATAAATAAATAATTTATCAGTCAAGAGTGGTTCCCCTTTGATCATGTTAGATTTATAGGAAATAAACGAAAAAGTTTTTTGTTGATTTATTTTTTATTTCATAATTAATTTTTCTTTTCTTTATTTTTTCATTTATAGTTACTCTCAGCCTTCTGCTCGGAAATATACATCAAAGTCCCACGGAACTTGTATCTATTATTATACTAAAGCTTTTATTTCGTAGAGGATTTTTTTCTATTTATGTTAGGGACACAATATTTATACTTAGATATTCCTTGGTTTTAAGACTACTTAATGTTTGAAAAAAATTCAGTTTAATTGGTGATAAAGGTGTTCTGTCGTTGATAGGAAAATGGCTCTAAGAAGCTTCTCGGGTCGTTTCTCGTTCTTCAGTCAGTATGCTATTATACCAGCCTGAGATAACGTTTGCTGGTATAATGCCTTAGAAGTGAGCTGGTTATGTGGGCCCTGTTCAAGTAGATTATTCAGTTCTCAGTATGCTATTATAACAGCCAGTGACAGTATGCTGAAATAAAGCCTTAGAAGTGAGCTGGTTATGTGGGCCCTGTTCAAGTAGATTATTCAGTTCTCAGTATGCTATTATAACAGCCAGTGACAGTTGCTGAAATAAAGCCTTAGCAGTGAGCTGGTTATGTGGGCCCTGTTCAAGTAGATTATTCAGTTCTCAGTATGCTATTATAACAGCCAGTGACAGTATGCTGAAATAAAGCCTTAGAAGTGAGCTGGTTATGCGGGCCCTGTTCAAGTAGATTATTCAGTTCTCAGTATGCTATTATAACAGCCAGTGACAGTATGCTGAAATAAAGCCTTAGAAGTGAGCTGGTTATGTGGGCCCTGTTCAAGTAGATTATTCAGTTCTCGGTATGCTATTATAACAGCCAGTGACAGTATGCTGAAATAAAGCCTTAGAAGTGAGCTGGTTATGTGGGCCCTGTTCAAGTAGATTATTCAGTTCTCGGTATGCTATTATAACAGCCAGTGACAGTATGCTGAAATAAAGCCTGAGAAGTGAGCTGGTTATGTGGGCCCTGTTCAAGTAGATTATTCAGTTCTCAGTATGCTATTATAACAGCCAGTGACAGTTTGCTGAAATAAAGCCTTAGAAGTGAGCTGGTTATGTGGGCCCTGTTCAAGTAGATTATTCAGTTGTCAGTATGCTATTATAACAGCCAGTGACAGTTTGCTGAAATAAAGCCTTAGAAAGTTTGTTGATTTATCTTTTATTTCATTATATTTTATTTATGGGAGAATAAGTGCTTAATTGGAGTCGTACCTAATTTTGAAAATTAATTAATTAATAATGAATTAGGCGGGAATACCTATTAAATGTATGGCTAAACAAATCGAGAGATTGATTTTTCTCGATTTGTTTAGCCATACATTTAATAGGTATTCCCGCCTAATTCATTATTAATTAATTAATTTTCAAAATTAGGTACGACTCCAATTAAGCACTTATTCTCCCAAAAATTATCGGCAAAAAGCCATTCAAAACAAACCGTGTTTATATTTTATTTAGTCGTAATTAGCAATTAAGTCAACAACTGACCCATCCCTCTCTATCATTCTACATATTTCTCTCACCCTCTCTATGTACAAGTAAGAATGAGAGAGAGTCAGTGACAGAGAGTTATTGTGTTAGACATTTAACTATGTTAAAATTAATTTTAATATAGGGGTGAACTGGTAAAGACATAGCTACCCGTGGGCTAGCAGTGGACTAGTCTTTTCCTAATCTTAACTTGGCACAAGGCCAGAAGTATCGGGCACTTATTTATAATCAAATGTATTAAAAGGATATCTAACCATAATATCATGCGAGGCACCCAACATATCAACTTTCAACCGATAAAAACTTGAGAAATTTCATAAATGGTTATCTGCTTTCAAAATGAAAACTGAAAGTTAAAAACTAGAGATTAAATGTAGAAGCTGTCATTTTTATCATCCAAATCCTCAATGTAACGGAAATAGTGGTTATTTCCTATAAGTCTAACATAAACAAAGGGGAACCACTTTTGACTGATAAATTATTTATTCATTTATTGATCTACTAGGAAAAATGAAGACGGGGTTAGGGTTATGTTTAGGGTTAGGGGTTAGGGTTCAAATGTATTAAAAGGATATCTAACCATAACATCATATGATGCACCCAACATGTCAACATTCAACCAATAAAAACTTGAGAAATTTCATAAATGGTTATCTGCTTTCAAAATGAAAGCAGAAGGTTAAAAACTAGAGATTCTTACTTCTCCAGCGGTGCACAGCATGTGTTGCATACCTCTTTCCTTGCTTACTTCTATTCTTCTTCTGGCATCTTTGATATCTTAAGTTCTTCTAGTGTCTCTTTCTAACCTCTCTTCTAGCGTCTGGACTTCGTCTTGATGGTTGGTCGCACTTAACTTATTTCTTCTAGATCAGTCTTGTTACCAAGACATTCACCAACCACAAAACCATGTTATTTTCGTTAGCTTTTATTTACTTAACTAAACATTTCATGTAACTAAACATAGCGCGCGTATGCAGGTGAGTTCCAGTTAAGGCAGGACATCTTCTCTGCCTGACGTCTAAACTGAAACTGAGGACCCAACCAGGTCCCATGTGACTTCACGTATTTCGCAGGCTTTCAGTACTATTCCATGGAAAGTCATGCCTGTGATATGAAAAGGGGCCATCCCTTTAGAAATACAGGGGATTGACGATAATCTTATGCAACTGCATAGATTATGTAACACATTTATTGTTCGTCTTACTTGGAGGGTTTGTGTGATAGGGGATAAGTGTCCATACAACTGCTTTTTTGTGGGGTGCTGCTTCCAGGATGTATTCAAAATAGCATGCTGCATCCTTGTATAGTTCTCATCTATTTTTTTCTTCTCTCTCTCTAAGTGTTTTGTAAAGTCTAAGTTGTGCAGCTATAAGTGTGGGGATTAAAAAAATAGAAATAAAAATAAAATTAAAAAACAACAGCCTTTGTCGCCGTCTTTGCTTTGTCATCTTGTTACTCAAAGTCCTGAATTTGAATCAGAACCCAACATATATCACCAGTCAGTCCACAAAATTCCGACTCAACTTCAACTCGATTCCCCTTTGTGGTTGTACATGATTTTTAATAATGTAATTCTTAGTGTTTCTGGGGTTACCTTTCTTAGAAAATTGGGGGCATGCAGCCTTTCTTCAATTTCTTTATTGTATTTTCGGTTATTTCCTACAAATCTAACATAAACAAAGGGGAACCACTCTTGACTGATAAATTATTTATCTATTTTCCCATTAAACTAACCCTAAACCTAACCCCATCTTCTTTTTTCCTAGTAGATCAATAAATAAATAAATAATTTATCAGTCAAGAGTGGTTCCCCTTTGTTTATGTGAGACTTATAGGAAATAACACTTTTTTGTTTATTGATAATGATAAACTGCATTGCAATATCGAAGAAGTATGTTGTCAAATTTATTAGTCTTTCATAATTCAGAACGTACTGTGTCGAGGGCTGCAGCATTTCTACTTTTGATTGTTTTCAGAACCTCTTTGATTGCGTCCTGCGTGTCCCAGTTTAATGTCTAGTTGGCTATATAACAAAAGTTTTGCATTTGTTTCTATTTATTAATTTGATTCTATATTGGAATATCAAATCTCGCAGTAAATTTAGTAGCGATTCAAGGGAGGTAATTCTAGACAACCAATAGTAAAGGGAAATAATTTAGGAAAATATTTTTTTATTTAAAATCTGGACTGTTTGTGTTTTAATTTTATTGGTTATTTATTTTATTATAATCCTCATAAATAATGTAAATAAATAAAGATTAGACGAAAAAAGGTTTATTTCCTATAATTCTAACATGATCAAAGGGGAACTACTCTTGACTTATAATTTATTTATTCATTTATTGATCTACTAGGAAAAAGGAAGACGGGGTTAGGGTTTAGGGTTAGGGTTAAGGTTATGGGTTAGTTTAATGGGAAAATAAATAAATAATTTATCAGTCAAGAGTGGTTCCCCTTTGATCATGTTAGACTTATAGGAAATAAACGAAAAAAGTTTTTTTGTTGATTCATCTTTTATTTCATAATTAATTTTTCTTTTCTTTATTTTTTCATTTATAGTTACTCTCAGCCTTCTGCTCGGAAACATACACCAAAGTCCCACGGAACTTGTATATATATATATATATATATATATATATATATATATATATATATAAGGATAAATCTAATGAGTCAGACGAACCTACTATTGGTTTCGCTTAATGCTCTTCAGGGCTAAGATCTGATCTTAGCCCTGAAGAGCATTAAGCGAAACTAATAGTAGGTTCGTCTGACTCATTAGATTTATCTTTATTATTTGCTCTACTTAGGTATTGAGCACTTTTTACTTATTGGCTATTCTCCTAGCGGTTATATGAATATATATATATATATCTTATATGCATATATATACATATAGATTGTTTTTTCCTTTGGCCAAATACTGTACCAATAGATTACTTTTTGTTGGTACGACTATCTTGGTTTTTCTTTTTTTCAAACATTTTTTCTCCCCGGTTGATGTTTGGTAGTATATTTTTACAATCAAACTATTTGCTGGTTTTTTTCTCACCGCAAGGATTTACCAACACGCTTGGTATATTAAATTATATATATATATATATATATATATATATATATATATATATATATATATATATAGTGATGTTGCCAATGGAGATGATAGATTCTTTTTTAAATTTCTGAATTTTAAAACAATTACCAAAAATCAGGGAATTGTCCAATTCTAATGAAATTTTCACCAAATTATTTTTCAACGACTTAATTAAATTTCATTAAAGAAACTTGAAAAAAAATGTTTTTTTCTTTAAAAAATTTTTGAATTAAAAAAACTTCTTTTAAAAAAATCATTTCAAACAATTTTAAAAAATCTTTTTGAAAGAAAAACATTTTTTTAAAGAGGATTTTGAAAATGTTTAAGTTTGATTTTTTTTTAAATAATATATATATATATATATATATATATTCTCCCCAAAATTGTCGGCCATCGCCATCTCAAACAGACTATTTATTTACTTTCACACATATATAGGTATGCAAGGGACATAACTCCTGTAAAATGAATAAGGAGTTATCTCCCTTACATAGAAATTTTCGTTCGGAGGATACTTCATAGCCTTAGGCTGCACGGTTTCCATAATTGGCATGCCGACATCAAAGTCAGATCCTCTTATTAGACTCCGATAAGAGCAACACTAAAGCAACAAAGTTAAATTATTCTCATTAATAAGTCGATCATTCAGAATTATAGGTAGAGGTGCCTGTAGCAGTTCCCTGGTAATATTTTCTGGTGATGTATTGATGACACGAAGACGACTGATGTTGAACGTAGAATATTTTATTTACTTCCAAACACCGTGAAATACTGAAATAAAATGGGGTATAAAACAATTACTAATTTACAAAAGGGGTCTTTAACAAATGCCAGCAACTTCACGGGAAAATTGGAAAGAAACATACCTGTGCGCCGTACCAATACCAAGAACTAACTAAAAGACTAAAATTCTAATTTTAGGACGATATTATCCACACAACCTTTTTGCTGCATCAGCCTGGCGGAAGTCCCTATTTTGTCCTAAGGATACCTGTTGACCTTCCCATAATGCTATTCAGGCCCTGTGGGTCACTTGATTATCAGACCCTAACAGAGTTGTTTCCCTTACACTGTCCAAATTTAAGTGTATATTTTGAGGGTAAAAAATAAGCTAATGTAGTGACAGCTACGGTGCCTAATATGAAATTTTGGGCTGAAAAGGTTTTTACCCATTTCTTTGTGATAGCAGACATAGTAAGTAAAATGTAAGTCGTCGGGTGGCCTAAAGTCGGTATCAGCCAATCAGCGAGGGAGTCTATCCCCTTTCCACTAGCACTAGGCCAACGAGATTGTTTTTGCGTCTGAGGTGGATCGCCACACCTACCATCAGATCCCTGTGCTACTCATACGGTGAGTTGGCGAGGGCCGGTATCGAAGTAGGAACCTTGCGATTTCTGGCCGAACGCTTTACCGACTGAGCTAACCCGGCCCTCTCCAGAGAAATCATATTGGGTACAGATTTTTTTTTACACAAACATGGTCTTCTCATGGTATCCATAGATTAAGAGTATTTACGGATTCGAAGGAGCCCTTATTTCTCCGTAGTTGAAGGCAAATTGTCGGACAAAGAAGGAACAACACAAAAGTAAATGCAAACACTTGTATTGACAAAAAATTACATAATTGACAAAAATTACATAAATTTGCAAATTTAATGGTATTTGCTACTAGACATATCTGTGGAGGAATTTCTTGTAGTACAGGAGATAACATAGTTTTCTTCTCGTCGATGGGAAATGTAGTTAAGACGCTTCGTCTCGGATTTGTTCTTCTTTTAGTCAGTGTGCTGTCTACCGGCCTTTTTGCAGTATGCTGATACAATGCCTTAGACAGGATCTGGTTGTAAGGTTCTTGTGATAAGTGGGCCCTGTTTTGGGCTAAGTGATGAGCTTAGTTTTTATGTCTCTTCTCCAGTACTGCTTTGCGATAAGTAGCCCTGTTTATGGGCTAAGTGAGAGAACGTTTCTTTTGACGTCTCTCTCCAGTAACGATTCCCTGATAAGTGATGTTTTGGTATTTGGCGCCAACATACGATGTTGGCATTTGACCCCTGGCGGCAGGGTTAGATAATTAGCTAAGGAATTTCCGATAAGATCTTGTCTGACCGATCCTAAAACAAATGTTAAGTCATCGGGATCGATTCATCCCTTGTGCCCTACCTTAGTTAACACAGAGGATAACCCAGTATTTTGTGAATCTTTAAAGAAGTTTAACTGTATTACAAAATAATAATTTCACAAAGAAACATTGCCACAAAATCATCACAAGCCAAATTGCTACTCGTGGCCATCTTGATTACAGTAAAAAGAGGATAGACTCCCTCACTGTCCGGGTTGATACCGACAATAGGTCACCACACCAAATTTACTTTACAACTAATAATAATTGTCTTTGATGTTTAAACTGATTCTCAATGAGCATTGAAATGTGAATATGGAATATTTTCCCACTGTTGCTTTTTTTCTTTCCTTTTTTTCTATCCTTTTCTTTGTTTTTGATCATTCTTTGGTTGAATGAACACATATGTGTTGTGCCATTGCATGTCTCTATACCCTATGCCTTATGTGCCTCCCTATCATTTGAATTCTTTTACTCTTGTTAAGTTGAATAATGTTGCATATGCAAATGTAGATATCTCCCGATTCACTGATTCAGCACTTCAATACAATAATAAAAGATACATACACTCGCCAACAAAACAAACAAAATCGGAAGTGTCCTCTATCGCAGCCTAAAACAGAATGACCATTTTAACACATATCTGCGCATGGGCTCCGATCGGGAGTTCCGCTTTGATAATCAATTCCTGACATTAAATAAAATAAAATTGGTAAATAAAATTCGCATTTTCATCCAATGAAAGCGATTCCCGGGTGAAATGAAAATAACTTCAATTGATCCGACTTTTGGCCGCGGCTCTCTATAAATAAACAGCTCTGAAAGGCAGACGACAGTCAGAGGTTCAGGCGTCCAGCGAACACACGACTAGGAAGCGAATGATACATCAGACCTCACAGGCAGTCAGCGAACATTTCTACATCATTCGACGATAACGTTACTCAGCAACCGCTAACGACTCTAAATGACAAGACAAGCTCGCATGATCAACACCTAACACTACAACTGATTCGGCCACCGGACACTCACTGACTTGTATTCAAGACACAGCTATCACCAAAATTATCCTTTAATTTTCATTTCTATCTTTTCACCGTTCTCATGTTATTTTTCAATACAATTTTGAACTTAAAATCTGTGTTTTGTTCTTTTCCTCATCACCATACGCTTGCATGCTAATCCTGTTTATTACAATAACGACAGGTGAGAAGGATTTTTCTATTATTTTATCGCATTAATCGTAGTAATTTAATCGTAGTATCGAAAAAAGCGAGTGTGGTGAAATCTCAATATCACCAAATGATGAAACTGGGTACAATCCATCCATTAAAGAGTTAATGAGCTTCCTTGCATCTTGTGCCCGAAGGTGGTGGCACTTGACGTACATGTGTCGATTATTAAAAGAAATAATATGGCAATACACAGTTACGGCCCCTTAACAACCGCCTGATAAGAGACGTTGTGTGATTGGTTAAAGGCCATTGTTCGCGACTAATCAAAACACATGAAAGGAATCAATCTTCCTCTTTGTAAATTAAGCTGGCCCCTATGTTGGAGAGATAATTTATGGGATCAGCAACTACAACAGCTTCTGTGAGACAACTATACTATTTTCAAGGTATTTTTTCCTAACACTGATTTAAGAAGTTGTGTGTGACAACAGCATCAGACAATTACGCCCTTTCGTTCCAGAAACATTGCGGTGGACATCTTTTTTTCTTTTCTTTTTTTTTCGTGCACAACTTTTCTCACTGGGGTGCTAATGCTTCAATCTGACTAGTCACGAAAATATTTGTGTTGCTAGTCACAGAAATATTTGTTTGTCACGGACATATTATGAAGACTGATATTCGGCTTTGTTAAAAAAAACGGTTATTTCCTATAAGTCTAACATAAACAAAGGGGAACCACTCTTGACTGATAAATTATTTATTTATTTATTGATCTACTAGGAAAAGAGAAGACGGGGTTAGGGTTTAGGGTTAGGGTTTATATATATATATATATATATATATATATATATATATATATATATTTGTATATGTATAAGTATTAACTTACCGGTGGGTATAAGAATGATCGTTGGAAGCGCACAATATCCAGAGGTTAAGGTTGAGAAAAAACAAATACAAAGTGCTCAATACAATGTAGAGCATAAATTTATTTTAAGAATGGAAAGGAGTAACCTACTCGAGTTTCATCGATTGATTCTTCAGGGTTACTTTAAATTAATCGAGTTTACGATTAATCTTAGGTGTTATAAATATGCCCGTTGGAATGTTTATAACACCTGAGATTAATCGTAAACTCGATTAATTTAAAGTAACCCTGAAGAATCAATCGATGAAACTCGAGTAGGTTACTCCTTTCCATTCTTAAAATATATATATATATATATATATATATATATATAATGGTGTCACGTACGTAACGGCTTATAACCCAGAAAAGACAAGACATTGATCATTAAAATTTCGCATACAATATGTTATTGGGACGTAAAGAAAAGTATAAAATTTAGTTTTTGACATTTTACTGATTAAATGATATAATTTGATAATTAAGAATCAATAAATTTGTGTAACTCTACACAGTTCTTCATAAGTAAGTAAAAAAATGCGCGTATACCAATGGCTAATTTGCATACACCTCATCCTCCGCTTATAAGATGACTAGCAACGGCTACCCGGCGTCGCCTGGGTAGAAGGGGGATTTTTTAAGTTAGTCCCGCAGATCCATTATTATTGAATCGTGAGTTGAATCCTCGTGGGATGCCCCTTCTAAATCCCCATGTAAAAAAAAGAAGAAAATAGACCTTGCATTGGTCCGGCTACTTTGAAAAGAAATGTTAATGTCTACTATCTAAAATATTAAATGAAAAATAAAACATGCTGCTATCATTTACATTTTATTTTCTAAATATCTTCACGAATATAAATCAATATTTCTATTATTTTTGCTCAAAAACCAAGCCCTGGTGACAGTGAATGTGTATATATATATATTTACTTTTCCGCTGACATCAAACACACCAGAACTTTATCCCCCTCCCTTTACCGACCCCTGTGCCCATCCACTCCCATCCTCTCTCCACTTCCTGTATACTACCCTCACTTCATTCATGTCTGCCCCTAACCTCCCTCCCTCCACTTCCGCTACTAATTCACCCCCCTCACCAAACTCACTTATACTTGCACGAAATTTTGCTTTCAATAAAAATCATTTGACCGATGATGTCCGTATGAATTCGGACGAAACGTTTCAACTCTTAGATTTGTTTTGAGTTTTCATTTCTTGTTCACCATCCTTCTACCTACCTCACACTGTCGGATTCTACTACATCCATCCTATCTCCATATTTACTTTGTCGTTAATTGTTTCATTTTTCGAAGTTTCCTCCGGACATACAGATACACACAACTACCCTTTATATATGTACAGATGTTTCTATCACTTAGTTGATGATTTGTAATGTCGTTTGGGTTGGCAAAAGGTTATTCACTGCAGGATTGGTAATTTCACTTGAAAAGTGTGTCCGATGCGGTGATTTTAAGGGGCATATAGAGCACGTTTTCTTTCACTGCACTGCCGTACAACCATTGTGTAAGCTTATTGGAGTTGTATGTGAGTTGATGGGAGTTATAGATATTTGGGTAATTACACTCAACAAACCATAAGGTTACATATATTATCGGGATTAGCGCCGTGAAGCACCAATTCCAACATGGGGGTATCTTCTAGATCCAAAGTACGGGTAAATCACTTTATAATATACCGGGGAAAATAAATCCTAAGCTCCGATATATAAGTGAATATACCTTTTCAAGTACAATTGGAAAACAATTTCAAGGGAGCGGGAAATATGCAAATGTCAAATTCGGATACTGAATGAAAGAAAAACACGATAACAAATACTAAGTTTCAACAATTTTAATAACAATAAAGGAAAGGCTGGAAGAAAGAAATGTAAATGTCAATTTGATAGAGGGTGGCGAATAGTAACCTTAATAGAGTTCGTAAGAGATAGATTATAAAGAAAAGGCACTAGCGGCAGTACTCCTAGGTTTGTAGTGGAGTTAACCACGAGTGTGGCAGACAGGTTAAGAGTCAAAGAAATAAAACGAACAACTAGAATATGAATAAAAGACTTGTATTACATATAAAGAATTGCAAACTTTAGTTTCGTTCGCGCAAATAATAATATTTGTCACTTAATTGGTGTATCCTGAGATATGGGGTATTAACGGAGCCCCTTGCTACGGCCTTCTGATAAGTTCGGATATGATGGACTTCTGTATTGTGTCCCGACTCCGATTCTGGTTGTCTGTTGAAGTATAGGAGCGACCCTTATTTAGGTCTGTCTCCGGTGAAAGCTGGATCAGAAGAGAACATGAGTTTGCTTATTCGGCTTTGCCGCCAAAGTGTGCTGGCTCATGATTGGTTGGTTTGAAACAGAGGCTCGCAGACAAAGGACGATAACCCCCATACCCCAGAATTCTTAATAAGATAGAGGGAGATAGATAGTGAGAATGGTTTGCAAAAGATGATGTTTTGCAAGGACTTAGCTTTGAGTCCGGAGGTAACAAGTGTAGAGTTCTTTAAATAATTGTCGTTTGTGTTGTTTGAATTTCGCAGAGTTCTTTGGTTGAAGATTTCGTAGAGTTCTTGTGACAATAAGGTAGCTATGCTACAAATTCCTTATTGTAGAAGTATTTAATTTAGTTATTGGGTTGTTGAAGAGTTGTTGAGTTTCGAGTGAGTGCCGGCTTATTTTATTTCCAGTCTTTGGGAGAGATAGACTCTAATTCCCCAAAGACACAGTAGTAGTTCTCAACCTGTGTGGTAGCAATGCTACAAGGATCCACACAGGTTGCTGTCCACCTTGACACTGAAGAATCCAAAGTAAAAATCCTTCTTTCCCCCAAAGTCGTGGCGTCACATGTCTCTCTGTAGGCTTGTCCCTCTTTTTCCCCAGGCGTACGCGAGGAAGGTAACGATGACGTTGCAAAAACGTAGTAGCTGTTCGTCAGTATGCATAAAGCCCCTAGGGTCAAATTCTAGGACGAAGGCAGCAACCGTGACGTCACAGACCTCTTGGAAGATTCTTTCTATTTTAAATTGGTTTTATTTTTATTTTTAACACAAATTCTGACAATATTAAGACAGAAAAACAAAGAACTCATAAATTGAACAAGTAATATTTGTATTAAAACAAAAGATTACAATAATCAAGAATACTGATCAAAGTCCTGCAGAATATGTTTTTTAAATGTTTATATAATAAGATAATAAGAAGGTGTTGAGTTGACTCTAACTGAAAAAGAAAGGGTAATGTTCAAAATCAAATCAGCAGTCAAGTTACTTAGAGAGAGAGAAAGATATAGCTTATAATACCTTTAGCAATAGGCAAATATTTCTTAAAACGAGAAGCTTGGAGTATTCAGGCATGTGGTTCTTTCTCTACTGTTCTTCGAAAAACCTTCGTTTATATAGGATTTAGGCAGGCTCCAAATAGATCTTTTTGAAAAATTTCTTTTTTAGGCGCGAACGCCTCTGATTGGTTGAAAATTATCATTTTTAATGTTTCTATTTTTCTCTCTTTACCTGCGCCGATCCCCATGCGCAAAGCGTTTATTTTCGTCATTCCATTTCTGCTTTCAAAGCGTTAACTTCCGGCTCACCACAAAGTCTTCATGTTTCGCATGTTGTGTGGAAAGTTGTTTTTTTTTTTATCCTTAAGGCCAATTCAGTTTGTATGAATGTAGTTCCAGTGCTGGATAAGAAAACACTTTATCTGCCTTTTTGGCATTATGAGTGATGGTGATTTGGACGACACGACAGAAGGGATTATTCGAGAGTGATTTTTCTCGCATCGGACTTATTCTTTAAGCACCAGCTTAGAATGAAGATCAGGACTGAGCGAAAAAGAATCTTCATTGGAATTTAGCAAAAGGTCGGTAAATGCTGCGCGATTGTGCCGAATAAAAAGGTACTGATCTAGATTTCTTTGCAGATCTTGCAGGTTAACAAAATATTTTGAGGATCTTAAAAAGAAATGTCAACTCATCCCAGGTAAGGGTATTTGCCTCTCATCCCATTTAGCTGGACACAAAGTCTCGTTTTTACGTGGGTGCATAAAAATTGCATCGATCCCGTCGGCATTCCCCCTCAATGGGGGCGCCTCAGGCGCTGGGCAATAAACCCAGCCCTGCCCCCCTTGATTTAAAGGGGCAGGGCTGGGTTTATTACTTGGGGGGATAGCCCCCTGGGATCGACGCTGTAAGGTTCAAAGTCATAATTGAACATACAACTCCGACACATTTCTTAGACAAAAACATTTTATATAATACAGCTCATGAATAAACAAGATACATAAACAGTAGAAGATGGAATAGAAGAGTGTACTTGTTGAATAAGGGAAATGACTATTGAGCCATTAATGCCTCTATATATCTCCTCTCTTCTCTTCCCTTCACTTCCCTTCCCTTCCCTTCTCTTCTCCCTTCCCTTCTCTTCTCTTCTCTTCTCTTCCCTTCTCTTCCCTTCCCCCTCCCCTTCTCTTCCCTTCTCTTCTCTTCCCCTCTCTTCTCTTCTCTCCTCTTCCCTTCCCTTCTCTTCCCTTCCCTTCTCTTCTCTCCTCTTCCCTTCCCTTCTCTTCTCTTCCCTTCTCTTCTCTTCTCTTCCCTTCTCTTCCCTCCCCTTCTCTTCTCTTCCCTTCCCTCCCCTTCTCTCCCCTTCCCTCCCCTTCTCTTCCCTCCCTCCTCTTCTCTTCTCTTCCCTTCTCTTCCCTTCTCTCTCTCTCCCTTCCCTTCTCTCCCCTTCCCTTCCCTCCCCTTCTCTTCTCTTCTCTTCCCTTCCCTTCTCTCCCCTTCTCTTCTCTTCCCTTCCCTCCCCTTCTCTTCTCTTCTCTTCTCTTCCCTTCTCTTCTCTTCCCTTCCCTCCCCTTCTCTTCTCTCCCCTTCTCTTCTCTTCTCTCCCCTTCCCTCCCCTTCTCTTCTCTTCCCTTCCCTTCTCTTCTCTCCCTTCTCTCCTCTCCCTTCTCTTCTCTTCTCGTCTCTTCTCTTCATTTTACAGTTTTTAAAATGTCTTTTTCCAGTAAAAGTCAACCATGAACTGAAAGACACAAGATTAGTGTTTATGCAGGATTCCAGATTAGATGAGATAAACCCCTCTAATCCAATGACTAACCAGTTAATCCAGCCTGTAAATCCACTACTAGTTGGATAAAGAAAACACTTAAAACAGTGCGGTACATGTAAAATAAAAATAAAAATAAATAAATTGTATTGATTCGCATTTTTATTTAAATGATCGAGGTGGAGTTCCTTCCGACACCTCCGCCTGCTTAGTGGAGGAGCTTGTCGCATAATGGTTATCGTCGTAGAAAATGAACTTGGTGACTAGAGTTCAAATCTCACCGAGGCTGTTTGCATTTCACATCACGCTAATACCGTTCGGAAAGGTAGGTATTTATCCAATTTTTGGATAGGTTTAGACACAATGTCGCAAGCATGGGTGATCCAGCGAGGATCGAACTCACTATTCAGGGACCGTGGTTGTTTGGAGATTGTTTAGTTGAGGGGTTGAAGAAGATCCGAGTTATGGGTCCCCACAATTTATATGTATAAGACTACGGAAATGTAGTTTCCATAGGTAACAAAAGAAGAAGACAAAATTGATAAAGGAAACAAACTTTATATACATTAATTTACAATTCGTATATTCAATTGTTCTTCCAGTGGTGTTGTAGACTGTATGTGTCTGTACCTGGTTGTGTGTGACAAGTGGACATGTATTGTTTATATTTGTGCGATTGGTTGTGTCAACATTGTAGCAGTTTTGTCTGTGATTGAAACTTGTGATTGAAATGTGTTGTTGTTGAGCGAGAGAAAGAGAAAATGAATAACGAAAAAATAGACGGACCTGTTGAGTCGTATTTTATGTTTTCGGACAGCGTCTTCTCCCCATTGTGTCGAGTTGGGAGCATCAACTCCAACTCTGTCGATTCGGGAAGAGCGTAAGCTCCCACTGTCTGTCTTTCAGCTAAAAGGGTATTTTTATAATTCTCTTTTTTAATTGTCTACGTGCTCATTAAGCTAAAATATTCATCAAATATCAGGTGATTTGCAATGATGCAATATCGAATGATTTTGGTATCTGAAATCAACTAATAAAACAAGTAGTCACCTATATTAGTCATTATTAGTCATTACTGCAAATATTTCCTTAAAGGGACAAAAACATTTTAGCTACAAACCTCTCCGGTCTATTTTCTATGAACAGTAGGGTACCGTGTTACGTAGCGATATGGTGTAGGGACTGATGTTGTTTGGTGATTGTTTAGTTGAGAAGTTGAAGAAGATCCGAGTTATGGGTCCCTACAATTTATATGTATAAGACTACGGAAATGTAGTTTCCATAGAAATTCCCTTCCAGAGAAGCAAGCTAGATAGGATTGTTAGAAAAAGCATGGTCTTAGAAATGGAAGAAATGGGGATTTGTTTGCAGAATTTGTAAGTTTTAAATGCCCAAGAGAAATACTCTATTCTATTCCTCATTATGTCTGGCCGAACTGTTACTTCTGCCTTTATTTCCGCCTTATTTCTGATTTTAATTCCATTTTTTCTTTCTTTCTTTCTTTCTTTCTTTCTTTCTTTCTTTCTTTCTTTACCCAAACTGCTTTTTACACTGACCATGTGCTCCCCCCCTCCACGTCCTGACATGTTATATATTTAGAGGCTAGATAGGATTGTTAGAAGATGCATGGTCTTAGAAATGGAAGAAATGTGGACTTATACTAAGTCGTAACTTAGGAATTAAAAGGCACCGGTAACTTCACTCATTAAGATTTCAAACTCTAAGAATCACAAAACCGGTTAGAAGCGACCCTTTAGCCTTGGTCAGCAGCTCCTCTAGGACAAGGAAAAGGCATATAAAACCACCGTTGCCTTGCGGCTTTACCTTATTCCAAGGAAAGGCTAAGGGAGTAAACCCCGAAATCATATCCGGAGCTGGAGTCCCTTGTGTTGGGAAGGTGCTGAATCTCAGTACTTCTGCAACACCGTCGTTGCCAAACCGCATTGGTTCCTACCTTTCCTTTGGACCACAACGGCTGTGTGGAGAGGGAGGATCTGCTGCTAGGGCCACAGCTCATACTCCATTAAAACCTGCCCAGGCTACGTAGTTTTCCGCTACAAAAATTGAGAGGACCGCCTCGCTGACAAGAAAGCAACCGGGAGTGACGGCATACCAGCAAATATCTTGAAGGCATGGTGCAGCACTACTTCAACCACTACACTAGCGACTCTGCAGTTGCTGGGAACATAGACACATCCCCAGGACAACCGGGACGCTACCATCGTCCCCTTAAACAGGAACAAAGGAGATCGGAGCGACTTCAGCATAGCTTGACAAGTCTTGCGCATGTTACACTGGCGCGTCTGCAGACTTTGCATCTTGCACCTATACAGGAACACAGTGTGACATCCGAGCAACGAACTGCAGGAGGGGTGCCGGGTGAGCGGATGCCACTCTGCACCCACTGACGGACCTAACGAAGGCATCCAACCTGGCCACCCGAAGTGTTCGCAGTCACTGCACCAGAGATTCCAAATACTGCCATTCAAAATTGTGCCGCTCAATCACTCACGCAAATGCAGGAGTGAAGAAAAAAAAAATTCGAAAACGGGTAAAAAAATCCAAACAGAAATATTCCGCCACAGAATCTCTCGAAAAAGCTCTGCTAACAGATCCTGATGACCTGACTACGCTTCATTTTTGGCTCTCGAAAACCGGGAACGATTCTTCTGGAACGTTTCTTCCGTCATAGTAAGAATAACACATTAACAAATGAAGTGGAACTGATTGAGGCGAATGACCCACTTCTCCTTACCCCCGACTATCAAATTTCCTCTGATACACATCAACACATTTGACCAACACTCCAAATATCTCTTCTAAATCAACCGACTGACCCCATAGAAAAATAAAAGTCCCTATACACCAAACCCAACCGACTTTCCTCATCCCTCGCCCATTCACCTTTTCACTATAAATTTACAAGTAATTTATTCTTCAAATAATGAGCGAAATATCAATTGAATTTATGCTGTCTGTGTTGTTATATCCACACTTTCCTCTATTCTCAACCACACACGCACACACAGAGAGAGAGAGAGAGAGAGAGAGAGAGAGAGAGAGAGAGAGAGAGAGAGAGAGAGAGAGACTGCAAGCCTATAGCAACGAAGTCGGGGTAGTACTCACTCGAGGATAAACATTTTATAAAAACCGAAATTACGAGAATGCTTGATGAAGGAATCATTGAAACGAGTGTGTCTCCGTGGAGGGCCCAGGTATTAGTAACATCTTCCGAGAACCATAAAAAGAGGCTAGTAATTGACTATTCTCAAACCATAAATAGGTTTACCTTGCTAGATGCTTACCCATTGTCAAGGATAGACGACATTATAAGCTAAATTGCCAAATACGAATTGTGTTATATACTGTATCAATTGACAGTGCTGGTGTGTAGTACACTGGATTAAAAACCAACACAGGTATACAAAAGAAAGCTGGACTTTTATTTTCTTTCCTCGGTTGGCGTGGATGAAAAGGAGGTGCGAGTCGTGATAGCGCCTGCTTGAATGAGTGGCGAAATGAACCGTAGTTATAACAAATCTCTTCTTCGGAGAGTCGACAGGAGTGACTGAACTCAGCGGCTACCAAATCTCAACTGCTGAACTCTCAGTCTAACCGTCACTTTTTCAATTTTTACCCAGCATGCTCTGATCTATTCAAATTACACCGGAACTGTAGGGTGTGACTTGCAATCCTAGATTTGTCACACAGTCAATAGGAAGTCTTTTGTTATCCTTCTATTGTTGTTTTTCCGGAAAGTTTCTTTGACCCGGTCAAGCAGCAAGCCTTAGATGTTTATCACTTTTCTTCTTTCTTCTATCCACACTTCTGTCCGGAACATCCTTTGTTTCTCAATTCCTTTGTCTTTTTGAATTTTTTTTCGTGCCAAAAGAATTGAAACAATAGTTAATCTGCAACAACTGTACAGCACGCTAGATCTCAGAAGTGCCTATCACCAAGTAGCTATCAAACCAGTAGATCGACCCTGTGTAGCTTTTGAATCAAATGGTCACCTTTACCAGTTTAAAAGGATACCGTTTGGAGTAACAAATGGTGTTACCAGCTTCCAGTGGATTATAGACAAAATAATTAGTAACAAAAAATTGGAAGGTACCTTTGCCTATATTGATAATGTAACGGTATGTGGACACGACTATGCAAACCATAATCATAATATAAAACGATTTATGGTGGCCCTTAAGAAGTATAATCTCACAATCAATGACGACAAATGCGTTTTTGGCGTAGACACCATCAATTTACTGGGGCACACTGTGAGGAAAGGTTCTATGTCACCAGACCCGGAACGACTGAAGCCCCTACTAGGATTGCCCATTCCTAACAATATGCGTGCCCTAAAACTAGCTCTGGGCATGTTTGCACACTACTCCCAGTGGATTGCTTCTTTTTCAAGCAAAATACACCCATTTTTGGTAAAAACGGACAGTTTTCTTCATTCTTCCACAGCAGTGGAGGCTTTTAAAAATCTTAAAAAGTGTTGTGAGGTTTTAAGGGGTCAAATAAGAACAAAACGACGGGTAACAAATGTAGAAAAATGTATTAACAGAAAGTAGACAAATACAATAGAGATAAGTGGAAATTACGTCCGACAATAGAGGCATTGGCTTACTCGCATTGGCTAACTGCCAAGCCACAATTATCCCTGTTACTTATAGTAACCTGTCGGCGCATTCCATTAGTCTTATAGGGTTTATCACCTATAACAAAAAGGATATAGCCAACTCAGCGATTACAACTATAGATCCTGCTATTCCTCTGGTGATGAAGACAGATGCATCCGATTATGCAATTTCTGCCTCTTTAAGGCAATCCGGACGCCCTGTTGCTTTTTTTTTCAAGGGCCCTGTCGCGTTCAGAACAGCGACACTCAGCAATTGAGAAAGAGACTTATGCTAAAGTAGAGGCATTCAGAAAATGGAGGCACTATTTGATCGGAAGACATTTCAGACTAATCTTATTATAATGGAGATTGTGTGTTTTTCTGTCTGTAACCGAAACTATATTACTATACAAGTCACAATTTCTTTAGTTTTTTTACATCATATTCTCCATGATTTTATTTTTATTTAAACCTCAATTATTAGTAAAATTGTTTTACATCATTAAGACTGTTGACAATATCTACATACTAATAACATGCAATTATATTTATATATTCAACGAAATAGCGGTTTACAGTGTGAATGGGAAGGCTAATTTGCATATTGATCTTAAAAAATTTGATTTTAATAAATATATGCTTAGTATTATTGATTTCTAATTGTTTGGTTTTATCTTAATAAATATGAGAAAAAATCTCGTGGATAAATCTTAACAGAAATCTATTGACATAAAGAAATAACTGTAATTTTATTCTTTTCTTCCTATTTTAACTAAATAGTTAAATTAGGGAAATTTACCACTGAAAGACGGGAGTAAGGGAAAATGGTGGAACAGTTAGTTTCAAAGTTGTTCTATTTTCCGATTATACCCCCTCTGTTCCAAATATTTTTATCTGAATTCTTCTATTATATTTTATTATATTAAAACTTAAATACTTGCACCCGGAGGGTGCATATATTTGCTAGTTACTGATAAAAAAAATATCCGTCACATTTGTGTTCAACACCAGGTGTTATGTATAATCAATGGTCAGCAATTAGAAACCTTTAGAATGTTCTTAGGACTCTCTGACGCCAGAGTTGAGGTTGGGAGTCCCAGAAAGTGACCCCAACTTCAGCACGTCGAAGCAACGTATTTTACCGGAAGGAATAAGAATAATTCTGCTTGGTCATGTCACGTCAGCCGGCCTCTGGAGAAGAGGAAGGCAAGGGATGAACCGGAATACACCCCACCTCCTTTTTTTGGGGGGGGGAGGAAAGAGATCCCTATCAGTTAGTTTAGTTTTTTACTCGGGACCCGGTCAGTGAAGACAGTAGGATTCCTCACCTCGTTGGGGACGGGAGAAAATCATCCACATGAAGAAAATTTGACGACTATAGACAGTTGGAATCCCAATGCCATCTTCATGCAGATCAGATGAATAACCAAAAGAAGGACATATCCCAAGAATAACCAACAGAAGATGAACCAACCCACAAAAGATAAGTAAAAAGTTTCTTCCGACAGGAAAAAGCTACTAGTTGATACGAAAGAGATTCCGCCTAATGACTTTATTAACCCTAGCCTGTCGGCGTCTGTTTCATCCTCCTCCCAGCTTTATAATTCTGAATTAAAAAATTATGTTATAAAAATATATATTATGTCTTATTGTTCTTTGCCAATTTTTGCATGTGCACCTCTCATTTTCTTTGGTCTCTGATGGAACAGCGTGTAAACGTTTGAAAACGATAGGTGAACATAACACAGAACAACAAATAAAATTTAAAATGACAAAATAGCTAGATGGAAAATAGAACTCCCGTTTTTCTTTTGATGCGATTTACCGACCTGGTAAAGAGAATGCGACAGTTGACGCACTGTCGAGGGTATGTAACTCGATACCAAACACGAATGAGCTACTTACCTTACACAATGAACTGTGCCGCCCAGGCATAACAAGGATGACACTTGTGGTACGAACCAGAAATCTACCATATTCCACGGACGTTGTAAAAAAAAATTGATAAAATCGTGTAGAATATGTGCAGAACACAAACCACAGTTCTTCAGACCTAAAACCGGGACACTGATAAAAACAATTTTTATAATTTTCTTTTGTCATTGTCTACGTGATCATTAAGTTAAATTTAATATTGGAATTTTCAAATATCAGCTTTTTTCTAATGACGTAAATATCGGAGGATTTTGTACCTGTGGCATTCCAATGACGTACATATTTTCAATGGAATTTAAACCATTGTTGATATTGTAGCTAAAATATTTCTAAACTAATATTTATTTGATTCTCTTTTGTTTACCTAATTCTAAACTCATGACATACAATTGTGTTAAGTTTCTGACCGCCATCCTTGGCCAGTTGAAAAGGACTTAAAGTAAGTCCTGAGCTATGGAATCCTTTGGTAAGTGAATAAGTCCTATCCTGCAAATAAGTCCTATCCAGCGTATTGATAAAGGTCCAGTGATTAACTCCTATGTTCCGTCGTCCACGAAGGTTCAAAGCAGTGTGCGTAGGTATGAACAGAACAGCCGGCATAAATAACAATATCAGCAGCAGAGTACTGCCAGTGATTGGCCAAGAGTATGGTCACATGGTTATCGACGAGTCTATAAATAGGAGTGGGCATCTAGCACACACCTTATAATACAAAAAATCTCAACAAATTGTAAAACTAGTTGTTTAAGATAACTTAATTATTTTAATTTGGTCAATTCCACATGCCGTAAAAATATAGGGGCCAATTCCTATAAATGAGAACACAAGACGTATTTTAACGGAAGTACAAAATACACGGACTTGCACGTTGCTTTACTAAACGGAACAGTTGTTGGCAACCTTCCGGCTACGAGAGACAATGGAGTAGTGTCAAAGTTTTTTTTCTTTCTTTGAACTACATAGCCTGGGTGGGTTCGTATGGAGGATAAGCTGTTGCCCATACAGCAAATCTCCCCTCTCCACACTGCCGCTGTGATCCAAAGGAAAGGTAAGGTACCAATACAGTTTGGCAACGGTAGTGTCGCAGGAGTTGATGAGTAGCACTGGATTTCAGCATCACGCTAGGGGCTCCGGATCTTGATTTAGGGGTTTGCTCCCATAGCCTTTCCTTTAATATATATATACACGCAGTATATTATAGATGTAATATGTATATTCACATAAACACTCGTACATATATGTATATATAGGCATGTGTGATATGTATATACACAAAAACACTTGTACATGTGCTACTAGGAAACAAAAACAAAGGGAAAACGAAATACGCGCCAATTCTTATGGCGCCAGTGGTCGTCGCGTAGTAATTTTACCATGTAGTTCTGGTAATGCGTCATATGCAGTAGCCTTATATGACGAAGGAACTATTTTAGTTGGTAAAATATAACAGTTCATACATAAGAAAAATTGCGAAGTACAAGCCATCTTGCTAATAAACTAGTGAATAGTAAACATGTTTTAACTACACACACAACCAGTAGGGATATAAAAAGTTTATTTTCATTTTTTTTATACATAGAATAAATCCCAGATTTCTATATAAAAAAGAAAAAAAAACAGGTTTCAGTTATAGAACTGTAATTTGAGATATGTTAAAGTCGTGGTAAAGAAGAACAGTTTTCTCGTTTATTCCTACCATAAAATAAACTGAACCCACATTTTATGTCCGTGTTTTTGCAATAAATGTTAGTTTTAAAGGTTAGTTTTAAAGTGGGGGTTCGTTTTTACACTTTAACTTTTTACTCGTAAATTCCTGCCATAAAATGCCCAAGCCTAATTTTATGGTAGGAATTTACGAGTAAAAAGTTGAATATTACCTTTTGTTGTTATTTCTTTTCTTTTTGGCTTTGGTACTCTAAAATAAAAACGTCAGATTTTAATCATCGTCGACGAAAAATTACGGTCATAAAAGGAGGATCCAATTTTTGCCTAAATTGTAAAAAGAGCCCCCACTTTAAAACTAAACATTCTCACAAAATAAAAACTTTTAGAATATAAATATTGCAGTGAATATTAAAATAAATAAATAAAATATATTTAGTATTGTAAAATAACGGGTGCAAGAAAAATAAAACATTTATTGCAAAAACACGGACATAAAATGAGGGTTCAGTTTATTTTATTGTAGGAATAAACGAGAAAACTGTTCTTCTTTACCAATTAGAGAATTAATAATTTAGAGAGAAAAAAAAAGAATAATTCAGAGAAGATAAGTATCGACGTCGTAATTATAGCACAATTCTCCGTATAAACGAAACAGAAAAAACTCCAAAAATTTGGCTAAAAGATTTTTTGGGTAATTTATGAGGAAGTGCGTCCCGGTCTCCCGCCTCAAAAATTGCTACCCAGTGACTATTAAAATAACGACCCAGCTCAATCTATTCAAAACTATCCATCTTCATATCTATCTATCTATCTCAATTGGTCATATTTATCTATATTACTTTAAATACTAAGATTTTTTTTTTATTCATGTCTGTTTAATGTCTTGTTTTTAGTCTAAATAAACAAGAATTACGACAAAAAATACATTTACTTGTCGAAAATATCTATCTATCTCCATTTGTTCATATCTATCTATATTATTTTGTTTGTTTATCTATCTATCTATCTCAGTCTATTCCAAACTATATATCCCTCTTCATATCTAAACAAGAATTACGACAAATTACGATAAATAAACAACAATTACGACGAGCTTGGGTTGTTATTTTGATAGTCGCAGGGTAGCAATTTTTGAGGCAGGAGACCGGGACGCACTTCCTCATAAATTACCATTTTTTAAATAAAGATGAAAACTTATAGAATCACTTCTAGAACTATAACACCCGTGACAAAATATAAAGAGGGTGAACTTGATAGATTCTATAGAAAACAGTTGAAATATATTTAGGCATTCAATACCTAGTCAAGATTATCGAAAAAGGGCTAAACAAATCGGTCGGAAAATTAGAGTGACCCCGAAAAAAAACAGAACCCAAATTATTTATTTATTTTCCCATTAAACTAACCCTAAACCCTAACCCTAAACCCCCTAGTTAAAATTAAGTTTTATTACAAAATGTGTGGGTTCTGTTTTTTTCTGGGTCACCCTAATTTTCCGACCGATTTGCAAGTTTAGCCCGAAAAAGTTATATATATATATATATATATATATATATATATATATATATATATATATAACTTTTGGTAATAAAGGACTATTTGCTCGTAAATTCCTACGATAAAATAAACTGAACGCCCATTTTATGTCCGCGTTTTTCTTGTACCTGTTATTTTACAATATTAAATATATTTTCTTTATTTATCTTAATATTCATTTCAATGTGTATATTCTAAAAGTTTTTATTTTGTGAGAATGTTTACTTTTAAAGTGGGGGCTCGTTTTACAATATAGGCATAAATTGGATCCTCGACCGTAATTTTGTTTTTTCGTCGACGATGATTAAAATCTGACGTCTTTATTTTAGAGTACCAAAGCCAAAAAGAAAAGAAATAACAACAACAAAAAGTAATATTCAACTTTTTACTCGTAAATTCCTACCATAAAATTAGGCTTGGGCATTTTATGGTAGGAATTTACGAGTAAAAAGTTGAAGTGTAAAAACGAATCCCCATTTTAAAACTAAGCATTCTCACAAAATAAAAGCTTTGAGAATATACACATTGAAGTGAATATTAAAATAAATAGAGGAAATATATTCAGTATTGTAACATAACGGGTGCAAGAAAAATAAAACATTTATTGCAAAAACACGGACATAAAATGGGGGTTCAGTTTATTTTATGGTAGGAATTTACGAGCAAATAGTCCTTCATTACCTATATATATATATATATATATATATATATATATATATATATATAAACCAAAGAAGAAAAAAAAAGAACTATGAACCGATACCCAAGACCATCAGAAAAACAAGATGGAAGTGTTGCCACGTATGTAAACCAGTAGGAACTCAACTGATCATTATCAGTGGGGAAACATTGAAATACCACTCCCATCAGTAATCCTAAATCAATACCTAGACTGACACTACACTATGGACCACATCGATTATCACATACTAATTTAAGCAACGTGAATGCTCTAGAAATACTTGTGGAGAGCCGATGAAGTTAGATGAAATTGGTAGCATCACAAGGGAGCTGGTCCCATTTGACGAAGCTAAACTCAAAAAGCTTAGATTTATGGGTGTGTGTGTGGGGGGGGGGTCCGGTCCCTTAAGAAGCATTCAGATTTATTGCCTGAGGCATCCCTGTAGAAGGTAATGCTACGGAACCTGTCTGTTTTTGACACTTCACCCGAACGCGAGAGAAATCTTCGCTTAAAAAACGACCTTGTGTCGAAAACCTGCCTATATAACGGGAGGACAAAAATCTGCTATACAAGGGCAGATAACTCATGCATATGCTGAAATGAGTTACAGTTACTCTATAGAATTTTTTAGCCTGTGTGTAAGGTATTCAATTAGTAGGCTACGGGCCCAAAGGCCAAAAAGGCTCTAGTTTTTGATTTAAATTGTAATTTTTGGGGTGGGGAAAAAAAAGCGGCCAAATGAATGCCTATAGACTCCTGAATATCACACTATTTTTTTTTTTTTCGTAAATGTTGCACATATTAAAGTTTTCCGTAGGTACCACCAATTTTCCCCGTGAAATTAACCCCGCCCTCTACTATATTTAACATAATAAAACTTGCATAAAGGTTAATATTATCTTAAAAAATTTTTATTCACTCGAAAGAAGAAGCATTAAACAAACTCCTAATGATTTGAAAAAAAATTTTTCGGCTTACAAAAATAATGCAAATTATAAACGAAAAACAATGTTTACATTTTTTCACCGTTAAATCAATTGCAATTTAACGTAGCCAAAAACAAGTTAAAACTAAGGTTTTTTTAAAAAATTCTATGAAAAATAAATTAATGGTCCAATTTTCACGAGAATTTCCATAATTACTTACCTTTGGATGAATATATGTCTGAAATAGTTTTTTTTCTAAAATATATTAGGGGAAATATTTTTTTATGAGGTCTACTACCACCTATAGGCCACGGGCCCAAAGGCCAAAAAGGCTCTAGTTTTTTTTTTTGTAATTTTGATGGTGGGGGAAATAAAAAAGCGGCCAAATGAATGCCTATAGACTCCTGAATATCATACTATTTTTCTGATGCGTAAATGTTGCACATATTAAAGTTTTCCGTGGTTACCACCAATTTTCCCCGCGAAATTTACCCCCTACTATATTTAACATAATAAAACTTGCATGAAGGTTAATATTATCTTAAAATGTTTTATTCACTCGAAAGAAGAAGCATTAAACAAACTCCTAATGATTTTTAAAAAAAATTTTCGGCTTACAAAAATAATGCAAATTATAAACGAAAAACAATGTTTACACTTTTTCCACCATTAAATTAATTGAAATTTAACGTAGCCAAAAACAAGTTATAACTAAGTTTTTTTTAAAAATTCTATGAAAAATAAATTAATGGTCCAATTTTCACGAGAATTTCCATAATTACTTACCTTTGGATGAATATATGTCTGAAATAGTTTTTTTCTAAAATATATTAGGGGAAATATTTTTTTATGAGGTCTACTACCACCTATAGGCCACGGCCCAAAGGCCAAAAAGGCTCTAGTTTTTTTTTTTTATTAATTTGTAATTTTGATGGTGGGGGAAATAAAAAAGCGGCCAAATGAATGCCTATAGACTCCTGAATATCATACTATTTTTCTGATGCGTAATGTTGCACATATTAAAGTTTCCGTGGTACCATCAATTTTCCCCGCGAAATTTACCCCCTACTATATTTAACATACTAAAACTTGCATGAAGGTTAATATTATCTTAAAAATTTTTATTCACTCGAAAGAAGAAGCATTAAACAAACTCCTAATGATTTTTTAGATATTTTTCCGGCTTACAAAAATAATCCAAATTATAAACGAAAAACAATGTTTACATTTTTTTCACCGTTAAATCAATTGAAATTTAACGTAGCCAAAATAGGCTACGGCCCAAAGGCCAAAAAGGCTCTAGTTTTTTTATTTAATTTGTAATTTTGAGGGTGGGGGAAAATAAAAAGCGGCCAAATGAATGCTTATAGACTCCTGAATATCATACTATTTTTTTTTTTATGCGTAAATGTTGCACATATTAAAATTTTCCGTGGTTACCACCAATTTTACCGTGTAATTTACCCCCCACCCCTACTATATTTAACATAATAAAACTTGCATAAAGGTTAATATTATCTTAAAATTTTTTTTCACTCGAAAGAAGAAGCATTAAACAAACTCCTAATGATTTAAAAAAAAAATTTTTCGGCTTACAAAAATAATGCAAATTATAAAGAAAAACAATGTTTACATTTTTTCACCGTTAAATAAATTGAAATTTAACGTAGCCAAAAACAAGTTAAAATTAAAATACACATAGAACATTTATTTTCTGGTGTGTTTACATTACACGCTTGAAGCAGACATGTTGAGTGATAACTCATGCTACGGTGATCGTGATTGTTAATTTTATCAGCAGTCAATGAAAGATGTATTCTGATTGGCTACTTCGTTGTACGCAGCTAACTAAAAATTTTAGCATCTAATTTGTGTATTAAAATATATATTATTAACTAACATGAAAAAACGGTAACTCAACATAGATACAGATATGTTTCTCATGATTTTATACATATTTCTCTAAAAAATAATGCCCACCGCATATTTTTACAAGTTAAAAGTCATCTTTTTCGCCTTGGGAATGTAGCCTATAGTGATTGAACTTTCACCACTGAACGAAAATTGATAAGAAGTGGCAGCAAGAGTAGCTACAGTAATAGTAGTAACAATAGTTGCTATAGACTGCAAAGGGAAGAAAAAAGAGGTTTTGATTTTTGTTAAAAAAATACATCACCTTTAATTTCAGTCACGACAATTTACTAATTCTCTCTAGTCTCTACCTCGATCTGTTCATATCTATCTATCTATCTATCTATCCGTATCGATCTGTTCATCATATCTGTCTCAATTTGTTAGCATCTCTCTCTCTCTCTCTCTCTCTCTTCTCTCTCTCTCTCATATATATATATATATATATATATATATATATATATATATATATATATATATATATATATATAGTAAAGAAATAACAAAAGACTTAGAGGTGAAGAAGAAGAAGAAGAAGAAGAAGAAGAAGAAGAAGAAGAAGAAGAAGAAGAAGAAGGGTTTGGAAAGTTTGGATATCAGAGGAAGGATTGAAACCATTCAGAACACTGCACTGCTGCAATCTGCCAGAATACTCAGAAGAGTCCTGGAGACCTGCAGTCACTCAGACTCCAGTGAAAGACCATCAGCTAATGCTGATGTGAAAACTCAAAAGGAGTAAATAATAATAATAATAATAATAATAATAACAAGAACAACAACAAGAACAACAAGAACAACAAGAATCATCATCATCATGATTATTTTCGTTGTCATTCTCCTTCGTTGCCATTTAGGAGGGTTCGAGTGACAAACAGCAGGTCTCCTCAAATTTCCACGTTGTCCTCACATGAATTTAGATTGTCTCATCTAAAATAGTTACATCTACCATCCAGGCGCGTCACCAGGGACGAATGAGGGGGAGGGTGTATCCATTAAGTCGGAAGCAGGGGTGGCGCCGAGAAAAAAATCCTTTACATTTCAAGAATTAGCATACAACAATTAGTTTGCATAATATTCATTGAGGCGAGGGGGGGGGGCAGATGATTTTCAGAAAGGGTTCCCTTCCCCCGCCTGCCTCTGCTGAACTAAAGGTGGCTAAACTTGCAAATCGGTCGGAAAATTAGAGTGACCCAGAAAAAACAGAACCCACAAATGTTGTAATAAAAGTGTTAATTTAACTCGGGGGATTTAGGGTTAGGGTTGGGTTTAGGGCTAGGGTTAGTTTAATGGGAAAATGAATAAATAATTTGGGTTCTGTTTTTTTCTGGTCACTCTGTATACAGGGGACCAGAAAAAAACAAAACCCACAAATTTTGTAATAAAACTGTTAATTTTAACTAGGTGGCGTAGGGTTAGGGGGTTTAGGGTTAGTTTAATGGGAAAATAAATAAATAATTTGGGTTCTGTTTTTTCTGGGTCACCCTGTAATATGTTTTAACTTTCCGACCGATTTGCAAGTTTAGCCCTAAGGGCTAGTACATTTGATAGATTTTCCTATCTTCCTTTTTACAAATTATAATTATTATATAGAAATCATTCAGCTTTCTCTGTCTCTCCAGTAATTATTATAGTGCCTCCTGCTTGAGATCAAGTGACAACAAAACAATACCCTTGCTGTTCATTACCAGATATATGACGATGTGACAACTTAGGGCCTCACAATCACCAGGAGCATATAAAAACATGTATGACATGTAGGGACTGGCAAACTGAGCCTAAAATGCGTTTTTGACAAAATGACTTTAGCCCCCCTACAGAAAATAATTTACCAAAAATCAGGGAATTATCGGATTTTAATGAAATTTTCAGTGTTTATTTATCAATGAACGATCTTTATAATGCATTATGTATTTTATTTCAAAACTTTCTCATTTTTTTTCAGGTCGCTTAATTTTGACCCCCCCTTATGTTGGGGGCGTAAAATTGCTTCAAGTTGGTCATATATTGTACTAATTACAGTATAAATAATGAGATAAAAGACCGAACTTATGAATAGAAACAAAAAAAAAATTTTACGGTTGCGCTTCTATGAGAAAATAAGTACCGAAAATTGAAAAATAAAATGTAAAAAAATAATAAATAATTAATTTTTTGGAGATTTCTTTTTTACTCATTACGATAATTATTTAATTGGCTATTATTTTATAAAAGAAAAAATTATACATCGATGTTTTTCTGCTTAAAAAGGGGAGGGGGTACATTTTCAATCGAGTTTTTCTTCAAAACGTATACGTTTTTCGAAAAAATAAAGTTTGCATTAAGTAGATATTTATTTTTAGAATCTAAAAATATAACATTTTAAACTTAAAATCCAAAAAATTTTATTTTAAATGAATTTTATATATTAATTTTTCATAGCAAAAATACTAAATTAAACTTTTGAAATAAAATAACTGATGCATTATAAAATGCATTAATTGTTAAATCAATACTGAAAATTTCATTAAAATCGGATAATTACCTGAATTTTGGTAAATTTGTTTCCATCCCAAATGTTACGTTAAAATTGTAAAGAAGCGCCTAAAACCATAAAAAACAGCCAAAATGGCGGATCGCGTCGAAATTGACCAAAACAAATAGTTTTAAATCTTTTAAAAATAAACTGCATATGTAATTATATTTTTCTTTTTTTAATGATGGTTATTATGCTACTACTTATCGATTTAGACAAAGTTTAACCTTAAATAATAGATTTAATTATTCTTAATTCGCTTTTAAAACTCGTAGTATCCGATTTTTTTGCCAGTCCCTAAGTGTATAGTGTACCTTCTTCTTAATGCAAAGCTGCCTGACGATGGCGGAATGAGCAGTCGGGACGTGTTTAGTTCCCATTTGAACTGTGGAGAATTTATGGGGTGGGGGCAAGTGATATGTTGCTCTCGTTTTGAGGAGTGAAGAAGAAAAAGGCAGAGACGTTAAGACAACGTTTTCACAATAGGGAGAGAGAAAGAGAACGAAGAAAGAAATGTGGCCGCTATGAGGGCACGCGCATATGTGTGTGTGTGTGTGTGTGTGTGTGCGTGTGTGTGTGCGCGTGTGTGCGTGTGTTGTGAAATGCAATAATCGTTGTGCATGATGTCTGTCTACAGTATGAAAAAAATAAATTATTTTTTCTTGTAGTAATTTTGGCTAAATGAAAGAAATGAAAAAAAGTTCCAGAGATCTCATCCCATGAGCCTTATAAGAAAGAAGGAGAAAATAAATAAAATTGATTTTAAACCAATAAAATCAAGGACTTTTTAAGATATTTTATTTAAGACACTTTATATTGCTTATTTTAGGCAATAATTAAGGTTTCTTAGATAAATAAAAAAAAGTGTTGTGGAACTATAAATTGTAGTTTTTATTTTTATTTTTTCTAGCTAGCGCTGGAGAATTAAATTGAAATACATTTATTTTAATAATTTGATTTTTATTTATTTATTTATTTTATTTACTTCGGATCAGTGCATATGTTATTTCAGTATTGCATTAATTTTATTTAATATCATCTTCAATGTTCAGGTAGATTTTCTCCATTAGAAAATTTGCTTGTATAGTTTTTCTTATGAGATTTTCTTAAACAATTGAATGAATAAAAATACATTTCATTCTTATCAACACATTTTTGTTTGTTTGTTTGTTTGTTTGTTTGAGAATTTTTTTTTTATTTCTCAAACAAACGAAAATGTCTTTGATAAGAATGAAATGTGCACAGATAAATCTGTAAAATCAAAATGACTGACTACGCAATATTCGTTTTTTCAGTCGATTTTTACGGGCCTGAAGTAGAAATTGAAAATAAAGAAATAGAAAATCTTACACTTTCAAGAAGAGTGGAACAGACTAGATAAACAGATAAAAGTGAGTTTAATCCACAAATTTGTGACCTTGTGTCAGACAAAACTAAGGTTAGGTTAAATTATTGTAAGGTGCCTATCAAAGCGCGCTGGTTGGAAAACTTACCATGAAGACTAATAATTCGTTAATAATGTGAGGGTGATACTCAGGGTGTCCCACGATCGTTTTCTATGTACCAGGTTAATTTAAGCCGAGTAAATTTAAATAATATATATATATATAGATTTAGATATAGATAGATAGATAAATTCTATTTAAATAAAAGGCTCAAAAAGATGTTCGTAATTGAAATACTGTGCTTGCTTGCTTACAAAACAAAAGAAAAGATGAAAACTTCACAACCTTCATATTTTAATTAGTTAAATTTTTGGTTATCATATAATTTCAGATGCACATCAAAAGAAAAAAAATATTTACATGCTTATATCATATCATATCATATCATATATGACTTTTAATTAATAAACAATTCTGAAATATTTTTCTCCACTTTAATAAAAATCAATCTGTACGTGTACGGTTCGCAATATGAAAAACGACGAACTAGTAAAATTAATAATCTTGCATTGATGAATTAAATATACAACAAAAAACTATTTGAATAAAATACAGTGAAATAATGATATATCTAAAGTTAAAAGACTTTTCTTTTTTTTTTTATTCAGAAAAAAAAACGTAGTTTGTTTTGGGAGATTTTCTTTTTTTATGCACGTAAAAAAAAAAAAATGGTCGTAAAATCTTGTCATCATTTTCCCTTTAAAAGATACTTTCTTTTTTAATTGTTTTATATTCAAAAAACGCATCTTTTTCTTTCTCTGTAGAAAGAGATGCAGACCTTACAAAATAAATAAAAGGCTTAATTTTCCCCTGAAATATTAATTATAACACAAAAATATGAAACCAAATGTAATAATAATGAATAAACTAAACATAGAAATAAATCTCTAACTTAATGAACCTGATGAGGTTTTTCTAACATATTGTTTTCTCTCTAGAGAAAATAGACAATTATGATGATATCTTGTTTTATCAAATTTAAAAGCTTAGAACAAATCAGATTTATTGAATTAAACCAAAAACATCTAAAGTAATATTTTCTAAATAAAGACAATTAAAAATATTGCATTTATTTGGATTAATAAGGCTGACTTGGTTCATTTTATACATCTTGTATAAAGATGCAAACTTCGAACTGGGCCAACACACTGGTAGTAATAGATTTGAATTGAGAGAGTTATAAAAATACATATCTTATCTAAGAATTATTTATCAACTTTATCTTACAGAAAAATTAATGATCTACAAATTCTTATGTTGGTACTGAACTGTCGATGAGAATTTTTCCAAGAATTTTCAAGAATATATTTTTCTTCTCTAAAAATACAAGCGAGAAAAATGGCGGAGCTGAAAAAGAAATTGTGTTTGTTATTGTAATCGGACCCCCCATAACTGGCATATATCAGAGTTTCAGATGGTGAATTTTCTCCAGATAGTCGGCATACGATTATTTTTTCGTTGGGTAGCAATAAAATAGGAATCCATTGAAGCGATTTCGTAAATTTCAACTTTGAATGAAGCCCACTGTGATTTCGATGAATCGACAACACGTTATATTTTTTAAAATAGCAAAAGACAGAAAGTAGTTTGGGGGGTAATTTCTTTTGAATGTTATAGCCTAATGTGTTGAGATTAGTGTGGAACAGTTGATGAATACGTTTCTATCAGAGATAACACCTTAATAAGTGATGAACATGTGAAGAAGAAACACATCTGATGTTGAACAGCTGCCATTTTGATGCATATGTGTCAGTTGTGTTGTGTGTTTACAACTACGTCCGCGCGCTGTCTGTAAATACACAGTAGCGCCGCATGTTTATCACATTGCTGACTGATTGTCGAACAGACTGCATCACTCCTGTGTATTACCGTTACCGCTCAACTCATTACTACTACGATGGCCGATACCGAAGCAGCCGCACCAGCAGCCCCTGCCCCAGCAGCCCCTGCCAAGGAGAAGAAAGCAAAAGCCGCCAAACCAAAGAAGGCCGCTTCTCATCCACCTTACAGCCAGATGATCTCAGAAGCTATCACAGCTCTGAAAGAAAAAGGAGGTTCTTCTCGCCAAGCCATCTCCAAATACATCATCAAAGCCCACAAAATCAACGCTGACAATGTGTCTGGCACTCAACTGAAATTGGCCCTCAAAAGAGGTGTAGTCAGTGGTCTTTTGAGACAATCTAAGGGAACCGGAGCTTCTGGTTCTTTCAAACTCGGAGAAAAGAAAAAGGCTGAAAAGAAACCCAAGGCTAAGAAACCAGCCGCCAAGAAAGCTGTTAAGAAGGTTAAGAAAGCAAAAAGTCCCAAGAAGGCCGCTGCTAAGAAAGCAAAAAGTCCCAAAAAACCCGCTGCTAAGAAAGCTAAAAACCCAAAGTAGCTAAACCCGCCAAGAAAGCTGCCAAGTCTCCCAAAAAAGTGAAGAAACCCGCAGCTAAAAAAGCCGTCAAAGCCAAACCAAAGGCAGCAAAAAAATCTAAAAAGTAAAGAGGATCTTTAAAAAAAAATAAATGAAAAGACATTATTTATTTAATCAAAAAGACTTGTAAATATTTGTACAGGGTCATTCGTAGGACTTTTTTTCTTTTCAAACCACATTTCACTCATTTTTACGAACTTCGATTAGTTTTCATTATTTGAAGAAAAATATTTCATCAATCATCCGACCTCAGTTTTTTTTTTCCCTAATAATCGAAGATTCCTGTCAACATTTGTAAATAATTCATTTTCCATAAAAAAATAAATTTTTAAAAACTTTAATACTTTTGTTTACTATTTTATTTTTGTGTCTAGTTCGAAATGTTCTTTTGAACTGGGACATTTTTTTGTTCTTGTTTTTGTCGTTGAGTGCATTTTTGTATTTATTTGGCGCTATTTTTCTTAATGTTTTCATAAACTTTTGACGTCTTTTGTGTTCAGGGACATTCGTAGGAATTTTTTGATTTTTTTTTTTTTTTTTTTTTTTTTTTTTTTTGAAAAAAATCCCATTTCAATATTTTTATTAACTTTGATTATTGTTTTTTTTTTTTATCTCTTTCAATATAAAAGACAGATCGTTGAAAGTTTATGAAAACATTTACGAATGCGGAGAATTAAAGAAAAAAAAAAATATATATATGCATGGTACATAGTGAACCCTTTCTCCAAACCAGATATTTTGTCGTTAAATTATGTCACCATTCCCGCTATTTTTTTTTATTTTTTTTTTTAAGTGAGAAACCATCGCCAAATTGAGGAATAAATTATCAAGACAACCGTAAACCGGTAAGTATATAAGAGAAAAGTAGATTACGACTTTTTGAGTGTTCCTTCTTTTGAACAGTGACCGCAGAAACTTTACTTTGTCCAGGAAAGTTAGTTTCTCTTATTTTGTTTAAGAATTTTATAGGGGCGCAAATTTTTACCATAACTCTACCGGGCAGATGTTAGGGGAATATAAAATATTTCTTAATGTTAATTCCAGTTGAGAAATTAAAACTATTCATTGGATTTCATTTCTTGTCCGGTAGAATATGGTAAAAATTACGGCTAAACTTTCAAATCGGTCAAAAAATTTTTTTGTAATAAAACTTAATTTTAACTGCCGGGAGGGGGGTAGGGTCAGTTTAATGGGGAAAATGATTTTTTTTATTCTGGCTCACCCTGCCGACCGATTTGCAAGTTTAGTCAAATTTACGCCTATCATTTATTCCTGGTAGATCGATTTAATTGGTTGTGTCAAAAGAGCTTGTTTATTTATTGAACTCTGCTACTCAATATTGACTGAATACCCCCGCAGTCAAGTGGGTGATTTCAACTCTGGTGGGGAGAGAGACTTTGGACTTTTGTTAAATTCAACCTACCATTTAGCGAAAAGTGTCGGATCACAGAAGTTAAGCAACCGGCTTTTCAGTATGCAGATGGGTGACCACTTAGTAACAGTTCATAACTTTATGCCTGTGTGCTAGACTAAATAAAGCTTACTAAATATATTAAAGTTTGGTTAAACTTGCAAATCGTCGTCAAAATTAAGCCCCTGAATTTACAGTCCGCCTTATTTATTTAAATATTTACTAACTAGCAAAAGATATCTTCGAAAAATTTGTTAAACAAGAAAAACGAAAGGAATGACTAAATCATAAACAAAATGAAAGAAGATATATAGTTTTACAAAAAGAAACTGGTATATTTTTACAACAATATTGAACTTTAAAAAAAATAAGCATTTCATTTATTCATTAAATAAATAAGCATTTTTTTTTTTTTTACAAGTAAAAATGTATTAAAAGTAAAAACCTGCAGACTAAAATCAAAGGTCGAACTTGCAAATTGTCGTTTCTTTTATTTTTATTTAAGATTTAAATCCATGATTTAGAGATAGTTATTCCTTTCGTTTTTCTTGTTTAATGTTTAACAAATTTTTCGAACAGATATTTCTTGCTAGTTGGTAAATATTAAAATAAATGAGGTAGCTGAATTCAGGGGCGTAAATTTTTCGCTCTAATTTTGATGACGATTTGCAAGTATAACCTAAAGTTTTTTTTTTTTTTTTCCCACTTATGCAGGTTTTGCTACGACGACTAATTACAGACCTTTTTACGCCCTAGACGTTTCGACTGCATTTTTTAAAGGCAAAAATGACATCGATGTAATTAATTTAAAATGAAATGCTTGTTTTGTATTTTATGAATATTTTTTTTTAATCCAGTTTTTTAGGGTGGCCCAGAAAATCTAAATCTATCCCCCATATCGGAACCGCTAAAAAAAAATTTGTTTTATTTATTTTTTCCTTCAATGAATTATTATCGATTACACACCAATCTATCAGATTTTTTTTTTAAAAGTTCTTTATTTTTTTAGTTTTCAGGGGTGCTCATTTCCCCGTATAAGTTTATAATAAACGATCTCCCATATCGGAACCGCCCGAACTGAACTTGCGCAAAGGTGTCAAAGTTAGGGTGGCCCAGAAAAATTAAACACCAACCCTAAACTCTAACCATAACCCCCCTAGTTTAAATTAACAGTTTTATTACAAAATTTGTGGGTTCACGATTAAAAAAATAATTACCAAAAATCAGGGTATTATCCAATTTTAATGAAATTTTCAGCGTTGATTTATCAATTAATACATTTTATAATGCATCAGTTATTTTATTTCAAAACTTTAATTAGGTATTTCTGCTATGATAAATTAATATATAAAATTCAAACAGCATAATTTTAAGTTTAAAATGTCATTAGATTCTAAAAATATATATATTTTTAATAACTACTTTAGTATGATTGATACTAAAGTAGTTATTAAAAAATATATTTTTTAGAATCTAATGACAATTACCCATATTTTTTTTGGACAAAAACTGTATTGGAAATTTAGCAACTCCCCCTTTTAAACGGAAGAAATATTGATGTATATATTTTCTTTTATAAAATAACAGCCAATTAAATAATTATCGAAATATGTAAAAAAAAAAAATCTCCAAAAGTTATTTTTATAGTTTTTATTTTAATTTTCGATTTTCCTATCCGAGCAGATTCTTTAAAAGAAAGTTGGTCGCTAAAGGGCACGCGCATGCGCGTGTGCGTGTGTTGTGAAATGCAATAATCTTTGTGCATAATTGCTGTCTACAGTATGAAAAAAATGAATTATTTTTTCTTTTGGTAATTTTGGTTAAATGAAAGAAAGGAAAAAAGTTCCAGAGGTCTCATCCCATGAGCTTTATAAGAATCGAAGGAGAAAATAAACAAAATTGATTTTAAACCAATACAATCAAGGACTTTTTAAGATATTTTATATTGCTTATTTTAGGCAATAATTAAGGTTTCTTAAATGAACAAAAAAAGTGTTGTGGAACTATAAATTGTAGTTTTTATTTTTTTTCTAGCGCTGGAGAATTTTTTAAAAAATACATTTATTTTAATAATTTGATTTTTATTTACTTAATTTACTTCGGGTCGGTGTATGTTATTTCATTATTCATTAATATTATTTAACATCATCTTCAATGTTCAGGTAAATTTTCTCCATTAGTAAATTTGCTTGTATAGTTTTTCTTATGAGATTTTATTAAACAAATGAATGAATAAAAATACATTTCATTCTTATCGACACATTTTTGTTTGTTTGTTTGAGAAATAAATTTTTTATTCCTCAAACAAACAAAAATGTGTTGATAAGAATTAAATGTTTAAACATAGTGCACAAATAAATGTGTAAAATCAAAATGACTGACTACTTGGTACTACCAATTTTCCCTGTGAAATTTACCCCTCTTATATTTAACACAATGAAACTTGCATTAAGGTTAATATTATCTTAAAATTTTTAGCCAATCCCCCCGACGTAAACGGCAAATAATCGCCTGTGCCGTACACGAGAGACCCGGGTGGGACGAGACGTAATTTGTATGGGAACTGGGCAAGCTAATAAAAAAAAAAACATGCGATCACTGAGACTGGCAGAATGAACCAAGCGCGGGATGGCGAGAGTGGGTTAGCTCAGTCGGTAGAGCGTTCGGCTAGAAACCACAAGGTTCCTAGTTCGATACCGGTCCTCGCCAACTCAGCGTATGAGTAGCACAGGGATATGTGCGGTAAAGTAAGAAGCTGATGGTAGGTGTGGTGCTCCACCTCAGACGCCAAAAACAATCTCCTTGGTCTAGCGGTATTGAAAAGGGGATAGACTCCCACGCTGACTGGCTCATACCGACTTTAGGCCGCCCCGACGACTTTTACTGTGATTTTTGGAGAGAAGGAAGGCCAGAGGAAAGACATTACCGTGGTGGCATACCGACTGTTGCAGGAAAAGGATTACTGTTGTGGTTTGAAAAGACTCAAGTTCAAAAACTTTTTCCAAGCTATTTCGGCTTCGTGATGATGGATGTTATGTATTACGAGTAACTCGAAAGGGAACACCCCAGAACATTCTGGAAACTCTGTGACATCAGAGCTGAGGTACGTGCCCCACTAAATTACCCCAATCTGGAGCAAAACTTCTCTGGCCAGTATTGTCGTGTCGGCCGGGCTCTGGAAAAGGAAGAAGGCAAAGGGATGAACGGAAATACACCCCACCTTTTTTTTTTTTTTTTTTTTTTTTTCTGGGAGGAGGGAAGAGATCTCTATCGCTAGCTTAGTTTTCATTCCGGACCCTGTCAGCGAACACAGTAGGATTCCTCACCTCGTTGAGGACGGGCGAAAATCGTCCTCATGAAGAAAATTTGACTACTATAGATAGTCGGAATCCCGATATCACCTTCATGCGGGCCAGATAAATCTAGGATATCTGCCAAAGATAACAATCTCAACGACAAATCGGAAATGAAAGAAAGCATCGCTTATTCCGTCTTCAAGTTAACCAGAAGAAAGACATATCCCAAGAATTCCCAACAGAAGATGAACCAACGTAAAAAGCTAAGTAAAAATACTCCCGTCATGAAAAATTACTATCATCAACTTTCCTTGATTTGGTCCCAATGTTGAACTCTTAATATGTCCACGAAATAACAAAATTTCTTAATGTCTCTATATCCCCCAATCCACCGGTATTCATTCCACCCCACTCCCACTTATGATTTTTTCATATGAAAGAGATTCCACCCAATGACCTTATTTACCTCAGCCTGTCGGCGTCCGTTTCATCTGTTGCATACTTCTTTCCTTACTTACTCCTATTCTTCTTCTGGCGTCTTTGATATCTTAAGTTCTTCTAGCGACTCTTCTAACATCCCTTCTAGCGTCTGGACTTCGTCTTGGTGGTCGGTTGCACTTAACTCATTTCTTCTTCTAGATCAGTCTTGTTACCAAGACATTCACCAACCACAAAACCGTGTTATTTTCTTAAGCTTTTATTTACTTAACTAAACATTTAATCTAACTAAACTTCTGACTAACATAGCGCGCGTATGCAGTGAGTTCCAGTTAAGGCAGTACATCTCTGCCCGACGTCCAAACTGAAACTGAGGACCCAACCAGGTCCCACGTGACTTCACGTATTTCGCGGGCTTTCTGTAATATTCCATGGAAAGTCCCGCCCGTGATATGAAAAGAGCCATCCCTTTAGAAATACAGGGGATTGACAATAATCTTATGCAACCGCATAGATTATGTAACACATCTTCCTCCCAGCTTGCAAATTCTAAATAAGAATTATGTTATAAAAATATATATTATGTCTTATTTGTTCTTAGCCAATTTTTGCATGTGCACCTTTTACTTTTCTTTGGTCTCTGATGGAACAGCGTGTAAAACGTCTTAGAAAACGATAGGCCAACGTAAAAGGATTAAATTAGACATAAAGCTAATACCGGAGTTTAGCGATGCCAATCCATTATTGAATGGATTGAGAAAGCTGAGCTTGTATGTCGGCTTTGTTCAGTAAAAAAAAAAATAGAATGCGTGGCCCCCATTCGTCTGACAGACGATGCTTTTGCAGTCTACCAATTGAGCGAGGAAAAAAAAGGGGGATTTTGCCCTATAAAGGAAACTTTGCTTACAACGTTCACCCTGAACTTCTATGCAGCATACGCGCAATTTGTAGCACGCCTTATGCACCACAGTGAAACCGTGGATGTTTTCTTGGCGGGCCTGCGGTATCTTTCTGTGTGCCATTTGATGGTATGCCAGAGCGAGGCCTTAAAGTCGCTATCGTACATAGGTTGCCTAATCATGTGCGACAGCTCCTACGAGCCTCTTCCCGAATGAAGGAAATGAACATTTCCCACCTTCTGGCTCGAGCGAGAACTATATTGAAAGATATATGTAGCATTGTTGGATCTTCGATCTGCTTATCTTCAAGTGCGCGCCAGAGAGCCACTTTGCCCAATCAGGCCATGGTTTTCCAAGGTCGGAAGTATTGTTTAACGAGGTTGGGTTTTGGACTAAACGTGGCTCCGTAAATAATGAGGTTCATTGTGAATGCAGTCTTATCACAGGACGACTAAATCAAAGGGGCCACCTCGGCTTACTGTTACATAATTATTAGATACCTAATATTTATGTGCAATAGTGTAGAAATCAAAATGGCCGTTATAAGCTGCGGCCCACGGCCTTAAAGGATTTGAATGACAAGGCTTGACCTGTCCTGATCCTTCCTTCTGGGGGATACCGTGAGAATCGGCGGAGAAGACCATCTTCCGGTTTAGATTAGAAATAGATTTTAGTCAGTCGGCGAGAAACCACGATTGTGGTGAGTCGTGTTATACACGCTCCGATTCGATCTGCGCAGGTAGTCTGGTGGGGATTTCGAAATAAAATGTGACCTAAGTAAATCGAAGTCTTGTGTTATTATCTAAAAACTAACAATGACACAGGGCTTCTGATAAAGAGAAATCCCCAATGGAAGACCAGACACGAAGTCCCAAAGAGAAGTCCAGACGTTAGAAGAGACCTAGAAGAACTTAAGATGTCAGAAGAACAGAAGAAGAATAGAAGTACGAAGTAAGTAATGAGAAGGGTATACAACATTACATCGATGATGTGTATGTGGATGTAAGTGTCTCATCCGCAACCAAAGTTGCTGAACATTTGTCGCACTTTGGAATGGCCAGCAAAACTCCGGAGAGACTAAAGGATGCTTGGCATGACTGTCTGGGAGTAGGCCATGCCTTGCTTTAGAAACATGGGAACGAATTGCGGACGTCCCAGATAATATTACCAGGAGGAAGGTGTTCTCTTTCTGTGGAAAGCTGGTGGGATATCTGCTTAGTGTGCGGCTGGTTGAGAGTAGCGATCAGTGTTATCAAGCGAAGGGCAAGTGCAGTGACAGAAGGATGGGACGACCAGACCGACGATGTCCCACTAAGACGTATGCTAACGGAGACCGTTAATAGTGAATCAGGCAAATGGTGCGTCAATGACAAGGACCTTGACGTGTTGGCTGACGCAAGTTCCCTGGCCACAGGGGTCCTGTTTGAATCGTATGGGACCGCGATCGAGGATGCGTGTTGGATATGACCAGAATCGGACACACGAAACATCAATATCGCGAGTTGGATGCGATTCTAAAAGGAGTAAACCTTCCCATACACTGGGAGGCAAAATCTCTCAACCTAAAAACTGATTCGTTTACCGATGGATCACAAATACGTTGACTGGCAAATCCAGAGTGAGCACTAAGGCTGCTACTGAAATGCTTATCAGAAGACGCCTACGATAATTTTCAGAGCTTATCAAAGATTACACACTGGAGGTAGATGTTGCGCTGGTCGGGTCTAGTCAAAATAAAGTAGATTGTTACATAATTATTAGATCCCTAACACTTATGTACCATTAGTGTAGAAACCAAAATGGCTGTTATAATTTGCCGCCGGCGGCCTTGAAGGATTAAGTGACTCGGCTTGACCTCAGTCTGATCCTTCTTCTGGGGGATACCGTGAGAATCGGTGGAGAAGACCCTCTTCCGGTTTAGATTAGAAAGAAAGTTTAGTTCAGTATCGGCCAAACTACGAAGGTGGTAAGTCGTGTTAAGCGCACGGCCGACTCAATCTGCGCAGGTAGTCTGGTGGGGATTTCGGAATAAAATATGATCTAAAGCAAATCGAAGTCTTGGTTATTATCTAAAAAACTACAAATGATACAGGGCTTTTGATAAAGAGAAATCCCCAATGGAAGACCTGGCACGAAGTCCCCAAGACGAAGTCCAGACGCTAGAAGAACGTAAGATACCAAAGATGAGCAGAAGAATAATAGAAGTAAATGGTGGCTAGAGGCAATAAGGGGAGAAGCAGAGCCTGTGTCACAGATATATGCCGCCACTGGTAGTAGCATGGAACCGGATCAAATACGACAGATCCATTCAAACAGCGGTCACCCCGGAGTGAAACGGAAAATGTACTTTGTCAAGAGGATTGCCCCTCTTATGACAAAAGGGGCTGTAAAATCTGCAATTACATCCTGTTGTAAGTGTCTATCCATTGATCCTACGCTAATACAATGGCAACATGGGAAACTTGAATCCTCAAGCGTATGGTAAAGAGTAAGCATGGATGTCACTACCATCGTTTTTGTTGTAAATGTTAAGTATCTGGCCACCATCCTTGGCTAGTTGTAAAGAACTTAAAGTAAATAAGTAAGTAAGTCCCGAGTTATAGAATCCTTTGGTAAATCAATAAGTCCTGTGGTATAGTATCCTTTGGTAAGTGAATAAGTCCCGCGATATAATACTACTGTAGCGTTAGTTTCGTATTTGCCTGGGAGAGTTGTCTGCCCAGTTTAGTTTGCTGGTGCCCGCTAGGGGGCTATAGTATTTAAGCGCCGGGTTCAAACCTTTTCGGCCTCTTTTCCGTGCCTGATACTACGAGACACCATGGGTTAGTTAAGGTCTAACCCCGTCTCGTTGAGGCGTTCGCCCCACTTACATTACTGTAAGTTCTTCACACAGCATGGACTATCCCTAGTCTCATGTCTGCGGCTTTTATATGTTATCTTGTACCATTCATGAATGTGTCTTCATCTTTATTTATGTACTCCTTGTTTACGTACCCTTTTACCTATGTACTTCGTATCTCGTCATATCCATGTGCTGTATTATATTAAATGTTTTGTCTGTTAACCTTCGTCGGAGTCATGTATCTTTCTACATATAACATTGAACATTTCTTACAACTGGTGACAACCCGAAGTGATGGACACGTTTTTGGAAGGCTTTGGAACTTTTAACCTTACACTACGTTCCGTCGTCCAAGAAGATCCAAGTAGTAATGATTAGTATGAAAAGGCCAGTTTAAATAATCGTATCAGCAGCAGAGCATTGCCAGTGATTGGACAATAGGTTGCCTTCCCAGGTCACGTGCTTATCGGCGAATCTATAAGTAGAAGCGGCTGTAGCGTTTGTTTGTATTCGTCTGGTGGAGTTGTCTGCCCCTTTTAGTTTGATGATGCCCGCTAGGGCACCAGTATTTAAGCGCCGGTTTCAAAACACTTTCGCTCTCTCTTTATAGTTTCAGCAACTACGAGCCACATGGGGTAGATTCTATCTAAACCCCTCTCGTGGGCTCCGCCCCCTTACATTACTGTAAGTTCTTTACAGCATGGACTATTCTAGTCTCATGTCTGTGCCTTTTGTATATCTGTATCATTCATGAATGTGTCTTATCTTTATTTGTGTACCCTTTTTATTGTACTCTTATTATGAACGTTGTACCAACTGTTATCCATGTGCTGTGTTATTAAATGTTTGTCTATTAACCTTCGTCGGAGTCATTTGTATCCAAAGTATGTTGAACTTTAAACCATCTTTACACGGCCATCTGGTACACACCTTATATCTGAAAATACCAACAGTAAAGTCTTGAGTTGTGTTCATTACCTGTTATCTTCATCCTTGTCTTTATCTTGTCTTCATAATTGCCAACAAAATGGGGATGCTATGCTGGTGGAGGCTCAGCCAAACAGGTGCACTAGTGAATGGAGGACGGGAACTATGACGGACGTGGTGACCCCCCCCCCAAAGGTGTGTGTGGATGGGGGTGCCTCGCATTGATGAACAATTTCGAAGACAGTGAAGCCACAGCGTCAAGTGATGACGAATTGTGTGTGCCGTTGATGGGTGATAGCTCTGATTATGTTCGATCGACAGCAACGATGATCAACAAGTCTCGTTAGGACCACCTCAAGAAGCGATTGAACCCGCTGTGCCACGTCTCCGAAGAAGCCACAGACGAAGGAGGCCGCCCCGCAGCTGTTATATGTGTGGTGATGATGATAACAGGGGAGGGGGGGTGTAATGGACATAGCGGCTATGCAGTTTACGTCGATGGGGGATTGGCTACGTCTTAGCCAAAATCCCCTCGACGTAAACTGCAAAGAATCGCCTGTGTCGTGCGCGAGAGACCCGGATGGGACGAGACGTGTTGAGTTTCTACATTGATATTCCATGATGAATAAATAAAGCGTGTTGAAATAAGAAAATACAACAAGGAGAGAGAGAGAGAGAGAGAGAGAGAGAGAGAGAGAGAGAGAGAGAGAGAGAGAGAGGGGGGGGGGTTAAAAATTAAATAAAAAGTTCTGAGCGTCTGGACGCTAGCGTTGAGACTTAACGGGCAGATTAATAAAGTCTTGATCTATACTTCAAAATAGTTGTGTCTTGGTATTTCTCTTCATCTCCTCATTTTGTATTCCCTATAAAAGAGAGAGAGAGAGAGAGAGAGAGAGAGAGAGAGGGAGGGGGGAAATATACAACGAGGTGACTCGGATAAGATTTATTCTCGAACTAAAAATACACCGTTAAAAAGGGCGGCGGGAAAGTGTGAGGCGGGAAATGGTCGGAGTTTTAAGCACCTGCTGATTACAATCAAGACAAGATTACAATCCAACATTCTAGCTACTGGAAAAATGAGCCGAAAATGCGTTTTTACAGAAAATAATTTACCAAAAATCAGGAATTATCGGATTTTAATGAAATTTTCAGTGTTTATTTATCGAAGAACGATCTTTATAACGCATTACTTATTTTATTTCAGAACTTTCTCATTTTTTTTCAGGTCACTCAATTTTGTATTCCTCCACTCTTCTCACAAAATTGTTCAATTAAAGAAAGTGGTCATGTGTCATTACAGTTAATTTGAAATGGTGGGGGAAGAAAAAGAAAAAAAAACACTATTAAAAACAGGAGTATTTACAGCAGGGTCCAGTAATATACAAGGGGGGGGGTAAAGAGAGGAAGGAGAGATAGGGGAGCAAGAGAGTGGGCCAGAATACTCAGAAGAGTCCTGGAAACCTGAGGAAACTTGTCACTCAGACTCCAGTGAAAAACCATCGGCTTACACTGGTGTGTAAAAATGAGTGAAAGATAAAGAATATTTAAGTGATGAATTTCTTCAACCAAAATTGAAGCATTGAATAATACACAAGGTTAAAATTCTCTCCTGATGGTAGCAGTAAAAATTTCCTGTTTAAAAAAAAAAAAAAGAATTCTGAACTTTTTATATACTAGCAAATATATGCACCCTCCGAGTGCAAGTATTTAAGTTTTAATGTAATAAAATATTGTATTAAATTAGAAAGGCTAATGAAACTAAATAAGAATACAGATAAAAAGATTTGAAACAGAGGGGGGTATAATAAAAGATTTGAAACAGAGGGAGTATAATACAAAATGGAACAACTGAAACTTACTCTTCCATCACTCTCGTCTTTCATTGTTATTTTTTCTAATTTAAGTATTTAGTTATAAGAGGAAGTAAAGAATAAAATGACAGTTATTTTATCTTGTTAATGGATTTCATTTAAGATTCATTGAAGAGATTTTTGCTTATATTCATTAAAATAAAACCAAACAGTTAGAAATCAATAATACTAAGCACATATTTATTAAATTCGATTTTTTAATATTAATATGCAAATTACCCTTCCCGTTCACACTGTAAACCGCTATTTTGTTTTATATATAAATATAATTGCATGTTGTCAGTATGTAGACATAGTTAACAGTATTAATAATGTAAGACAATTTTATTAATAATTGAGGTTTAGATAAAAATAAAATCATGAAGAATGTGATGTCAATAACTAAGAGAATTGTGACTTGAGTAGGAATATAGTTTCGGTTACAGACAGAAAAACCTCACAATCTCCATTATAATAAGATGTATACCTATATGAGAGTACACAATGTAGGATATATCAGATTAAAAACAAAACGAGAAATCTATGTTGGGGGCGTAACATTTTTGCGAGTTGGTCATTTTCGATACTAATTACAGTATAAATAAAGAGATAAAAGACCAAAGTTATGAATAGAAACAAAAAAAAAATTACGGTGGCTTTTCTATGAGAAAATAAGTACCGAAAATTGAAAAATAAAATGTAAAAAATTAAAAAATAATTAATTTTTTGGAGATTTCTTTTTTACTCATTTCGATAATTTTTTAATTGGCTATTATCTTATAAAAGAAAAAATTATACATTGATATTTTTTCTGCTTAAAAAAGCGGGAGGGGGGGTACATTTTCAATAGAGTTTTTCTTCAAAACTTATTACTTTATGTGTCTAAAATAAGGTTTGCATTAAATAGATATTTATTTCTAGAATCTAAAAATATAACATTTTAAAATTAACATCAGACTTTTTTCATTTTAAATGAATTTTATATATTAATTTTTCATAGCAAAAATACTAAATTAAAGTTTTAAAATAAAATAACTGATACATTATAAAATTCATTAATTGATAAATCAATACTGAAAATTTCATTAAAATCGAATAGTTACCTGATTTTTGGTAAATTTTTTTTTTTGAATCGCGAATGTTACATAAAAATTGTAAACAAGCGCGTAAAACCATTGAAAAATAGACAAAATGGCGGATAGCATCGAAATTGACCAAAACAAATAGTTTTAAATCTATTAAAAATAAACTGCATATGTAATGATATTTTTCTTTTTTTAATGATAGTTATTATGTTACTACTTATCGATTTTGACAAAGTTTGACCTTAAATAATAGATTTAATTATTTTTAATTCGCGTTTAAAATTCGTAGCAGATGACAAAATTGCCAGTGCCCACAACATTCCCTCCCATAATGCTTGGTTTCTTTTCATTGTCATTAAGAATGACAGTTAAAGGGATGCAACTCTTGCTAAATTAATTTAAACTATGCTTCATAAATTCTCTCTATTTTACCTTACTTAGTGGTTTAGTGAATATATCTGCAATATTATCTTTTGAAGGAATGTAATTTAAATTTACATTATACTTACTAGCTAATATATGCACCCTCCGGGTGCAAGTATTTAAGTTTAAATATAATAAAATATTATTAAATTAGAAAGGCTAATGATACTGAATAAGAATGAAATAAAAAATTTGAAACAGAGGGGGATTTGAATTTAACTTCCTCTTCCATCATTTTCCATTACTCCCGTCTTTTATTGGTAAATTTTCCTAATTTAACTATTTAGTTAAAATAGGAAGTAAAGAATTATATTACAGTTACTTCTCTTGTTAATGGATTTCGTTTAAGATTTATCCCCGAGATTTTTGCTCATATTCAATAAGATAAAACCAAACAATTAGAAATCAATAATACTAAGCATATATTTATTAAAATCAAATTTTTAAGATCAATATGCAAATTAGCCTTCCCATTCACTCTGTAATCCGCTATTTTGAGTATGTATAAATACAATTGCATGTTATTAGTATGTAGATATGGTCAACAGTGGCTTCGGCCTCTGGACCATTGCTATAATTAACGGCGTTGATCCCAGGGGGCCATCCCCCCAGGCAACACCTGCCCCCTCGATTTAAAGGGGCAGGGCTGGGTTTATTGCCCAGTGCCTGTGGCGCGCCCTTGAGGGGGAATGCCGACGGGATCGACGCAATTTTTCACCCGCCACCCCATGAGCTTCGGTTTGTGGGTGGTCCCACGTTAATAGGGCCTTGTGCCTGACCCGTACAAGTGGGGTACGCGGAAAATATCATGTAGATATGGTCAACAATTTTAATAATGTAAAACAATTTTATTAATAATTGGGGTTTAAATAAAAATAAAATCATGTAGAATGTGATGTAAATAACAAAGGGATTGTGACTTGAGATGTAATATAGTTTCGGTTACAGACAGACAAACTCAGAATCTTCATTATAATAAGATGTAATGATATTTTACATCAATAAGATTAGATTTTTGATGATGAATAGGATATTTTGCTAATTTGTTAGCACTTTAGTTATCTTTGAATTTTTAGAATTTTTTGTATACACACAATAATCTTATTATAATGGAGATTGTGTGTTTTTCTGTCTGTAACCGAAACTATATTCCTACTCAAGTCACAATTCTCTTAGTTATTGATATCACATTCTCCATGATTTTATTTTTATCTAAACCTCAATTATTAATAATCATTAATAATAAAATTGTCTTAAATTATTAATACTGTTAACTATGTCTACATACTGACAATATGCAATTATATTTATATATACAACAAATAGCGGTTTACAGTGTGAATGGGAAGGATAATTTGCATATTAATATTAAAAAATCGAATTTAATAAATATGTGCTTAGTATTATTGATTTCTAACTGTTTGGTTTTATTTTAATGAATATAAGCAAAAATCTCTTCAATGAATCTTAAATGAAATCCATTAACAAGATAAAATAACTGTCATTTTATTATTTACTTCCTCTTATAACTAAATACTTAAATTAGAAAAAATAACAATGAAAGACGAGAGTGATGGAAGAGTAAGTTTCAGTTGTTCCATTTTTTATTATACTCCCTCTGTTTAAAATCTTTTTATCTGTATTCTTATTTAGTTTCATTAGCCTTTCTAATTTAATACAATATTTTATTACATTAAAACTTAAATACTTGCACTCGGAGGGTGCATATATTTGCTAGTCCATTTAATGATTGTTCAAAGTTCGGGTCACTTAAAAAATTGTGTAGTAAATTGTCCCAATTTCTTCCACTTTGTTTTAATCTGTAGGGACCGAGTTTGCTCGTGTTTGTGTGTGTGAAGATCCGAGTTTTAATCCCCACAATTTAAATGTATGAGACTACGGAAATGTAGTTTCCGTAGAAAATAAAAGAAGATAAAATTTATAAAAGAAACAACTTTATATACAAGATATTACAATTAATATAGTGATAGTCAATTGTTCTTTTATTGATGTGTCTGTTGGTAGTTGTGTTTGCTGAGTGCGTAAGTTTGTTTATATTTGTGCATTTGGACTTGTCAAATTTGTAACAGTTTTGATAAAAGAATGTCTGTGATTGAAACTTGTTGTGTTGAGATGGAGAGAGAGAAAATAGGAAACGAAAATAAGAGACAGACATGATATACTACATTTTGTGTCTTTGGATAGCGACTTCTCCCAATTGTGTCGAGTTAGGGAGAGCTTTCACTCCATCTGTCGAGTTAGGGGGCATTCGCCCCAACTCTATAGAGTTGGGGAGAGTGTAAGCTCCAACTGTCGAGTTAAGGAGTAACTGCTCCAACTCTGTCGAGTTGGGAAGAGCATAAGCTCCCCTACTCTAGTTTTTCAGCTCTATGGACCTTTTTATAATTTTCTTTTGTCTTTGTCTACGTGATCATTAAGTTAAATTTAAAATTGGAATTTTCAAATATCAGCTGTTTTCTAATGATAAATATCGGATGATTTTGTTACATTCCGATGGTGTACATATTTTCAATGGAATTTAAACCATTGTTTATTGTTGCTAAAATATTTCTAAACTAATATTTATTCGATTATCTTTTGTTTACATAATTTTAAACTTAACTTATACAATTGTAAAATTACTTGTTTCAGAAAACTTAATTATTTTAATGCATTCAATTCCACATGCCGTAAAAATATAGGGGCCAATCCCTATAGACTGCTCAGCCACTAGGACTCTGTTCTCAAGCATCATGAGTCACCACCCATAGCCAACAGGTGGCCCCAATAAGAAGGGAGGCCTTATCCTTTGCAGAAGTGCAGTCAGTGTATTCTATAGCCTCAGCTATAGTAATTTTTGGTATCTGTGGAATTCTAATGACATAAATTATCGGATGATTTGTTACATTCCGATGGCGTACATATTTTCAATGAATTTAAACCATTGTGTCTATTGTTGCTAAAATATTTATAAACTAATATTTATTCGATTCTCTTTTGTTTACTTAATTCTAAACTTAACTTATACAATTGTAAAATTACTTGTTTCAGAAAACTTAATTATTTTAATGTATTCAATTCCACATGCACGTAAATAGGGGGCCAAATTCCCCATAAGTCCATACAAAGACTTTTTTTAAAATTTGCAAACAAGTTTTTCACCATCTTTATTTGTTTGCACAAAACCTTTCGGTTGTTCTACATAAATGTCACAGTCGATATCTGCATATCTTAATATACGGTTTTAAAGTCGATTTGATGGACAATGAGGTCATCTGTACAAGATGACCTCATTGTCCATCAAATGCTGTTTGCATTAACATTCTAATGGATATCATTTTTGCTGTGGGTGAAAAAGTCTCTTTGTAGTTTTAAAATAATTCCATTTTTAATGGATAATACAATTTTGTTTATAAACTCATGTTTTTCTATTTAACCCATAGATGGGACCCTAACAGGTACTACCACTCCGGGTCAGAGTGGACCAGGGAGCAATGGTGATGAAGGGGTGCTCCACATTCTCCAAACCTCCAAAACTGGAACCTCACCATCAGATAGAGTTTAACGTTATTCCCAGGACATGTAGACCCGCAGCCACCGCCTTCTAGCACCCATATGATAAAAAGGGGTTGGGGCTTGCCATAAGGGCAATAGGGTTGGGGCAATCATATAGGTGATAGGGCTTGACGTGACCAGCCGATTGATCGGAGGGATCATTTCTGGCGTCTCTGATAATCAGAGTAAGGCTTCTATCATCTAATATTTGTACCATCAGAGCAAAAACTTTTTTTTTTCACTGGGTCCACGTCCTCTGTATCAGACTCCATGATATGAGACAACTTTTGCAACCAAAGATATGAGATGAATTTTACTTCCCATAATTGAAAGTGTTCTGGATTACAACAGTGTCATTTTCTTTATTCTGTATTCAGTTTTTACTAAAAAGATCTGGCAACAAAACTTTAAAAAATCTTCTGATATAATTATTCAGACTCTTATCTTTATAGAATATATATATATATATATATATATGTAGAATTAAACAAAAGGCACATCTCCTGGTTAACAATTTTATTTTTGATCTTATCGAGTTTTCTGGCCAACTTTTTAATATTTAGGTGGAATTCGTGGATAAATCTACCAAAGTTCAGGTCCCGAGTACTTTCGGCACTTCGAAGTGCCATCATCAGGGGTGATGTGTTCCAGTTTTTTTAAATTATATTAATGTGGAAGCTGGAAGGAGAAGAATTGATGAGAAAGGTGTTATAGGCATTTTAAAATGTGTGTACTGCATTGGAAATTAATTTTGTTTAAGGATGGTTTGTATTGTTTTATGTATAAAGCTTCTAGTATTTGGAGTTTTTGTTTATTTTTTTCTTTGTGCAGAATGTGTGTATTTTCCATTAGAATATTTTGGTAATTAGAGTGGGGGCATGAATGTAATTCCACCCAAATATTAAAAAGTTGGCCAGAAAACTCAAAAAGATCAAAAATAAAATTGTTAAACAGATGTGTCTTTTGTTTAATTCTACATGTATAAATAAAAGAATGCTGCCCAAATACACACACACACATATATATATATATATATATATATATATATAGCAATAGCATAATCTTTACAGATCATTGCCATCCGTCACAATCCTATAACCCCACCACCAGAACCTTTCCTCTCATGAGCCCTCAAATGACTCATCAAACCTGCTGCAGATCCACAAAGTTTGATGTAAATATGACATAGGAAGGACACCCTTCTTCTTGTATCAGATATAATTTGATGCTTATGCACCACCATGTCTCTGAAGACCAGAAACTGACTTACAGACTTTGTTACATATTGCACAAGACACATTTTTTTGTTCCTGGAGCTTGCATGAATTGTCCGTGATAAGATTTCCTATGATTGACATATCCAGCCTTAGAAAGCAGAATTCGACCACATGTCTGACATTTCCAACCCTCCATGTTCTCTCCAATATGGCAGGTGTATCCCTTTCGAAGTTGACGCTTGAGGTTTTCATGCTCAATTCTTTCACTCTCAAAACTGGTATAGCCATCATCCACATGAATTTTCCATATATTATACTAGCAAATATTTGCACCCTCCGGGTGCAAGTATCTAAGTTTTAATGTAATAAAGTATTGTATTAAATTAGAAAGGCTAATGAAACTAAATAAGAATACAAATAAAAAGATTTGAAACAGAGGGAGTATAATAAAAAATGGAACAACTGAAACTTACTCTTCCATCACTCTCGTTTTTCATTGTTATTTTTTCTAATTTAAGTATTTACTTAAAAGAGTAAGTAAAGAATAAAATGACATTTATTTTTTCTTGTTAATGGATTTCATTTAAGATTCATTGAAGAGATTTTTGCTTATATTCATTAAAATAAAACCAAACAGTTAGAAATCAATAATACTAAGCACATATTTATTAAATTCGATTTTTTAATATTAATATGCAAATTAGCCTTCCTGTTCACACTGTAAACCGCTATTTTGTTGTATATATAAATATAAATGCACGCTGTTAGTATGTAGATATGGTTAACAGTATGAATAATGTAAAACAATTTTATTAATAATTGAGGTTAAAATAAAATTAAAATCATGGAGAATGTGATGTCAATAACTAAGGGAATTGTGACTTGAGTAGTAATATAGTTTCGGTTACAGACATAAAAACACAATCTCCATTATAATAAGATATAAATCTGTTACTTTATATATTGAGAGACATCGAGCATATACACATATATACATACACACTGTCACCAAATCTTACTTTTTGAGCAAAAATAATGAAGATTTTATTTATATTTGTGAAGACGATTAAAAAAAATAAAATTTAAATAGTAACAGCATGAAATTTTCTTGCATTTAATATCTATACAATATATAAGGGGTGTGAATCATTAGTTGGAATAAACTTCAAAAATAAAAACAAATAAGAACAAAGTAAATATATATAATATAATAATATTACACACATTAAATATCACCAGGGTATAGTTTTTGAGCAAAAACAATGATTTGAATGATTTCAAATGCATCTAAAAATAAACAAAATTAAAAAATAATGTTAAAACATACTCTGCCATTTTTCAGCGTTTCTCGCTGAAAAGTAAGCAAATGAATAACGGAGGCTTTTCTTTTCACAATTAAAATCTACATTTTTAACAATTCAAAGTTGTAGTAAATATTCATTGTATAGGATAAACAATCCTTTATTTAAATGGTTTTTTTCTTCTCCTTTTATATAATACAATTTTTATTTCGGGAGTTTCCGTAATCTAATATTATTTATTTGTAAAATACGATTCCAATGTTATTATCATTGCTTGTTATTCTGTATTTGTACCAAAATCAGAACTGATAATCATAATTTTAAGCACATTAAAAATTCTATTTAAAAAAGTAGGTTTCATTTTTTTTTTTAAGTCCGTGCACTTAGTATAATATATTATCTTTATCAAGCTGTTATCAAATTATAGTATAGTATACTATAATAATTTGATATTCGATTGGCTATGCTTTGAATTAATAATGTTTGTTTTTTTTAAAAGATTATTTATCGTTTTACTTTATTTAATTTTGCTTTAAATATTAATTTGAAATTAGTAAATCACATCATATTTATTTCATAATAATAATGAAATTTATGTGTACAGTGCTCAGGTGCACCACAACTCATCAAAGTCTCATGTCAAATACACAGAATAATGTATTAGTGTCAGGAACATGAACAGTTTACAGTAATAATATACATGTAGTGTACAGTGCTCAGGTGCACCACAACTCATCAAAGTCTCATGTCAAATACACAGAATAATGTATTAGTGTCAGGAACATGAACAGTTTACAGAATATATATACATGTATGTGTACAGTGCTCAGGTGCACCACAACTCATCAAAGTCTCATGTCAAGTACACAGAATAATGTATTAGTGTCAGAACATGAACAGTTTACAGTAGTAATATGCATGTATGTGTGCGCGTGTGTGCCTATGTATGTGGAGAGTGGCATCAGGTATAGTGTCGGTGACTACAGGAAGCATGGAGGCTTTGAAAGATTCAGTGCTGCAGCCTACAACAGACGCGGGCAGTTTATTCCATGTCTTCCAGTTTATTTAAAAAATATAGTTAATCATTGAATTAAAATTTCTTACTTTATCATTTCTTAGGAAATGTAACAGGATGAAGTGGTCATGAGAAAACTTTGGTGGGTCTGATTCTTTCTTTACTTCTTCTTTCATCTTCCTCCCTTCTTCTTCTTCTTCTTTACATCTTTCCTCCCTTTCTTTCTTTACTTCTTCTTTACATCTTCCTCCCTTTCTTTCTTCCTCTTCTTACATCTTTCCTCCTTTCTTCTTTCCTTCTCTTACATCTTTCCTCCCTTTCTTTCTTACCTTCTCTTTACATCTTTCCTCCTTTCTTTCTTTCTCTCTACATCTTCCTCCCTTCTTCCTTCCTTCTTCTTTACATCTTCCTCCCTTTCTTTCCTTCTTCTTTACATCTCCTCCCTTCTCTTCCTTCTTCTTTACATCTTTCTCCCTTCTTTCTTTACTCTTCTTACATCTTTCCTCCCTTTCTTTCTTTCCTTCTTCTTTACATCTTTCCTCCCTTTCTTTCTTCTCTTTCTTTACATCTTTCCTCCCTTTCTTTCTTACTTCTTCTTACATTTTCCTCCTTTCTTCTTTACTCTTTACATCTTTCCTCCTTTCTTTCTTTCCTCTTCTTTACATCTTCCTCCCTTTCTTTCTTTCCTTCTTCTTTACATCTTTCCTCCCTTTCTTCTTTCCTTCTTCTTTACATCTTCCTCCCTTTCTTTCTTTCTCTTACATCTTTCCTCCCTTTCTTTCTTTCCTTCTTCTTTACATCTTTCCTCCTTTCTTTCTTTCCTTCTTCTTACATCTTTCCTCCCTTTCTTTCTTCCTTCTTTACATCTTTCTCCCTTCTTCTTTACTTCTTCTTTACATCTTTCCTCCCTTTCTTTCTTTCCTTCTTCTTTACTCTTCCTCCCTTTCTTTCTTTACTTCTCTTTCTTTTTCTTTACATCTTTCCTTCCTTTCTTTCTTTCCTTCTTCTTTACATCTTTCCTCCCTTTCTTCTTTCTTCTCTTTACATCTTTCCTCCTTTCTTCTTTTCCTTCTTCTTTACATCTTTCCTCCCTTTCTTTCTTACTTCTTTCTTTCTTTCTTCTTTACATCTTTCCTCCCTTTCTTTCCTACTTCTTTCTTTCTTCCTTCTTTTTACATCTTTCCTCCTTCTTCTTACTTCTTTCTTTCTTTCCTTCTTCTTTACATCTTCCTCCTCTTTCTACTTTTCTTCTTTCTTCTTCTTTACATCTTTCCTCCCTTCTTTCTTACTTCTTTCTTTCTTTACTTCTTCTTTACATCTTTCTCCCTTCTTTCTTTACTCTTCTTTACATCTTTCCTCCCTTTTCTTTCTTCCTTCTTCTTTACATCTTTCCTCCCTTTCTTTCTCCTTCTTCTTTACATCTTTCCTCCCTTTCTTCTTTACTCTCTTCTTCTTCTTTACCTCTTTCCTCCCTTCTTTCTACTCTTCTTTCTTCCTTCTCTTACATCTTTCCTCCCTTTCTTTCTTTACTTCTTCTTTCTTTCTTCTCTTTAATCTTTCTCCCTTTCTTCTTTACTTCTTCTTTCTTACTTCTCTTTCATCTTTCCTCCCTTCTTTCTTACTTCTTTCTTCTTACTCTTCTTTACATCTTCCTCCTTCTTTCTCTTCTTCTTTCTTACTTCTTCTTTACATCTTCTCCCCTTCTCTTACTTCTTTCTTTCTTTACTTCTTCTTTACATCTTTCCTCCCTTTCTTTCTTTACTTCTTTCTTTCTTACTTCTCTTTACATCTTTCCCTTTCTTCTTTACTTCTTTCTTTCTTTCCTCTTCTTTACATCTTTCTCCCTTCTTTCTTTACTTCTTCTTTCTTTCCTTCTTCTTACATCTTTCCTCCCTTCTTCTTTCTACTCTTCTTTACATCTTTCCTCCCTTCTTCCTTTACTTCTCTTTACATCTTTCCTCCCTTTCTCTTACTTCTTCTTTACATTTCCTCCCTCTTTCTTTACTTCTTCTTCTCCTCTTCTACATCTTTCCTCCTTCTTCTACTTCTTCTTACATCTTCTCCCTTTCTTCTTACTCTTCTTTACATCTTTCCTCCCTTTCTTTCTTTATCTTCTTTCTTTCCTTCCTACATCTTTCCTCCTTCTTTCTTACTTCTTCTTTACATCTTTCCTCCCTTTCTTCTTATTCTTTCTTTTACTCTTCTACATCTTTCCTCCCTTTCTTTCTTTACTTCTTTTCTTCTTTACTCTCTCCTCTTTCTTCCTTACATTTTCTCCCCCTTCTTATTCTTCCTCCCTTTCTTCTTATTTCTTTCTTCCTTTTATCAGTATATTTTCTTCTTTCATTCTTCTATATGTTTCCTTCTTCTTTCTTTTTCCAAATATTTTCTTTCTTTTTTCTATATCCAACGTAATAGAGAGAGTTTAATTAGTGGAGAAATTACTTCTAGACTTATTTGACAATGTTGTATACCCTTTCCTTACTTCTATTCTTCTTCTGGCATCTTGATATTAAGTTCTTCTAGTCTCTTCTAACATCTCTTCTAACATCTGGACTTTCGTCTTGATGGTTGTCGCACTTAACTCATTTCTTCTAGATCAGTCTTGTTACCAAGACATCACCAACCACCAAACCGTGTTATTTTCTTAAGCTTTTATTTACTTAACTAAACATTTTGTGTAACTAAACATCTGACTAACATAGCGCGTATGCAGTGAGTTCCAGTTAAGGCATTTATATTAGTAAAATCAGTTCCAGTGCATTTCTGGACATTGTAAACCAGTGTAATTAAACAAGCAAAGAAATTGAGCAAGCACAAAAATAGCTGTTTTAACCTAATTTGGGGGTGCAGCTGAATTCAGATTTGATATCAGTTTTTACTCATCACCTCTAGTTTTTAGATATGCATACTGTACACTTTGTACACATACTGTACAAGTATTTTTACTTGTCTGCAGTACTATGAATTATGTACATTGTGTCATCCAAGTATATTTCTTGAAACACAAATATATTATTCCAAATAATTATTTTATACTACTTAAACCTTTGTTTGTACAGTTATATTAAACTAATAATATTATTTCTCGTAAATCTGTAGGTAACTATTCCTAATAACACTGGTTTACAAAGAAATTGAGGCAAGCACAAAAAATAACTTTTAAAACCTAATTTGGGGTGCAGCTGAATTCAGATTTGAAATCCGTTGTTACTCATCACCTCTAGTTTTTTAGAATGCATACTTTTACATTTTTTTAACACACTTGTACATAAAAGCACATATGCATTTAGGGTAATTTCTAATATTATGTGACTTATGTCTTCTTTTTTTAGTTATTATGCAGGAAACTGAGAGCATGGAAGCATTTAAGTCAGTCTGTAGTGGCTTCCTTGGTAACACAGCGTACCAAATTACCAAGCCTGTATGAGAACTTGCTAAAGACTTATGAGGATATGGGATACTGAATGTCACTCAAAATTCTAACTGTCTGCGGTACCTATGAATTGTGTACATTGTGTCATCCAAGTATATTTATTCGGTCAATGTTCTTTATCTATCCTGTTTTATCTGTAATAAGCTGCTGCAACTGTTGAAATAAGCACGTAATATACTCTGTATATACTAAAATGAGACTATTTAAAAGACAGAAAACTAGAGGTGATAGAGCAAAACTGTTTAATATTTGAATTCAGCACACCAAATTAGTAAAAAAAAACAAAAAAAAAAAACACCTATTTCACCTTCTTGCCTCAAACAAAAAATATTTTTTTTGTAAACCAGTGTTATCATTGTTATCAATCATCCTTATGTGCATATATGTGCCAGACTATTTACCTTCAGAACCCCAAATAATCCATTTTCACCTAACACTTTAAATGGCCAATCAGTGGTGATTAGTTTTATAAATTATGAAGGTGGACCTGAACTTTTTAAGGTTAGTTTAAATGGGAAAATAAATAAATAATTTGGGTTCTTTTTTCTGGGCCACCCTAACTTTGACACCTTTGCGCCATTTTTCGTTTCGAGCGGTTCTAATATGGGGGATTGATTTACTATAAACTTATACGGAGAAATGAGCACCCCTTAAAACTCAAAAAAAAAGAAACTTTCAAGAATTAAAAAAAAAAAATCTGATAGATTGGTGTGTAAACGATGTCATCGATTGTGGGCCTACCCGGTTTACTACATGTGATGCAGTGCCTCAAAATCAAGAGAGAAAAAAAGAAAAAAAAGAAAGAAAGAAAGAAAAAAAAAAAGAAAGAAAGAAAGAAGAAAGAAAGAAAAAAAAAAAAAAAAAAAAAAAAAAAAAAGAAAAAAGTTGCAGATAGCTTTTTTTTAAAAAAGTATCATTGAAATTTTGTTTGTTTTCATCAACAAAGAAATTAAGGTTATTTCCTATAACTAAACCTAAAAGAAAAAAAAAGGGGGGAACCACTGAATGAATTTTATCTGTTAATTAATCTAGCCATTATTTTCCCCATAAACTAACCCTAAACCCTAACTTTTTTCCCTAGTAGATCAATCAATCAATAAATAAATAAATAATTTATCAGTCAATCAGAGTGGTTCCCCTTTTTTAAGGCTAGAGTTATAGGAAATAACCTAAATTAATTACACTCGTCAAATGAAGTAAACAACCAACATTGAATATTTCACATTATTTATTTTGTATAAAGCTTTCACAATGGAGTACAAATATACTGAAGTCTTAGAATATCTAGGAATGACAGATCCAGCCTTAATCAATGGCACAACCAATTTATTGGTTTGCTGAGTAAACAAAAAAATCATTCAAACATCTCTTAAGTCATAGTGTTTGGGTTTCCTGAAATCTTTCTGAATGATCTACAAACAGAATTCATCATTTCATCGAAATATTCCATCGGGACAAAAGCACTTTCTCTTCATTTTAGAATAACAAAAATATCCTAAAAAATGAATGAACAAAAGATCTTTTTCCAAAAATCAAGAAAAATAAAAGTGGGAAAGGTAAAAAAAAACTTTCAAGAAAGCTGTTCCCCTTCATCCCTTATTTACAGAAAGAATAACTGAGGTTGAAACTAAGGAAAAAAAAAAAAAAAAAAAAAAAAAAAAAAAAAAAAAAAAAGAAGTCTATAATATTGATAAAGGTGGACACAAAATTAAATTGGATATATTAGCCAAATAAATGAAGATTAGTCAGTTATTACCAAAATAGGAAGAGAATCAGATGCAGATTTAAGAAAGCTTTTAGTCAACTACAAATTTAAGAGATTTAATAAATAGGAAAAAATAGGAAGTTATAGTCATTAACCAAAACTGGAGAATAAAGTACTATGCAATTTTTTTTTTTTTTTTATGGTTGTCGTAGTAACAAGAAATCTAGAGATTTCGTTGGTTGTACCAATTGAACGATGGTGTCATCCTGAAATAAAATCAGGAAAATAATCGGTGACACCAGAAAAAACTTTTTCACAGACAAAAAAGGACAAAACATACAACAACAAAACATTAATCAATACAAAAAAACAGCTAGAACAACAGCAACGACGGGAATGCCTCACTGCGGCGCGTGCGAAATAACTGAACACATCCAAACAGACAACACCTGGCACATTTCGCTCAAAATACGACGCTGTCCGCACACACACGCCATAAATAATCACACTGACCCTTTCAACACACAGGACGCATTCAACAAACCCAATTCCACTAACAAAACCACAACAATAACAAAACACCACAAATGCTAGAGGGGGCGAAGACCCTCCGGAGCCAAATTGAATGCATAAGATCTGAATGTCATATCCAACTGATTCTGGTTAAATCAACCAACCAACATGTGTTTTTGTTTTGTTTTGTTTCTTTTTATTTCCTTTTATTATTTTTCAGCTGCTGGCTCAATCTCTTCATCGGATTCTTCTTTCTCTACACTTGCATCACTTGATCTCACAGTGGAGATGATCGTCCTTGGAGTTCGGGATTGAGCCCTGAAATAAGTAGAATAAGAAAAAGTTTGCATTTTTGAAATATGAAAGATCCAATTTAAATCAATTAATATTGGAGGATAAAAAAAAAAAAAAAAAAAAAAATCCAATTTAAATTATCAATTTTATCAATTTATTGGATATAATTTAAATTAAATAAAGATAGGATGATAAAAAAAAAAAAAAAAAAAAAAAAAAAAAAAAAAGCATTTTTCCACCTACAAATGATGGATTTCTAATTCTTAACTTGTAAAAATCAAATAAATTACTTTCACTAACTCAAATAATTAAGAACTGGATTTTTAATTTTCTAGATTTATTTATCAGAATATATATAATTTCTAATCAGTATAAAACTCAAAAACTTAAAAGAAAAAAAAAAAAAAAAAGTTTTTTTCAAACCACTCGGTGTTTAGTGTTAGATTTTTAAAAATATTTTAAATGTAAATAAAATTAAAAAATTTTTTTATTTTATTTATATTCTTAAATTAAATGAACATTATAAAAAGGCACAAATTCTTATTTTTTAATTTTGATAAGAAATTTGCTAAATTATTTTCTCCTTACTCCCAGTGTTTTAAATATCCTTTTAGTCCAGTTATGGACTATGGTACTCCTGTGTTGTGTGTGTGTGTGTGTATGTGTGTGTGTGTGTGTATGTGTATAAGAGAGATAGTGCTCAATATTTTGGATACATCATGTATATTTAAGTTAGAGTAGTGTGAACATGAAGCCAACAGTGCATGGTTACTGACAGTTTCTCGTCCGATTCTCAAACCAAGTACTTTTGACTATGTCCATACCACTGGTTTTCTTTCACATGTTGAACGTTCTCACACTATCAACATCTCAACTTACGTTAATTTGCAACCAATCTAACAACCACTCAAGATATCAACTTGTACTGTGCCCATTAACAATTACCAAGACACTTAATATTAAAACATGACAACTACTTTAATAGATCAATGCAAGTTTATTTTTAAATTCAAATCTTACCTAAACTGCCTTCTATTGCTCATCTCCCGCGAAACGATCTGATTCTGTTCCATTTGTTCATCTAAGTCTCGTTGAAGTTTACGCCTTTGAGTGTTTAGTCTGGTTACTTCCTCTTCAGCTTCATCAAGCTGTCGTTTCAAGGCTTTCACCCTGGCACTTGACTTATCCATCTGCAAAAAAGAAAAGAAAGGAAGCATTTTTTTAAAACATGAAGTTAATATTAACTTTTAATGTCCTATTCCACCCAGTCAGAAGTCACATTCGTTTTCCTAATCTGCCCCAAACGATAAGTCTTTGTGTGGCGTTACTTTCGTATTTTGCCTGGGGAGTTGTCCGCCCGTTTAGTTCGCTGGTTCCCGCTAGGGCCCGTTTATATTTAAGCGGCTGGTTTGAACATCTCTCTTTTCCTGTTCCTCGACCTACGAGACATGGGTTAGACTGATCTACCCTCCTCTTGTTGGCCCCCCCCCACATTACTGTAAGTGATTTATACAGCATGGACTATTCTTAGCCTCATGTCTGTACTTTTATGTTTTTCCCTTCTACTTTTGTATATATGTTTATGTACACCTTATACTTTATGTACCCTGTTTATCTATGTGCTGTATACCTATTAAATGTTTTGTCTAACAACCCTTGTCGGAGTTTGTATCTTCAAGTATATATCACTTCAATCTTACATTTGTTTAAATGTAATATTAAAACATATTTGGAAGTCTTTATTTAAGGGAAATCTTGCAGGTTAACTTTAAATGAACAGGCCGTTTTTTGATAAATCATTATAGGAATGGGGCTCTGGAATTCTCAACAGGATGTTAAGAGTTAAGCAAAAAGAAAATTCTTCGGTTGGAACTGAATCTGCAAAGTTTTGCTTACAAGATTAACAGGAGAATACAGAAAATTATAACTTCCTCTTTCAATTTTGTTTCCAGTAACTAATTCTGATCATAATGGAGATTGTGAGTTTTTCTGTCTGTAACCGAAACTATATTACTATACAAATCACAATTCCCTTTGTTATTTACATCACATTCTCCAGGATTTTATTTTTTTATTTAAAACCCAATTATTAATAAAATTGTTTTACATCATTAAGACTGTTGACCATATCTACATACTAACAACATGCAATTGTATTTATATATACAATAAAATAGCGGATTACAGTGTGAATGGGATGGCTAATTTGCATATTGATATTAAAAATTTGATTTTAATAAATATGTGCTTAGTATTATTGATTTCTAATTGTTTGGTTTTATTTTAATGAATATAAGCAAAGAAGAAATAACTAATTTTATTCTTTACCTACTCTTTTAAGTAAATACTTAAATTAGAAAAAATAACAATAAATCTTTTTTTATCTGCATTTCCCATTTAGTTTCATTAGCCTTTCTAATTTAATACAATATTTTATTACATTAAAACTTAAATACTTGCACCAGGAGGGTGCATATATTTGCTAGTAAGTATAATGTACCTTAGTAAACAATTATAGTTTTTAACTAATTATTCTCAACACAAATAATCTGCAGTTATATGGTACCAAGTGTTGGTCTTTCCCCTCTGCAGAAAATGCAATTGTAGCTTCAAATGACTATTAATACAAATAATTTTCATACAGTTAGATAGGAATACTTTAAACTATTTAATATTAATAATTCTATTTGATTATAATCATTTGTTTACACACAATTATATTGTATCAAGTATTCCTATCCAATACAAATAATTTACAGTTGTATGATTTCAAATATTCCTATCTAATACGAATAATTTATACACAATTATACGGCTTCAAGTAATTATTTCTATTTAATGATAATCCTTTCTTAGCAAACAGTTATTTGGCTTCGAGTAACTGATAATAATCCCTTATAAACAATTATAGCTTCAAGTAACTATTCTTCACACAAACAATTTACAGTTATATGGTATCAAGTATTCCTATCCAATACTAATAATTTTGAAACATATCTATTTGACCCCAGGTCAAAATGGACTTGAGAACAGTAATGAAGAGGATACTCCCCCCCCCCGAATTCTTTTGAAAGGGATCTTACCCCCCTGCAAAATATGCCAGTAGGATGAAAGAGAACTACAGAGCTATGGGCAATTTATTTAAGAGAGAAAGAAAGAAAGTTATTTCCTATAACTCCTACCTAAAAAAGGGGAACCACTCTGGATGAATTTTATAAATTATTTAATGATCTACTAGGAAAAAAGAAGACGGGGTTAGGGTTATGGTTGGGTTAGGTTAATGGGAAATAATGGGTAGATTAATTAACAGATGTAAATTCATTCAGAGTGACCCCCCCCCCTTAGGTTGGAATTATAGGAAATAACCAAAAAGTTTATTATATAATTCCTTAAATACAGTTTTACATTCAACTCCGTTTTTGCCGATAATATTCAAGCAATATTCTGCAAAAGAAAGTCATCAATTTTAAGTTGAATTTTGAAAGAACTTACTTGTTCTTTATACTGATCTGCATGTCTTCGTTCTTCCTCCACTTGTAACATTAATTCCTTGATTTTCTTGTCAAGTTTTCTATTGACACGCATAGCAGTATTCTTTTCCCTAAGGATAAAAAAAAAAAAAAAAAATAAAAACAATTTTTAATTGAAATTTAGCAAAAGCATCAGAAAACATCAAGAAAAATTTCTCGATTTTTAAATTTTTTATTAAAACACTTAATATTTTGAAGTTTTTTTCCAGTTATACTTTCCAGTAATTAAAATACTTTGATACAATTTTCATTTTAACAATTTTTGAAAGACAATTGTTTATATATTTTTCCCCACCCTCATTATGAAAGAATTACCCCAAAAAGAGAAAAAAAAAACAGCTGACATTAAAGAGATAGCAAATTTTTGGAAAAAAGATTTTTCAAAAAATAAAATAAATTTAAAATAAAATAAATTTAAAATAAAATAAATTTAAAATAAAATAAATTTAAAATAAAATAAATTTAAAATAAAATAAATTTAAAATAAATAAATTTAAAATAAATAAATTTAAAATAAAATAAAAAATAAATAAATTTAAAATAAAATAAATTTAAAATAAAATAAATAAATTTAAAATAAATAAATAAAATAAAATAAATTTAAAATAAAATAAAAAATAAAATTAAAATAAAAAATAAAATAAATTTAAAATAAAATAAAATAAATTTAAAATAAAATAAATTTAAGGAGGCACTGACTTGTTATCTTGGTCAAGTTGGTCCTCCAAATTAGCAATTTTTCCTTCCAAAGCAGCAATCATTGTCTTTTGTTTGATCTTGGCTTGGTTCTCCAATTCTTGAACCTTGGCCTTCAAGTCTTTGTTCTGGCGTTCCAGAGAAAGTCGTTGATTTTCAAGTGTTTGAGATGTTGACTTTTCTGCATTCAGTTCAGTTAACAATTGTTCATACTAAGAAAGAAAGAAAGAAAGAAAATTTGTAATTCAGTTTAAGTGTCAATATTTAAAAAATAAAAATAAATAAATAAAATAAAAATAAAATTGTGATTCAGTTTAAGTGTCAATATTATTAAAAAAAAAAAAAAAAAAAAAAAAAAAAAAAAAATTTGTGATTCAGTTTAAGTGTCAATATTAAAAAAAAAAAAAAAAAAAAAAAAAAAAAAAAAAAAAAATAAAAGAAAAAAAAAAAAAAAAAAAAAAAAAGAAAAAAAAAATTTGTGATTCAGTTTAAGTGTCAATTAAAAAAAAAAAAAAAAAAAAAAATAAAAATTGTGATTCAGTTTAAGTGTCAATATTAAGAAAAGAAAAAAAAAAAAAAAAAAAGAAAAAAAAAAAAGCTTTCCAAATTTTAAATTAAATTTTCATCAAAGTATTAACCAAAAGATTAACAAGTAAACTTACATGAGCGTTAACCTTCTTATTTTTGTCAATCAGAATTTCACTGTTGTTTTGTTCTTCATCCAACAGGTCTTCTAATTCGGATATTCTTAATTCAAGACGTCTCTTCTCTTCATTTAATGATGACCTAGACAGAAATAGGTAATTATTCAGTAAATGCTAGAAATATTTATTCTGTTACCACTTCACTACACTCCATAACGGTACACATGCAGAGTATCACAGCACACCGAAATAATAATCACACTAGAGCACCAATCAAAAGAACACAATAATAAAATTGATTTCACAACAAAAAATACAAAAGAAACTACAATTCAAAGTCTTACCTCTTCTCAGACCTTTAACAAAAGAAAAAGAGTTTTAATTTTCTTTTTTATCTAATAATTTTTTTTTCCCCAAATGTCTAATCAAGTTCCTAACAGACATCAGGGAAACTTACATATAAAAAATATATTTTGATAATGGGTAAAGAAATCTTTACAGATTAAAATTGAGGGGAATAATTCATCCTGATATTGAGATTACTGACAGAAGAAGATAATTGACATTTTTAATAAGAGATTTAAGATTTTAAAAACTCAAGTGAATTTGAATTAAGTGCCAATTCTTTTCCACCAAGATAAAATGTAAAAAGTTCCCTCAAATCACAAAAAAAGGAAATCAATTATTAAAACCATAAAAAAAGGGAAAAATTGCAAGTCATAAAGACCAAAATTAAGTCAATGATCTTAAAAAGAAGAATATTGAAAGAGGAATATTGAAAGAGGAATGAAATTATTTCCAAAAATTTAAAAACCTTTTTCTTTTTAATTTATTCCATAAGAAATGATGTTGAAAACATCAGAATCAAATTTACAGTTTCAGGTTTTCCTTTAAAAACAATTTATAAAAAAGGAAAAAAATGACAGCAATGACTTGAAGAAGAAAGAAAATAAAAATAAACAAAAAAGAAGAAACAAAAAAGAAAGAAGAAACAAAAAAGAAGAAGAAGAAACAAAAAAAAGAAGAAGAAGAAACAAAAAAGAAGAAGAAGAAGAAGAAGAAAAAGAAGAAGAAGAAGAAGAAACAAAAAGAAGAAGAAGAAGAAGAAACAAAAAAGAAGAAGAAGAAACAAAAAGAAGAAAAGAAGAAAAAGAAGAAGAAGAAGAAGAAAACAAAAAAAGAAGAAGAAGAAGAAGAAACAAAAAAGAAGAAGAAGAAGAAGAAAAAGAAGAAGAAAAAAAGAAGAAGAAGAAACAAAAAAGAAGAAGAAAAAAAGAAGAAGAAACAAAAAAGAAGAAGAAGAGAAGAAGAAACAAAAAAGAAGAAGAAGAAGAAGAAAAAAAAAAAGAAGAAAAAAAAAAGAAGAAGAAGAAGAAGAAACAAAAGAAGAAGAAGAAGAAGAAACAAAAAAAGAAGAAGAAGAAACAAAGAAGAAGAAGAAACAAAAAAGAAGAAAAGAAGAAACAAGAAAAAAAAAGAAAAAAGAGAAAAAAAGAAAAAAAGAAAAAGAAGAAACAAAAAGAAAAAAGAAAAAGAAAAACAAAAAGAAAAAAAAGAAAAAGAAAAAAAGAAAAAAAAAAAAAGAAAAAAAAAAGAAAAAAAAGAAAAAAAAAGAAAAAAAAAGAAAAAAAAAAAAAAAAAAAAAAAAAAATTAAAAATTAAAAAAAAAAAAAAAAAAAAAAAAAAAGAAAAAAAACCTTGGAGGAAAGAGAAACATTAGAAAAAACAAAAACTACCAACTTATTTTTAGGATTGGAAAACATTTGTTGCCCAAATGTCAAAAACGTGAAACAGAAAAATTCTATTAGTCAACATTTTTGTTTTAAGTTAAAAAAAAAAAAAAAAAAAAAAAGTATACTTATTTTGATAAGGATGGATCCAGTATCCATAAATTAAAACCAATACAATTTTGCCAAAATATTTTTTCTTTGGAGGTGTCAGATTCAAATGTCCATAATTCAAGTTGTCCATAAATGATTGAAGGTGATTAGAATTAAATAAAAAAAAAAAAAAAAAAAAAAAAAAAAAAAACTTCCAAAAAGTAAATTAAAAAAACAATTTCTTGCCTGTAAAAATTCATTGATATTTTCCTGACTTCAAAAATATTTAAACAACTACTTACTTGCTGACAGTGCCATTTGCAATTTCTTCTTGCAGTTCATCTCTTTCGGTTTCTGCATTTTTCCTGGCTCTTTCTGCGGCAGCAACGTCTTCTTGCATGACAACTAATTCATCCTCTAATGATTTCACTTTCTTCTTCATGTCCTTAAAAGCAGTGTTTGCATCATGCTGAGCGGCACGGGCCTCTTCTGTCTCACGTTGGTATTCTTTCATCTGTGAATTGGCTTTACGAGCTTGTTTGACAGCATCTTCTTTCTGCTTGGTAACTGCAATCAATTGCTCAGACAATTGGTTCAAGTCGTGCTCCAGTTTCTTTTTACCGTGAACAGCAGCCGTTTTCTGAGTTCTTGCGTCTTCAACTTCAGCTTCCAGTTCTTTCAACTTCACAAAAGATAAAACAAATAAACATCTTATTTTCACTCCACTTAGATTCATCCTCATAAAAAAATAATTAAAAAAAAAAAAATAAATAAAATAAAAAAAATAAAACACTTAAAAAGATCATATAAAAAGGAATTACAATCTTATTATAATGGAGATTGTGTGTTTTTCTGTCTGTAACTGAAACTATATTCCTACTCAAGTCACAATTCTCTTAGTTATTGACATCACATTCTCCATGATTTTATTTTTATCTAAACCTCAATTATTAATAAAATTGTCTTACATTATTAATACTGTTAACTGTCTACATACTGACAACATGCAATTATATTTATATATACAACAAAATAGCGGTTTACAGTGTGAACGGGAAGGCTAATTTGCATATTAATATTAAAAAATCGAATTTAATAAATATGTGCTTAGTATTATTGATTTCTAACTGTTTGGTTTTATTTTAATCAATATAAGCAAAAATCTCTTCAATGAATCTTAAATGAAATCCATTAACAAGATAAAATTGTCATTTTATTCTTTACTTCCTCTTATAACTAAATACTTAAATTAGAAAAAATAGCAATGAAAGACGAGAGTGATGGAAGAGTAAGTTTCAGTCGTTTCAAATCTTTCATTATACTCCCACCGTTTCAAATCTTTCATTATACTCCCACTGTTTCAAATCTTTCATTATACTCCCACTGTTTCCTCTGTTTCAAATCTTTTTATCTGTATTCTTATTTAGTTTCATTAGCCTTTCTAATTAAATACAATATTTTATTACATTAAAACTTAAATACTTGCACCCGGAGGGTGCATATATTTGCTAGTAATAAGAATAAAACAAAAACTTGTTTGCATAAAATATTAAATTTAAAAATAATTGGATGTATCTTATTAAATTTACAGAATATTTATCATATATTAAATATCATGCTGTTCATTGGAATATATAGGTGGGCACAACAGCAGTAATATTAACAGAAATGTCCAAAGGATCTAACAATTTATGGTTTACAATGGCACAGTGTAGTTGTGTCTTTGTAATATTGTGGTTTCTAGCCAAACGCTCTACCGACTGAGCTAACCCGGTCCCAATAGATGTACTTTATTAATTTGATAACTTTTGTAGATTTTCTGTTGCAATTAGCAACTTACTAGCGCTAAACCAAGGAGATTATTTTTTAATGTCAGAGATAGAGCGCAGTACCTACCATCAGCTCCTTACTTTACCACACAGATCTCATGTGCAACTCATACGCTGAGTTGGCAAGGGCTGGTATTGAACCAGGAACCTTGTGGTTACCGGTCAGACACTCTACCGACTGAGCTAAACCGGTCCTTCAAATAGCAACTTACTATAATAGAATTGACAATTTTGAATAATGAAGAACTCCAATATTTAGCAGATTTTGAATCAAAAGTTAAGATTACTCAAAGAGTATTTACATATATTCATATTCCTTTTGCATAAAACTTAAAATTCTAAATGACATTTTTTAATCTAGATAAAACGGAACTATATGCCTACATCAATTAACACAGACCATGTGACCTTTAGGCACCCCTTTTGCTTTGCTGATTCATAAGTACATTTTTTTTCATTTACACCGTCAACCTCAGTTTGTTTGTTAGGGGTTAGTTTTATAATAAAAAAATAAATAAATAAATAAAAAAAACTCTAAAAATTGTCTAACAAACAACCGGATGTTGACAGTGTAAATGAAAATGAAAAAAAAAATTTTTTTAAAAAAAAAAAAAAAAAAAAAAAAAGTACTTATGAATCAGCAAAGCAAAAGGGGTGCCTAAAGGTCATGTGGTCCATTAACACTTCTGCCAGTGTTTTGACATTCTTAAAGGGATAATAGAGATTAAAAAGTATTTCTGGTGTCAATACAAACATCTTTTTAAGTATTTAGAATCAAATACTTTTTCCAAAAGTGTCCAAGTAGATTTATTAATGATTTTTTTTAGTTATTCAATTCCGACTTACCTGCCTCTGGAGTCCTCTCTTAATTTCATCAGCATTTTCATCACGACCAGACAATTCTTTCTGTAGCTTAGATATTATAGCTTGCAGGTTTACTTCATTTCTAAGTTTACTGCTTTCCATTTTCTGAAGTTCTTCTTCTGATTCAAGAATTAGGCCTAACTGTTCTTGGACTTGACTTTCCAATTGTTTCTTTTGCCGTTCCAAATCAAGCACGCTTCGTTTGTCAGAATCCACGGATGATACAAGGCCTTCCAATTCATTGTGGGATTTTTTCCATTTTTTCTCCATCTCCTCAGACTTTTCACGTTCTTCTTCAAGTTCGTTCATAATATTCATGATTTTAGTAGACTTTTCATTGATTTCACGTTGGGATTTCTCATTCTCAGCACTTAATCTGGAGGGGGGTGAAAAAAAAAAAAAAAAAAAAAAAAAAAAAAAATTTTTTTTATTTATTTACATTTTCAAAATCCATTGTCCATTTTTACTGTATTTGACCCAATAAAAGGTATCATTTCCAGTAAGATCAACTACCAACAACACACACAAATCAATTTTTGATATTTTTCATAATGTAGTTATGAATTAAGTAAAAAAATAATCATAAGATAAGAATCTAAAATATGCCAAATTTAATGATTTTTTGTGGTTATTTCCTATAAACAAAGGGGGACCACTCGTGATTGATAAATTATTTATTGATTTACTAGGAAAAAAGATGGTTACGGTTTAGTTTAAAGGGAAAATAAATAATTTATCAGTCAAGGGTTGTCCCCATTTGTTTATGTTGGACTTGTAGGAAATAACCTTTTTTGTAATTTATAAAGAAAATGAGAGAGATAGAGATAGAAAAAACAAGAAAAAAAAAAAACACCAACACTTGTATTTATTTTATTTGTATTATAGAATACTAGCAAATGTACTCGGTCCATGACTAGACTATATATAAAGATTTGACCATAAATAGGCGAGAGATTCCGAGCTGAACTGCTTAGAGCCCGATTTTGTTCACTAAAATTAAACTAAACTGCTGGTATAGTTATAATAGAAAGCAGGCTGCAAACAATATTTTATTATCAGCAGCAGCAGCTGGTATATGGACAGTTCCGCAAATAGGTTGATTTTGGTTTAATTAATTATATCCCTTAATCAGTAAAAATATCAGGAGTGTTTCCGCCAATAGGTTGATTTTGGTTTAGAGTGTTTCCGCCAATAGGTTGATTTTGGTTTAATTAATTATATCCCTTAATCAGTAAAAATCATTTTGGAGTGTTTTAGGTTGATTTTGGTTTAATGTAAAAATCATCAACCAAATTTGTAGGTTGATCGCGAAAGATTTCGAATCTGTGTGATCTTTTTGGAGTTATACATAGACACGTACATACCAAACTTCCTTTTATATATATATAGATAAAAATTCAACAAAAATAATATACCTGGCTTTACAGACAGCTCCACAGTGGAGCATAATAAACCCAAAATCATCTCTGAACATGAAGTTAATTCTTGTGACTTATAAGCAATTCATTACAACTTCATTGTTCTAGATTTCTACTTTTATACAATTGTTGATTTAAAATGGTTAATAATTACTGTGTATATGGTATTTAGTTTCTATTTCAACATAGACCAATACCTTTAAGCAACAGAAGAGACTAACAAAATGTTGCTCAGATTTTCTTATCAATAAATTTAAAATAAAATTTTTTTTCAAAAGCAAATCCTATAAAATTTAGAATTGGGTGCCTCGTAGTGTAATGGTTAGCACAATAAATTGGCAAACCACTGTTAATGAGTTAGATTCTCACCGAGTGCCTCATACTTCTAGCCTTGTGCCGCATCTAAGCTACACTTATAAAATAGTCAATATTCTTTAAAAAAAAAAAAAATTCTTTTTTTTTAAAAACACTTACCTCAAATTCATAAATTTTCTTAAAATGATCAATAATAAAATAAATAACATTTTGTTTCTATAAAACTAATTTGTACACACACACAGAGGGAAAAAAGTTGAAATATAACGATTAAAAAAAAAAAAAAAAAAAAAAAAAAAATTAATCCTGTAAAAAAAAATTTTTTTTTTTTTTTTTTTACAGGATTAAAATAAAGAAAAATCTTACCGTTCTGATATAGCTTTCTCTTCAGCAAGTTTTTGATCGAATTTTGCTTGTTTTCTTGTTAATTCATTAACTTGAGCAATTTGTTGGTCAAGTTCTACACGGAAATCCTCATTCTGAAAAAGATTTTAGTCAATTTAATATCTTTAAAGTTTTAAAATTTATATTTGACAAAAAAAAATAAAAAATGAATAAATAAAAATAAAAATAAATAAAAATGTTCTCAATGTTTTGATGAAGTTAATAGATGAGACTTCTATATCTGTTAATTGTTAATGAAATTCTTTTTTTCCAGTTAAATTCCTTGAACTTTCAAGATATCTAAAAAGTAAAAAGGTCATCCTTAGATTTTCCCCACATAAAATTTAGACTTTCTGTTCTAGATTATTTTTTCCATTTTTTAATCTTGATAAAATTTGCTTTGATGAAAATAACTACGTTAACCATATTTTAGTATTGTAAAAGAGTTTCTCTTCAGAGAACAATATAAAACCAAAAAACCCTTAAATGAAACTGATAATTCCAATTAGCCGGAGAAAGTTATAATCACAAAATTATGCAGAAAATGACAATCACCTCTTCTGAAAGTTTCTTTTTCGCTTTCTCCAAACGAGCAATTTGTTCTTGCAAATCTGCAATTTGCTGTCGCAACTGTTCAATCAATCTCAAAGCCTTTTTCAGTTCTTCCTCAGCATTATCTCGACTGCTTTCAGCGGTTTCTGCATTTTTCTTCAGTTCCACCATCTTGAAAAAAGAGAAAAGTCAGATTCATAAAAAAGAACAATCTTATTAATAATGAAGATTCGCTTCCGGTTTTTGTCTGTAACAAAAACTACGTCACTGCTTACGTCACAAATTTGAGCATTCAAAGTTAGACAGTCCTCATTGATTTTTTTAAACAAGTTTTAATAAATACATACCTGGTATTATCTATCTATAGTTTTTTTTCTTTTTTATTGTAATATATATTTAACGTTATCAGAACTAAGTTTCCATTTCATTAAAAAAATTTTTTTTTTTACTCCTTTAATAAATTTTTTAAATTTTTTACTCCTTTAATAAATTTATTTTTTTTCATTTTTTACTCCTTTAATTTATTTCAAATTTGATGATTTTACTTTACTTATGATACAAACTGATATTAAATTTTCAACTCCCGGAAGTTGATATTTATTTTACGTCGCCCAGAGGGCGTTTTTTTATTTTGCTAGTCTACATAAAGTTTAAAGAGAATTCAATACATCCAAAATTCAAGCTATCTTACCAGAGATTGATTTTTTTCAAGTTGTTTTTGCAGAAGTTTTTTGTTTTCTTCCTCCTCTTCCAATTTGTCATGTAGAGATTCTCTCTCCTCTGTTGCAGTTCGCAAATCTGACAATGCTTGCATTTTCAGACGATTTTCTTCTTCTAGTCCTTCCTGAAAAGTTAAAGGGAAGTTTTTTTTTTTTCAGACAAATAAACAAGAGGATGAAAAGTTAAATTCAATGCAATAATAAAAAAGTTTTAAAAACATTAAAAAAAAAAAAGCAAAGAGAAAAGAGAAAAAGAGAAAAAAGAAAAGAGAAAAAAAGAAAAAAAGAAAAAAAAAAGAAAAAAAAAAAAAAAGAAAGAAAAGAAAAAAAGAAAAGAAAAGAAAAAAAAGAAAAAAAGAAAAAAGAAAAAAGAAAAGAAAAAAAGAAAAAAAAAAAAAGAAAAGAGAAAGAAAGAAAAGAAAAAAAAAGAAAAAAGAAAAGAAAGAAAGAAAGAAAAAAAAAAAAAGAAAAAAAAAAAAGAAAAAAAGAGAAAAGAAAAAAAAGAGAGAAAAAAAGAGAAAAAGAAAAAAGAGAAAAAGAAAAAAGAGAAAAAGAAAAAAAGAAGAAAAAAAAAGAAAGAGAAAAAGAAAAAAAAGAAGAAAAAGAAAAAAAGAGAAAAAGAAAAAAAGAGAAAAGAAAAAAAGAGAAAAAAAAAGAAAAAAAGAGAAAAAGAAAGAAAAAAAAGAGAAAGAGAAAAAAAAGAGAAAGAGAAAAAAAAGAAAAAAAAGAAAAAGAAAAAAGAGAAAAAAAAAAAGAAAAAAAAAAGAAAGAAAAAAGAGAGAAAAGAAAAAAAGAAAGAGAAAAAAGAAAAAAAAGAAAGAGAAAAGAAAGAGAAAAAGAAAAGAAAAAAAGAAAGAGAAAAAAGAAAGAGAAAAAGAAAGAAAAAAAGAAAGAAAAAAAAAAAGAAAAAAAAGAAAAAGAAAAAAGAAAAAGAGAAAAAAGAAAAAGAAAAAAAAAAAAAGAAAAAGAAAAAGAAAAAGAAAAGAAAAAAAAAAAAAAAAAGAAAAAAAGAAAGAAAAGACAAAAGAAAATCTTATTAAATCTCAAAACAAAATGTACGTACTGTGGCAGTGGCAAGGTCTGTCTGCAAGTTACTGACTTTACGATTAAGTTCCAAGACAGAGGCATCAGAATCTTCAAGAGATGCTACGGCTTGCTCATATTCTGTCTGTAAAACAATAAAAGAAACAGTTTAAGTTATATTCTTTTGTTTAAAAAAACAAAACAAAGGTGGTCAGGTCATCTAACAAAAGGATATTCCATTATTTAACTGGATGAAAAGTTTCATTCAAAGCTTTAAGTGATTAACTTTGTCAACTCTAAATCATTTTTTTTTATTAGAAACGTTTAATCAATTTGAATCAAAAATGGAAATCAAATACTTGTGGAGAAACTAGACTTATATCAAGAAATCTTAATAAATCAAACTATATATAAAATATCCTCGCATATGTTGTACATGAATTCAGAGAAATTTAAAGTGAGAATTAAACTGCCTAGACTAATTGACAAGCAATTTTACTTAAATCATGGCCCAGGTGACAAAACATTAACCGTTTGTTATCCATGACTAACAAATTTCATTTCAAAAGAAATGCTGAAACTCGTTAAATAATTCAGATTCATTTAAGTTGTCTCCCCTTGGATTGGGATCTTTTTAGAGAGATTTGAGGAAGAAAAGAAGTAAAGAAACATAAGGTTGTGTCCCTTTTGTAGCAGCAAACAAATTTACATGGTTAAACAAAAAGAAAACTTGCATATGTTCATGCCAGTAAACAAGGGACAACAAAACCTAAATTTCACAACTGTTAATGTCAAAGTTACATCCACTGTTCTTCCTATGTGAATATTTAGAAATTAAAAAAAAAAAAAAGTATATGTAAATTCCATAATCTAAAATTCAAAAAATTGGCAACACACTTCAACTAACAGGTTCTGGAAAACTCAAAGTGGTAATCTTCAACTTCCTTGTAAATTCCTACTAGGAAATAAACCGAACCCTCATTTTATGTCCATGTTTTTGCAATAAATGTTTTAAATATGTTTGCAATAAATGTTTTTAAATAAAGAAAATATATTCAGTATTGTAAACTAACGGGTGCAAGAAAAATAAAACATTCATTGCAAAAACACGGACATAAAATGAAGGTTCAGTTTATTTTATGGTAGGAATTTACGAGGAACAAGTTAAGGATTATTTAGACTACATGACGGATTCTCCAGCTGCTAGACGAAGAATGTGTTGACCTGGCTTGTGAGAAAACGGAGAACTCGCTTGTTTTTGGTTCCCCACTCGTCAGGAGCTTGTTGATTCAAAGGCCTATTTCGCCCCTTCGATACAAATTTAAAAATAAATAAATTTTCAAGTTAAATGAAGCTTTTTTTTTTAGGACTCTTGAAGACAATTAGCAAATATTTTAACCTTATTTGAAAGAATACAAGAGTAATTGCAACAAAATTTATAAAGCTTTCTTTTTAAACTCTGGGCGATATAGAAATGAATTTATATATATTAAGTGCAGATCCATATCTAAGAGTGAGAGACTTAATCAACACAATTTCACATGAGGTTAAAAACAACAACAAAAATAAATAAATAAATAAATAAATTTAAAAATATAATATATATAATTACCTGCATTTTTGTCAATTTTTCTCCCAGTTCACTTTTATTTCTCTCAACATCAACCAATTTCATACTTTGTTCCTGAAGGTGAGATTCAAGCTGTTTACGTTTGCGTTCAGATTCTTGTTTTGCCTGTTGCATTTGTTTCAGGTCATTTGCTAAATCTGCATTTTCTGCTTGTAAAGACTCCTTCACTTTCTCTATACTAGCTTTGCTCTGAAAATTAGAAAACAATTATTATACAACTGATATAAGCAATACAAATAAAAATTAAGAAAAAGGTTTTGGGATATTAACCTATTTGCAGGCATAGGGATATTTTTTTTATCATGATAGTGCAATATAAGGCATTTCCAATTGGCTTATTACTGATCAATTTAATGTTAGTGTATACAAACATTGCTAGGAGGCCTCACTGTAGTGTAGCATTGTGTAAAGGTAGCTCAATGTAAGGCATTTTCGAATTGGCTTGTACCATCAATTTAATGTTAGTGTATAGAAACATTGCTAGGAGCCTCACTGTAGTGTAGCATTGTGTAAAGGTAGCTCAATGTAAGGGATTTTCCAATTGGCTTATTACCGATCAATTTAATGTTAGTGTATAGAAACATTGCTAGGAGGCCTCACTGTAGTGTAGCATTGTGTAAAGGTAGCTCAATGTAAGGCATTTTCCAATTGGCTTGTTACCGATCAATTTAATGTTAGTGTATAGAAACATTGCTAGGAGGCCTCACTGTAGTGTAGCATTGTGTAAAGGTAGCTCAATGTAAGGCATTTTCCAATTGGCTTATTACTGATCAATTTAATGTTAGTGTATAGAAACATTGCTAGGAGGCCTCACTGTAATGTAGCATTGTGTGAAGATTGTTTCACAAAAATATAATTAAAAATTAGTGCTTTATTGTTTTCATGCTATTGTACAATACACAATTGCTGATTATGTTTTTGTTTTTTAAATCAATTCAAATGTATTTTGATGAAAAAAATTTAAAAAAAAAAAAAAAAAAAAAAAAAAGGTAGGGAATTTCTTTTTTTAAATTGTGATTTTACAGATGGGAATGATAGGATAATCTATAAATTTCAACAAATCATTAAATGTCTGCTCAATATAATTACTGTTTCCTTTACCTTTTTAATCACGTCAAGATCTTCATTGACAGCTTCAAGTTGTTTGGTGTATTTCTGGCGAAGTTCAAGTGCTTGGTTCTCACCCTGCTTTTGGTTTTCTTCAATTGCCTTTTTCAGGTTGTCCACTTCAAGTTCACGTTTATTTCTCAATTCTTGGACAGCAGCAGTTGTATCTAAAGAATCTTCCAGTTCAGATTTTAAAGCTTCTAATTCCTGCAAGCGAATATTTAAAACCAAATTAATTTTTTTTTAAAAACAATATTCAGCAATTAATATCAAAAGTTCATTTGAAAAAAAAAAAAAAAAAAAAATCCTACAAAATTTAATGGTTAGAAAAACATTAATGAATTAAGAAATAAAATGAGAATTTCAAGTTCATTTAAAAAGAACAAATGTTTTCCATTTTATAAATATTTAATATCTTAGTCTAGCTGTTTCTTTTGATTAAATTTAGAACTTTTCAGACTACTTTAGCTCCAATTTGTGGGAGTATGAATGGAAAATTAATACCAACTTTTTCTATAATGAATAGATTGAATTCAAGAACACCTTTTTATCAGAGGATGTATAAGAAATAACATTACAAAATGTTTTACACGCATACCCCCCCCCCCCAAAAAAAAAACACACAAAAATGAATTATTTCTGTGCTCTAGTAGTCCATATAGGTTATGTAGACAGATAGCTCTCATGTTATGCCTATGTGGAGGGTTTTTTTTCACCCCCAAATATAATTATGGAATTGTAATGTGGCCCTACATCAGATGCACTGGCCACTGTGCTAAGGCGGCGATACGTAATGCAAACGTATAAAAGGAGGGCACAACCTCAGATTCTATAAGGTTCTTCAAGATTCTTGAACACGTGTTCAATCTCTTGTCACTACTAAGCCATCTGATCAGACAGATCAAAAAGGAAACTAGACCCTTTTTTAGTTGCCATTAATTCTGGCTTTTGGTGAAATGGCTTATACAAGAAAACTTGTTTATTCCTAGCTAGTAATGGGAATTTAATTATTTAATAAAATTTTTTAAAAAATAAATAAAATACGCACTTCATTTAGATCTCTTTTCTGTTTCTCTGCTTTTTCTCTAGATTGTTTTTCAGCATCTAAATCTTCACTCAGTTCTTGTATTTGACTTTGGAGTTCTCTTAATTGTTTAAGAGTTGTTCCCTTTGCAACGCTTTCATCTTCAGATCTGGAAAGAAATTACAAATACGTATCAACAAACATGCAAACAATTTTTATTCAATAGCTGTTGGATTATTGTCTTCAGTAGAAACCGTAAAAAATAACATCCTGTTTGAAATAATTACCATCTATATGGTTATATTATCATATAGGAGGCACGTGGTCAAATGGTTAGAGTTGTAGGAAATGGACTCGTCAGTATGAATCCTACTCTCCCTCCAGCTATGGGTAAATAGCAGGGTTGACTAGACTCTTTAACCTTGGTTAGGTAACCAGTCCGGGAGAAGGAAAACTGAATTCAAACCTGTTAAACTCCGCTTAAGAAATTGACCTTGTGTCACATCCTGCTTGTGCGGAGGGGTTGGTGTGTGTGTGTATATATATATATATATATATATATATATATATATATGATATATATATATATTCTAGGAAAACTGAATCTCATTACTATAAAAAAAACAACCTAACTCATGTACACTATTTAATGCAACATCTCCAGCAGGAAAAGAACAATAATTAACTGGATTAATGTTTAATATGTCATCTCTTCCTACAATAAAAGTAAAAAGTAAAGTTGTCGGGCGGCCTAATGTCAGTATCAGCTGGACAGCAAGGGAGTCTATCCCCTTTTCACTAGCGCTAGACAAAAGGAGATTGTTTTGTAGCGTCTGAGGTGTAACGCCATACCTACCATCAGCTCCTCACTTTACTGCACAGATCCATGTGCTACTCATATGCTGAGATGGCGAGGGCTGGTACCGAACCAGGAACCTTGCGATTCTAAGCCGAACGCTCTACTGACTGAGCTAACCCGGCCCTTCACTTTATATAATAGAGATATCTTCAGGAAAAAAAAAAAAAAAAAAAAAAAAAAAAAGAGAAGAGAAAGTTTCTCACTTTTGTAATGCTGATTGTAATTCTTCTTCTCTACGTGCTAACTGGGATTGAACTTCTTCAACTTGGGCTCGTTTTTCATTCAGCTGGTCACGGTGGTCAGCTAAATCAGCTTCTAACTTTCTTTTCACTTTTTCAAGTTCTTGCCGATTCTTTCAAAAATAAAAAATAAAAATTACAAGTAGAAATAAATGTCAATATAGAAATGTAAATCTAAAATTTAAAAAAAAAGGGGGGGGAAAGAAAAAAGAAAGAAAAAAAAAAAAAGAAAAAAAAGAGAAAAAAAAGAAAAAAAGAAAAAAGGGGGGGGAAGGAAAAAAAAAAAAAAAGAAAGAAAGAAGACTTTAAAATAAATGGGAATTATGATTTTAATATAAATTATTAGCCCATTATCAAATAGAATTGTTTTTAAGTTTTTTTTTCTTTTTAGAAGAAAACATGAAAATGAACAAACCTGAGTTTCTCGTTGGACCTGAGTTTCCAAATCTGCTAAAGCCGATTCCGCCCGTGATTTCTGTTTACCAAGTTGTTTGAATTTGTCTTCTTCACCGACTAATTTTGATGTTAATTCGTGTATTTTTTCTTCTAGGTATTTCTTTTCTTTGCTAAGCTAAAAAAATAAATACAGAAAAAGGATTCAAATATTAAAAACTTAAAACATTAATACACAGATTGTTCAATGTTTGCATCCAAGAGTATTTTTGTTTTGGCTGAAATTTTCACCCAAAAATCTTTGAGATTAATAGCAACCACTAATTAAGTGATTTGTCATGAAAGGAAATTATGTTGAAAAATAAATATTTGTTGTGTACGATAAGAGTAAAAAAAAATGTAATTTTTTTTTTTTAAATTAAAAAAAAAAAAAAAAAAAAAAAAAGCCATTATATGGAGTTATTGATGTACTTAAATATTTTAAGAAAATACTGTTGCATTTCTAAGAATTTAACAAATAATCTTAATCTTAAATAATAAATCAGTACCAAGATATGATAGAAATATTTTTTATCTTGCTATTTCAATAGCAAGAAGAAGGGGGGAAAAAAAAAAAAAAAAAAAAAAAAAAAGAAAGAAAGATTACCTTATTTCCTGAATCTGTATTTACAGCAATATCCTCTTCTAGTTTTTTAACTCTCTGGTCAACAGACAATTTTTCCATCTGCAATTTTTGTCTTGCTTGCTCCTCTTCTTCAAGTCTGAAAAGAAGAAACCAAACTCAAATTTTACCTAAAGCAATATTTACAGGCAGAAATAATACTTTAATTTGGAAGAAAATATTTTGCCCACTTAGTAATATAAAGAAATGTCTGGAAAGACAACATAGAAAATGCCCTTAAAAAAAAAAAAAAAAAAAAAAAAAAAAAAAAATTTTTTTAATTTAAATTAAAAAAAAAAAAAAAAAAAAAAAATCTATCAAATCAAAGTTTGTACAAGAAAGGTTGGTTGAAAAATAAAATGAGGACCATATGACCTTTAGGCACCCCTTTTTGATCTAGATTAAGAAGGACATGTTTTTCATTTACACTGTCAATATCCGGTTGTTTGTTAACAGACAATTTTTAGAGTTTTTTTTTTTAAAATTATAAAGCTAACCCCTAACAAACAACCGGATATTGATGGTGTAAATGAAAAACATGTCCTTCTAAATCGAGATCAAAAAGGTGTGCCTAAAAGTCATATGATCCTAAAATGAGTATATTTTACTTGTATTCATGAAGAAATATTTATTGCATGTTGATACTAAGGAAAGATAAGATTGAAATGTAGCAATACATTTTCATCTAATACAATTCTAGCCAATTTTATGACTTGTTTACAAGCAGATCACATATGAGCAGCTCATTAGTTTAAACTAATTTACAAGTTAGTATTATCTGCATTATTCGGACTATTGTTCCTCATCTTCATCGTTATTTGTACAACGTTTCGGCCAATATGCCCTCTGGCCTGCTTCAGGTATTTCTTTTCGGATTCGGGAACCTTCTTGTCGTAATCGGGAGCCATCACAGAACTTCGAGAACTTAACCCTTTGTCTAGTCCACAGGGATATCCTGTTCTTGTTCCGCTAACCATAGCTGGGGTAGGAGTTGTGTTAATTTTTTTTTTATGTTACTGCCTCTACTCAGGATTGAACCCGGAATCCAGAGATAACTCTCACTTAGAACTGTCTTAACCTAACATTATCCACTAGGCCATGTGTCCAATTGGACACATGGCCTAGTGTAGAAATACTGAAGAAGGCCGGCTGGGTATATCGGCCGAAACGTTGTACAAATAACAACGAAGATGGGGACAATAGTCCGAATAATGCAGATAATACTAATCATCAAGCCTCATCTCAAACATTCAGAGAAATAGTACTTTACAAGGTTTAAAAAAAACAAAAAAAAACAAAAAAACAAAAAAACAAAAAAAAAAACATAAAAAGCTCAATCCTAAAATAAATAAATAAAATATATATATATATATATATAATATATATTATATATATATATATATATATATATATATAAAATAAATAAATAATAAATTTCATTCATAAGAATGTTGAGTATGTAAATAAAAATGCACATTTCCAGTGAGCCAAAATGTCATTTTCAAACCATTCACAAAAAAGTAAATGTATACAGCTGTAATAATTTTAAAAGTTTGTAAATCTACATTTCAAGCTTAACAAATAGTATACGCATACACTAATCAAGGTTTTGAAAAAGTAGGTATCTTGCCAATGGAAAAATTTCTTTTTAAAAATTGTCAGGCCCTGACAACCAAAGGTTTTGAAGAAGTAGGTATTGTCAGGCCCTGACAAACACTTTGACAAGTTTTATGGCATACAACACTAATTCTTATTTTAATGGGGGAACATTTAAAAATTGTTGAATGGTAAATCAAACATTACCTAACTTTATCTATGTTCCCTATGAATCCCAGTTCAAAACAAGCTTTGGTTATTGTGCATTTATTAAATATTTTTTAAACTTATCAAAAATAAAAAAAAAAATAAAAAATTTTTTTTTTAAATAAAAATAATCCATCTTCTATGCAATCAAATATTAGTACTCTTTCTAACCTGATAAGTTACATCAATATCAACTAAACTTTAAAAAAAAAAAAAAAAAAAAAAGGAAAAAAAAAAAGAAAGTAGTATCAAATTATTACTACTAATAGAATCTGACATTTACGGATACAGAGAAAAGAGTTTCAAATAGGGAGAAAAAAAAAAAAAAAAAAAAAAAAAAATTGAATTCAAAAACTTACTGTTCTTCTAGATCTTCTATTGTGAGCCGTAATTTGTTTTTTTCATCATGCAAAAATTCAGAATTTCTCATTTCTTCTTCTAAACGAGCTTCCGTTTCATTCAAAACTTCTTCCAATTCGATTTTTCGATTGTTCAATAGAATGCGCGTCTAGAAATAAAATACAAAATAAATTAAAAAATTTGCAAAAGATTTGTATCAAAATTTTGGTCGGGGTTATTGGGGGTTGATAACAACTTTGGTCAACAATTCTCTAAAAGTCATAAAAGACATTCGTTCACCATTTTATTAATGACTAAATAACCTCAACCATTAAAGGTTTTGGTTTTCACTTACATTTAGAAACAATTTACTAATTAAATGCATTATTTAAAACTTTTTTTCAAATAAAATATTCCACAAAAAAATTAAGTTACTTTAGCCATTCAAAGAATTCATTCGGAGTCAGATTTTTACAAAGAGATTTTTTTGTTTTTACTTTATGAATAACAAGTGTTTAAAAAGAATAAAACTTTAAAAAAACTATAGATAAATTATATGTAATGCAGTTGCAATGGTGGAGATTTCTGCATTTTTAAAATTAAAGTTACTTAATTGGATGAATGCAAAGTTAGTAATTATGGTAAACTTAGAACGCATCCCACCTAAAGCATCTGCGCAGATGTCTGGTTGGGGATTTAAAAATAAAGTAAGATCAAAGCAAATCGGAGTCTTGTGTTATTACCTCTAAAAACTAACAATGACGCAGGGTTTCTGATAAAGAGAAATCCCCAATAGAAGACCAGACCCGAAGTCCCCAAGAAAATCTTGACCTAGAAGATTCCAGACCAAGACAAGATGTTATAAGATTCCAAAGACGGCCAGAAGAATAGAGTAAGACAACATTTGTTTCCCCACAACCCGACCCCAACAATTTCATACAATCCAATCAAAAATCTGTCTGCTCTATTCAGAATAATAAAACGATGACGTTCTCATCTGCGCAGATTGTCCCGAAGTCATTATTCTGATAAATAGAAGACCAGACCCAAGTCCCCAATAGAAGACCAGACCCGAAGTCCAAGAAAATCCAGACCTTAGAAGATTCCAGACCAAAACAAGATGTTATAAGATTCCAAAGACGGCCAGAAGAATAGAGTAAGTAAAGAAGGGTATACGACACAAGAATTGGCATACATACCTCCTCGGCTTCGGTACAGAGTTCCGTTTCAGCTTGTAACTGTTCTGCAAGAAGACTTTTCTCATCAACAAGGTTAGCAAATTTGCGTTCCAAGTCTTCATATTCAAACTTTGTTTTCTCATAATGTTCTTTGATTTTCTTAAGTTCTTCCTCTTTGGCATTCAGTTTTTCTTCTTGGTTTGTTACTGATAAGAGAGGTTTCACCTGGAAAACAAGAATTACACATTGTTAAGTTCAATCAAAAAGGCAACAACCACAAATAACAAATAGCACAAACTAACAAAAATTGTCCATGCTAACCTTCGTGAAGAGACGCCACCATTGCCAATTCCGAAGTTTCAGGTAAGCAGAGCAGTTTCTTTGGATCACACGGATAGCACTCAATTGTTGGAGACGTTTATGATAGTTCCTATTAAAAAAAAAACATTTTTTTGAATTATAGTTTAGAAATGAATCATACAAATCTAGTTTCTTAAAACTACAACAGGGTTATAAATGAATGTAATACAATAAAATGAAAATAAAATGAAAATGCCATTAAAATGAAATGTAATATCATTAAAATGAATGTAATATCATTAAATGAATGTAATATCATTAAAATGAATGTAATATCATTGAAATGAATGTAATATCATTGAAATAAAAAGCACATGAAACATTTCAAAATTAGGCTTCAAATTTTATGATTACACTAATATTGTTTGATAAAGTATAGAAAAAAAAATAAAAATGAATAAAAACTTTGGTTATTTCCTATAACTCCAACATAAACAAAGGGGAACCACCCTTGACTGATAAATTATTTATTTTTCCATTAAACTAACCCATAATCTGTCTTTTTTCCTAATAGATCAATAAATAATTTATCAGTCAAGTGTGGTTCCCCTTTGTTTATGTTGAAGTTATAGGAAATAACCAAAAACTTAATTTTCATATTCAATTACTATTTGTTTTAGAAACAAATTTAGAATACAGATTATACAAAATAAATAAATCTGCAATCTGACTACAGTTGAAATTACATTTTTTCTTAAATTTGAGTAAATATATTATTAGGCAGAAAAAGTAGACGGGGTTATAAGGGGGGAGCCCCCCCCAAAAAAAAATACCATTAAAATCTTCAAATTTGATTTGATTGTAGAAAGTCTAAATTCATTTATTGAATTTATCCTACACAGTAACTCATAAAAACAAAAGCTAGTATTTTGTGGGTTCCTTTAAAAATTCTTTTTTTATGGCACAGTCAGAAGATAATCTACAGATAAAAAGATGTCAACATATAGTTGTATATTATATTTTATAAAAGTTTGAAATACTTGTATTTGAAAAAAAAAAAAAAAAAAAAAAAAAAAAGTTAATTCTTTTCTGTCAAAAATTCCTCAATATAAAACTTAACTGGTTGAATTTAAAGATCTTAAGCAAACTTATTTTTCATACATAGAGTAAAATGCATTAAAATCTATTACAAGAAAAAAGAAAAAAAAAAAAAAAAAAAAAAAAAAAGAAAAAAAAAAAGAAAAAAAAGAAAAAAAGGAAAAAAAAAAAGAAAAAAAAAAAAAAAAGAAAAAAAAAAAAAAAAGGAAAAAAAGAAAAAAAAAAAAGAAAAAAAAAAAAAAAAAAGAAAAAAAAGAAAAAAAAAAAAAAAAGAAAAAAAAAAAGGAAAAAAAAAAAAAAAAAAAAAGAAAAAAGAAAAAAAAAAAAAGAAAAAGAAAAAAGAAAAAAGAGAAAAAAGAAAAAAAAAAAGAAAAAAAAAAAAAAGAAAAAAAGTGCACATTATTTTTTTTTTTTTTTAATTGATACAAGTTAAAGATTACCTTCTGGCTAGCATGCCTCTCACATAAGCCTGGAACTGAATGATGATGTCTGTAAGTTTGAGGTCTCGTTCCTCCTCTAAATGGGCCAGTACACCAGCTCGGAAAAAGATCTTGCTTTGACCAATTCGGTAAAGATTAGGATCAAGCTCTAAAGATTCAATCTAATAAAGAGAAGGAAAATTTTTTAAATTATTGAATAATCACACAACAAAGTTGTCATTTAATTAAACATGCTAAATATGTCTTTTGAATGGGTCCAAAAATTCAAGGTAATATCAATCCTTTGAAAGTCTCTCCAGCAAACGAAATGCAATTCCATTCCCAACTGAACATGCCACTTTCACATCAAATAGCAGTCGTCAGATTTCAATTGACGTCCAAACACTTTCTTCCTCACTCCCTGTCAGCGACAGTCCATCTTTATTTCTGCTCGTTCAAATGTGCTTATGCAAATTCGGATATACTTTATTTTGGGTCTCTACTAACAACACCTCAGCTACGAGGAGGTAGTGAGTTCGAGTTTCCGTAGCCGCTCGCCAAACATATCCTGACACGCTTTGTTTGTGGGGGCTGGGAATCCGCTTGTTCATAGGGCTGCCTTTCAGTCTCATCACAATAGGTTATTAAAATTATTCTCTCAACAATGCAGTTCTAATTATTTAATATATCAGTTACAAATCTGATCAAATTAGACATCTAATTAACAGTAAATCAGTAAAGTTTAGGAGGAATCCCCCCCCAAAAAAACTAAATGAGAAATAAATGATTTTTGTATAATGAACAAACCAGGTTTTCATAGAATCCCAAACACCCTGCCCCCAACACACCTAATGTACTATTTTAGAGAATATCCATAACAGAATTACTAACTTTTCTTTAATTTTCTTCTGAATTTTAGATATCTAATTTTTCTTCGATGCAAGAACCAAGTTCTAAATTAGAAGCCAAATGAATAAATCAGAAATTTCTACAGAATTTATGGGAATATCTTATAAAAATTCAGTCATTATACATAATGCAAAAATTTATCAAATATATTCTGATAAACAAAACCTACAATGAAATTTTACACACACACACAAAGTATTCTGCACTTACCATTTTGCCAACTGCTTTTTTGCCATCCATGAAACCTTTGGGAATGGCACTGGGAGTCAGAATCTCATATCTTTGTCGGAATTCTTGGAACAAGATCCTGTTAGGGAAACCTTGTCTACAGATACGGATACCTTCCAACACACCATTACAGCGCAATTGATCAAGGACCAAAGGAGCTTCAATTTTACCAGGCTAAAAAAAAAAAAAAAAAAAAAATTAAAATTACAGATTAAAAAAAAAAAAAAAAAACAGTAAATTCTCATTTAGTAAAAAAAAAAAAAAAAAAAAAAAAAAAATCCAACTAATTTAATAAACGGGAAAAAAAGAAAGAAAAAAAAAATATATTTTTATTTGATACAATTTTTTAAATCCAACTAATTTAATAAAAAAAAAAAAAAAAAGATATTTTTTATTTGATACTAAAAGTAAATGCTCATTGAGTAAAAAAAAAAAAAAAAAAAAAAATTCAACTAATTTAATAATTGGGGAAAAAAAAAAAGAAAAAAAAAAAAATTCTCAACTAATTTAATAAATGGGAGAGAAAAAAAAGAAAAAGACTTTAGATGAAATTGTGTTCCACTTATTAACCAATTCTAATCCAGTGATTTTATTTGTTTAGATGAATTTGGATTTAAGAATATTTCACAAAAATATAGTTTTATTTCCTGTATTAGGCAAGATAATAAAAAATGCAAGGTTATTTCCAATAACTCCAACATAAACAAAGGGGAACCACTCTTGACTAAAATTATTTATTCATTGATCTACTAGGAAAAAAGATGGGGTTAGGGTTAGGTTAATGGGAAAATAAATTTATCAGTCAAGAGTTGTCCCCTTTGTTTATGTTAGAGTTATAGGAAATAACCAAATGCAAATTCCACATGTTAAAGTTATTTACCCGTTTGTCATGGTTGGGAATGATACATCGAACAAAGTTGGGATTGGTATTTCTGAGGGTTGCCATCAGCTTGGCTAATTGTTCCTTGTAGAGCTGGCTCACTGTACGGAACATTCCCTTTCTGGTACGAGAACCAAAAGCAGTCTCGGCAGCAGCAGCTGCTCCAAGACCAACAATTTCAGCTGTGATCAAAAAAGAAAAAGAAAAAAAAAGAAAAAATGAATACCAACATTAGAACTACTAGTACAAAATAAAAAACTATGTAAAAATAGATTTTTGAAACATTGCCTGAGGGGTGGCAGTAAAAAAATCATCAAGTAAGTTCATTAAAGGATTAAAAAATAAAACAATTTGAAATGTAAACTTTAAATATGTATTAAAATCGGTTAGCTCAGTCGGTAGAGCGTTCGGCTAGAAACCACAAGGTTCCTAGTTCGATACCGGTCCTCGCCGACTCAGCGTATGAGTAGTACAGGGATCTGTGCGGTAAAGTAAGGAGCTGATGGTAGGTGTGGCGCTCCACCTCAGACGCTAAAACAATCTCCTTGGTCTAGCGCTAGTGAAAAGGGGATAGACTCCCTCACTGATTGGCTGATACCGACATTAGGCCGCCCAGACGACTTTACTTACTTTTACTTATATATAGATATATAATATCAGTCATGTATTTATTAAAACTTGTTTTAAAAAACAATGAGGACTGTCGAGTGTTGCATGTTCAAATTTTGACTGTATTTATTCTGTTTTGGGTAATGTGACGTAAGCAGTGACGTAGTTTTTGTTACAGACAAAACCAGAAGCGAATCTCCATTATTAATAGATATTGAAAAAGGCACAAATAAATTTGCCTATTTTATAGAAAAATGGAATATCAACATTGTGTAAATAGAAGATACACTCAAAATCTTTATTGTAGATGATTCTATGAAAGATAGATACTGCTGTCATATTACAATTTGCAAAATGAAAGATTCAAATTAAGCACTGCTCACATGACTTTCGGAAACATTTTTTCACGCTCAGAATTGCGGAGACATGGAATAAGCTGCCCGCATCTGTTGTAGGTTGCCGAAGCACTGAATCTTTCAAAGCCTTCATGCTTCCTGTAGTTCGCCGACACTATACCTGATGCCACTCTCCACATACATATACGCGCACACATACATGCATATTACTACTGTACACTGTTCATATTCCTGACACTAATACATTATTCTGTGTACTTGACATGAGACTTTGAGGAGTTGTGGTGCACCTGAGCCACCTGAGCACTGTACACAATAAATTTCATTATTATTAAGAAGATTAACATTTTATCTATTTTCTTCAACTTGTATACCTTAATATTCTGATGAGGAAAACATTTATGCTGAGTAAATTATACTGAAACTTACCGTCCTTCCAAATAAGTTGGATGAAAGGGTCAGATGAATTTTGCAGTAAAGCTACAACATTTTCATTTAAGGGATCCATGTTCTTCATCAGCCATGCTTGGGCAGAATAGTCAACCTAAGAAAGAAATTGAATTGTTGAATTAGTTTTGACAGCAATGAGGAAGCGAGGAAGGAGAAAAAAAAAAAAAAAAAAAAAAAAAAAAAAAAAAAAAAAATGGTAATATAAAAATTTAAAAAAAATTTGATATCCTAACATTTTGAAATTAGAACAGTTAGAAATTTATATCAAATTCAAATATTAACATCTAAAAGTCTTGAAGTTAAACTAAAAATATTTAACTATTTAAGTTGCAATTGAATTCAAGAAAAATTCAATAATTAAATGTAAAAAAAAAAAAAAAAAAAAAAAAAAAAAAAACATAACTTCAGAGATTAAACATTATCAATTTCCATAACATTCTTTCTAAAAAGATTGAAAATATTTTCGCATCCAAATTACCAACAATTTGGAGTTACAGGGTTTATAATTTTCATTAATTGATAATATACAGCAGTTTTTATTAAAGAAAAATATTTTCAATTATATACAATAAATTAATCCAAGGTTTAAAAACTGTCCTGGAAATATATAATGTAAGTATGTAGTATATATAAGGGGCTGGGTTGGCTCATTTTTTTTAAAAATCCATAAACAGCGTTCATCTATAACGATAAGACCCGTTTCAACAGACATACATGGCATCAACTGATATTAATCGAAAACTCGATTAATTCAGCGAATGTAACCCTGACGATTCAGATGATGAAACTCGAGTAGGTTACTTTATATCCATTTCTTTATATAATATATATCTATCTCAATCAGTCGATAGAGCGTTTGGCTAGAAACCACAAGGTTCCAAGTTCGATACTGGTCCTCGCCAACTCAGCGTATGCGTTGTACAGGGATCTGTGCGGTAAAGTAAGGAGCTGATGGTAGGTGTGGCACTCCACTTCAGACGCCAAAACAATCTCCTTAGTCTAGCGCTAGTGAAAAGAGCATAGACTCCCTCGCTGACTGGCCGATACCGACTTTAGGCCGCCCTGATGACTTTACTTTTTTTATATAGTATATATTCATGTTAACTGACAATCAATGTCCACGAAATAAAACAAATTTGTTTTTTAAAATTCTTTTAAATAAATTATTGAACATGTAATAGTTTATCATCAAGTAATAAAAAAGTATTCAGAAACCATTGGTGATAAAAGGATTATATATATTGAGAAACAATTAGAGTGAAGCAGAACAAACACTTTCTGACTTTTTTGGTATTAAGCTGTACATAAATTTGATTTATATTTTTAATGCCATAAACTTTATAAATGAATGTATACAATGTGAGTGAAGTTTTATTTAAACTAATACCCTTTTAATTTTTCAACTTGGTCTATTTCAATGGGAAATTAATTTTGACTCACTTTGCCAGCATAATGAATAAGGCTGAAATCAGCATCAGCACGGAAATCAGGTTTTTCAAATTTGGGATGGTTGACATGGTGTCCCAGCAGTTTATCCACATAAGTTTTGTCAGTGGCTTTGGGAAACCAACACTCCTCATCAAGCAGTGCCAAGATACCCATGGGCTTAAAAAGAAGAAAAAAGAAAGATTAATATTAATAAATGGAAAATTAAATATACATCACATTAAAAAGATCTTCACAGACTTCTTTGACAAGAAACAAGGGAGAAAGAAAGAAAAAAACAAAAAAAAAACACTGCATCTTACAAAGCCTTCATGCTTCCTTTAGTCCGCCTACACTATACACACACATGTATATTATTACTGTACACGTCCCTGACACTAATACATTTTTCTGTGTGCTAGACATGAGACTGATGAGTTGTGGTGCACCTGAGCACTGTACACAATAAATTTCATCATTATTAAATTTAGTTGACATTTTTTTTTATTTACCAACTTAAATATAAAATATATTCCACACATTTTAAATAGAAGTGGATGCAAGTTACATAAAAATTCATGTCAGTAACTTTTATAAGAATACTTTTATTAAATGCAACTTTAAATGCAATTAATGCATGTTGGGACAATTTTAGAACACAGGCTCAATACATGAGTGTTCAGAATTACACAACAGTTGGAAGGGGCGACAGATTTATCAGTTTTTACATTTACTGGTAGTTTTTATTAGCGTTCATATGTTGGTTGTTATTATAGTCATGTTCTTGCTGACACTCTAGCCTTCTTCAGATGTGTCATAGTTGATAAGCCGTTGCATAGCGGGGTTTTCACGGTACCTAATATCTGTTATATAGCGGCTTCTAATTCACGCTTGCTAAATTGGTATGTTAGTAGTCGTTGTGGTCACGTAGTCGGACTTAAGAAACCACAACACATGGGTATAGTAGGAGTTGACTTTATTTCTCTCCCTCGGGTGGTAGGTGGTGACAATGACTACTACTGGGATGGTGAGGTAAAAGGGGACTGGTGGTGTCTCACCGCCCTTGGCTGCAACACTGTGTCGACGATCGCTCCTTGTACTCTGTTCGCCGTCCGACTCTACTGACCTGGGATCCCTGACTTCCTTTTATATACATCAAACACTTATGTGTTTTCTTTTATCTTTATCAGCGGACAAATCTATTTCCGAACTTATTGTTACCCATCCTTCTTTGTTCGCTTTACCCGGAAAAAAGTCCTTTGTTACTCTTTTCTTAAGTATTTTTCAAGAAAGATTTGTAAAAAGAGAAAATGTTTACCTTTTCAATGAGGTCAATAGTTGGTTGCAAATCGAGTCCGAAGTCGATGAACTTCCACTCTATGCCCTCCCTCTGATACTCCTCTTGCTCAAGGATGAACATGGTGTGGTTGAACAGCTGCTGCAGCTTTTCATTGGTATAATTAATGCACAACTGCTCAAAGGAATTCATCTACAACAAACAGATAGATCTTTTTAGCATATTTGATTTTAAAAATTGAATTTCATATCACAAAACTTTAGGCAAATTTCAGAAATAAAAAGGTTAAAAAAAAAAAAAAATTTTTTTTTTTAAATAAATAAAATAAAATCCAAAAGTGTTCAGTATGAATTCAAAATAGATTTTCTCAAATATTTCTGACCAATGAAGCCAAAAAGATTTTCATAAGGATGATCCAAAGACTTTTTTTAAAAGCATTTTCTCATGAAAAAAAAAAAAAAAAAAAAAAAAAAAATTCCATTTGTGACAATAAGTGTGAGAAAATTGACATGATTCCCAACTTCATAGAAAATTTAGGTTAAAAAAAAAAAAAAAAAAAATTAAAAAATAAAGTTATATCTTATTAAATAATTCTATCTTCAACTGACTTAATGTCATCATGATCAGCACTGACCATCTTTCACCGATTGGGATTTTTGAAACAAAGAAAATCTGATTAAAATTTATTTAAGTCTTTATTATTGTAAGATTTTAAATAATGATTTTATTGCTTTTCAATTGTGAAAGCCTTTTTCAAATGAAGACAATCACAAATTACAATTAAAAAGACATTTATAAATAAATAAAAAATAAAATAAAAATAAAAAAAATAAAAATGGTGGACAAGATGCAACTTGGGAAACACTTTAAATTATTCAATGGCAAACAAAATATGAAGTTCATTTGTTAAAAAACAACAACACAGCAATTTTTCAAACTGTAAGATTTTACGGCTCACACTTGATTTTTAAATTAAAAAATTTTTAAAAAAGTTCCTTTGCTTTCCAATAAACTTAAAAAAAAAAAAAAAAAAAAAAAAAAAAAAATACAAATAGATTCATCTGCTGTTTTCTAATTCTAAGTGTCCCATGAAATTATTTTTTTAAAAAGTGTATTGATTGGGAGTTGAACTTCTGTCAATTATTGTTGACTATATTGAGCAGCAAAGAAAGTGAAAGTGAAATTAAAACATTCAGTTCTTTCTTCTCCCTGAATAAAGAATCATATTTGCTTACAGATATTTTCTCTACTTATGATCCAATCAACTTGTATATTAGCTGAATTACAACTTTATTTAATTATAAATATTCAAATTCTATGCTGAAAATTAATATTTTCACTAATTTAGTTATGGGAGTAAATATGGAAATAAATCCGACAATATCAAGAAATTTGACAAACGAAATGTTCCAAAAATAAGATGAATTTATTTATCGACGCTTAAACGTTTCGGTTTATTTAAACCTTCATCAGGATAGATTATGGGGTGAAGAAATTGATGGATGTTTTGTAGATGAAAGAACTCAACAGAATACTCTGCCTAAAATAGAAGAGTTTAAATATCATTTAAGAAGCGAAAAGAAAAAAAAAAAATTTTTAAATACTCTTTTAAAATGCTCCATTTAAAAAAAAATTAAAAAACACAGCATCAGACATTTTACTTTTAAAATTTTTTTTAAAAATTAAAAAAAAAAATAAGTAAATAAATAAAAATCTAGCACAACAATTTTTTTTTTTTTCATTAGAAAAATTTGCTTTCAATAATATTTAAGATCAGTTTTCTTTTTACATCTTAAAACTCAGTAATTTATTGTTGTATCATAAAGAGTTGCTTTCCACATCAGATTAAGCCTTAAAATAAACCTGCAAAGACTTTTTGATGTTCTTTTCACAATATAATCAGTCCATACTTATGTCAGAACCAAAAACCAAACTCTTTTTCCTTCAGTAATACACTATTTATTGACTAGCAGCAGGAGCCGAAATTTGAATACATCATACGTTTGTCTTGCAGGATTTACTTTGAACATAAGATCAGTTTCTTATAAATTGTGACTCTAGAAACAGTCATGTTTTCTTCTTACAGATATATTGCATGCAAAACATTTGTCCCATGAGGGTTACACCCCTCCCCCGATCTCATGATCACATAAGTGACCACCTTTAACGAGTACTTCTTCGTACAGGTAAATGGTGCTTTTCCAACTGCACTCCTTCTGCATCTGTGTCCTTAGGATCTCCATCATTCCCAGCATCATTATGATACAACTACTAGTCTCTTCTGGTTCTGCATGTGAACAGCTTGACTGTTCTAAAAAGCAACAGAGTTCACATATTACTTGTTGCCTTCTTCCAGGGTAGTCAATCATTAACGTTTGGCAATGATCTTTCACAGGACATGGTATACCATTAACTAGTATAGTCCGAGGGCTGACTATTCCATCAACCTGTCCTTTGCTGAATCTGGTGGTACATTGGCTGTTCAGGACATTAACCCAGACCAAGGTCTCCTGTTTGATACAGGATCATCTACAACTCCAAGTAGTAAACAACAGTGTCCATGCATTGATGCATCACCTTGGCTTGCCACTGCCTCCCTTGCATACTCGTCCTTCGGGGCGGGGGGGGGGGGACCAGTGTGCTTCGGCCACTGGATCAGGGTAAAGTACAAATAATAGCGTCGATCCCAGGGGGCTATCCCACCAGGCAATACCTGCCACCTTGATTTAAAGGGGCAGGGTGCTACTTTATTGCCCAGCGCCTGAGGCCCCACCCCCCCTTGAGGGGGAATGCCGAGGGGATCGACACAATTTTTGATCTTTCCCACCCATGAGCTGCGGCTTGTAGGTGGGCCCACATTAAAACGAGGCCTTGTGCCCAGTCCATACAAGTGGGGTATGAGGCAAATACTACCTTGTCTTGCCACTGCAGTAGGAGATTAAGACTTTTCAGCTAGGCATTGCTGAGCATTGTTTGTCAGAGGAAGCCTGAATGCGTCATCTAGAATAGTACTGTAGGGATTATCTTCCCGTTGAGTTGTCTGCCCGTTTAGTTTGCTGGTGCCCGCTAGGGGGCCGTTTTATATTTAAGTGGCTGGTTCAAACGCTTCTCTTTTTTTCCTGTTCCTCAAACCACGAGACACATGGGTTAGATTCTGGTCTACCCCTTCTCGTTGGGGCTTTTGGCCCCCCCTTACATTACTGTAAGTTATTTACAGCATGGACTATTCTTAGTCTCATGTCTGTACTTTTATCTTTATCTTTCTACATGTAACTTTGTTTTACCTATGTATTATGTATCTTGTTATATCCATGTGCTGTATACGTATTAAATGTTTTGTTTATCAAACCTTCGTCGGAGTCTTGTATTCAAGTATATATAACTGAATCCTTTTTCTTACAGTACCAAGCCTTTCCAACAACATGCCTGGTGCCAGGGATCTTGTGTCAACTGATGTGTTCAATTCTGTAATCCATCACTGGATGCACCATGGTCTTTGTGAGAGCCATCAGAAGGATCAAATGCTTGGGGGGAGGGTCCAAGACAACCATTAATAATTCACATCTGGATAGTACCAAGCCTTTCCAAACAACATGCCCAGTGCCAGGGGTCTTGTGTCAACTGATGTGTTCAATTCTGTAATCCATCACTGGATGCACCATGGTCTTTGTGAGAGCCATCAGAAGGATCAAATGCTTGGGGGGAGGGTCCAAGACAACCATTAATAATCCACATCTGGATAGTACCAAGCCTTTCCAAACAACATGCCTGGTGCCAGGGATCTTGTGTCAACTGATGTGTTCAATTCTGTAATCCATCATTGGATACACCAGGGTCTTTGTGAGAGCCATCAGAAGGATCAAATGCTTGGGGGGGGGGGGGGGGTCCAAGACAATCTAAGACACTGAATATTCTAGAATCGCATAATTGATCTGGTACTTTATTAACGGCCCACTTCCATCCCACAGTCTAGGCCCTCTCTACGGTCAAAAGTAACATAGAAGTTAAGTTCCTTAATAGATAATACCTGCACACGATTCTTTTCCTTTGCCAAGCAGTACAATTCCAGCTGACATGATCTTAATACAACTTTGAAACAATTTTTTAAATATTAAAAAAAAAAAAAAAAAAAAAAAAAGCTTTTGAGAATGGCCAATCCTAAATTTTTTAATATATTTTCTCTACGTGAACCAATTGTTAATTCAAGATTCATAATTACTTAGTATTATCTGCGTTATTCGGACTATTGTCCCCATCTTCAGTGTTATTTGTACAACGTTTCGGCCAATATACCCTCCGGCCTTCTTCAGGTATTTCTTGCCGGACTCGGGAACCTTCTTGTATTCGGGAGCCATCACGGAACTTTGAACCTAACCCTTTATTTATTCCATGGGGGTATCCTGTTCTCATTCCGCTAACCATAGCTTGGGTAGGAGTTGTGTTAATTATTTTTCAAACTGCTTTCACTCAGGATTGAACTCTGGTTCCACAGATAACTGCCACTTAGAACTGTCTTAACCTAACTGCCTTATCCACTCGGCCATGTGTCCAACTGGGGACAATAGTCTGAATAACGCAGATAATACTAATCTTCAAGCCTCATCTCAAACATTCAGATTCATAATTACTTGTTTTCATGAAATAATTTTTTTTTTTTTTTTTTTAATTAAAAGAAAAGCAAGCTATACATTGAACATTTACAAATCAAGTGTGATTAATAATATTCTTTTTAAAATTTAAAATTTTGAAAATGAGTCCAAACAAGATATTCTAGAAAGAAAGTATTAGGAAACTAAACAAATTTTTTAATTCTTTAAACTGTAGCCTCTTCCTGGTTTAAAAAAGGAACTTATTACAATGATATAAGTCTGATATTAGTATTGAATAATAGGGAAGTGTACTTACTTGTTCTTTTGTTTGAGCCTTTGTTACGTGATCTCTGCCGACTTTGATTTTGGGTCTGAGAAAGGCTTGAGTCAAGGCAGTGACATTCAAACCTAACAAATGGCAGACCTTCTGGGCAACTGAAATACAAGAAGAAAAATTTCTATAATGGAAATTCAAATCTAATTTACCCAAATTCTATTAAAGCAATAACTGAAGCAATTCCATTGTAAACTAGAGCTTCGGCCAACAATAAACATCTTATTATAATGGAGATTGTGTGTTTTTCTGTCTGTAACCGAAACTATATTACTACTCAAGTCACAATTCCCTTAATTATTTACGTCAAATTCTCCATGATTTCATTCTTATAAACCTTCAGTTATTAATAAAAATTGTTTTACATTATTAATACTGTTGACCATATCTACGTATTAATAACATGCAATTGTATTTATATATACAACAAAATAGCGGTTTACAGTTTGAATGAGAAGGCTAATTTGCATATTGATATTTAAAATTTTATTTTAATAAATATGTGCTTGGTATTATTGATTTCTAATTATTTGGTTTTATCTTAAGAAATATAAACAAAAATCTTGTGGATAAATCTTTAAAGAAATTTATTTACAAGAAGAAATAACTGTAATATTATCCTTTACTTCCTATTTTAACTAAATAGTTAAATTAGGAAAATTTACCAATGAAAGAGGGGAGTAATGGAAAATGATGGAATAGTTAATTTCAAAGTTGTTCTATTTTTCGATTATACCCCCTCTGTTGCAGATCTTTTTTATCTGCATTCTTAGTTTCATTAGCCTTTCTAATTTAATATCATATTTTATTATATCAAAACTTAAATACTTGCACCCGGAGGGTGCATATATTTGCTAGTTTTATCAATAGAGAAAAATGTTTGTCATACACATTTCAAATAATTGGAGGAAACTGATTTTAAAACTAACCCTTATTGTTGCTAGTATCACAGCTTCAACCGGCTAAACTCTATATAATAATTTGTAAAAATGAAGATACGAAAAATCTATCAAATGTACAAGCCCTTAGGGCAAAACTTGCAAATCGGTTGGAAAATTAAAACATATTACAGGGTGACCCAGAAAAAAAAAAAAAACAGAACCCAAATTATTTATTTTCCCATTAAACTAATCCTAAAACCCAACCATAAACCCTAGTTAAAATTAAGTTTTATTACAAAATTTGTGGGTTGTGTTTTTTTGGGTTAACCTAATTTTCCGACCGATTTGCAAGTTTAGCCCTTCAACCTTCATGAGTAATATTAAAGTTGACCACTAAATATGCTAGAAAGAAACCATAAGAGTATCCTATTTCTCAGTGAAAAGATAAGTGAATATACTAGATAGTTTTTTTTTTGTTTTTTTAAAATTCTGATAGCAAGACCATCAAAATGGATACCTAATCTTATTATAATAGAGATTGTGGGTTTGTCTGTCTGTAACAGAAACTATATCACTACTCAAGTCACAATTTCCTTAGTTATTTACATCACATTATCCATGATTTTATTTTTATTCAAACTTCAATTATTAATAAAATTGTTTTACATCATTAAGACCATATCCACATATTTATATATACAATAAAATAGCGGTTTACAGTGTGAATGGGAAGGCTAATTTGCATATTGATCTTAAAATTTGATTTTTAATAAATATATGCTTAGTATTATTGATTTCTAATTGTTTGGTTTTATTTTATTGAATATGAGCAAAAATCTCTGTGATAAATCTTAAAAGAAATCCATTAACAAGAAGAAATAGCTGTAATATTATTCTTTAATTCCTATTTTAACTAAATAGTTAAATTAGGAAAATTTACCAATGAAAGACGGGAGTAATGGAAAATGATGGAAGAGTTAATTTCAAAGTTCTATTTTTCAATCATACCCCCTCTGTTCCAAATCTTTTTATCTGCATTCTTATTCAGTTTCATTAGCCTTTCTAATTTAATATGATATTCTATTATATTAAAACTTAAATACTTGCACCCGGAGGGTGCATATATTTGCTAGTATTTACAAAAAGAGATCCAACTGGGAAGAAAATTGCCTGATTTTCATCAAATCAATTCAAATCTTGCCCAGTATTTTTTAACATAGAATACAGTAATACATTATTAGCCAGTTTATTCATCATTAAAAAAAAAGAAGACTTGATTAGGATTTTACTAAACAAATATGGTATTGGGATCTGATATAATGAATATGTAAATACCTTGGTACCCCCTCACTATAATCTGATTGGACAGTGCCATGTATAAATAGTCGACACCGTGTTGGACCTACGACCGACACTTACTCGATAGCCGACGACCTTATGCCTACAAGCTAACTTTACTCGCTAGACGGATTGCTATTCGATGTATCAATTTACTACTGCGATAATATACCAATACAAACTTCAGAATATATCCCTTAACCCGGATATATCAGGATCGAAGTTAGTATTATATTGGTTTCAAAAACTGACCTGTATTGTCAGGTAATGTTGCTTGGTCTGAATTCCTTTCTTGTCTAAACACCATATTTCCAAAAAGGAGAACTGCTGAAACAACTCTGAAGATTCCTGCAAAGAAAAACAATTCCACAAGGTTAATATTAAAACATTTTTTAAAAATCATATTTTAAAGTAGTATAAGATATATATATATTTTCAATGTGAAAATCTTTTAAATAACCTACTAATGCACCCCAAAAGTCTATACAAGACAATAATATTCCCCACAATTTGATCTTGTTTTACGGCATATCAACCTCAATGGGTCATTTAATGCCGACTACGTTTTTGAAATGAATTGGTGATAATGTTTAATTTTCTAAAGGTTTTTTTTTTTTGACATTTTCTTTTGTGAATTAAACTTTTAGATGATTTTGTTAACATATTTTGTGTTTTCATTTTTTTGGAAGATTTTTAGGTTTTGTTGTAGATGTATGCTTCTTTTATGTATCCAAGTAGTTTTTCTGGGTTTGTTTGGTAGTATTTTTTTCGTATTTGTTTTAGGTTGCTACATTGTATTAGTATGTGTTTGATTGTGTAGGGTTTTTGGCATGGTATGCAATATGGGGCTGCTTCTTTTTCCCCACAATTTAAAAATTTTTTTTAAACAGATTAAATTTAGAGAAATCATTTGAATATAATGAATTGAGATGAGAAAAAAATCTGTATTAAGTTTTAAATGTATCAAAGATGTTATGTTAAAGAAAGAAAAAAAAGTCAGCGAGTTCTACAAAGAAAATTGTATCAATATAGAAAAATCAAATTTACTATTCATGTAACAAATCAAATTTAGAAGTAATTTGATTTGATTTGTTCTTGTTTCATGGCATATCAACCTCAATGGGTCATTTAATGCCGACTACGTTTTTGAAATGAATTGGTGATGTTTAATTTTCTAAAGTTTTTTTTTTTTTTTTTTTTTTTACATTTTTTGTGAATTAAACTTTTAGATGATTTTTTTAACATTTTTGTGTTTTCATTTTTTTTGGAAGATTTTGTTGTAGATGTGTGCTTCTTTTATGTATCCAAGTAGTTTTTCTGGGTTTATTTGGTAGAATATCTGTTTTAGATTTGTTGTTTGGTAGTATTTTTTTTTGTATTTGTTTTAGTTTGCTACATTCTGTTAATATGTGTTTGATTGTGTAGGGTTTTTGGCATGGTATGCAATATGGGGCTGCTTCTTTTTTGAGGAGGTATGAATGGGTAATGTATGAGTGTCCTATTCTTAGTCTGGATAATATTACTTCTTCAGAAGTAATTTTAATCTTTGAAATTTGCAAAACATAAAATGTCATTGTTCAACATACCATTCACGTCATCTGATGAAAGTCCCATGACAAGCATAGCTTCATGTGTTTGTTTGAATTCTGCAACATCATCGACCCCATTAACGGGCATAGGACCACTAGACATGTAATGGTAAGACTTGGCATCTTCTAATAAAAAGTCATCTGCAAAAAGGTAGAAGTTTTACAAATTAATAAAAAACAGAAAATTATTTACTAAAGAAAAATAAAGCAATTTAATTTTTTTTTTTAAATACAAGTTTTATTTACAGTTATTATAACCAATTAGCTAAACATACTTAAAAAAAAAGGAAAAAAAAAAAAAGGAAAAAAAAAAAAAAAAAAAAAAAAAAAAAAGGAAAAAAAAAAGGTACAACTTTAATAATTTATTCAAGTTATTAGCACCAAGACCTTTTTTTATAGCGGCTATTTATTCAAACCTTTGGCTCTCTTCAATAAAGATTATTTTTTTCCAATCTAGTAATAAACCATTCAAGTGTTTGTCAATTGAAAAAAATGTATACACAAAATTACTGTCTAGCAGAAAATTACAATATTTCTTCAGCATACTTTTGGTATCAAATATGTTACGAGCATATATATATATATATATATATATCGGAAGGAATGGCGTAAGACCTGTTTCACTAAACTAAAGAGCTTTGAACAAAATAGACTGAAACATAGAGATCGGCTCCGCATAACTTTAAAAGAAAAACACTTAACTCCTGCCTTGGATTATTTCGTTTGTCAGTGTGGCTTCATGGCTGGGCTGGGCTGCTGTCACACTCGAGTAAACATAAAATGTCTTCTTGACAGCATGCACAACATGGGAGGAATCAAATCACTCACTGCTGACCCTCATCTATCGTTTTCGATAGGAGAGTCCACCATATATAAAATGATGAATAAAAATGTGATAAGATGAACAAAATATTTGTTTTAGATTATTTTTGAATTGTTCTCAGCTATTTTCAACCTTTGGTCATCGTCAAGAGAAAGGGTTCTTGTGAAAGAAATTGTTTTTAGGAAGTTTAAAAATTTTTTTTCAGTGTTTGACAAGCCACAAAAAAAAAGGAGCGGAAAAATGTACTGATAAAGTGACAAGTCCATTTGTTGAGGGAAAAACTATCTTCTGGTTAAATTCACTTTGTTTATATATATATATACACACAGGTCACATACATGGTCAGTCTTTACTGTAGGAAATGTGTACGTGCCATCCGTCATGATCCGCTAATGTAGAGGCCGCTTCAGGATGGGGTGCTCGAGCTGACTTACCTCAAATCCTTACAGTTACCATCGGCCTGCCTTTCCAAGAGAAAGTGTACCGGCCCCAAATTCTGTCAATTGGTCCTCATCGCTAAAGCGGACTTCCGCAAGGGTCACGAGGTCTGCTCCATATCGAGAGTTCTTCGACACGATACCAGTTCGTTGTTTGGGGTTTCAAGATCCCTCAAGATTGAGATGTGTGAACATTCCAGGTGGCTATTTAGCCTAGGTTTGTTGTTGTAATATTTTTTTGTTTCGGCCCTGATAATGTAAACAGCCGACAGCCACAGGTTGCTCGCCAGCTTAATAGGGGAAGTGGCATTTGTTTAGTTTGTCTGGGTGGGCAATACTACCCAAGGGGCTACTCAGTCACTCACAACCTTGCCACGTGTGGATTCACAGCTGTGTGCTTCCAGTCTGTCAGCACACGCCACCATTCCTCCTTTATTGTGGGACTTGTAGAAATATCTGCACATGTTGACATGTGTGCTTGTGCGATACGCACTACATGCTCTCCTTCCCCAAAGTCTAGTATCAGTGACAAGCCGAGGCAAGATGACCGAGAGACTTTGGGGAATGCAGGTGGATGATCTAACAAGATCTATGGATCCACAATGAGAAAAAAAAAAAAAAAAAAAAAAAAAACACACACACACACACAGGGTGTTCGGGAGAAATTTGACAGTTTCATAAGGAAAAAGCAAAAGTGCTTGGTAACTACAAAATTTAAAGGATTGTAAAGGAATTCAACAGGCATGGAAATTACACTACTCTCAACAAGTTTCACTCAAAATAACTGCCATTAAGTGTCGATCACAGCCTCAACCCTGCTCTGGAACCTGGAGCAAGCTGATGTTACAGTTTCCCTGGGAAGGGTCTCAAAAACTACCTTAATTCTGTCAATTAACTGGGCTTTTGTAGTACTGGCATGGCAATTGGTGTCTTTCTCAACAGCGCCACATACATAATAATCCATGGGGTTAAGATCTGGTGAGTTCGGAAGCCAAACATTGGGACTGGTGTAGTTGTAAAAATTCGTCAACAACCATTTTTGACTTTTTCTATGGGTGTGGCAGAGGGACGAATCCTGCTGCCATATATATGGCCCACCATTGGCTACCCTGGTTATCCAGGGCTTGACTACAGTGTTTAGCAATTCCACGTAGGCATCTGAGGGTCCTCCAACACTTTTTTTCTGCAGATTTGATGAATTCTGCTGTACAAACGCAATCAGATCGTCTGTTATGTTGCTTTTTTCTAGCCACCGCTTCATAATCTCCATTGCACTTTTGCCTGTTAGGCTTTTGCTTAAGCAGGACAAAAGAAAACATAGCAGCCATGCGGTCTTGTTCTGTCACATTGGTGGCGTGAGCATGCGGGACCTAGGAGGAGGCGGAGAAGCAGAGGGTGAGGAAAGAGCAATCGGGGTAAGCAGCCGACAGTGTGAAAAATGGTGTGGAAGTAACCAGAACATTATAGGATTACCGTGTTTTGGAAAACTGTTGCAGGATTACCGTGACTAATTACAAAGACTAAATTGACTGGAACTGAATTAATATTGTTTGAAGAACAATATTGCAAAGACTTCAAGACAAATATAAATGTCAAATTTATCCCAAACACCTTGTGTGTACATATCTGAGAAAAAAAATAAAATAAAAAAAAAAAAAAAATTTTTTTAAAATAAAATCTGTAGACAAAGAAGTTTTTACTTACTTTTCTGTTCAGTTGAAGCACCAGTCAAAAATTGATAAAAAATGTGGAAACTTCGTTCTCCTTCTGCTTGTCTTACCGAACGAGATTTCTCAAGGAGATCTCAAGGTTAAAGTTAAGGTAAAAAAAAAAAGAAAATTATTTCATTTAAACAATTCTATAAATGCAAAGTACTCTCGATAAAACTTGAAAGGTTTTTTTTTTTTCAACACACAAGAGTACTTTACATTTTTGCAAGTAATAATGAATATTGTCTGTTGCATAATATTTACCATCATAGGAAGTGGCGTCAGCTACCAGAGTTCAAATCCTGAACAAAGCTATTTCCATTTCAGTGTTAATACCCCTGGGAAATGTATGAATCCAACTATTCTCCCTCCACCTAAGGGTAAATAGGACAGACTGGGCTCTTTAGCCTTGGTATGGCAACTGGTCTAGGAGAAGGAAAACTGAATTCAAACCAGACTTGGAGAGGGATGGGTTTCGCCCAGGCTATTCCAATCCAAAACATGCTACATGAGTAGACAACCAAATCAGGTTGCAGGACAAGTCTCAAGTGTAATAAGGATCCTACATTTTAAGTCTTTCAAATTAGTCAAACTGTTACAAATAGCAACCCAGTTTACCATAACACCAATAAACTAGAAGACTCACTAGTTTGAATCCTAATCATCAATTTCAAAACTGAAAATCTTAATATTCAGCAGTTTTATTGGTGATAAGAAATTTTCTCATCAAATGAGATAAAACTTTAACTGCACAAAAACTGGTGAAACTATTCGTCAATTCAAATCATCTTAACTATAACTCATTTCTTAATTTTGAAAGATTTTAAAAGAATCAACATTTATCAAACAATGCTATTAAAAGTGAATTCTTGAACACCAAGACATTTCTCATTTTCAGTTTTAACTGAAAATGAGAAATTTCTTATGTCTTGGTGTTCAAGAATTCACTTTTAATAGCATTGTTTGATAAATGTTGATTCTTTTAAAATCTTTCAAAATTAAGAAATGAGTTATAGTTAAGATGATTTGAATTAGATGATGAGTTAGAGAAAATCTTTCAAATAAGCTTAACACTTAAGTTTAAAATTTTGAAAATTAAATTTTATATTTAGCATAGGGCCGGGTTAGATCAGTCGGTAGAGCGTTGGGCTAGAAACCATTGGCACAAACAGATGCAAGGCTGTTTTACTGGTTTATCAACTATAAAAAAATAGTGGGCTGCTACTGCTGCAAAAGGAACAAAACCTTTTATACTTCCTTAAATCTCACCAAAAAGAGTTCCTAACCCAAGGGAAGACAACTTAAAAACATGAGAAACTGCTTTAATTATTTAAGCAGTTACTAAACTATACAAATTGTTGTTTGTATCTTTAACCTAAAATAGTTGAAAGTTCCAGAATCTTACAGTCAAATTAAATTTCATATTACACTTGTTATAAATTATCCATAAAACTATCTATTAAGGGAATTTTAAAATACATATCCAGCCACTAATCTCAAACGACTTCCCTAATATGATGGTTGGAGGCTTTCAGTGACATTTTGTCAGTAACAATTTTTATATGTTCTGTTAAAAAGGATACAAGTTTCTATGTTGGCTCCACAGATATATCCAGACATATCGAAATTGATTCTGATAAATTTGCCCTAAAATAAAGATGCAAGACAATATTCAAAACAACTTCCAATAGAAATTAGATTTCCGATAGAAATAAGATTTAAAAAATTTTTTTTTAAAAATGAAACCCAGTAATTTATTTATAAAATTACTTACAAAACGAGAAGAGTTGTCATTTTTGATGGTCTTGGCATTTCCAAAAGCTTCCAGAATCGGATTGGCTTGTAGAAGTTGATTTTCAAGTTCACCCTAAAGGTAAGTTTCAAAAATCTAAATCATTTAAGAATAATTGAGAACAAACAAAACAAACAAAAACAAAATAAACAAAAACCAACAATATATAATAACTAAATTTGCATAATTATATACTTAGTTATGTTCCAATAAAATTTGCATATATACTTAGTTATGTTCCAATAAAAAAAATAATAATCATAAAAGTATGGCTACATAATAATTGAAGAAATACTAAGAATCAAGTAACTATGATGGCATGCACTAATTTGTTGTTATATTGAGTTAAAAGAAAAGCAAGAAATTTACTGGTAATTTTACATCATATACTAAGGAATAAGTAATCAAAAAGAGATTACTTTAAAATCTTACTAATAACTTTTGGTGCGAATTTTATTTGCTGTGGGTTATCAAAAGCAAATAACTCTCTATAACAAAGATTACAATCTTCTAGAATAACAATTACAATATTTTTTTTTTTTTTTTTTCATCTTGGTTTTTCCTGTGAAAATTATACACCAAATGTACAAGTTAGTATCTAGTAACTATAACAAGACTAAATAGGGATCTCGTTAACAAAAGAAACATATATATGTATATATATATTATATATAATATAATTTAATATACCAAACTTATTGGTAAATCCTCGCAGTGAGAAAAAAAAACCAGCAAATAGTTTGATTGTAAAAATATACTACCAAATATCAACCGGGAAGAAAAATTTTTTTGGAAAAAAAAAGAAAAAAGACCAAGATAATCGTACCAACAAAAAATAATCTATTAGTACAATATTTTGGCCAAAAGAAAAATCATATATATATATATATATTCATACAAAACCGCCAGGATACTAAAGCTAATAAGTAAAAAGTGCTCAATATTTAAGTAGAGCAAATAATAAAGATAAATCTAATGAGTCAGACGAACCTACTAAAAGTTTCGCTTAATGCTCTTCAGGGCTAAGATCTGACTGTCAGATCTTAGTCCTGAAGAGCATTAAGTGAAACTTTTAGTAGGTTTGTCTGACTCATTAGATCTATCTTTATTATATATAATATATATATATAATATAATACATACAAATACAAAGAGACAAATCACATGAAAGTTAAATATATTTCAAGTTTAAGACTTTGTACAATTTTGAAAGCTGTCAATAAGTAGCTAATTTTGTTTCTACATTGGATTTCAACAATTGCTTTGATGGTTAAATTGTGATTAATCACAGAAAACTTATAAATTGTAAGATTTAAAAAATAAAGTCACGTTTACATAATTTTCCAATAATCAGAGAAAGAAGAGAGAGAAAAGAGAAGAGAAGAGAAGAGAGAGAAAAAAATAAAAAAATTTAACAAGAGCTGATTTGTTTGATTCAAGTGACTAACTGTTAATACAACACATGTCCATTGAGAGAGACTACTTTTACTTACCACCATGTGACCATTCAACATTCCCTGCTGGAGTTGGCATGCATTGAAAGGAGATAAGGTTTCTAAATTAAAACTAATCAACAAGCTTCTTTTAGCAAATTAGCCAAGAGAAGTTGAAAACAAGTTCTGTAAAATCAGATGGCCAAATGAACCATTGCATTCCACCAGATTCTTTAACAGTAACAAATGTAAATAACACTCAAAAAAAAAAAATACCTTAGTGGCAGGTTAAATACCTCGAAAAACTTCTTAAATAGTTATAAATAGCTTCAACCGTGGTCCGATTTAAAAAAAAAAAAAAAAAAAATTTTCAAATTAAAAAAAAAAAAAAAAAAAAAAAAGGATGGGTGGGGCAGGGTAATGAGTCCAAAATAAAAAAAAAAACAAAAATCTTGTGAATTTCAGTTAAAGAAGTTTACAAAAAAAATATATTGATGTTTCAGTCGATATTGTAGTCATCATCATCATCAGCATAAGTGATCCATAACTGATTTAAGAAGTGATCAGAGCAAAGAAAGTTGGATGTCGACCAACAATACAAGTTGTTGCATGGTTGTCAAGCAAATGTTGCAACAGCATGCAGAGAATATCAAATGCAACTAGAAAGACTGGAATTTGATTTTCCAATTGAAGATTCCAACATTGAGTGAAGAAAAAAATGCAAACAGAAGAAGGGGGAATTATCATTTTTTTTTAATTCTTTTTATTTTTAAAATAGGATTAAATTAAATCAACTCAAGTAGAATTTTTATATAATATATATATATATATAAGTTAAAAGAAAGGAAATGAATCCGACAATATGAGTAAGAAAAGGTGGAATGTAAACATCACACAATGCTGTTAAAGAAGAAAACAATTTATAATATAATCATAGCTGATACTGATCAATATTTCGATTTTACAAAAATCATCATCAGAGCTCATTCACTCCCATAGTTGTTTGGGTCGGGGAGGAAAGTCAAATGAGTTTACAAAACAAAAAACCTTAATACTGCAAAAAACGAAAGACGTTACTCCCCGACCCAAACAACTACGGGAGTAAATGAGCTCTGATGATGATTTTTGTAAAATCGAAATATTGATCAGTATCAGCTATGATTATATTATAAATTGTTTTCTTCTTTAACAGCATTGTGTGATGTTTTCATTCCACTTTTTCTTATATATATATATATATATATATATATATATAAGTATTATATAATATAAATAAAAAAGAGTTTTATAATTTTCTTGAAGCATTGTGTTTATATTAGTTAGGTGCTTGGTTTTGAAGGCAATCACAATGCAAGTGTAAAGAGTTTGAGTTTTGTTTAACGGCATATCAACCTCTGTAGGTCATTTAATGCCAAAAAGGTTATTTGGGATTTCAGTCTTTAAAGTAGTGGTTCTATGGAGATATTCGTTTAGGTTCTGTTATATCTTGTTGAAAAGGTTGCTTTAAAAAAAAAAAAAAAAAAAATTTTATTTAAATTTTTTTTTTTTTTTTTTTTTTTTTTTTTTAAAGAAAATTTAAAATGTTTTCAGGGTTTGTATTCTTAAAGATGTCTCTCAGGTTTCTTGCTTGATAGTAATTGGCGCAGATATGTTTAAGTCTGTTACAATTTAGAAGGATATGCTTGGTTGTAAGTTGTACTTTGCATGTTGGGCACACTGGGGCATCCTCCCCTTTTTAACAGGTACGAATGGGTAATGTGGGTGTGCCCAATACGCAATCTGGCGAGTATTACTTCTTCTCTTCTAATACTTCTGTGGCCTGTTGGCCAAGTGTAAAGAAAAATGAGGTAACTATGGTGGTGTTCATGTACCTTTGATTTATTTTCTTAATATTTTGGGATAAAGATCCCTTCATCAGAAGATTTCTGAAAGCTAAGTTCTGGAGATGTTACTGTGTTGCTAGGATTTTTATATATCAAACTTATCAAAGAATAAATTTTACCATTGAATTTAATCTTTGAATATAAATGATTTTGAAAAGTAAAGAGTTAACATTCTGATTTGGTTTGGTTTGGTTCGTTTTACAGCATATCAACCTCAGTGGGTCATTTAATGCCGATAAAGTTTTGAAATAAATCAATTCTTAATGAATACATTTTTCTATTTAACCCATAGATGGGACCTGTTAACATTCTGAATGAATTTTAATCAAGTTTATATATGTAAACCTTTATTCAGCTATTATATACACTAATTGAATAAGGCAGGGGGTGGCTCTAAATTAGGGGAGTGGGTGGAAAGATCATTGAATGCAAAAGTTATGATGCATACGACAACATTTTTATAAAAGGTAAATAAGCATAAATGACAAAGCAAAAGGATGTTAGAAAGTGATTCCAGCAAGTGCAGTACTTTTATCACTTTCTATTTTTTCAATCACAAGATGCTTTTTAGGGGGGGAGGGGGGATCCACATGAAGCAATATAAAGCTATTTCTTTAGATTAATTGTGTACTTTTAATCCAGTTGGCCCAGGGGGACAGGATGAGGGGGAAAGTGGTTAATGTTCATAAGGCAATCTAAATATACTATCCAATTTACATGTGGTTCTCAAAAAGAAAACCATAGTGATCCGCATGATTGCAATGCAATCAATATATATATATAAAACAATATATGCAGTGCTTATAAATGAGTGCAAAAGGTCACAAGGTGGCACTGTACTTAGTGAAATTTTTGTGTTATATTAAACATTAAGAATAATATAATAAAAATGGACAAATAGACTTCAGTTACAAACCAAAATTAATCCCACAAAAAAAAAAAAAAAAAAAAATGAAAAAAAAAAAAAAAAAAAAAAAAAAATAAAAAAAATAAAAAAAATGAAAAAAAAAAAAAAAATAAATAAAAAAAATGAAAAAAAATAAAAAAATGCCCGTTAAAAACTAATTCCAAATAATCTCAAGTAGATTTATTGTAGAAATTAGTTTAAAATTTCCCCAGAAACATTTTGGATTCATCTCATCTTAAAGTCATCATGAATGGACAGTCTTCTTTAACTAAAAAAAGAGTTTCCAGTGTAAAAAATGTGGAAAAAAAGATTTTTTTAAAAAAGGAGGAAAAGAAAGGAAAAAAAACGCTACAGAAATATTAACCCTTTCACAACCAAGTTTTTCGGATATGCTAAAAATTATGCCTCGAGTAGAATGGTAAAATGAAAATCAACGGAGACAAAACCAACATCCCTGTGGGGGTGAAAGGGTTAAATGCAATATAAAGAGAGATTTCATCAAGGATAAATACCATCCGATTTATGATAAAATTCAAACTCAATTGAATGAGAGTGAAAATATCGAACTTATCTCTGTAGCCACAACAACGGCTTAATTACCAAATAATCAGAATTGATACAAGTGTATAAAATAAAATAATAATGATAATGATAATGATGGTTAAAAAAAAAAAAAAAAAAAAAAAAAAAAGTTTCCTTAGTATATCTTCCCTTTTGAACAAATTTTCAAAATACCCAAAATGAGTTAAGCTGATTTAAAGCAATGTGTAGAAAAGTCTTAACTGCAAGCAAAAAAAGCTATTTTGCCATATGCGCTTATTTAAATATTCACATTTAACAGCAACTAATAATCTGTAAATTTTTTTTTTTTTTTTTTTTTTTCAAATGTATAACAATTTAGACAGTGTTATCACAATAAACAAAAGAAATGCGCCAACCTTTTTTAAGAAGAGTGCCACGTTCGATAACTCCTCCTTGGCCACAGCCTAAGTTAATAAATAGATGACATGCGAAATGTTAGAAATAAGCATGCTGCAATACAAGCTATTGCCTTCGATACAGTGCCACCAAGTGTGTATAAATGATTATATTTATAATGATAATAATAATAATAAATATAATGATGATAATGATAATAAATTATATAATTTATATGATAGCAAGTGTGATAGCTACAAAAATTGTTGGGCATACTTACAAGATTTAGTTCCTTGGTCTAAAAGTGGATAATGGAAATAAATAAATTAAACATGCAACATTCATGCACACAATTTGGTGTAAGTGGGGGGCTAATAATAGCCGGGGAGGCAAACAACAGCCAGGAGCAGACAATGAGACAATAACTAAAATGACAGTTTAGTGCATCTAGAAAAATTAATGGGTGTAAAAGGAACAAACTGGGAGTAGGAGAGGAGTAGGAGGAACAGTGTTAAAAACATGGTTAGGAGGAGGAGGAGGAGGAAAACACATTAAGAAAGAAAAAAACGTTCCTAACAATAGTGGTGGTGGGAAAGCAGGAAATAGAATTTCTGTTCACAGCATATGGGAAATTTATTACACGGCAAAATAATTTTTTTTTTTTTTTTTTTTTCAAAAGAAAACAAAAAACTGCGAAATTGATTGCTCAGAATTTACCAATTTCTTTTGAGCAAACATAACTATTAATTAAAAAAAAAAAAAAAAAATTAATTAAAAAAATTAAATTATCAACAGCGGGTTTTTAGAAATAAATTCAAAACCATTAGATATCTTAAAAGTGACATTAGTAGTAAATACTGTGCAGAATTTTTAGGTTGTATGAGGCGGAGGAAATGAGAAGTGTATTTGACAAGAACTGATCAGAGTAAAAGCAAAATGGGAAGAAAATAAACCGTGTGTTGAGAGCAAGTGCCAAATTAGAGATCAAACCAAAAGGAAAATAGTTGGAAAAGATTCACAACATTTTCTAGTTTATAAACTAGTTATAATAATAATCACCAGTTTAGCATGCACTTTTTAGGGGAGGGGGAAGACAGATAGTTAAAAGTATAGACAAATTAAATAGAAATTCAGAGGGCGGGGGTTGGATCCTGAAAAAAGATTTATCCCATTCTAAAATAAATTTACAGCATAAACGAAAGCAATAAAGATTTATAGTCTTGATATTTATGAAGTTTCCAGATGAAGAGGTACTGCCTGCCTTCAAAAGTCAACATATAAAATCCTGGTTTTTATTTAAGCTTAAATACTAAGCTATAATATAAATATCTAACTACTTCAGCCACAGAACAGTTTAAAAAAAGTCCACTGCGTATTTTCTTAATGTTATTATGAAAGGCATACACCACAAATGTACAGGGATGCTTTCCTGGGTTTCATCACAAGTTTTGGGGTCTTTTAATATCAGAACTCTTCCCTCACTCAAGATTTGTATTAACGTAAATCCTCCATACAAGCAGGATGCAACAGATCAACTTTTAAGCAGTGTTTAACAGATTCAAATTCAAAGTTTTCCTTCCTTACTGGCTGTCCAGTCTGCTCTATGTACCGATCACTGGATGGAGAATAGTTGGGTGCATACCTTTCCCAAGAATATTAGCACCATGTGAAATACAAACAGCCTCATCCAGGATTTGAAGTCAGAACATGTTCATTTCCTTTGACAATAACCATTACATCATAAGCACCAAGGTTGATCAACCACAATCCATGGACTATTTCTATGAATTTTTGAGATGAGGCTTGATAATTTGTATTCTGACTTATCCTCATCTTTGTTATCTGTGCAACATTCCGGCCAATGTGCCCTCCGGCCTTCTTTGGAGGGTAAAACATTGTACAGATAACAATAAAGACAAGGACAATAGTCAGAATAATACAAATAATCCATGGAGTTTCCAACTTAATCTAAAGCCATCCTGTGGTTTGGTTTGTTTTACGGCATATCAACCTCAGTGGGTCATTTAATGCCGATAAAGTTTTGAAATAAATCAATTCCTAATGGATAATACAATTTTTTTTTATAAATACATTTTTCTATTTAACCCATAGATGGGACCCTAACAGGTACTACCACTCCAGGTCAGAGTGGACCAGGGAGCAATGGTGATGAAGGGGTGCTCTACATTCCCCAAACCTCCAAAACTGGAACCTCACCATCAGATCCATCCTGTGGGTTTTTTTTTCTATAGTGCCCTGTAAACCCCTGCCAATCCTGATTTCTACACTGTTCCACCAGTTCCTGGTATTTGACAAGGGTAAATGGGAATCTTATAACATTTTGTGTATTAAAATGATAATGATCAGGGTTTTTTTTTAATATGTATGTTACCATAAGAAAACAGCACAAATTTTTGTTAGCATAATACTGTTAAAAGGTTTTAACTTGAAGAATAAAGCAGCTTCCTGTCCAGTTTGCATTTTAATAGTGATGATATAAATATAGGGTTCACATTCACACTGATCATTATAATTTCTATGGGTGATAATTATTAAATGCTTATTATAGAAAACTTCCCTTTATTTATAATAAATAGTGATGATATAAATATAGGGTTCACATTCACACTGATCATTAAAATTTCTATGGGTGATAATTAATAAATGCTTATTATAGAAAACTTCCCTTTATTTATAATAAATTATATACACTATATGGAATGTGACTTGGGTACATCAAGTTTAATGACTGAAAAAAAAAAAAAAAAAAAAAAAAAAAAAAAAAAGAAAAGAAAAAAAAAAAAGGCGACTTTTAAGCAAATTAATGAAACAGAATTTCTATATTCAAGATCATTTCTCTTCAGATTTTGATGCATAATAAAAGCTCACCAATTATGAAAGCTTTTTAATTAACTGATAATAAAGCTTGATTTAGTTTATTGATCAGGATCCAACCTTTGAGAAACTTCTATTTTTTAATTTTTTTTTTTCTAATTTCATTTTTAAGTAGCTTTGTATGAAATTAAAATGCTATCTATCCAAAGCATTTATCAATTTTATTTTTTATTTGTTTTTTTTTATTCAAATTTATTTTATCTTTTATAAAAAGCTAAATTGTTTAAAAGCCACATGTTTGATGAAAATATTCTGCTATAAACTAGAGGTTTAAGTAGGATATTATTTGAAGCTAGTGTTAATATTCACACATATACACACACACACACAGGGTAAAAATAAATAAATAATTGAAGTGTATTTTTTTTTTTAATTAATTATATTTTTATTTTTTTTACAATTCTTTTCATTAGTTTAAATTTTAAATCAAAATAGTTAAAACAAATGAATGAAATATTTTTAACTAAAATTTTATAATTACTTTTCCATGCAAAAATTTTAATCTAATTTTTATATTTTTTTTTCTAATTTTTTTATTAATTTTTTAAAGAAAGTAATCACCCAAAGGCCAGAAAAAAAAAACAAAACAAAAAAAAAAAAAAAACACCCAAAGAAATTTTTTTTGGAAAACACTTTAAAAACAAGGTGGTTATTGAGGCATAAGGGTGAGAAGAAGCACACTTGTGAAATTATTTATGATTATAAAGATAATTAGATTTTTAAAGTTCGTCCAAAGTTAAAGTTAAATATTAAAAAAAAAAAAAAATAAATAAAATTAGGTGACATTTAAGATTAAAATGTTTAAAAAATAACGAATGAAAAAATTTAAATATTTTGTGGCACTGAACAATTTTTACAAAAATCACATTGACATTTTAGGCAATAGAAAAATTAACATGAAACATTAACATTTCATCATTAATTAAATTATTCATTTTGCTCTTGCTCTTTAGGTTTCATTTGTTTATACACAATCTAACAATCTTAGGATGTGGTGATAAAAATAAGAATCAGATCTTAAATTCATTATGCAACTTAAAGTTAGAATTTTATTTTGAATTTCCAGTTATAAAATCTTAAACCTTACACATTTTAAGAAATGCTCTCGATATAAAAGCTTAAATACTTTTTCACAAAGTAATTCTGGTTTTTATATTCTAAATCAAAGCACATTAAGAAATTTTTTTTTTCAATAGTAAAATTGAATTATAATATTAATTAAACATAGTAAATTATATACAAACAATTAAATTCTACCTAATTTTAAAATGTGTAAAACTTAATGTAAACAAATAATATTTACAGATATCTCCATCTCTGCATTCCCACAACACTACATGATAGGAATAAGACTCATTTTCTCAGTGCTGTCAAAAGCCATGTTTACAACAGTGATACAAATTGCACAATGTATATTAAATAAACTATATTACATTTATATACTAGACAACATAAAAGTAAAAATTGTAATTTCTTAATACATAGAATTCTATTTTGGAAATTCTTCAAGGTATTTTAATGCAATAAATATTTACAGAGCAAAGGATCTGAGTACACCAATAAAGTCAGAATTGCGAGCAAATCATCAAATGGTGTCATAAGAAAACACATTCACAAGCTATTTTAATAATAAAATAAATATAAAAATATCAAGCTTTTTCAAATAATTTTTCCTTTTCATATATTTCAGTAAAAAAGTTGAATAAAATTTACATTTTTTAACCAATAAATTGTAGACATACAAATTGAATTACTATAAAGATTAAGATTCAATATTTGTAACAATTTTAATTATAGAGAAAATTATTTTTTCAAAAACATGTATAGAAGTTAATTTCATCTCTTGAATATTTAAATATCAGCAATTTTAACAGCAAACCAATCCTAATTTACTTAAAAGAATTTGTGGAGATCAAAAAATCTCTTTAACATTAGTAATTTGTTAATAAATCCAAATGGTTTATACTTTGGATTGGATCAAGATGTTTGTTTTGATTTAAGAGAAATATGTTTTTAAAGAATAAAACATAAAAATTCAATCTTAATAGTTTATGTACAAGCAAAATGGGTTGCTATACTAAAAACACAAGTACAGGATGACTAAGGAAAATGACTACGGCATCCAACAAATGACCACATACCGAACCATGAAAACTTGCAACTGATGACCGGTTGTTAGCTGCTCGAGAAGATGCTGCCACATATGCCAAATATTGGATGACTTTCTTTGTATTCTCTGTTTTTCCTGCCCCAGACTCGCCTCTAAAAAAAGAAAGGTTCAAAATTATGAACTTTGTTTCCAATAGTAAATTTATATAAAGATATTAATTACATAAGAAAAATTAAAATTACCAATTTTTTTGTTTTGTCTCAAAGAAATAAAATAAGGAATAGCAAGGGGGAAGATAACACCGTTTTAAAAAAAGATCAAAGGTTATTTCTTATAACTCCAACATAAACAAAGGGGAACCACTCTTGACTCAAATTATTTATTTTCCCATTAAACTAACCCCAAACCCCGTCTTTTTTCCTAGTAGATCAATAAATAAATTTATCAGTCAAGAATGGTTCCCCTTTGTTTATGTTAGAGTATAGGAAATAACCAGATCAAAATATATTTCTCTGCACTAATCAATTTACTCCTTGTTTATAGATTAAAACTTTAAACCTTGTAAAAACCTAAAAATAATAACCATAAAGCCATGGTGCGGCCACACTTGGAGTTTGCATCACCGGTCTGGAACCCCTATCTTGCCCAGAATATTAACCTCTTAGAAACTGTACAGAGACGTACAACCAAACGAATACCCTCCATCAGGCATCTGCCATACTCTGAACATCTCGCTGCCCTGGGAATGGATTCATTGAAACTTCGACGTCTGGCAACTGACCTGGTAAACACTCATAAGGTCATTAATCATCTTAACAACAGCAATCTTCAGCACCTTTATTGATCTCCATCCTTTCCAGCACACGTGGGCATGCCTACAAAGTTAGAAAACAGCACTGCTCACATGACTTTCGGAAACATTTTTTCACGCTCAGAATTGTGGAGACATGGAATAAGCTGCCAGCGTCTGTTGTAGGCTGCCAAAGCACCGAGTCTTTCAAAGCCTCTATGCTTCCTGTAGTCCGCCGACACTATACCTGATGCCACTCTCCATATACACATGCGCACACATACATATTACTACTGTAAACTGTTCATGCTCCTGACACTAATACATTATTCTGTGTACTTGACATGAGACTTTGATGATTTGTGGTGCACCTGAGCACTGTACACAATAAATTTCATTATTATTATAATTTAATCAAAGTCTAATTATTGCTTCAAGAAATAGGAAGAGATTTTTTAAGTGACATATCTTAACTAGCAACATAAATCATCTAATAGAAATTATTATTTTACAAGAGACAGTTGATAACAAATTTATCCCATTTCTTCATTTCATCTTATGGATATCAAATTTTCATAATAGACACAAAAGTTTACTATAAGCACACAAGTAGAATCTGTCACTTGTTAGATATTCAACAGCTGTTTTAAATAAATAAATAAATAAATAAATAAACTAGACAAATTTAAAAAAATAAAAATAAATAAATAAATAAAATAAACTAGACAAATAAAAAATAAAAAATTTAAAAAAATTGTCATTAATGAGGTGGTATAGGACATTAAGAGAACTCTTAATGTCCTATACCATCTCATTCCGCCCAGCCAGAATTCACATTCCTTTTACTAATCTACCCTAAACAATAACCTTTGTTTAAATATAATATTAAACATATTTAGAAGTCTTTAATTTAAGGGAAATAACAGGTAACTTTAAATGAAAAGGCCATTTTTTGATAAATGGTTATAGGAATGGGGCTCTGGACTTTGTTTAAATGTAATATTAAACATATTGAGAAGTCTTTAATTTAAAGGAAATAACAGGTAACTTTAAATGAAAAGGCCATTTTAAGCCATTTTTTGATAAATGGTTATAGAATGGGGCTCTGGACTTTGAAAATTCTCAACAGGATGTTAAAAATTAACTCTCAACATACTATACCACCTCATTCCACCCAGCCAGAAGTCCCACATTTGTTTTCCTAATCCACCCCAAATGATAGCCTTTGTTTAAATGTAATATTTAAAATATTTAGCAGTCTTTTTACGGGAAATAACAGGTAACTTTAAATGAAAAAGGCCATTTTTAGTAATTTTTTGAGAAATCCTTATAGGAATGGGACTCTGGACTTGAATATTCTCAACAGGATGTTAAGAGTTAAATATATTAATAGCCATGTCTCTTGAGAAAGAAAGCAGGAATTTAACATTGAAGGATTATATAATTCCCATACAATAAAAATTCTTAAAAATTAGATTTGTTGAATATTTGACTTAATTTTTCTTTTTTAATTAAACATTGTAAGTAAACACCTGAAGTATACACATCCTATAAGATAAAAAACAAGAAATTAAATAACTATTTTAAGACTTCTATAATAAAAAGATAAAAATACAAATGCTTGCTTTGTTTGACATTTATTTTGTATATCAAAATTCTATGTAAGATACCTGAGCTACGTGTTCAGTGAGATTTTGTATATCAAAATTCTATGCAAGACATCTGAGCTACGTGTTCAGTGAGATTTTGCATGTAAAGTAAACAGAATTTATTTCTATTAATTACACTGGTTTATAAAGAAATTGACGCAAGCACAAAAATAGCTGTTTTAACCTAATTTGGGGGTACTGAATTCAGATTTGAAATCCATTTTTACTCATCACCTCTAGTTTTTTAGATATGTATACCGTACATTTTGTACACATACTGTACATAAAGGCGTATATTCATTCAGGGTTAATTTCTAATATTGTGTGACTTATGTCTTCTTTTTTAGTTATTATGCAATAAATGTAAGTGATAGCATTACATTATATATATATATAGCTATATATCAAGACGGATTTTGACAGTTAAGCATAGCCAACACATCTCAATCAACAGCAAACACAGCGTCAAGGAGAATCCTCTGGTTGACATGAATAAGGTGCTTCTCCTCTCTTATCGAAATACCGAGTGTTTGGAGATCAACTCATAGAACGAACGAACTTTGCATGATAATAGGCATGTTGTGACCTAGTAGATGAAAGGCTGTGGTTGACACTTGGTCAGTTTGTCAGCACAACACCATATTGTGTGATCGCCTGTTTGGCGCCAATAGTCGCTGGCTCTAGGAAGGTTCCTGCTAAGCTCAACAAGAGGGCAATGCTCTATGGTCGCTCGGCAGCACCTTCAGTAAGTGCGTATGATGAAGGATCGCTGGAAAACCGGATCAGACTAAGATTTGTGAGAATGCGCGAGAACTGTTCGTAGTCATATCACTTCAAAGGAACTCGCAGACATGGCATGGCAATGCTATCTTGAAGATCAGCTCATGATTCATGTGAGAGCATGCCTTGGTAGACCACGCAATACCCAAAACTATACCTGGAACGAAAGTAATTCCTGCTAATGTTAGTCTGAGAAGATCAATGCTTAAAGACTTATGAGGATAAAAACATAGAGAAGGATGCAACTGCTACGCAGAGAAAGCAATGTATCACTAGATTAAGGTTTTATACACTAGAGAATACATATTTTTTTCTTTTGTGGGCAATCTTCAATCACACCCACACCTTGGTTTCTGGAAACGATTTCTACACACAACTACATCTCCAATCAACTGTTGTACGTGGAGAGTGTATGGAGGATGACGAGTCACAAGACCTGAGAGAAGAGTAGGAAGATTCGATCGAGACTCGTGTAAAAGAAGACATCATAGGAGAGCTGTGCGATGATACAACCGATGAGACGCAGATAACTGATACTCAAATAGCACTAGTATGGTAAAACCGACGCCGCATGTGTATGGGGAAGACGCCTGTATCTTGTGCGGTAGTGTCTCTCCACATTGGTACGATGAACAGATACTACCTATGGTTGGAGAGGTCTAAATAATCTATACGCAGCAACTTATTTCTTTATACGATATAGATCTACTTCTGCTCAGCTCTCAGTTCTCATCTAATGTTTGATTGAACAGATTAGCATATGATATTCTTGTGCTTAGCCACACTCACTCACTGTGTCATCAACTCAATCTGTATCTATTTCCTCTTATTTTCTCCTGCATCAATGTCTTTTATTTTTTCTAGCTCGTAAGTTGTTAGCTGATTAATATTTTCTTCCCTTTCTTTTCTAGAGAACTGCCGGAACATATAGGTCACTGAATATTATTTACTGGAGGGCAGACGGCTACACTCACATTAAGAAATTACTAGATGTTATATCAAGCTAAAATACAGACTAGTATTAGGCATAAACGCACAGAAGATAAACTTCAAGAGGTGGATATTATGAACATACATATAATCTGGCCTTTATTTCATTTAGGTTCTTGATATTGAGGAGCACGAATACTCACTTTCATAATTAAGCTAACAGAGAGGTAAGTGTCTTGTACATTCACAAGTTCGCGCTAGTCACAGTCGAGATCACCATAATAAATGAGATATACACCTTTTGTTGTATATATAATCACGAGTAGAGAAAGATTTTATATATACACTGAGAACAGTAGATTTTAAGTTAGATTATAATTTCCTAGGTATATGTATTATTTTTTAATCGGGAAGGATACATAGAGTGATGCCAGAGTCAGTATTCAACCAGCTTCCAAGGGAATAGACTTCGATTGATAATTACAGAAAACGTAGGAATATTAAATTAATCTAGTTGGAAGCACCAAACTCGATCGCTGACTAGTGTTTTCTAAGTATATTATATTATTTTTAATATATAATTACTATAGGTTAGGTACTTCACATAGGCGATATATACAAGTACTAAGAGAAGATATCTCAGGCATGACGCATGAAAGATGCTTGATCAGAATCATAATCAGTCTTGATCCAGTTCTTACTCTATGGACCGCAGAACAACATCTAAAAGGATGCGTACAAATCATATGCACCTATTCTTTTTTAGTATGTGGCCAAGAGAATGTTTTATAATCTTCTATATTTTTTTATTCACCAACACGCAATTGACAGGGGCCTAAATCCTCTGCACACACTTACACTGCGATGTAGGAAATTAACATTCAATTCAAGTACTCCGCATTATTTATCGATAATGATGGAACATATTCTTACACTTAACGGTTATATAATTGGTCTATAAAAGGAGAAAAATAAAGATAATAATAAAAAAAACCAGGAGTATTTATAGGGTAATCCCAATTCAATTATATATATTACAGGTTACAGGATGCTGTGAGTATCACTTTCAGAGCTAATAGTCTATACGTGTAATCCCCAGGACACACTAAAACCTTTAGATCATTAAAATAGTCTTGTATAATACCTGCAAGGTGGATATTAACTTAAATACTAAATGCAACATAGTTAAATTAGTTTATACATGTGTCCTCTAAAACACTGCAAGTAGAATTGTTTACTTTTAAGAGAGGAGAGGAGGTACTTGTATTATTCATTATGAGATTGGTATTTAAAAAATTTAAACGTTACGAAAGAAATAATAGGTGTTAAAATTGATTTATCATAGAAAAGTTAATTTTTCCAAGGATTGCAGTATGTACTAAGATATAAAAATAATTATATAAAATCATTTTTGAACTCTGTATAAAAAGGTGAACAATTTGCACATATGAACATTTAAGCAGATGATTTCTTTGATGAAAAGAAAGACTTGCATTATTCACCTACAGTACACCTGGGAAATTCCAAGTCAACCTCACCGATCCTTTCAATTCAATTAATTTAAGATTAATAAGACATATACACATAACTAAAAAAAATTTTAATTAAAATATAATGTCTATTTTTTTTCTCTGTATAGATTAAGTATCATCCCTAATTGTATATTATTGTATACTTATATTCACTCGCTCTATTCTCATTATAACTTATCATTCTTTTTAGTATATGCTTATTGGGAGACTATATTGAACCAATATTATTAATTCATAATGTACTAATTCAATACTATAAGATGACATAACGAGTGATGCTTTTCAAGACGATTATAATCTTAAACATGTATGTAAACATAAAATAGGAAAGCACCATAGTAGACATGATTATAATTCAAGTTATTACGATTTTTCATCTTCTCACTACTATTTATAATAGAGTATATTAAGGTATCTTATATAAGATAGTTGTTTTTGGATATTTTAGTAATTTAAAGTCAATGTCTAGGTTAAGAATTTAACTCAAAACCGGAACCTACTTTTATCAGATGGTTTGGTACTGTTACATGATCTATCGTGGTATAGACATTTTATATGAGGATTTTTTTGTAATAGCGCTCTTTTTTGGTTTCATTTAATGAGTTAAGTCTGTTATGGACAAAGCATTATTCCACTCTTAACGCTTGAAATTCAATCTCTGTTCTCTCTAAAAGGGGAGGTGAGGGAGGCCGGGTATTGCATATCGAGGCGAGGGAAAAGGGACGCTTTACGCATGAGAGAAAATTTAAACAAGAAAGCCGCGATAGAGTCATTAATATGTTGTTATAATATGCATCAATGTAGGGACTCTTATAGGTATGCCGCCTCTCACAGTTTTCAGTATAAAGAGAAATTTGTACCAGGTCAGAGAATGTATGATCTGCCTTAACTGGAACCGTTTCACCTGCCCAATAATAACGCGTACGTTACTGTCTTTAGCTTTTATATTTTTACATTTATTATTGATTTATATGTTTATAGTCAATATATCATTACGAAAATTTTAGTATTCGGTGTTTCCTGTGTGGTTTGTGTGTAATGTGTGCTAACTTTATATGTATCTTAAGCGCCATGTATAATCTAATTTCGAAAGAAGAGAATCGAAGTAAGTAGCAGAACAGTCCATTAACATTTATTTTTTTGTACCACGTTATACTGAATAAATTATAACGAGGAATAAGTTTTTCTCATGAATTTGAACTAGAACGAGCGAGGTTTATGACACACTGTAGAGTATTGAAGTAAGAAGAGTATACAACAGTACATTTAAGACTCTCGATCAATTAAGTCAAAGTGGTATCAATCCCTTAGGGATATATATAACTTCTTATAGACCGCGCACACTATAGTATCGATAAATATGATTGACTTTAAATCATTAACGCATAGATTGATATAAAGAGTTATTCACTTGGTGTTTTTCAGCATTCCTTATCGTAAGGTGAGGAGAGTAGGTGTGATTTTTAATGGATGAAAGTCTAATTATCGGATTAATACACATCCACATGGTATATCGAAAAACTAAGGCACAGGTAAAACGTGAGGGAGGCGTTTGCTCATGTTGAGTAAGAGTCGTCCTTTGTAGAGAAATACTAAGGCACAAGCGAGGCTCCCTGAAGAGCGAGAGTAAAATAAAAAATCACCCCATAAAGACCAAAGGACGGCTATATAGTCCCAGTCATATGGACGCAGTGAAGTGTTTGGCGAGGTTCAATTAATTATAGCACAAACTTAAGAGGGAATAGTTGGAAGATGATTTATTGACCCACTCCACTAAACATAAGAAATACGGTTATTCCATTAATTCAAACCTTAAAACGGAGCGAACCACGGAACTTCCTGATATGAAGTTGTTATCTGCTCTTAATTCCATACCGCTGGGGTATTGGAGCGCATGGTGATTTGCCGCTCACATTTCAAGACAATCAATGCACGAACTCTTGCGTATTTACTAAGGCAGTGTTTCTACCACCCCAACTGAGCTAACCATACAATGAGAAGAAACACCCACGAAACAGAGGAGATAAGACATTCGTAAGAGTGGTGCCGCATAATCTCGAGCCTGCAAAGATATGATAAGACTGGTACATATAAATATGTAATATTGACATAATATTAAGATTTAGTTCTTGATTATATTTAAGGAATATGAATCAGTGTGAATTTTTTTAAATAGGACCTATTCTTGAATAATGAAATTAACCGAGTCACAATTGTCTATGTACTTCATTTATAGATTTAAAGCCCTCCTTTAGACAGAGGCCACTTGTAGGATATACTGTGATGTTTCAGAAACATTCCAGTTAAATAGGATGTTTAGAGTTCAAACTAACTCCCCTGCTTAGTAACCCGTCTTCTTTTTTCCTAGTGCAGCCTCTTCGATAAATGAAATATTTATAAAAAAAAAAATATAAAAAAAAACTAAGTATTATCAGCGTGGTCCTCCTCTCATCTTTAATGTGATTTGTTTGTGTTGTAGATATATTGATGAGGAAGAAAAAATAACATATATAGAAATGTGAGATGTTAGTGAAGTTGACAAACATATATAATCGTGAATATACTCGCTCAAAATATTACAGACACTTTATTTTAGATATGCTTATTTTTACATTGAGTTCTTCTTTATACTAAATACTCATTTTCAAAATAATTAGATGTAAACCATTCATATAATTGTAGCTAGCAACTTTTATAAACATTATATAGATATTCCACAAGTTCGCAATAAGTATACTCTATGAGAGCTATAGTAGACATGTTTTCTCATAATGAAGTTATATCAATAATTCTAAATTCTTCCTAAAATGTTTCAGTCTTACAAGCATTTTAGCTATTGTTGAAATAATTTTTATATGAGAACGGACATATTATATAATTATTATTATTCTCAAGTATCGTTCTAGTATATTATACTAATGGGCTTGCATATTATATAATTCTTATCCGTAATTAATAACAACAAAGATAAATCTTCACTATTTTCTTTAAGATATATAATTCAGCAACATGGTACTCAAATTACTTTCTTATGAGGAGATAATGTTTATTTTTAAAAATGCACAATAATATTGGCAGTTTTGAGGGCAAAATCTAACTCTAGCTAGATTTAAATAGAGAACAGATTTCAGTATTAGATTAATATAAGAGTGCTAATTATTAAAGATTAAAATAATGACTACTTATTAATAATTATAATATGTAAGAATTAAATTAATTTAAATATAAATAATAAAGTAGATATACACCGGTTATATATATATAGATCAATCAAGATGAGAGTGATCTGATAAGTAATTTATCACAAGCGGGTTTATTTTGTATTCAATGGATGCCCGCTTTTGAACAAGTCACGATTCACATATTATAATAAGAGAGTAATGCTGTGTTAAGTATTAAGGAGATCGTTTTTACACATAATCACGTTATCATTGTGTAAGACTAAAATTAGATTTAAAGTTAATGAAATTTTAGGTGGGCATAAAATATGAGGTACAAATAATGTAAGGCTTAGACGATCGAGTAAAATGAGAATTCCCCTGTATATAGCTTAACATTGCTAAATCGAATCAATTAGAGGAGAATCATAAATAAAACAGTCAGAATGTTATATTTAAATAAGTAGTTGTATTATATAAGCACTCACTATTCATCCTCAATCTAGAAATATCAACACGCTGAGATACACTAGTTGTTTGACATAGCTCCATTATGAGAAGTGCAATCTCAATCATATCTCATTAACTCTCTGGTCCATCAGTGGTTTGTGGCCAGATGATTTGAGCCTTTTAAACAGTAAGAAGCTGATGATATTATATTGAATCGAGAGGACTCAGACGATAATTTATCTAACTTTGTGTCTCACTACGGTGGTATAGTGAATAATTCTAAATCTCTCTTTCAGTGTCTCATATGTATAATCCGGACTAAAAGATACTGGGTGATGCACAGTGATCTACAGATACGTCACTATATGTAGCACCTCGCTATCCAAAAGAGAACCACACTATCTTCTTCCATTGGGAGAAAAAAATGTCTAGGAACATATCTGGGTATCATTTATTAGATACTATGATAAATTGCTTCAATATTAATTAGAATTTGAGGTGGTGAGAAATTGACAATTGTTGTTATCATACTACTCTCGACTATTATTTTTTTCTAATTTTATCTTCTATAGGAAAACTAGAACACGCACAAATAGTAGGCTATGAATAAAAAAAAAAAAAAAAAAAAAAAAAAAAAACCGAGACAGCTTCTTAATATCACGAGTGACTGGGCGACCATGAGGTTATGAATGGAGGGGCACGTTCAGATCTAATTCACGTGATCGAGGCTGCGTGCGTGGCTGGATAGGTTGGGAGAGAGACTGGTACAATACTAGATAGTTTAACGGGTCTATCACCATAAAAAATCCCAAGTAGCAGCCACTATCTGACCTTGAAAACATTTCAATCCTTTTAAGTTAAACCTGTCTCACAGTAATGAGATAGGGTACTTATATGAAGAATAAATAATACCCTGCTTGAGTATAAAAAAGGTTAAGGTTTAGAGATAGCATGATTACAAATAATCATATCTATCGATAAGTTTAGAAGTATAAATATCAAGAACTGTGAATATTTAATATAGAGGGGTACGCAGGGGGGACATTTTCAATATTATCAACTAAAAGTAGCATGTCATTTGGAAATATCAATATTTCACTTCCAGTGGTTAGGGTTAAAATAGAAGCACTGTTTTTCGCTACTATGGTGTATTATATTAATTAAAAGAACGCCGGTTAATCTTTTATTTAGATAAAAATTCTATTCAAGTGTGGAAGTGAGAAGAGGGAAGGAGAGGGAGAAGGGATAGACGAATCGCCTGATCGGAAAGAGATGTAAGAGTCATTTTGGGTGACAAAGGAATTCTAAAAAGAGACGAAGGATATGAGAGAGAGGTTAATCAAAAACACAAAAAAATAGATTTCTAATCTAGCGGATTCGATTTATAATTTGATTAATATGGTTGCTCGCCGATGTTCAAAGTGATTGATGAATGGATGCAATAGAGCCATCTAATAAGGCTGGCATTCACAAAGAGGAGATGCATATATACTAAATAAAAATCGCACTCAATAGTTATGTGTTGGCATATGAGCAAAACAGAGTGTTCTCATTTCAATGGGATACCATGTATCTGATAATATGTTAATTTTAGTATATGAGACTTATAATGATGTTTATTCCCATTCTCATAAGTCTCTCTGGATAAGACCAATAGAATGTACACATCAAATAGGGTAGGTTGATTATTTTTACATTATATTAATTAGGAGTGAATATCTATCACAATAGGTATCCTCATACAAACCCCAACCTGAATGAGAGGATTTCGCGGCTATATTTAGGAGGTAATATATTTCTATATACTCTTCATGAGAATTCTAACTAAATTATAACTCATTTTTCTCATACTTTGCAAAATCTAGTTTGAAGGCATGTTGGTTTTTATGTAATAGAAAGAATAGTGCTATTGAAGTTTTACTTTCAAACATATTCTAGTCTTCATCTAAAGAACGTCATTGTTTAAATTACAATTTAGGGAAATATAACAAGAAGGCTTATCGCTCGCACAAGAATGGACTCCTTGATCTTTAATCCAGCAAGAAATCTGAAAAAGATATCAAAAAACATATATACTTATCACATGTTAGATTACAAAAATTAATCAAAAATAAAATGATATTTTAAATATTTAAGGTTGTATAAAAATAAAAAAATGATCGAGTTTTAAACGATTTTAAAATAGAAAATAAATAAATATTATACAGCACTTTTTCAAGCGATTATTCCCCTCTTATAAAAGTTCCGTGCCGCCACCACAGATATATGTGGATATAAAGCATTTTATTTGAACACATAGAAGAAATAATTCTGAGTTTCCACATTTTCGTCGCACAAAAGATATATTGTGAAGAATAACGACTTTATATATATATTGTTCTGGTATTTATTGATATTGCCACAGGACACACCAAGTCATAAAGCATCTACTCTTGTGGAGAAGTCAATTTAAATGAATTACATGCAATATACAATTCTTCTGCAGATTCCCAAGAGATGAATGTTATGATTTCGAAATAGCATGATAGATCTTTTTCTTGAATCGATCTAGTAAATTCTGGTATATAACAATTCGAATTGTTCTAATTTAAATGCTGCATAACATAATATGTTTTTAGATAATAATAACCTCGGAGTTAATTGTAGATGTTGAGGAGAGTATTTTTTGCCTTCCCATATTAGCATAGACATGCTTACCCAAAAATACTGAGTCCACTAAATGGGAAACAAATAAAAATTAAAAAAAATAAAATTTTTTAAAAAAATGCTTACTCTCTTGAACCCACGAATGAGCTTAGGATACTGTGCGGAGTGTTGCTTTGTGTTGATTGCATAACCGAGAGTGTGGTACTTCATGACGTTTCTTTCCTCTGTACAATTCTATTACCGTTGTTACTCTTGTGGTATATATAGGGGTCTTTTATGTGTCCTAAGCTAATCTCTGTAGTGGAGTTTAGGCTTGTATCACACACATTCGACCGAAGATGTCCGAGATCTATAAAAGTCTGTCATGTAACAGACTCAGATATTGTGTTGCTATACATTATAATAAAATATATTATAATATCACTAATAAAACTAAAAGACATATCAATGTTTTTATAGCCTAATATGTGTTTTCGAATGAAATGTGCTATGTGGCTACTTTGCAATAATAACAGAGATGATCTCTACTTTAGGGTCAACTCTAGATTATTATTATAAAAGCCTTAAGGTTTGTTCCTCATTGTACTGGTGGGTCTTTCATGGAATACGCATCTGTTTACACTAGACCATTTTAGGCACCCCTTTTGCATCTTGGATTACTAAATAAAGTACCAATTTTTTAATTTCATTTACATTTTTTTCCATGACTTTCCATGCAAACTAGCTCGGAGATATGTTTTTGGGTGGTTAGGGCAGTTACGGGGTGTTTATAATAATAATTAAAGAATAACAACTATCAAATCGGTGGTCTTTAATTTTGAGGTTACAACAGCCTCGAACTTTCTCCCTTCGGAACCTGGCAGATTAAGTTTATATTTGTAGATAAGTTTCCTAATCCACCTCAAATCTAATAGTTTTAGGTTTTTCTATTATGAGTATTAACAATTATAAATATTGAGAACATGTTTGAGGTGAAGTCTTTAATATTTTAAAGATGTAATTAACAGGTGGTTACACTGACGAAACTGCAGTGTCTAAAATAGGGTGGTTCCATTTTTTCAAGTCTACATTTTTTGATGTTACGTATCCTTAAGTATGGTTGACTTTAATAATTTACTCACGTTAGGTATTGTTTATAGTTAGGTTCTACAACAACCAGTCATATTGTATATGTGTGAGATGAAAGGGTACATGTACTTCATAATCGAGGGATGATAGAAAGGGGTGCCTAAAGGTCACATGGTCCAATTTTCCTCTACATTGTAAACAATATGAAAACTGTTTTGGAATGTTTAAAACGAAAACGTTTATAATATTAAAAAAAATTTTTTTTTAAAACAGAGGGAAGAGAAATGCATTTAAGGTGACGAGGAATGCTTAAAACTGTCAAAATTGTAATTAAAAATAAAATAAAAATACTCATTCTGCAAACACATCTAAGCTATCTAATACAAAGTTTATTAATATATAGTTTAGAATGTTATCTTTTATTTTATTTATCATTATAGAGAGATAATGTATTCATGTGTTTGTTTTGATTCATATCTTTGTGTGCCACGGTCACATTCCAAGTGATATGATCTTTAGAATTCTTGAATATCCTATTCTTCATTGGCGGCAAATTTGGGAAAGTTTTTCAAGAAATTTAAAGCTAATTTACTGAAACTTCTACAAGGATCATAGCCCAATACAGAAGAGAGAAAAGACACTTGAAAAATTTTTAATCATGGTGTAAAAACTTTATTTTAAAGTAAGTAAAGTAAATACGTCGGGATGGCCTAACGTCGGTATCAGCCAGACAGCAAGGGAGTCTATCCCCTTTTCACTAGTGCTAGACCAAGGAGATTATTTTAGCATCTGGAGGTGGAGCACCACACCTACCATCAGTTCCTCACTTTACCACACAGATCCATGTGCTACTCATACACTGAGTTGGCGAGGGCCAGTATCGAACCAGGAACCTTGTGATTCCTAGTCGAACAGGCAATAATAAATATGAGTTAAGAAATCATTCTTTTCAAATTCTTTCAAATTTCTCTGAATGTTTGAGATGAGGCTTGAAGATTAGTATTATTTGCGTTATTCGGACTATTGTCCCCATCTTCATTGTTATTTGTACAACGTTTCGGCCGATATACCCTCCGGCCTTCTTCAGGTATTTCTTGTCGGACTCTGGAACCTTCTTGGACTCTCCTCCCGAATACAACAAGAAAGTTCCCGAGTTCGAAAAGAAGGTTCCCGAGTCCGAGAAGAAATACCTGAAGAAGGCGGAGGTTATATCGGCCGAAACATTGTACTAATAACAATGAAGATGGGAACAATAGTCCGAATAACGCAAATAATACTAATGTTAGTCATTCTTGTACATTTTTTAATTATGTTACAAAATTCATCAAGACCGACCGAATTCACTGAATTAATAAATTTGTTTATCAATGGTGCTTGTAATTTAAAATTGAACGACCCCCATTCAAATTTATCACTGATTGCATCAAAAGGACATAACATTTAATTGAAATATTAGGTCAAGTGTGATCTATATAGAAAGAAAATTACCTAGACAATATTATTTAATTCTTGTCAGACAAGCAGTTGGTTTAGCAGCAATTCTATTTTGTCAGTTGTCAAGATGGCCATGGCTTGTTCTGTTTGTAACATTAAGTGATTACAAAAATCTTAAATACACAGTGAATCAACATAACTTGGTTTGCCATTAATTGTAGTGTTTGATAAGTAGTTAATGTTTAACAAGTTCCATAATGGCTCCCTCAATCAGCTCCCCCCCCACTCCTATTTATTAGTAGGTACTTGAAGCAGTTTGCAATAACCTTTCTTTGTATATACACACACACACACCACACACGTAGTCATTTTGATTTTTTGTTGCTTCATCTCCTATTTCAGCACTGCCATGCTTCGCAGAGACAACATTTAGTGTCGGGTTTCATCCTTGAAGGCTGAGAGAAGATTGTGGTTTGTTTTTTTTTTTTTTTTTTATCTAGTACTTAGTGTCTGTTTTCAATAAAAAAAGTTTTTTTTTCTCTTTATTTTCTCTAATGCATGTGACAAGTTAACATAGATAGTAAGATAATTGAACATTGATAAAATGACAAACATGGAGATGCAAACAATTGACTTCTTTATTATTATTAGAAAATATATGCACCCTCCGGGTGCAAGTATTTAAGTTTTGATATAATAAAATATATTAAATTAGAAAAGCCAAAGAAACTGAATAAGAACGCAGATAAAAAGATTTGGAACAGAGGGGGTATGATTGAAAATAGAACAACTTTGAAACTAACTCTTCCATCATTTTCCATTACTCCCGTCTGTCTTTGGTAAATTTTCCTAATTTAACAATTTAGTTAAAATAGGAAGTAAAGAATAAAATGACAGTTATTTATTGTCAATAGATTTCTTTTAAGAATTATCCCCGGGTTTTTTGCTCATATTCATTAAGATAAAACCAAACAATTAGAAATCAATAATACTAAGCATATATTTATTAAAATCAAATTTTGAAGATCAATATGCAAATTAGCCTTCCCATTCACACTGTAATCCGCTATTTTGTTGTATATATAAATACAATTGCATGTTATTAGTATGTAGATATGGTCAATAGTATTAATAATGTAAAACAATTTTATTAATAATTGAGGTTTGAAATAAAAATAAATTCATAGAGAATGTGATGTAAATAACTAAGGGAATTGTGATTTGAGTAGTAATATAGTTTCGGTTACAGATAGACAAACACACAATCTCCATTATAATAAGATTATTACTTAAGATTAATTAAAACTCCAGCATTAGAAATTTATGAATTAAAATAAGATTCATTCACAAATGCAATTTACAATTTACTGCAAAACCCAAACAACTCCCCAGAAATATTTTTTATAAAAATGGTTCAAAACAGGATTTATATGTGGGGACAGATTTTAATGAATTTAAAAGACTAATACTCCAAATTAATCCTCATTCGGGTTAGCTCAGTCGGTAGAGCGTTCGGCTAGAAACCACAAGGTTCCTAGTTCGATACCCACCCTCCCCAACTCAGCGTATGAGTAGCACAGGGATCTGTGCAGTAAAGTAAAGAGCTGATGGTAGGTGTGGCGTTCCACCTCAGACGCTAAAAACAATCTCCTTGGTCTAGCACTAGTGAAAAGGGGATAGACTCCCTCGATGCATGGCTGTTACCGACATTAGGCCGCCCCGACGACTTTACTTACATTCAAATTATGTTTTATAGTATGTTGCAGGTGGTTCAAATAAAATTGACTAAATCTTCAGATTTATACATATTTATATAGAGTACAAGCAAAAGTACCGGTCCATGACCAGACTTTAAAAAAAGTTACATATTTAGAAAGATTATTTTCTGTTCTTTTGAAACAAATAAATATTTTAAAGATTGTCGCATGAAATTTTCAAGCCAAACTGCTTAGAATGCTATTTTGTTTACTAAAATTAAACTAAACTGCTGGTATCGCTAAAGCAGGCAGCGAGCAATATTTTATTATCAGCAACAGTAGTTTCGCAAATCGGTTGATTTTGGTTTAATTAATTATATCCCTTAATATGTAAAAACCAATAACCAATATTTGGTGTGTTTCTTAGTTAGGATATTAATGTGTATGCAAGATTTCGAATCCGAGTGACTTCCCCTTTTGGAGTTATACATTGACATGTACATACAAAACTTCCTTTTATATATACAGTATGAGGATTCATCTGAAGAGAAGACAATATGACAAAACTGAGGGTCGGCCTACCATCTCAAATGGTTGACCAATTTAAGGAGATTCCTTCTGGCCATTTTATCATAATCCACGTTAAGATACTATACTGCTATTTTTTAGAGTTGGGGGTGGGGCAATTTTACTACAAGTATTTTTACCACCACACAATTTCCAGTCTCATACCACAAAAATGTAATGTAGTGGTTTCCTGTCATCGACAATCAAAGCATTTAAGGCTTTTCCAACTTAACTGCTCTTTGGTGTTTGCATTTCAATTTGTGCTAATGCCCTTGGAAAAAGGTAGGAATCTATCTGTTCTCTTCTTAGGTATGATTAAATAGGAGGGGAGATTGGGTTATTTAGATAAAGCAACCAGTCTTTTTTTTTTTTTTAAATTAACCTTGCGTCACACCCTGCTCATAGAAGAGGGGTTGGGTAAATACAATTTACTTTTAGACTGACTCTTTTTTTGACAGTTCCTGGCTTAAAACTCTTAACATCCTGTTGAGATTTTTCTAAGTCCAGAGTATTCCTATAAGAATATATAAAAAAATGGCTAAAAATGACCTTTGCATCTAAAGTTAGTTGTTATTTCCCTTAAATCAAAGATTTCTACATATGTTCAATATTAAATTTAAACAAAGGCTATTGTTTGGGGCTGATTAGTTAAAATGAATGTAACTTCCAGCCGGGTGGAATGAGGTGGTATAGGATGTTATGAGTTAAGAGGCATTGTGTAAATCTTTATATCGTATAGTATTATGGAGATACAAAAAAAAAAAAAAAAAATCCAACTTTAACAAAAATCTTTTATTCATAGCATCATAATCCAGTTACGAAAATAACTTCCTTGGCTTTTTATAACTTTTCAAGTCGACATGTCTGACCTCAGTTTTCATCTGATAAAGGACTTGTCAGCCATATAAGTGGTGGGTTTTTTGTTTTGTTGATTTTTGCAGCAGTATGTGTATGAAAATATTCCATCAATTTCAGTTTTGATTCAATGAATTGTTTAGATAATTTTTCAATTTGTTGAACTAACTGAACAGACAAAGAATGTAAATAGAAGATTCATGACAAGTTTGGAAAATATTTTACAGGGGGGGGGAGGAATATGTCCCATCAAAACTTCATGAGACTTTGTCATGTCACATGTACATAGACGACCATTTAACTGCAGCAAAAAGATTTTTAAAAAAGGGATAAAAGAGAACATTTTTCTCTTCCAATCATGCCATTCAAACAAGCCAATTGCTCACAGTTGCATCATGCAGTAAGTTTTGAATCTCAAACAACTCAATACAACCAGATATAAACTATATCTAGCCAGGATTTACTTCATTTTTAATTCTTGCAGCCCCACCGCTAATAACAGTCTGATCTCAAAATGACTTGGAATAAAGAGCAAGATAACTTTAAACTCTTAACATCCCGTTGAGAATTTTCTAAGTCCAGAGCATTCCTATAAGGATATATAAAAAAAATTTCTAAACATGACCTTTGTATTAAAGTTACCTGTTATTTCCCTTAAATCAAAGACTTCTAAATATGTTTAATATTACATTTAAACAAAGGCTATCGTTTGGGATGTATTAGGAAAATGAATGAGACTTTCGGCTGGATGGAATGAGGTGGTATAGGACTTTAAGAGTTAAATGCTAATTGATGTCCATTTTAATAAGTTCACATGAAGACCATTTACTTCAGATTTATTTATTATAAACTGTACTACAATTAACCAATTACACAAGCTCAAACATTAAAAAAGACTTCCTTAAAATAACTGTGCCTCAAAGATGGCACTTTAAATTTTTACATCAACTTAAATTTCATAACTAATCTCTTTAATAAATGAAAAATCAAAGTAAAATAAAGATTTCTATTGAATTCAATTTTTATATATATATATATATATATATATATATATATATATATATATATATACTCACAGATTTGAAAACAAGAAATAAAAAGCTGAATTTTGAATCGAATTTAATAGAATCCAAAGACTACATAAATGATTATACAAGTCTGTGTCAAGATAATTTCACCAGAGAAAGAGAAAGAGAGACCGAGCATAAAATTACAAATGGAAAAGAGTATAGAAATTACTTTCATATTCAGCTATTTTTTTATTATTTTTATTCTTTAAAAATATTTTGATATTTAAATTAGCTCAAGAAAACAGTTAAAAATTTGTAGTAACTCATGTTCAAAACCAACTTCAATAATATTCTATACATTTTCCACAGTGTAGTTCGAGTTTTGTTTAACGGCATATCAACCTCTGTGGGTCATTTAATGCCAACCACAGAGTAGAACAGCGAGTTTGTAGATTTAGTGTTATCTACTCACCAAGTTTCATCTTGATCGATTTTTTTTAAGAGCCTAATAAAAAATAAAATCTTTTAAAGATAAAATGAAAAGTTGTAGCCACAGGCACAAATTTTGACAAACAAAATTTGTTTACATTTATGTCAGAACATTTCTTAAATTGCGCATGAAAAGAACAATTTTTGTTCAGCATTATGCTAGATATAGAAAGAGTAAACCGCCCCCATACAACTCATATATTTCAATGGTTCAAATTCCATCAAGATCAATATCCTATTACGGACATGTCCTAGGTGAATTAGTTTCACTCTTGCATATATCAACACTGTGTCAGGTTGCTCTATGTGCTACGCAACCCAGTACTACCGGTTTCATAGTCGGATCATCAGCGACTAAACCGGTAACCCCACAGATTTGTCTGGTGAGGAGGGTGGCTAAACACCTTGCAGAACAAAATCAAGGCCTGTACAAGGTTGGAGGAAGCTCTTAGCTCAACAGTCATTTAGCAAATTATTTCTAAAGTCCAACCCCTCCTCCAGGGCCATGTATACTTGGTAGTGTCAGAGCCATGCCGTCAGGAGCTTAAGTTCCTGGTAAGGTCACCCAAAACGAACCAGTCTGGCCACAATCTGGCCAAAGGGACTCTGGTGAAAATCCAAAAGGCGCCGCCATTATCGTCAGGAATCAACTGCTTTTGGAGTACTTGTTACCGCATATGTGGAAAACCTGCAGCAAAAAAGGGCATCTCCTTCCCCTGACCAGGATATACCTGCAGGGTTTGGGTACCACTTGTGAATTTCCTATTCCCTTGTTACTTCCTTCCATGAATTCATCACAGGTGAATTTGTTGGTTGGAGCTGGTTCAAATGACTCAAGGTCAATCCTTAACAGAACATATCTCAGACAATATTTGTATTTACCATATATGGTGTATACTCTGTACTTCTATGGGAATTCTCTCTTAGAAGGATATCAACTAATTAAACATACTAGCATAAATGTGCCCTCCACGCACAGGCATTTAAGTTTTTATAAAAAAAAAAAAAAAAAAAATTAGAAAGACTAATGAAACTAATTAGGGGCCGGGTTAGCTCAGTTGGTAGAGTGTTCGGCTAGAAACCACAAGTTTCCTAGTTCGATACCGGTCCTCGCCAACTCAGCGTATGAGTAGCACAGGGATCTGTGTGGTAAAGTAAAGAGCTGATGGTAGGTGTGGCGCTCCACCTCAGATGCTAAAACAATCTCCTTGGTCTAGCGCTATTGAAAAGGAGATATACTCCCTCGCTGACACTGACTTTAGGCCGCCCCGTCGACTTTACTTACTTAATGAAACTAAATAAGAATGCCCATAAAAAGATTACATGTTGTGATTTTGATTGATTTCTACATAAAATTACCTATAGGATTGCTTTAAGAAAGTATGAATATTAATATTGGACAAAGCAAAAATATCATTTAAAATTATTTTAAACTTATTTAAAAACAGATGGGGTATAATCGAAGAGTAGAACAGCTTTGACACTAGCTCTTCCCATCACTCCCAGTTTTCATTGCTAAATTTTCTTAATTTAACTAAATTAGACTGTAAAAAATAAAATTAGTTATTTCTTTTTGTTAATGGGTTTAAGATTTATCAACATGATTTTTGCTCATATTTATTAAAATTAAAACCAAACAATTTGACAAAATCAAATTTATAAGATCAATATGCAAATTAGCCTTCCCATTAACATTGTAAACTGATGTTTGGTTGTGTGTGTGTATATATATATATATATTATACACAATTTCATATTAGTATGTAGATTATGCCAACATTATCAATATTAGAACAATTTTTTTAAATTGATATTCACTGAAAATGAAATTGTGAATGTGACATCAGTGGTGACATTTAGACAAAAACAATCCCCATTATAAGATTTTTGTTACCTAGCTGTGTGTGTGTAAAAGGGGATGGGCAAAAAGGGAGATAACTCCTAATAAAGACAGTTATCCCAAAAGTATCAATATTAATCTACAATTTAGGCTAAGTTATGGAAGCTGACATGTGTATAAATTTCCTATAGAAAAGTTAGTGTAGTGAAAATATGCAAGAAAAAAAAACAAAAACAAAAAAAAAAATGATACGCATACTGAACAGTTGTTCAGGACCCAGAGTAAAAATCCGGCTATTTTGAAAAAAAGAGTAATAACTAATGTCCCTTTAGTCATCTATAAAAAAGGAGCAATCATTAGTGATAATTTTCTAAATAAATAAAAAATCTTGGAAAATATGTTGCGCAAAATTGCATATTTTAAAACTTACATTGTTTGGTAGATTAAATAAAGCTTTTTGAATGATAAAAATATTGACTTAAACATGCCACCTTCCAAACGTTTAAAATTCACTATTAAGTTTTTAAATGAATAAAAATTGAATCAGAAAATACTTCTTTTTTTTACACATCAATTCAAAGAAAAAATATTGTTTTTAAAATACCAAAATTATTTTTCTGAGTTTTAAGAAAACTCTTCAAATAACTATTTTCGAGCATTAAATTTTTATTTTTCCATGTGTTCAGGATTTTATTTTATTTATTTTATTTTTTTATATATGTAAAAATTAGGGACTGGAAAGTTTTTCTTCAAATGACCAAAGGTCAAAGCCCCCCCCCTCTGAATTGATAAGCCTCTTTTTAAAAGTGTTTTTAATAAACAAAAATCTATTCCTTATAAAATTAAGTCATTAATGAATAAAGTGGTGAAAATTTTATTAAAATTTGACAATTCCCTGATTTTTGGTAATTATATTAAAATTATAAAAAATTTTTTATCTCTCATAACGGGAAGTGCCCATCCCTATAAATATGCCTTTGTCTTCATTTGATTTCTATAAAGCGTCATCCAACTTACATTGTTAGCTCAGCACCAAACTATCTACTACACGTACATAGATTATGAGTCAACCATTAGGACTATTAGATTATGAGTAGAGTAAAGATGAAAAGGGACAAATAGCAATTTTGACATACTAAAAACTTCAAGTACGCATGCTTGTATGGCAGACAAAAAAAGCTAATGAGAAAATAAGAAAAAAAAAAAAAAAAAAAAAAAGATAAAATGAAAGACGTATCCAAATTTTTAACAGGTTACAAAACAAATCCAGCATTTAGAAAATATCAGTTTTATATTAAAACCCCAAAATAAAGCAAATTTAGTCCATATTTTACTACTTATTAAAAATGACGGAATTATATATGGATCAACAGTTCTGTATAAAAAAATAAGTACGTTTTGTACACTGTAAAGAATGAAATGTGCACCGGTCCATTGTTTTATGTGCCATTGTTATTAGGCAATTCCTTGGTTTATAGTGACATCTCATTTTTTTTCTTCCGCATCCAAAAATAAATCATTTAGAGTTATTCCCCTTGAAGTTTAGGAGTGAGAGATAAAGAAACTATTTAATTTAAATATCTTTAATTCATTAAAAACAATTGAATGGAGAATCACCAATTATTTCATTGAATTTTTAAAAATCTAGTTTTATTAAATGATATTAGGAATTTGTTTTAACTTTGTGATAAAAAAAAGCAATAAATAATGCATTAATCCTATCTCTTTAAGGGTCTTATTCTTAAAGGCTCAATTAATTTTAACATCTCTTTAAATTTATACAAAACAGAAATTGATAGTCTAACAGCCAGATGTTGGCAAGAGTGCAATGAAAGTATATTGAAACAATGAAATTTAAATGAAATATCAATTTTTGTACTTAAAATATTTTCTTTTTTTTTATCTTCAATTAAAAAAATAAAAATAAATAAAAAGAAATTGAATTTCATTCTAAAGACCAATTAATTACATACATCAAAAATCTTTTTTTTTTTTAATTTAAAAAATCCAATTTTTCAGCCAAAGTATTAGATTCGAAATACTGTCAGTCTAAATGATTGAATTTTTCTTGCTGATAAAGTAAATTATATAATAATGAGAACACAGTACCATTATAATTTATAAATTTTATGACAAATTAGACGGTTACTTCTTCATTTATGAAAGAAAGCAAATAAGATGTAGTGGGGAATTGAAGGCTGTAGTCAATTTTCACTCCATTCATATGACAAGTATGTCCGCATGGTTCTCGGTTGTCTCCCCTTTTTAGAACTCGAAATTTTCAAAAACTGCAGAACCATGACTTCACATGAATTTGACAAAAAATATGTAATGTCATAAGTAAGCTGCGCCTTAAATGCAATGTATCAAATACTTCACAATAAATTAAGAAGTTATGGATGTTTTAAACAGATATTTCTTGGTTTTAGAAATGACTAAGCTTAAGGTGCAGGTAATTATGAATTAAAAAAGAGAGATAATAATTAAAAAAAAATTGAAAAATAAACAAGTATTCAATGTAATAATTATGATTCAACAATGAAGTTTAAACTGAAAACGAATGACAGGAAATAGAGCAAATTGTTCAACGATAATCTGAATTTATTCTTGATTTTAAAAACTAAAACCAAGAAACTACCTTTATTTTTACATGAATGACTATCATCTCAGAACGTCAATTTTTTTATAAAATTCCAAATTTAAACATTTAATTACAATAAGCAATACTACTCCACGTTGTATTATTGCATTTTTTTTCTTTAAATACATAATCAAAACGACATTACAGCTTAAACAGTCTATTAAAAAGATAAAATCTTAATAAATTAAGGAAGAGCTTTTTCACCACTAAGTGGTAAAAAAATGTTAAACAATTTTATACCATGCGTCAAAAGGGGCAAAATGATGTAATTCAATAATTAAGGGAATTTCCGCATGAATAAACTTAGGTTCTTTTTGTTTTGTTTTTTGTTGTTGTTTTTTTCTCACTCCCATTTTAATTTAAACCTTTCTAACAGGAAGACAATCGATATTTGTATTAAATGCCGGTACTAAGTAAAATCTTAAAACAAATAATGGAAAATTCACTAACTTATTCGACAATATTAGCAATTATCTGTGGTAAAGAAAAAGAAAGTGTGGTTATACCTAATGTGCAAACGAACAAAAGGGTCCTGAAAATATTTTTAATTTAAATAATATATTATCATCAGAACACATGACTCGTAAATAGTGGAAAAAAAAAAAAAAAGAAGGTTTTATAAAAACAATAGAAACAGATTTTAGGCTTGTTTTGTTTTTGTTAAAAATTTGGTACCGAGATAAAAGAGAATGGCTAGAAATTATTTAAAAATATAATTAAGATTTTCGATACGGATATGTCAGTAAGAATAAAAAAAAGATAGAAAAAAAAAGAAAAAAAAAAAAAAAAGAAAAAGAACAGGCATATTCATTTTTAAAATAAAATTAAATAGCAATGCGGTTTTTGATGAGTTCATTAAACACAAAGTTTAATAAATAAAAAAATAAAATAAAAAAAATATTCGTTTAATCATGACGAGATAGATTGAATTTTATTCTAATCAAGAAGGGGAAAATAAGTATTTTTTTATCTAAAGAAAAATGATTTTTCTGCCAAAAAGACAAAGCGACCATTTCCGTGCCCCCCCCCCATCATTTGAGATGAGTCATCCGATTATAAAAACAGTTCATCGCCATTAAATGATTATTATCAACAATAGAGTTAAAAAGAAAGAATAAAGTATTTTAGAGTGGCCTCCAAAATATATATAGACAATAATAAAATCTGAAAATGTGTTTTTAATCTTTAAAAAGGGGGTGAAAAGAATTTGTCAGCGAGAGAGAGAGAGAAAGAAAGACAGAAAAAGACAGAGAGAGAGAGAGAGAACGAGAGAGAAAGAGAGGGAGAGAGACAAGCACTGAAGTAAAAAGAAATGCGGCGAGGGCGGCAGACAAAGCAAATTTTCAGTTGTCGGTAAATTATTTTTTTTTAATAAAAAAGAATTGACAACAACGAGAAATATATTAATAAGGTTCAAACGATAATAATGTAACTTATAACAAATTGACAAGATTAGATTTTGTTTAGAAATAATAAGGTTTTTCACAAATATATTTTCTTGTATCTGCCAAGAGTGCCAACTCCCATAAAAGAAAAAAAGACCAACAAAATTGTTTTAAAACAAGAAACTTTCATATTTGAAATGTAAATTATTTTCAACTTCCTTTAATGTCATGATTATATTCAAATATTTTTTCTATTTTTTTTTAATAACCACAAACAAACCAAGCGAAATTAATTCAAAAATTTAATTAATTTTAAAAGGCATCACTTTATTTAATTTTTTTTTTATGTTCCTGTAGAGAACAAAAACGTATTGAAAATTTTCTGACTAGGAAATAAATTAAAATATTCTTTAATTTTTTTTTTTTAATTTTACACAAAAATTAATTCTTTTTGATTGACATGAAATTAAATTTTTATTATCGTCATCGGGGTTAAAAAAAAAAAAAAAAATAAAAAAAAAGCCGATGGTGGGAGGGAGATAATGTTTGAGTCAAATAAAAAAAATTTAAAAAATAAAAAGTCAAAAAGGAAAAATTAATTTATTTCAAAACATCAGATGTTTGTTTTTGTTTTTGTTTTTTTTTTTTTTTTTATTGTCCCAAACAATTTTCAGAAATCCTTACAAAATGTCAAGTTTTATTATCGAAATTTTTTGACAAAAAGAAGAAAAAAATGTCCTTATTGCAGAAAATGTTAAATATTTGTGTTTTTTTTGTTTTTTTTTTAGGGGGGGGGGGTCTTTTCAGTTAAAACAAATTCTGACAAGTGAAGAGAAAGAGAGAGCTTGAAACATTCACTTTGCTTTTTGAGGGGTGTGCCAATTTAAGGGGAAACACAACAAATATAAACTCTAGACCAAAAGATGTACAAGAAAAACTAGGAAAAGAAACCAAAATACTAAAGAATCTACATCTTCAAGATTAATTAACATTTTAAAGATTGTTAAGAAGAAATTAACGGGTTTTTTGGGAGGTTTTATCAACGGCTTGGGGGAGGAAGAGGCTTGTTAAAAAGTACGAAAAGTTGAAATGTCACAAAAAACAAAAAGTGATTATTGTACTTACATAAATCAAGCCGGAGTAATAACGATCTTTCAAATTATGAAGTACTGAGGCTTCGTTAAGACAGGTAAGTTCAGCCATATCCTCAACTTTATTAAATTTTGGTGGATTCATCTTCTGTATGTCATCCCTATGAAATGTTGTCCTTTTGCCAGTGTCTTCTACATCGACCACGACTTCGTCTCCTTTTTCTTCTTTTACGCTGGCCCAATGAAGCCATGGGTTTCGCTGGGTACCCAAACCATTCGCCTTGCAGCCCATTGCGATTGTGCCGAAGGATCCGTTAGAATATTACGGTCTACAGTAAGATATTTTAATTCTTGGGCACTCATGCCCGCAAATTGATCTTCTGGAGCCGCCATTTTGAACGTCTTTGTAGCAATGCGTGTGTGCCGGTGTGTGTCTGTGTGTGTGGGTGAAGGTTTTCTTTCTTTGGGGGGGGAGGGCTTCAAGGCTTGGCCAAGGTTTGGGTTTTGTTTTTTTGTTTTTTTGTGTTTGTTTTCTTTTTTCTTTCTGTCTGGAGCAGAGAAAAAAGTCACGACGAAATATCAATCACAGCTAACTACCAAATGGCTGCAGACTTTCTCTACTACTGCTGCTGATGCTGCCGCCACCACCGCTGCTGCTGCTGATTATTCAAGCTTTTTACATTTCTTTTTTTTTCTTCTTTTAACGTAATTTTATTATTTTCTTTCTTCTTCTTTTTTTTCTCTCTCTTTCACCCTCTCTCTTTCTTCCTCTAAACGGTGACGGAAAGCACTGAACTTCTCTTGATATGACAGGAATGTTAGCCGGAACTTTATATCGCCTGTGATTGGCACATCATGTGACCGACCTAAACCACGCCCCTAATTCACTACCCCGGCCTTTACTTTACACAACTCGCAAGCCCCACACTGCTAACAAAACGACCCCTTTTTTTGTTTGTTTTTCTTTTTAAATCGCTTCTATATTTATTTACTTGATTCTTCTTTTCGTCGTAAACGATTGCAACAATAATTTATCAACCACAGATGCACTGACAAAATTATTGACCGTGAATATTTGATGATTCGCGGTCGATTAAAAACAAAATTTTATTTCAAGCTGTTCACATCCTTTTTTTTGGGGGGGGGGGGTAAGTTTTGTTGTTGAAGATTTATTTTTGTTTTGTTTTTGGTTGTCACGGTGGCATTAATTTAAACACTAGCTTTAAAAAAAGATATTTCAAAAACTAAAACTTGTATAATTACACTTACAGCCATCCATATCATTTTGATTTCAAGTGGGCATTTTAGATAATTAATTTTATTATTATTTAAAAAATGAATATTCGATTTTACTTTATACGAATTGTCATTGTTCCGTTTGGAGGGGGTAAATGAAATGGTTTTAAACCCTTCTATTTTTTCAATAAACCCATATTTATGTATTTATTCATCCATACCTTTTTTTTTTTTTTTTTTTTAAAGTTAAACATTTTATTTTTCGTATATTTACTTTAACTTTTTATTTATTTTTAAAATTCTATTTTTCTCTCATTTTAATTTTTGGACAATCTTTTCTATTTTGATTCTAGTTTTATTTATCTATTTATTTATTTTTAGATTTCAACTTCTTTTTTCCTTCCAGAATAAGGCTAATATCGTTCAATCTGAATTTGATAAAAAAAATCCAAACTCTCAAAAAGTTTGCGCAACACCCCAGACTTTAGGCTGTTATTCTAATTCTACAAATAATGAGCCGACCTTCTTGTCAGCCAGCACTCATCACAAAAGAAGAATAAAACATCCCTGAACAACATGAATAGTATGACGAGAAAAATTTAATATAAAATATTTTATAGTTAGTAGATGACAATCACATAAAAAAATAAATGAATTTGATAGGAATGTACGGTACAAACATTTTATTAAAACTATGTACATCACAGTAATATTAATAAATAAATTAATAAAAACAATTACTGCAGTGTCCCCAAAACTATTAAAGAATGGCATTAGTTCAGTGAATTACTACTTATTACTTTCGTGGGGATCTTTAAAAGGGTCCAGTAGCTGTGAAGAGATGCAAATTATAAAATCTAAAGACACTTGTTTTTAACTATCACTGTTACTTTTACACCCATTCGACTAGACAATCGGGCATCTCACGTGTAGTTGGTCATATTATGTTGCAAGTATCAAATGATAGACTGACAACTATTTTTAAGATCCCTTGGAGCTAGTTGGAGAAGGAAAAAAGAGCAAGAAAACATCATACAATAACACTGAAGTGAATTTTTTAAATAGCTGAAAACCTTATGTTTTGTTTTGGTATTGGGGGGTATTTTTTATTTTAGTTTTATATTGTTGTTATCGATATGAAGTAAAACGTCACGGGGTTAACGTCCATTTATCGTAAATCGTGTTGGCTGTTTTATTCGTATGTACGTAATAAGGAAAACTAGTCAAATTTTTGTAAGTTGACAATAAATGCGAAAATATTTATTATTCGGTAATTAGTTGGTTAAAAACGTAGTGGCAAAAGCGCACCTGTCATTAAAAAAAAACAAAAAAAAACACCTACAACTTTTGAATAATAAAACAAACATTTTAAACACTGTGTCATGTTTTGTAATTGAAATGAAAATTTTATTTCCCAAAAATGTACTTTTAGGTTTTTATTTTAATTTTTGACAACTACATAATCAGTTTTACAGTTTGTTTAATGTTTAGTTATCTAATCAACAAGTGTTTAAATATCATTAGCACACTGGATGGTTGTCAAGCCTAACAAACGATAAGCTGGAATTTTTAATTGGCTCCTTATTTTGATCACAACACGAAGAGAAAAATCAACGTTGAATGTTGACTTTCAAACTTTAGAGTAAAGTTTTAAACCCTCGTAACGTTGCCCTCACTTATTGAGAACTCTCTCTCTCTCTCTCTCTCTCTCTCTCTCTCTCTCTCTCTCTCTCTCTATCTATCTATCTATCTATCTATCTAATAAAAGTAACTTACACTTGTATTTAATACTTGAAAAATGAAAATATATTTGCTTATATTTTTATTTTGTAAAAAGCTAACAAAAATCCTCGTGGATTCTTCTTAACTAACTTTGACTAAAGTTAGTCACTAAACCCTAAAATTTAATCAATTGTTTTATTATCTTAACTTAGTGAGTTTTTACAAACTTTATTGATGTTTGTTAACTCAATTAAGTAAACCGTAAGTACTACTTACTAAGTAGGAAGTGAAAATATGATAAATAAAAAATAGACACTTTTTAAAACTATGAAAATGAAGACCTGTTTTTAAAGTTTCAAATTGTAAAATGAGTGAATTTACAATGAAATTATTTTTTTTTAAATTTAATATTAGCCTTTGCCCTTTAAATTGCAGTACCCGTAAAATTGTTTGTATTTATGTACTACAAAAAATGTACGTATTGAATCGGCACTAAATTACGTTCTAATCAGATCGTAATTGTATGCGTCTAATTTAAATGATAAATTTGTAGTATCTGGATAATATGGCATCGTCAAAATCATATGGCTATTTTAAAGTTTTAAACTTTAAAATTTAATTTTAAAGACTAAAATTATTTCAACACTAAAATTTAATATTTTCTCAAATGGTAACTAGTAGTTACTAACTACACAAGATGACTATTTTGGGGGGTAATGACATACATAGCACCCTTTAAAAAAACAATCTCCAAAAAGATAACCGATATACGAATATTTTCTTCCTTTTAAGAAAACTTAACAATAAATAACTGACTGAACATTCCTCCACTGTTATTATTCAATATTCTTGTTTGTAACCACTCCATCTCAAAAAACTTTTAAACAAGTTGCTTGTAACCGGTACGGGTACCGGTTGTTAGGGACGAGGTAATTATTAATGACCCTGGGAGACGAATTTTTTTTTTTTTTTTTTTTTTTGCTGACTCCCGTGTGCAAGAATTTTATTGTACTTCATTCGTTATTTACTTTTCAACTAAAAAAATTACACGGTTAAACGAACAAATCAAATCGATAAAAAAAATTTTAAAATCAGAAAAAAATTCTAGAGTTGAATTTTAAATTAATTTTATAAATAAATATATATATATACAATTTTAAATTCGACCCTAGAATTTATACAAACTAAAAATGAAATCATTACTTTTTTTCTTACAAGTAATTTTTTTTTTAAATTAAAATAAAATTCATGTAGCTCAAAGTTTTGCAAACTAAATTCTCACCAAACAAAACAGTAAACAACTAATTTTGCAAAAAACTTTAAGTATTTCTTTTTCAAGATTATCAAGATACAAAATTCTCTAAACTTTTTTTCACCATAAAATACGACAACATTACGGTCGAAATTTACCAAACAGTGTAAAAATTTGTAGCCCCAATTTTGTTATGCGAAAGAAAGAATCGCCCCCCTCTTTTTGGTAACTTTATGGGAGAATAAGGAAAGGAAGAATAATCGTATTGCTACTGAAAAATCCAACTGGTTGAAAATATTGTACATCTTAAACCCAAATGTTTTACTTAAAACAAATGTTAAATTTTTCACACAAGAAAAATGTCATTTAAAAACTAAAAACAAAATTATCGGCAGCAACACGAATGCCGCGGCTGTTAGGAGGTCGATAGAATAAAAACAGGAAGTCAAAAAAATATTCCGTCTTTCCGTAGATAGATAAGTAAAAAAAAACAACTTTTGAACTATATCGAAGTAAAAATGATTAACTACAATTTTCATTACATGGTAATAAGTAATAATAATGCCCTCCTAAATGTGCAACAGAGCAAATCAACACGTGGTTGTAGTTAGAGAAGTTTGTTTTCTGATCAGCTGGACATGGACAATATGTCTATATATGGTAAACTTGACTGCTTCTAACAGTGACTCATTTTAAAGTGGCAGTAGGCGACCCTAACGTGATTATTAACACAGTCGTAGACATATTAGAACAATCCTTCAATGGCGTTACTAGTGTTTAAAATAAGCAAACCAATTACGTACCTAAAATATTAGAAATCTAACATTCATGTCAGTTTCCCCACCCTTCAAATTTTATTTTGTCTTTTTTTTTGTCTTCTTTTTTAAAACAAGTTGAGACGAACAGGTTTAACACTGAGGAGGAAATTAGATCAGATGTGAGATTTTCTTCTTAAAGAAAAACTAGAGTAAACGAGATCCACTATTCAAATCTGACATCTTTGGATTTTAAAACTTGTATTATTGATTTATTGAGTTACCTGTGTGTGTGTGTGTGTGTGTGAGAGAGAAGGGGATGGGGGGGGGAAGAAGTGACCTATGTCTCAACTCCCAATGAAATAAAACATCGAAGAATTCTATTTTGTATATTTTGTTGTTAATAAAATATCTACAAGTCATAACCATGTTTCGCCTCTCTTCTTTTTTTATTCAAATGAAAAGTTTATATTTTTTAGTGTTATGATAAATCAAGCCTTAAAGGCAATAATTAGTGAGAAATCAAGAATGATTGATGTTGTTGTCAAAGAGAAGACAGAGGCCATCTTAGTCATTAAGGAAATTTACTTTTGCCCTTTGCTTAAAGGAAACTCAATAAAATGGATTTTGTTTATGATGACGACGAAATAAATCTATTTTCCAAAAATTGTTATTTTCGCTATTGAAAAACATACGATAATCTATGAAAAAAAAGAAAAAAGAAAAAGAAAGTTGGGTAATGAAGGACTATTTGCTCGTAAATTTCTACCATAAAATAAACTGAACCCCCATTTTATGTCCGTGTTTTTGTATTAAATGTTTTATTTTTCTTGCACCCGTTATTTTACAATACAAAATATATTTTCTTTATTTTAATATTCATTTCAATGTGCATATTCTAAAAGTTTTTATTTTGTGAGAATGTTTAGTTTTAAAGTGGGGGCTCGTTTTACAATTTAGGCATAAATTGGATCCTCCTTTTATGACCGTAATTTTGTTTTTTCGCGACGATAATTAAAATATGACGTTTTTATTTTAGAGTAGCAAAGCCAAAAAGAAAAGAAATGACAACAACAAAAAGTAATATTCAACTTTTTACTCGTAAATTCCTGCCATAAAATTAGGCTTGGGCATTTTATGGTAGGAATTTACGAGTAAAAAGTTGAAGTGTAAAAACGAACCCCCACTTTAAAACTAAGCATTCGCACAAAATAAAAGCTTTTAGAATATACACATTGAAGTGAATATTAAAATGAATAATGGAAATATATTTAGTATTGTAACATAACGGGTGCAAGAAAAATAAAACATTTATTGCAAAAACACGGACATAAAATGGGGGTTCAGTTTATTTTATGGTAGGAATTTACGAGCAAATAGTCCTTCATTACCGAAAGTTGGACAAATTATCCAGGTGACAAAAGTTGTTTAAAAGTTAATTTTAAAAACTAAAACTAATTCCATTATTTTCGGATCCCAAATAATTTGAAAATGTTTTATAATACATTATTAAAATATGTTACTTTATTTGCCTCTACATTATGCAAATACGCATTCGTTGCTCTTGAAAAATATTCCCGGTTTTATCTTCATATATTAATATGTCTACTAGGGCCATTGTAAATCATTGAAAAGTTTAAATTTAATGATATTCACAAATGTTCTTAAAAATTTCTGAAAATATTGTTATACCGACCGGCAGTGAATATCGTTAAGGACCCTTTTTGGCTAAACTTGCAAATTGGTCAGAAAATTAAAACGGAAAGTTTTTTGGTGGTCCCCATGACAGTTTAACTACAGTTTATGAATGAACTTTTTGCGAATTGGGTTATGGTTTAGGGGTTGGGGATTAAGGCTGGTTTTTTTTTTATTACGTATTGCATTTTTTTTTTTTAATTACTATACATTTAATGTTGAAAAATATTTTTTTAAACCAAGTTTAATTGAAATTATACATTGCAATACTAACACAAACAACTGAGACTAATGTGTCTACCGTTGGGTTCAATAATTAATTTTAATGGTTAATTAAATGTATAGTAATTTGAGTTTTTTTGTTGTTTTTTTTAAGCAATACGTAATTAAAAACAACCTTAATCCCCAAACCCCTAAACCGTAACCCAATTCACAAAAAGTTCATTCATAGACTGTAGTTAAACTGTCATGGGGGACCACCAAAAAACTTTCCGTTTTAATTTTCCGACCAATTTGCAAGTTTAGACCCCTTTTTTTTCTCTCTCTTTTTTCTTTTCTTCTTTTTTCTGTTGGTGAATTGTACCTAAGCGAAAATTAACATGGCTTTGGGTTCTAAGTAAAATTCCAGAAAATAACGAGACAAAAAAAGTATCCTATCTGTTGTGAGAAAGAAACATGGTTTTGGGTAGTAGGAACAGAAGTAGAGACTTTTACCAATAAAGAGATTACTTGGGCAAAAAGAAATCAATCTGTAAAAAGAGTCGTTCAGTTTGGGTCAGTGAATGTGGCTAGCTAAGTGTTTGTTTTTTGTTTTATTTTGTTTTGTTTTGTTTTTAACCAGCGCCCTCAAATCATTTGCTCTTGTGCTGCAGTAAAATTTTAATTTCTCGAGAAAATAAACGTAGTCTGTAAGGAGAATTTCTTTTGGTTAGGGTTTGGTCACGTTTGGCAGCACGAAGTGTTGACGTGCCGATCGTAAGGATGGTAAGAAAAACAAAAAGTAAAAACATTTGGTTGGGTAAGTGTAGTGGATTCTCAACGCTCAAAGTCTAGCCTAATCAAATCGTGATTTCTCTCTGTAAATTGTCTTTCTGCCATGAAAAGGTCCTTAAAATATTTCCCCTTTTTACCCCCTAATTTGAGCTGATTAATCACTTAGGCTCCAACGTCAAACAAGAAGAAACGACATGACTGGTAACATGATTTAATCAAACATAAACTTAATAGATAATCTATACATATATAAAGGGCGGTTTGTGTGTATGTATGTCCGGAGGAAACTATGAAAATAAAACAATTAATGACAAAGTACATATATACACATTCAGTATCACCAGATCTTGCTTTTCCAACAAAAATTATGGAGATTTGATTTATATTCATGAAGATAATTTAAAAAAAAATGAAATTGAAATGAACAACATGGGATTTTTTTTTTTTGCATTTAATATTTTAAATAGTAGATATTAATGTTTTTTTAAGAAAAGCTGGATCAACGCAAGGTTTTTGTTTACATAGGACTTTCAATGGGACATCCTGCGAAGATCTAACTCGCAATTCGATATGAGATGCTAATTTTTACCACCCTCTTACACAGGGGAAGCCGGGCAGTCACTTCTAGTTCTTTATGAAAGTACTGCTGTTGAATACTGAATGAACATTAAAATGTTCAAACCGGGTATTCTGTACTACAGAATTCCAGGTTTTAACATTTTAAATTAATTTACAGTGTAAACGAACTAATTTAAACGCCCTGAGAAAGTTAATTTTAATGTTGTTTTTTTGTTTTGTTTTGTTTTGTTTTTTTAATTATAAGCAACAAATTCGTTGATTTTAGATGTCCATTCAAATCAACAGCCTCAGCCTCGCCTGTACTGAAGATTGATGTTGAAGATTGGGATGTGTGTCGTTTCTTATAAAAGATTTGAAAGCAGCCCGTTGTTTTGCCCTTTTCTCTCGCCGCATTTTGAATTTAAAAAAGATGTATGACTGACGTAACAGGCTCGATGTTATCCACAGTCCAAGAGTGGCGATATATCGGCAGACTACTAGAGCTGAAGGAGAAAAGAAGAAAACAAGAACGACATAAGTGCATATTACAAGCTGTCTGATGTTGGGTGAGGTACACTTATTAAGCAGTTGTCATAGCTGATTCTCGAATACGTGTTTCTAATTCGGAACTATCTTGGTATTGTGACTTCCGGCGATTTCTTCAACCAAAAAAAAAAAAAAGAGAGACAGTTTCCTTCACGTTGGCAAGTGCAGTTTCGTTCTTCTTAAAATTCCGATGATAGAATTATCACCAGTCAATCAAAGAAAAAAAATCTTTTCTATCGGCTTATCAAGATAAAATACGAAATCTTCTCTAATATTATCCAGGCTGACTTTAACAGCATCGTAAGAAATACACTTTTCTCCGGTACTTTGTTTTTAATTCAAGAATAATAATGAAACAAACATTTAATAGATTGATGTTCAATAAATTGTTAATCTGCACCTGTCAGTGGACTAAACTTTTTTTTTTTTACAAAATTTACGAAAGTCTTCTTTTTTAAAAAAAATTAAAAATATAAAATCGTTGTTTATACAAAAGAAATTAAACCACGTGTTATTCTCAATTCTCACTGAAGAAAAACAAATAAAATCAAATGACAATACATGTTATTCACTTTTAGACACGTGGGGATTAAAATAAATTTTTTAAAAAGAATAAAAATAAAAATAAAATAAAAAGCCCAATAAACTCCCATGGGACCTTGTCCGGAAATACCCTCAGCGCATGCCCGACAAAAGGGACTGACTCCCTACCCCCAAAATAATACCTCTGTCATTCGAACTGTGGCTGCAACTGGGTGTGGTCGTTTCCTAGCCAGGGGGCATGTTCCCTCGCTACAGACGACTATGCCCCGTTCAATAAAGCCTAAGTCGTAAAACTACCTCTTGCCTTTGTCCCGTTCCTTAAATTCCATTTCAGCTGACCAGCCCAGAAAGAATTAAGAACCAGTTTTATTGGGGATAAGATACCAGTACAAACGAACTACACTATAGCCCCATAGACATACAATATTTATTTCCGTAGAATTTCAAGATTTTTTCAAATCAGACATTCCTTAAAAAATGGGGAAAGGATAATGGATAAGTTTTAAGTATGTATTAATAAAATTCCAATTCAGTGAGTTCTTCAATCCAATTTCGCATCTTTCCAGATTTATAAAAACGGGCTGAGCTCGTCATCAAGTTCATCATCATCATCATCATCATCATCATGTCGCGCTTTCAGCGCGGATATCCATGACAACCTCTCTCCATCCGTCCCTATCGCTCATCATTCTCGGGAGGTCCTCTATGCAGCATACTGTATCCGCACAGAGCTGATCAATGTACGTCTTCGCTGGTCGGCCCACACTGGCGTGCCCATGTGTTGGCTTCCACAGGAGGACGTCGCTTATGAGTTTGTCCTTGCTTCTCCTGTAGTGTCCCGCGTGTCTTGTCCGTCTTACTCGGATGGTTTGGGTGATATGTGGCAGATGACCGTACAGCTGTTTTCTCGTAGGGTATTGTTTCCACGTCTTGTTCAGGATCACCCGCAGCATTCTTGTGCAGCTCCCATCTAGTTTATTCTCTAGTCGCTTAATTAGGGTCCAGGTGGTGCAGCCATCTTTCAAAAACAAAAGCCACATCTACACTATCAATGGCAAACTCCTAAACTCGGTAGAACAATTTAGATACTTATGCAGTAACATCTCCTCCACAGAAAACGACGTTAATGCACGTATAGGAAAGACATGGGCCGCTATGAATAAATTATCGGTCATATGGAAATCCAACCTCACAGACAAGTTAAAGAGACAGTTCATCAAGTGCAATCGTATTTATTAAACTTCAAACCATATTTACCTTATTGGATTTTTAGTAAGGCAAAAAGTAAAGTCTTCGGGGTAGGGGGGGGGAATAGGTATCAACCAGACAGCGATAGGGTCTATCTCCTTTTCACTAGCGCTAGACCAAGGAGATTGTTTTTGGCGTCTGAGGATGGGCGCCACACCTACCATCAGCTCCTTACTTTACCACACAGATCCTTGTGCTATTTATACGCTGAGTTGACGAGGGCCGATACTGGACACAGAACCTTGTGGTTTCAAGTCGTATGTTCTATTTACCCTTGGATAGGCAACCAGTCTAAGGGAAGGAAAACCGATTTTACTCCGCTTAAAAAATGATTCTCTCCGTGGTATGTAAATGTAGATATTAAAATTTGATTATTGCTCTGTTCTATGGGCTGTGTTGTGCATGCATGTGTGTGTGTGTGTGTGTGTGTGTGTGTATGTATGTATGTGTGTGTGTGTGTGTTGTGTGTGCATGTGTGTGTGTGTTGTGCGTGCATGTGTGTGTGTGTATGTGTGTGTTGTACGTGCATGTGTGTGTGTATGTTGTGCGTGCATGTGTGTGTGTGTGTGTTGTGCCTGCATGTGTATGTGTGTGTGTGTTGTGCGTGTGTGTTGTGCGTGCATGTGTGTGTGTGTGTTGTGCGTGCATGTGTGTGTGTTGTGCGTGCATGTGTGTGTTGTGCGTGTATGTGTGTGTGTGTGTGTGTGTTGTGCGTGCATGTGTGCGCGTGCGTGCGTGCGTGTGTGTGTGTGTGTGTGTGTGTGTGTGTGTGTGTGTGTGTGTGCATTCCATGTGTTAGTAAAATGAAAAGAAAATAACAAAATAAAGAAGGTAAAAACGGGTTCTTTTCCCGTACCGGTTTTATTATATATTCATTGGATGAAAGTCCCTGTTATATTTACCGTTCAGTTTCTCTCTGTGAAGGTTTAGAGTAACAAGCGCTTGGGCAAGTTCACATGTTACTAAGTTATGCTGCTTGTGTGCTACTTCGATATTTCCGGGTTCTAGAAGCCGCTGAGAAAAGGGTGTTGGGTCAGTAAAGTGGTTATTCCTATATATAGAGTGAGTGAAGGAGAGGCTCTGTGATTGGATATACCAATCACGTGATAGCCCAGAGTTTAGGCGCAATATCCAAAAAGTGGTCAGACAGATTCCACCAGCGGTACCACGAGGCAACGAATTCAGGGGCTCAAAGAAACAACCCTCTAGATATCTTCTCCAACGCGTTGGTAAGTCCCTTAAACTCAACTTTATATACAGGAAGGACTTTATATTGTTGTTTGTTGTTTTATGTCTAGCCAATAAATTGTTTGAATTAGAGGAAATATTAATTCCTTTCTTGTTGTTGTTAGTCTTAGAATTGAATGCTATACGAACACAATAAGGGTATTTTCTCGAACAAGGCTGGCGGTAAAACAGAAAGCAGAAAAAAACAAAAAAACAAACAAACGGAAAACATGACCCTTGACCGAAAATTTAGAACCCAGGGGTCAGGTGGCCAAATTTCAATGCATGATGGAAACAATGTAATTTTATATTCTTTATTTTCATTTTTATCATTTTACTTATTTTTTAAAATTATGTTCCTTTTTTCTCTCTATAGAACTACAGATCTTTTCTAAGTATGAAAATAGTCTTCCTTCTTCCACAATAAATAGTAGGTCTTAAATTTCAGGATGGCGTCCCTGCCGTAATTCCTACGATGACCTTTATAGCTTTAAATTTAGAACGATTTTCATGTATCTACTTCAGAAATAATTTCCAGGTATCTACTTTAGCTACTGGCAAAATGAGCCTAAAATGCGTTTTTGACAAAATGACTTTAGCCTAACCCTAACCCTCTACAGAAAATAATTTACCAAAAATCAGGGAATTATCGGATTTTAATGAAATTTTCAGTATTTATTTATCACTGAATGATCTTTATAATGCATTATTTATTTTATTTCAAAACTTTTCTCATTTTTTCCAGGTCACTTAATTTTTGACCCTCCCCCCTTATGTTGGGGGGGGGGGGTAACATTTTTGCGAGTTGGTCATTTTCGATACTAATTAAGTAAGGATAATGAAGAAGTACTCTTTCTTTAGATGATTTTAGAATTTGTATTGGAAGTAGATGCACGGAAATCATTTGGATACAGGAGCTTGGAAATTATCGTGGAAGTTGAAGCATAGAAATTATTCCAGAAATAGAGGTGCCGTAGTTGGCGTATGGAAATCTCACACTCTCCAGAGCACCAGAAGCGTAGCATCACCACTGGACGCAGTTTTTGTGTCAGAGTCCGGACACGTTAACATCTTTGAGATAGGTGCACGTGGAAGTAGGGATATGAATCCTAGATGATTTTAGAATTTGTATAGGAAGTAGATGCACGGAAATCATTTGGATACAGGAGCTTTGAAATGATTTCCATATTCCTAATACCCCAATGATTTTCGTGCCCGCGACGATTTCTTTACCCCCTACTTCTTTGTGGCTCTAGTTTTATGATGATTCACATTCTCATACTTCCATGATGACTGGCATGCACCTATCTCTACAATGATTTCCATGGCTTTATTTTCGCGATCACTTTCAATGGGATAACGACTATGCCCCGTTCAATAAAGCCTAAGTCGTAAAACTACCTCTTGCCTTTGTCTCGTTCCTTAAATTCCATTTCAGCTGACCAGCCCACCAGAATTAAGAACCAGTTTTATTGGGGATAAGATACCAGTACAAGCAGCATAACTTAGTAACACGTGAACTTGCCCAAGCGCTTGTTACTCTAACCCTTCACAGAGAGGAACTGAACGGTAACTATAACAGGGACTTTCATCCAATGAATATATAATAAAACCGGTACAGGAAAAGAACCCGTTTTTACCTTCTTTATTTTATTTATTTTTTTTTTTCATTTTACTAACACATGGAACACATACACACACACTTCCACGTGCACTTATTTCAAAGATGTTAACGTGTCCGGACTCAATGGTGAGGCTACACTTCCGGTGCTCTGGAGAGTGTGAGGTACTTCTTCATTACCATTACTTCCCATTACACTCTGATTCCGAGTGGTCAAATCTGTCAGGGTCTCATTTATGGATCAAATAGATATGTTTGGGAATTATTGATTTCAGGGCTGACTTCTGATTTAGGTCGGAAAATTAAAACGGAAAGTTTTTTGGTGATCCCCCATGACAGGTTAACTACAGTCTATGAATTAACATTTTGCGAATTGGGTTACGGTTTTAGGGGATTTCCGGATCGCCACCCACGGCCAATAGGTGGCCCCATTGGGGGAGTCTTACCCCTCTGCAGAGGTGCAGTCGGTGCATTCTAACGCCCCACCGACAGGGCGGAGGATTATTAAGGTTGTTTTTAATTACGTGTTGCTTAAAAAAAATAAACAACGTATAAGATTACTTTCTTTTTCTTTTCTTTTTTTTCTTTTTTTTTTACGGCATATCAACCTCAGTGGGTCATTTAATGCCGATAAAGTTTTGAAATAAATCAATTCTTAATGGATAATACAATTTTGTTTATCAACTCATGTTTTTCTATTTAACCCATAGATGGGACCCTAACAGGTACTACCTCTCTGGGTCAGAGTGGACCAGGGAGCAATGGTGATGAAGGGGTGCTCCACATTCCTCAAACCTCCAGAACTGGAACCTCACCATCAGATAGAGTTTAACGTCATTCCCAGGACATGTAGACCCTCAGTCACCGCCTTCTAGCACCCATATGATAAAATGGGGTTGGGGCTTGCCATATGGGCAATAGGGTTGGGAAAATCATATAGGTGCTAGGGCTTGACGTGACCAGCCGATTGATCGGAGGGGGCCTCTCCGACCACCCGTGGAGTATTGCATGTCATGAACTGCTCATCCACCTGGACTCTATCCTTAAGCATCACGGATCGCCACCCACGGCCAACAGGTGGCCCCATTTACCCCTCTGCAGAGGTGCAGTCGGTGCATTCTAACGCCCCAGCCGACAGGGTGGAGGATTATTAAGGCTGTTTTTAATTACGTGTTGCTTAAAAAAAATAAACAACGTATACGAATGGTAGGCGTACGAGAAAGACGTACGAGAAAGGCGTATAATGGTAGGCGTACGAGAAAGTACGTACGAGAAAGGCGTATAATGGCCGGCGTACGAGAAAGGCGTATAATGGTAGGCGTACGAGAAAGACGTACGAGAAAGGCGTATAATGGTAGGCGTACGAGAAAGACGTATACGAATGGAAGGCGTACGAGAAAGACGTACGAGAAAGGCGCATAATGGCAGGCGTACGATAAAGGCGTATAATGGTAGGCGTACGAGAAAGGCGTATAATGGTAGGCGTACAAGAAAGACGTACGAGAAAGGCGTATAATGGCAGGCGTACGAGAAAGGCGTATACGAATGGTAGGCGTACGAGAAAGGCGTATAATTAATGGTAGGCGTACGAGAAAGGCGAGAAAGGAATGTCCAAAAACATACATTGGTCATACAACGCACTCCTATATACTCAAACAAGAACAACCTTTGACAATTAAACACTTATTCATGGAATGCAGGTTTTTTGCTCACATCAGAAACCGTTATTTTAAAGCAAACAATATGAAAGATCTGTTTGAAAATGTCAACATGGAGGATATTCAGTCTTTTTTGAGGGAAATAAAATTATACCATAGAATATAGACATGAAACAAATCAATACCATACAACATAATCCCCAATAATGTGAACACTTTGTTAAAACCAATTACTAAAAAGTATAAATATAAATACATGATATGTATCATGGCGTAACCTCAGATGGATTGATATGCCGTTAAAATCAATAAACAACAAACAACAACAAAACACGACCTTTTTTTATTCCTAAAAAATTGGCTAATTATTGTATTTAATAAAATTGCCAAAATTCGGTATTGCCAAAAAAGTACAGATTTAAACCTGAAATAGAAATGCAGAATGAATAAAAAGTGTACAAGAAAAATGGTACGTGTACGAGAAAAGCGTTCAAGAAAAGGGTAGAAAAAGGCGTACGAGAAAGACGTATAAGAATGGTAGGCGTACGAGAAAGGCGTATAATGGTAGGCGTACGAGAAAGACGTATAATTAATGGTAGGCGCACGAGAAAGGCGTATACGAATGGTAGGTGTATAAAAATAGCAGGCATACGAGAAAGACGTATAAGAATGGTAGGCGTACGAGAAAGACGTACGAGAAAGGCGTACGAGAAAGACGTACGAGAAAGACGTATACGAATGGTAGGCGTATAATGGCAGGCGTACGAGAATGATAAAGGCGTATAATGGTAGGCGTACAAGAAAGGCGTATCATGGTAGGCGTACAAGTAGGCGTACTAGAAAGACGTACGAGAAAGACGTATAAGAATGGTAGGCGTACAAGTAGGCGTATAATGGTAGGCTAACAAGTAGGCGTACTAGAAAGACGTACGAGAAAGACGTATAAGAATGGTAGGCGTACGAGAAAGACGTGTAAGAATGGTAGGTATACGAGAAATTAACAGTTCGTTGGGGAATTAGCGGTAGAAAGGGATTCTACTCGCTGTGGTTGTAGAGTGCTGTAGAGACGCGCCCCGTCTTAGTCGCTTCTCGTCCGATAAGTGTTGGGGAGCGCGGTGGATGGAGTAACACCACCGAGACGACATAGCTGGGGACGTTATTTTAATAGTCACCGGGTAGCAATTTCTGAGGCAGGATACCGGGACGCACTTCCTCATAAATTACCAATATCTCTCTTTTTTTCTTTTAAGATACCAGATATTCCCTTGGTCTCTGATATGCTTTCCGTTTTTTTTTACCATTGATTCGTACTCCTTGACAAGTATAAGATTGATATCCATTTAAGGAAATTGTAGGTGATTTTAACCTCACAATATTCCCATTAGCCTGGTCCAGATTTATACGAAGTCAGCTCCCACATTTCAGCTTAGAGTCATCTCACCTCATGTTTGTCTGTGAACAAAGAATGAACATTCATTGCTCTGAGCTAAGCAGAGCCCATGTACTCGCCATGAATGCCGCTACCAAAAAAGAAGCTGTCCCATTTTCTTTCTCCCATTTCCGGTCATGCGCATATCGTACCCGGAAGAGAGGTTGTTGTCGTACGAGAAAGACGTATACGAATGGTAGGCATACAAGAAAGACGTATACGAATGGTAGGCGTATAACAATGGCAGGCGTACGAGAAAGACGTATAAGAATGGTAGGCGTACGAAAAAGACCTACGAGAAAGGTGTATAATGGTAGGCGTACTAGAAAGACGTATAAAAATTTGTAGGCGTAAGAGAAAGACGTATAATGACAGGCGTACGAGAAAGACGTATAAGAATGGTAGGCGTACGAGAAAGACGTACGAGAAAGGCGTACTAGAAAGACGTACGAGAAAGACGTATAAGAATGGTAGGCGTAAGAGAAAGACGTATACGAATGGCAGTCGTACGAGAAAGACGTATAAGAATGGTAGGCGTATAAAAATGGCAGACGTACGAGAAAGACGTATACGAATGGTAGGCATACAAGAAAGACGTACGAGAAAGACGTATAAGAATGGTAGGCGGATAAGAATCGTTAATGTACGAGAAAGACGTACGTATACGAATGGTAGGCGTACGAGAAAGGCGTATAAGAATGGTAGACGTATAAGAACGGTAGACGTACGAGAAAACGTACGAGAAAGACGTATACGAATGGTAGGCGTTCAAGAAAACTGCCCTTGTTAAGTGACGGTGGATGGAGCCCTTGTTACAGTGGCTCGTCCAGTTGACAGCCTTCAGATAAGTGATGGGGTTTGGTTTTGCCGCCAACATCGTAAGTTGGTGATTCGCCCCCTAGCAGCAGGGAAAGTTAATTCTACTATCGGTTTTCCGGTTAAATAAGGTATAATATTTGCCCTTTTTATTTTAATGTTTACTTTATTCGCTTTCGTAGCTTAATCTTCTGAGGGTCTGGTCAATAAAAGAGGACATAAATCAGGTTAAACGTGTTTTTAGAGGTTTAAAATAAACATATGGAAACTTTTCCACACACTGGAAGTAACTGGGATTTAACGTAGAAATACTGAATAAATTAACTTGACTGATTCGATAAGAAATATTTGGACCATATGTCCTTTAGGCACCCCTTTTGCGATCTCGATTCATAAGGACATGTTTTTCATTTACACCGTAAAAATCCGGTTGTTTTTTAGGGGTTAGGGTTAGGGGTTAGTTTTATAATTTAAAAAAGACTCTAAAAGTCGTCTGTTAACAAACAAACCGGATTTTCACGGTGTAAATGATAAACATGTCCTTATAAATCAAGATAGCAAAAGGGGTGCCTAAAGGTCATATGGTCCAAATATTTTATCGAAATGAAACTTTTTTTAGTCTTTTTTTTTTTTTCAATGTGGTTTTTCATTGGACGATATTTTTTCTATGGAGGCCAGCAAGAGAACTAATATAAAAATAGTCACCAAAGGATATAGACATTTTCTGAGAATTTATTAACATAAAGCATACGGATTATTATGCTTTTGGTCATCTATACTTTAGAAGAAAAGTACGCGCTGCTTGTCAGAATATTGCCGTTAGAAAATGCGCGTTTTTTTTTTGGGGGGGGGGGGCGCACGTGACTAACATACATGTACTCGCGCATTCATTTATTAATAACTAACGCGTGTGATTGATAACAATATTTCATTTAATTATTCATAACAGAAACATTGGGTATATGAGATAAAAAATATTGTAATTTCATCTCAACTTCTTACTCTGAATATTTTAAACAAAAACCTATTAGAGAAGAAATGGTAGGAAAACCAACGCATGCGTATAAACATTAATGTAGAGTGTGTGCGCAAATACAGATACCAAATGCAACAAAGGTATTTTTATGAGGGCATTGGCTAAAAATAACCGGGTTCTTTGGTCTCTGCCATAGACATCAGGGTGTGTCCATGAGCCTGCTGCTCCCTTAGAGAAATGGGAAGGTGTTATCTGGATGACGCACTTAAAATGCTAGCGTACAGTACGAGGTTATTGAAAACTGAAAATTAGTTGGTCGGATGAAAATGATGGTTTTCTATAATTCAAAGGGTCAGCGTTGCATGACAATTACGGTAATGGAGTCGTTGGCTTCAACCGAAATTTCCTTTATTAATACTAGTACAAAATATAAAAAACGCCCCCCCCCCCCGGCGACGTAAAATAAATATTGCCTGAGGGATGGGAGTTGAAAATTTAACATCAGAGAGTTTGTATCATAAGTAAAGTAAAATCATCAAATTTATTAAAGGAGTAAAAAATGAAATAAATTTATTAAAGGAATAATAAATTTAAAAAATGAAATGGAAACTTAGTTCTGATAACTTTAAATATATATTAAAATAAAACAAACTATATATAGATAGGTAATACCAGGTATGTATTTATTAAAACTTGTTTAAAATACCAATGAGGACTGTCTAATGTTGCATGTTCAAATTTTGAGTGAATTTCTTTTATGACGTAATGTGACGTAATCAGTGACGTAGTTTTTGTTACAGACAAAAACCGGAAGCGAATCTCCATTATTAATAGATTTTAAAATTATCTTCTAAACAAACAAAAATTAGGACAAAACTGATAACATAAAGCAACTTAAACTACTAAAATAGCAGTTTTAAATTCTGGTTTGAAATTACTGACATTATTAAATGCTTGTAAAAATAAATTTCAGAAGATTTTTTTTTTTTAAATTTGAGAACTTAAATTATTACAGTAATTTTCTGAGGACTAACAATGAGGACTGTCTAACATTGCATGTTCAAATTTTGAGTGAATTTATTCTTTTATGACGATTTTGGGTAATGTGACGTAAGCAGTGACGTAGTTTTTGTTACAGACAAAAACCGGAAGGGAATCTCGATTATTAATAGAATTAATAGAAATAAGGTTGACTTTTTAAATAAACTTCAATTTTGATGATTTTACGGTAGATTTGTATGATTTTATGCTAAATTTCCTTTAATTTAATATCTAAAAGGCAATGTTGTCATTATAAAAAAAACAGTTGCCGTTTTTTTTTTGTTTTGTTTTTTTTTTTGTTAGTTTGATTTTTTTAATTTTTTTTAAATTTAAATTTTTTTTATCGGCAAATGCAATTCAAATCCAAAGTCATCTCGCACCAATTATTTTTCGCTTTTGACTCGAGTTTAAAGATGAATTGTTTTTAATTATTTAGTATTTTTGTCTTGGGTTTTCTCTTTGTTCGTAAATTTGTTTGTTTGACCAACAATATTCTATACTCCGACCTTTTTCAGGTCAACGTTTGTCCACTATTACGTTGTGCTATTGTCAAATGTTACATTTATTCGGCGTTCTTTCATGTCATGTTGCCCCACTGACTTCTTTGCTGACTCACTGTGTCAGTTTTCAATGCTTTGTCGACTCACGTTTCTTCTTCTTCTTCTTCTTCTTCTTCTTCTTCTTCTTCTTCTTCTTCTTCTTCTTCTTCTTCGTTGCTGTTGTTGTTGTTGTTGTTGTTGTTGTTCGGCTTCATATTAACCATTAAATTTCGTTCCGGAAACAGTTTTTTTTTCTCTCCTTTTCTTTTCTTCCTCCTTTGTGCCCGAGCTTTGTTTAGATCTGTGACTTTGATAACAACATTGTTTTGTGGGATGTCGTAAAAGAAAGAGTGTGTTGTTTTTAATTGTTTCCTCCCTAAATTTAAGGGATGGGTATATATATATACATATATGTGTGGTTAGAATGTCCGCATGCCAGCCTGACAGGTAGGGTTCGAATCACGTACAAAGCACTGTCTTGTCTATAGCTCTGCTGATGAGGCCTAATGGGCTGAAATGTACATACAGAGATCGACTTTTTCTCGATTTGTTTAAACCGATATGCACGCCTAATTCATTTAATTATAATTAATTAATTAACAAAATTTGGTATGACTTTAATTAAGCACATAATCTCCCACAAATTGTCGGATTTCGCCATTTCAAACACATTGTTTGACTACTTCATATATATATATATATATATATATATATATATATAATGGAGATTCGCTTCCGGTTTTTGTCTAACAAAAATTACGTCACTGCATACGTCACATTAACCAAAATCGTCATAACATAGAATAAATACACTCAAAATTTGAACATGCAACATTAGACAGTCCTCATTGTGTTTTAAAACAAGTTTTAATAAATACATGACTGGTATTATATATCTCTATATAGTTTGTTTTATTTTAATACATATTTAAAGTTTACATTTCAAATTGTTTTATTTTTTAATCCTTTAATGAATTTGATGATTTTACTTACTTAGGGTACAAACTCGCTGACATTGAATTTTTTACTCCCACCCAATATGTTTCAAAAATCTATTTTTACATCGCCCGGAGGAAATTTTTTTATTCTGTACTAGTTGATTTTATAAACTAAAATCTTATAAACTAGAAAAGATTTGTTTGTTTTGTTTTATGGCATATCAACCACTGTGGGTCATTTAATGCCGGCAAAGTTTTGAAAGATTCGTAGCGATAGTTTGGAAGAAAAATTTACTTACTTCGGGTACAAACTCGCTGACATTGACTTTTTTACTCCCATCCCCCAGGCAATATGTTTCAAAAATCTATTTTTACATCGCCCTGAGGGTGTTTTTTTTATTTTGTACTAGTATATATAATCAACTATGCGATCTTCGAACTTGGTCTGAAGATCGCATAGTCAAGAAAATGTTGGTAACTAGGCGCCGTTGAATCCATGTCCAAACTACGTTAAGTTGAATATAAATGCTCTATCAATGATATTGAGCACTGTTTACTTATAAATATACCACCCATATTATAGGTATACCTAAAAATTCGGCTGCTATTCATTTTAAAAAACAAATTAAAATTAATTAAATCGATCATCTAAGGTCAATTCGAAAAGTAGTTATATAATGAGCATCAGTAAAAAAAAAAAAAAAAAAAGCAAAATAATATTACACATGTAATTTATTTTTAATACATTTAAAACGATTTTTTCGGTCAATTTTGATCGCGTTTGTCCGGTAATGCTGCTTAAAATCAATGTTTACAAAATAAATTGTAACATTCGCGATTGAAAAAAAATCACCAAAAATCAGGGAATTATCCGATTTTAATGAAATTTTCAGTATTGATTTATCAATGAATGAATTTTATAATGCATCAGTTATTTTATTGCAAAATTAATTAAATTAATTAGGTATTTCTGCTATGATGAATTAATATATAAAATTCATTTAAAATATGAGCAGCATGATTTTAAGTTTAAAATGTCATAATAATAGATTCTATTTTTTTTAAAAATAACTACTTTACTTTAGTATCAATCACCCGATATTTTTTGGTTGAAAACTGTATTGGAAATTTAGCGCTTCTCTCTTTTAAACGGAACAAATATTGATGTATATGTTTTTCTTTTATAGAATAAAAGCCAATTAAATAATTATCGAAATGAGTAAAAAAAAAATTTTTTAAATTCCAAAAGGAATTTTTAAATTTCTATTTCATTTTATTTCCGATTTTTTGGTACTTATTTACTACCCAAGCAGTTTCTTAATTTTTTTTCCTTCTATTCACACCTTCGGTCTTTTGTCTTTTTATTTCCTACACACACCACACACACACACACACACACATATATATATATATATATTATATATATATATATATATATATATATCACAATTCTAATTAAGAATTTAATTCTAAAAGGATATTTAGTAAAATACAGTGCTCTATGCAAAAAGAATGTAGAGCAATATCACAATATTTTAAATTGTAATATATATATATATATATATATATATATATATATATAATATATATATATATATATATGTGTGTGTGTGTGTGTGTGCGCGTGTGCATATAAAGTTAAAATATTATATATATATATATATATATATATATATATATATATATATATATATATATATATATATGATGCGATAGTCAAATTGTCGCCATTTTAAATTATTAATTTCGCACATGCACTTTGTTTGTTTCAGGTTTTGTCTACTGTGCAGTAAACTAGAGTCAGTTGGGCACTGTCTATGAGAAAAGCTATACACTTCTCCAGAAATTTGGAAATAGCAAGCTGTACTGCATTCATCCCGGAAGCTCCATTACGAAGATTTCAGAGTGTTTGTGTGTCAATCTGACAAAATAGTTGGATGAGTCCAATGGTAATTACGAAGGTACGACAGCTCAGAGGCCTCACTCTGATCATTCTGATTAGAAAAGAATCCTGAATTTGTTGCTGAGATTTTTCATGACGGGCCATGAAGGACAAGAAGAAAGACGGCACTGAAAACTTTTGAACAAACTCAAGCACTCCCTCCAACCGAACATGCTTTGCTTTTTCTCAAATGAGAAACATTTCAGTCAAGATCAAATGGTGAACTCACAAAACAACGATATATCGATAATGATTAAAAGCAAAAACCCAGTCCACATCATTTGTGTTTGGGCTGGGGGTCATTATGTTGTATACCTCTTTCCTTTCTTTCTTACTTCTGTTCTTCTAGCGTCTCTTCTAGCGTCTGGACTTCTCTTGGGGACTTCGTGTCTAGTCTTCTAGGTCAGTCTTGTTACCAAGACATTCATTAACCATAAAACCATATTATTTTCGTAAGCTTTTATTTCTTAAATAAACATTTTTCATCTGACTAACATAGCGCGCGTATGCAGTGTGAGTTCCAGTTAAGGCAGTACATCTTCTCTGCCCGACGTCCAAACTGAAACTGAAGACCCAACCAGGTCCCACGTGATTTCACGCATTTCGCGGGCTTCCTGTAATATTCCATGGAAAGTCCCGCCCGTGGTATGAAAAGGGCAATCCCTTTTAGAAATACAGGGGATTGACAATAATCTTATGCAACCGCATAGATTATGTAACAATTAGTAAAGGTAGCGTTATGCCTATATTCATCTTCCCACATAACCTCAGACTCAACACGAAGGTCTACAACAAGTGCATAGAGGAGGTAGTGCTGCCCTGGATCGAGAGGGTTGCTGCTGGAAGAATCAATAGGACTATGTGCTATGCTACACAAAGGAGAACCCAATCTTGGCAGTTAGAAAATTTCTGTGACCACATCACCCCAAACATCTGACCAACTACCACGCCATTTTGAAGCCCCTTGATTATTATGTGTGACGCGGGGTTGTGGGAGGGGATGCAATAATAAAGATGAACTGAAGGCAAGGATAACGGTAGCAGTTACCAACTTAAACAAGGAGACCATCAAAAGGGTTGGCAGGAGAATCCAAGGTCTTTTGGGGTCATGGTTGAAGCGAGGCCTACGAAAAGATTAAGGCCAGATGGATCGAGTCTGACGTCACTGTGACATCATCATATCTATTCCCAATTTTGTTTTCACACAAACCGAGACCACACGCGAGGCCACCATCTTTTCGTAGGCCTCGCCACACGCGTCTAACACCTCGAAGTTTTTTGCAAATAGTCAACGACTTTTTCTTGTAATTATTCAGTCAATTAATTTTATTTTATTTTAATTTATAAACAAAAATGCCTTTTAAGTGTGTTGTGCCTTTTTGTAATGGAAACTATAGAAATGGACCAAAAGTTAGTGTTTTTTCTTTCCCTTATGATAAAATTTTGTGCGACAAATGGATTTACGCTATTTCTTTCGGTGGCCTCGGTTGAAGCCAAAGGTGATTTCTTTGAATAAATTTAATCTATAGCATTTCAAGATGTTCCCATGTAAATATGTCTGATAAAATGAGATGTGAGTATTATTTTCATTCTTGCGTAATTTAGACGATAATTTGCTCATCACAATCCTATATTATATTATATATAATATATATATATATATATATGTAGAAAGTTTTGTAGAAAAAACAACAAGATGTTAAAAGTTTTGCTGACAGAAATCTGTTTCGACATTATGAATATGTTTTATCAAAGCAACATATTCATAAAGACATATTCATAATGTCGAAACAGATTTCTGTCAGCAAACTTTTAACATCTTGTTGTTTTTTCTACAAAACTTTCTACATATTGTCGGATTCAATATCCATTTTTACCTTTCACACACCACAACACACACACACACACACACACACAATATATATATATATATATATATTCACTTTAAAAAAATATCAAATTACATGGGGCACCGAAAGTTGTGTATTGGTCCGTTAAGTACTGATACGAAAAATTAGACCTTGAAAGGGACACAAGGTCAGTTTTTAAGAGGGGTTTAATAGGTTTTAATTCAGAGTTTTCATTTTCCTTAGCTGGTTGCCTAAGCACGGCTAAAGAGCACAGTCTGCCCTACTATTTATCCATAGCTGGAAGGAGAATAGTTGGATGTACACGTTTCCCCTGGGTATTATGTGAAAATGTAAACAGCCTCGTTCAGCTTATATAATATATATATATATATATATATATAGAGAGAGAGAGAGAGAGAGTGAGAGAGAGAGAGAGAGAGAGAGAGAGAGTGAAGAGAGAGAGAGAGAGAGAGAGAGTCTTAAACAAGTCGTGGAAACAGCACCCCACAAGGAGGCAGCTGTATGGCCACTTGCCCCCTATCTCCCAAACCATACGAGTAAGAGGGACTAGGCATGCGGGACACTGCTGGAGAAGCAAGGATGACCTCATAAGCAACATACTCCTGTGGAAGCCAAAACATGGGCGTGCTAGTGTGAGCCGCCCAGCCAGGACCTATATTGACCAACTATGTGAGGATGCTGGATGCTGCGCAGAGGATCTCCTGGGGGCAATGAATGATAGGGAGGGTTTTCGTGAGATTGTCATGGATGTCCGTGCTACTTGCGCGACATGCTGATACATATATATATATATAAAGTAGACGGAGTGGCCTATTGTCGGTATCACCCTGAAAGCTAGTAAGTATTTTTCCCTTTTCACGAGCGCTAGACAAGGGAGATTAATTTGTGTCTGAGGTGGAATGCCACAACTATCATACGCTCTCACTTTATCGTACAGATCCAAGCTATGCACTCTCCCTGTAATGATTGGTGAGGGTCGGAATCGAACCCGGAACTTTTAGTTCCGAGGCGGATGCTCTATCGATTGAGCTAAAATGTATCCTTCTAGAATTTTCTTTTCTTTTTTTTTTTTTTTTTTTTTCTTTTCTTTTTTTTCTTTTTTTTTTTTTTTCTTTTTTTTTCTTTTTCTTTCTTTTTTTTTTTTTTCTTTCTTTCTTTTCTTTCTTTTTTTTTTCTTTTTTTTTTTTTTTTTTTTTCTTTCTTTTCTTTTCTTTTTTTTTTTTTTTTTTCTTTTCTTTTTCTTTCTTTTTTCTTTTTTTTTTTTTTTTTCTTTTCTTTTCTTTTCTTTTCTTTTTCTTTTCTTTTTTTCAATTTTTCTTTTCTTTTCTTTTCTTTTTTTTTTTTTTCTTTTTCTTTTTTTTTCTTTTTTCTTTTTCTTTTCCTTTTTTTTTTCTTTTTCTTTCTTTTCTTTTTTTTTCATTTTTCTTTTCTTTTTTCTTTTCTTTTTTATCTATTCTTTTTCCTTTTCTTTTTTCTTTTTAATTTTCTTTCCTTCTTTCTTTTCCTTTTTCTTTTTCTTTTCTTATTTTCTTTTCTTTTTTCTTTGACTCTTTTTTCTTATATTTCTTTCTTTTCTTTTCTTTTTCTTTTTCTTATCTTTTCTTTTTTTTTTTTCTTTTTCTTTTCTCTCTCTTTTTTTTTTTCATTATTCTGTAAAATCTAAAATAAATGAATTTTCCGAGTGAAGCCGTTATAAACGTTGATCAGCAAGAAACATGTGCATTCTAGTGTTATTCTGATGGACATTACGGCGTCATTCCTCTTTAGTACGGCCGGGCGGGCTTTTTTTCATGGATTGGCTGTCTTCAATTGGTTTAATAGTGACACTATTGCTTGTCGTTTTCAATCATTTATTCTGTTGAATATCCTTTCCAAATCAAGCCATGTACAACATCACTTAAAAAAATAAGACTGATGCATTGTCAGAAATTCCATGTCAATTGCCTTCCCTGCCGCTAGGGGGAGCCAGATCGCCAATGGGATTTGGCGGGAGACTTCAAATACCCTACGTCACTTTTTCACACACAGATCCACGCACTAAGGGGCGTAGACGCGGTATTAAAAACCGTTCCCTACCCACTTCAACAAACTTCACGCATTAATTTTCAGCAACTGTACGGGCTTTATATTNTAGAGAGATGATGGGGGATCGCTAGCCTTTAAGCCTTGGTTAGCAGTAACCGGTCTAGGAGAACGGAGAACTCTGAATTCAAAACCTGTTAAAACTCCACTTAAGAAATTGACGCTTGTATTGCCAATCCTGCTTGTTGGCGGAGGGGTTTTTGGTAAATATATATACAATGACAGTAGTACACGGACGGCTGGAATCGGGCCCCGAATCGCACTTTTCTGTAAATAAGTAAAATCTATGGTAAGCTATATGGTAAGTTAGCTATTACGAGGTGTGAGGCAGGTCATTTGAGTTAGGTCTTAGCTGGGCCCGGGTATTCAGGAGAGAGAACGTTTAATCAATATGTTGAAGCTGATCGTAGATGGAAAAACAATCGTTTATTTTTTAGATATCTAAATAATAACTATATAGGAAAAATACCGTTGCACAAATGTTAGCAGCAAATTGCAGCATTTTTAAACTAGAATTTTAGATAGATTAAATAAACTCTTATTTATGGTAAAACATTGAGGTGCGAGAGATGCACTTTCCGATGTTTAAAATTCACTAATTAAAGGAATTGGACATGTGTACCGATTTTAATGAATATGTCAGTACTGTTATTCATTAATTACTGCTAATCTTAGAAGGAATAGCTTATTTTATTAAAATAGTACTTCGAAAAACATGTGTTTTTATCAATTCAAGAATTGGTAAGGGAGGGGGGCGGGTAAACCCTAGGTCATTTGAAGGAAAAAAAAATTATCGCAGTCCTCTAATTTTACATGTTCCAGAGAAGATCAAATCCTCTGGAAGACTACAATATAAGGAATGAAAATTAAAAAATATTCATGCAATCACCCAAAGACGGTTATTAGGAGAATTTAGAAGGTTATTTCCAAATACAGAAATCAATGTTTTGTAGGCATGTTGTTTTTTTTCTTTTTTTTTGTTTTTTTTTTCCGGAGGTGTATGCACAAGCAATACTTTTTTCTTTGAATTGATGAAAAAAGGATGTAATCTATGCTCAAAATGGTAAGTTTGAAAAGCACAATTTTTGTACAGACATAAAATTTCCGAGATTTTAAATATCAAAAAAAATTTTTAATATGATTTTTTTTTTTTCATTTATTGTGTTATTTTCCTTTTTAACTGTCAAAAACTGCAGATTTTCACTGCTGGGGACAAGCAAAAAACTGTTTCAGTCCATATTGTCTTTTCCTTTTTTTTTCTTTTCTTACATTTTTTTGGCTACAGGACAGGTAACTTTCATGAATGTATAACAGCGCCGTCTGTCGCTACTGAGCTAAAGGGCTCACCAGAATTTCAGAAATTGGCGTAAGATTGCGGATTTTCTGCATCAACCAAGGATTGCAGGGTTCTCTATATTTGCTGGAAGTCTAAGGCGAATGCCCACACTGTGTTTAGATCTCGCCAAAAGACCTAGAAATCTGCTATAAGAAACTGATTTCCCACGGTTACGAGGTGGCCTAATCGTGGTCACTAAAAAAGAACAACTGCTTTATCTTCAAATTTAACAAATTTTATATTCAAATAACAAAAGAATACAAACAATTATTCTAGGACGGTCGGCGAGTGATAGACCCATAATTAATGCGAACTTCGGTCTCTGGCAGAAGTATTGTGGCAAACAGTTTGTGAAGTTGACGTAATGTTTTCAAATGGTCCTTTAGCTGAAGCTCAATTCGTCTCGGCTCTCAGTATATTATGCGTTAATCTTTCAGACTAGCCCCATCAAGCTCATGTGATTGCTCAAGCAATCACAACTTCATCTGCTCCTCCAGCCTGGTCCTGGCATTCATATCTGCTCTCAAAACCAAAAACGGTCTGAGTTAAAATTAATATTTCATCGGAACAATTTTATTTCTGGCCAAGATATTAGGAATTTTCTCTGTGCCTCCCACTTGTAAGCAGGGTACCGCCCTCCTCTAGTTCCAACTAGCCAATCTAGATCAACATTCCGCCAAATCGAGAACAGGGGCTTCTGGCTACCTAGTCTTGAGTATTTTTTAAATACAATTTGATTTTCTTAAACTCTTGTTGAAAATCGGAATTAATCTCCTTTCTTAAGTGGGAAGTACAATAAAAGATTCTCTTCCAAGACATCATGGTCCGAGTTTCCTTCGGCGACATCAGTCTGGTTATAGTCAAAGAGCTATCTCCAGCTCTTGATCTCATGGATATCGCTGTTCCGCGCCTGTAGTCTGGTCACTTCAAAGAACCGTCTCTATCGCCGCCCATTTTAAAGATCCTTAGCTTCTGGAGAGGTCCTATGCCCACGTCCGAAATTCCATTAGCTAGCCACAGTTCAACTGACCCAAACCAGAACCACTCTTTTTAGCAGATTTGATTTCTTATATTACTGGCCAACGTAATCTCTGTATTGGTAAAAGTCTCTACTTCTGTTCCTGAACTACCCCAAAACCTGTTTCTTTCTCACAAACAGATAGGGATCGCTTTTTTGTCTCGTTATTTTTCTGGGTTTTACTTAGACCAGCTGTTATTTTCGCTTAGGGTACAAATTCACCAACAGAAAGAAGAAAAAAAGAAAGAATAAAAAAGAGAAAAGAAAAAAAGGGGGACTAAACTTGCAAATTGGTTCCGAAAATAAAAGAAAAGTTTTTTTGGTGTCACCCCATGACAGTTTAACTACAGTCTATGAATGAACTTTTTGCGAATTGGTTACGGTTTAGGGGATTAAGTTGTTTTTAAATTACGTATTTGCTTAAAAAAAAACTCAAATTATTATAGGTCATTTATTAACCATCAATAAATTAACTATTTGGAACCCAACGGGTACGACCATTAGTCCTCAGTTGTTTGTGTAGTATTGCCAATGTATACATTTCAATTAACTTGGTTTAAAAAAAAAATTTTCAACCATTAAATTATAGTAATTTTTTTTTTTTAAAACATACGTAATAAAAAAACACCTTAATCGCCAAACGACCTAAACGCATAACCCAATTTGCAAAAAGTTCATTTATAGAACTGTAGTTAAAACTGTCATGGGGGACCACCAAAAACTTTCCGTTGTAAATTTTCCGACGCAATTTGCAAGTTTTAAACCGAAAAAGGGTCCCTTGATGATATTTCACTGCGGTCGTATAACAATATTTTAGAAATTTTTAGAACATTTGTGTTCATTAATTTACCTTTTCAGATGTTTACAGATGGCCCTAGTATAAAAAGACATAGTTAATATATGAATGGATAAAACCGGGAATATTTTTCAAGAGGCGAACGAATTGCGTATTGCATAATGTAGGTGGCAAATAAAGTAACTATCTTATTTATGGGAGATGTGTGTGTTATTTTCTGTCTGTAAGAAACTTATTACTATACTGAAACACAATTCTCTTGTTGTTCACCATAACATTCTCTATGATTTTATTTTTATTTAAACCGTCAATTATTAATAAAATTGTTTTTTCATCATAGATTGTTTGATCATATCGTACATACTAATACACATGCAATTACATTTTATATACTACAACTACAAAATATGATTCACCGGGTGAATGGGAAAAGCGCTGATTTGGCATATTGAAATTAAAATTTGATTTTAATAAAATATAATGCTTAGTTTTTGGTTTCTAATGTGGTTTGGTTATTGTCTTTTGAATTGAGCAAACATCCTCGGGGATAAATCTTAAAAGAATCCTTAACGGAAGAGAAATAAGTTGTATTTTATATTTCTTTACTTCCTATTTTCTATAGTTAATTAGGAAAAAATTTACACATGAAAGACGGGAGTTGAATGGAAAATGAATGGAAAGGAGAGCTTAGTTTCAAAGTTGTTCTATTTTTTTCAATCATACCCTCTGTTCCAAAAATCTTTTTATTCTGCAATTCATTATTCATTTCCAATTAGGCTTTCTAATTTAAACATGATTTTATTATATTACTTAAATACTTGCATCCCGGAGGGTGCAATATAAATTGCTAGTTTTAAATAATTGTATTATAAACCATTTTCAAATTATTTGAAAGATTCAAAAATATGGTTGTTTTAGTTTTTTTTTTTTTTAAACACTTATTTGTCCCTGGATTTTGTCCTTTCGATTAAGGGGCTATTTGCTCGTATTCACGCATAATAAACTGAAACACCCCATTAATTATGGTCCGTGTTTTATTTGCATAAATGTTTATTTTTTCCTGCACCGTTATGTTAACAATACTAAATAATATTTCCATTATTGCATTTAATATCCTTCAATGTGTATATTTCTAAAAGCTTTTATTTTGTGAGATGGTTAGTTTTAAAATGGGGTTCGTTTTAACACTTCAATGTTTACGTCGTTTCCCTACCAATATGCCCAAGCCTAATTTTATGGGCAGGAATTTAACGAGTAAAAAGTTGAATATTCTTTTTGTTGTTGTTATTGCTTTCTTTTCTTTATTGGTTTGCTAACATCTATAAAAATAAAAACGTCAGATTTTAAATTATCGTCGACGAAAAAAAACAAAAATGTACGGTGCATAAAAGGAGGATCCAATTTAATTGCCTAAAATTGAAAACGAAGCCCAGCCACTTTAAAACTAACACATTTTCTCACAAAATGAAGAACTTTTAAAATATGCACATCTGAAATGATATTAAATAAAAGAAAATATATTTGTATTGTAAAATAACGGATGCAGAGAAAATAAACATTTAATACAAAAATACACGGACTAAAATGGGGGTTCAAGTTTTTATTTTATGGTAGGAATTTAGCGCGCAAATAAGTCCTTCATTACCCAAGCTTCTTTTGCTTTTGTTCCTTTTTTTTTCATAGATTGAATCGTATGTTTTTCAAATAAGCGAAAATAACAATTTTTGGAAATAGAGTCTTACTATTTCGTCGTCATCATGAATCAAAATCCCATTTTATTGAGTTTCCAGTATTAAGCCAGGGCAAAGGTAAATTTCCTTAATGACTAAGATGGTCTTCTCTTGGACGAAAAAACATCAATTCATTCTTGCTTTTTTCACTAATTTATATAGCCGTTTAAGGCTGATTTAAATCAATAACGACTAAAAATATAAAACTTTCATTTGAATAAAAAAAGAAGAAGAGGCGAAACATGGTTATGGATGAGGATATTTAATTATACAACAAAATATACAAAATAGAATTCTTCGATGTTTATTTCAAATTGGGGTTGAACATAGGTCACTTCTTCGCCCCTCCCATCCCCTTCTCTCTCACACACACACAACACAGGACACTCAATAATCAATAATACAAGTTTTAAAAATCCAAAGATGTCAGATTTGAATAGGTGGATCTCGTTTACTCTAGTTTTTCCTTTAAGAAGAAAATCTCAACATCTGATCTAATTCCTCCTCAGTGTTAAACTGTTCGTGCTCACTTGTTTTTAAAAAAAGAAGACGAAAAAAAAAGACAAAAAATAAATATTGAAGGGTGGGAAACTGACATGAATGTTAGAATTCTAATATTTTAGGTACGTAATTGGTTTAAGACTTATGTTTAAAACACTATAACGCCATTGAAGGATTGTTCTAATATGTCAGCGACTGTGTTTATAATCACGTTAGGGTCGCCTAACTGCCCACTTTAATAATGAGTCAATCTGTTAGATAAGCAGTCAAGTTTTACCATGATATAAGACATATTGTCCATGTCCAGCTGATCAGAAACATAAACAACTTCTCTAACTACAACCACGTGTTGATTTTGCTCTGTTGGCACATTTGGAGGGGCATTTTTATATTACTTATTACCAATGTAATGGAAAAATTGTAGATTAAATACATTTTTTTACTTCGTATAGTTCAAAAAGTTGTTTTTTTTTACTTATCTATCTACTGGAAAGACGGAAATATTTTTTTTGACTTCCTGTTTTTTTTGAATTCTAATCGACCTGCCTAACAGCCGCGGGCATTGTGTTGCTTTGCCGATAATTTTGTTTTTTTAAGTTTTTAATTGACAATTTTTCTTGTGGTGAAAAAATTTTTTAACATTTGTTTTAAGTAAAACATTTGGGTTAAGATGTAACAATAATTTTCAACCAGTTTGGGATTTTTCCAGTAGGCAATAACGAATTATTTCTTACTTTCCTTATTCTCCCAGCCATAAGTTACCAAAGAGGGGGGGGGGCGATTCTTTCTTTCGCATAAACAAAATTGGGGCTCCAGAAATTTTTTACACTGTTTGGGTAAATTTCGACCGTGATGTGTAGTTTTATGGTGAAAAAAAAAGTTTAGAGATAATTTTTTGGGTATTTTGATGAATTCTGAAAAGAAAATACTTAAATTTTTTTGCAAAAAAATTTAGTTGTTGTACTGTTTTGGTTTGGTGAGAATTTTAAGTTGTGCAAAAAACTTTTGAGCTACGTGAAATTTTATTTTAAAATTTTAAAAAAAAAAGAACTACTTGTAAGGAAAAAGTAATGATTTCATTTTTAGTTTGTATAAATTCTAGGGTCGAATTTAAAATTGTAAATATATAATATTATAATTAATTTAAAATTTCGAACTCTAGAATTTTTTTTCTGATTTTTAAATTTTTTTATCGAATTTGATTTTGTTCGTTTAAAAATAAACCGTGTAATTTTTTGTGTGAAAAAGGGTAAATAAAACGAATGAAAGTACAAATATTTCTTGCACACGGGAGTCAGCAAAAAAAAAAAAAAAAAAAATTCGTTCTCCGCCAGGGTCATTAATAATTACATCGTCCCTAACAACCGGGGTACCGGTACCGGTTTACAAAGCAAGCATTGTTTTTTAAATTATGTTTTTTTGAGATGGAGTGGTTGACAAAAACAAGAATATTGAATAATAACAGTGGACAGGAAAAATGTTCAGGTCAGTTATTTTATTGTTAAGGTTTTCTTAAAAAAGGAAGAAAATATTCGTATAATCGGTTATGCTTTTGGGATTGTTTTTTTTTTTTTTTAAAAGGGTGCTATGTATTGTCATTACGCCAAAATAGTCATCTTGGTGTAGTTAGTGAACTATAGTTACCCATTTGAAGAAATATATTAAAAATTTTAGTGTTGAAAAATAATTTTAAAAGTCTTTAAAATATAAATTTTAAAGTTTACTTTAAAATAGCATACTGAAATTTTGAAACGATTGCCATAATTTATCCAGATAGCTACAAAATTTATCATTTAAAATTAGACGCATTACAATTAACGATTCTGATTAAGAACGTAATTTAGTGCCGATTCAATAACGTACATTTTTTGTAGTACAACATAAATACAACAACAATTCTTAAAAAACACGGGTACTGGCAATTTAAAGGGCAAGGCTAATATTAAATTTAAAAAAAATAATTTCATTGTAAAGTTCCACTATTTTAACAATTTTGAAACTTTAAAAAACAGGTCTTCATTTTGCATAGTTTTTAAAAAAGTGTCTATTTTTTATTTATCATATTTTCACTTCCTACTTAGTAAGTAGTACTTACGGTTTACTTAATTGGTTAACAAACATCAAATAAGTTGTAAAAAAACTCACATAATTAGGATAATAAACAATTGATTAAAATTTTCAGGGTTTAGTGACTAACTTTAGTCAAGTTAGTTTAGAGTAAAGAATCCACGAGGATGTTTTTGTTTAGCCGGATTATTTAGCAAAATAGCAAAAATATAAGAAAATATATTTTCAATTTTTCAAATATTAAATACAAGTGTAAAAGCTTACTTTAAATTCATGAGAGAGAGAGAGAGAGAGAGAGAGAGCGGAAGAGGAGAGAGAGAGAGAGCTAGAGAGAGAGGAGAGAGTGAGAGAGAGAGGAGAGAGAGGAGAGAGACGTTTCTCAATAAGTGAGGGCAACGTTACGAGGGTTAAAAAAACTTTACTCTAAAGTTTGAAAGTGTCAACAATTCCAAACAGGTTGAATTTTTCTCTTCGTGTTGTGATCGAAAATAAGGAGCAATTAAAAAAATTCCCAGCTCTATCGTTTGTTAGGCCTTGGACAAACCATCCAGTGGTGCTAATATTGATTAGTTTAAAACACTTGTTTGATTAGATTAATAAACATTAAACAAACTGGTAAACTGGATTATAGTAGTTGTCAAAAAAATTAAAATTAAAAACCTAAAAGGTAAATTTTGGGTGAAAAATAAAATTTTCATTTCCAATTACAAAAAAATGACATCATGGTGTTTAACAAAATGTTTGTTTTATTAATTCAAAGATTGTAGGGGTGGCTTTTTTTTGTTTTTGTTTTTAAAATGACAGGTGCGCGTTTTTGCCACTACAATTTTTAAACTGGGCAACTAAATTACCCCGAATAATAAATATTTTCGCCATTTATTGTCGAAGCATTACAAAAAATTTGACATAGTTTTCCTTATTACGATACATACGAATAAAGCGCCAACAACGATTTCGATAATGGACCACGTTAACGGCCCGTGGACCGTTACTATTCATATCGATAACAACATATAAAACTAATAAAAATAACCCCCAATAATCCAAGTAAACAAAACATAAGGTTTTCAGCTATTTCAAAAAATTCACTTCAGTGTTATTGTATGATGTTTTCTTGCTCTTCTTTTCCTTTCAACCTAGCTCGCAAGGGAATCTTAAAAATAGTTGACAGTCTATCATTTGATACTTGCCAACATAATATGAACGCAACTACACGTGAGATGCGCGATTGTCTAGTCGAATGGGTGTAAAATAACAGTGATAGTTAAAAAACAAGTGTCTTTAGATTTTTATAAATTTGCATCTCTTCCCAACAGCTTACTGGAGACCCTTTGTTAAAGATCCCCACGAAAGTAATAAGTAGTAAATTCACTGAACTAATGCCATTCTTTTAATAGTTTGGGGACACTGCAGTAAGTTGTTTATTAATCTTATTTATTATATTACTGTGATGTACATATTGTTTTAAATAAGATGTTTGTAACCGTAATTCCTACAAATTCTTTATTTTTTTTATGTGATTGTTCCATCTACTAACTATAAAAATATTTTTATATTAAATTTTTCTCGTCATAAACCTATTTCATGTTGTTCCAGGATGTTTTATCTTCATTTGGTGATGAGTGCTGGCTGACAAGAGGTCGGCTCAATTATTTGTAGAATTAGAATAACAGCCTAAAGTCTGGGGTGTTGCGCAAACCTTTTTGAGAGTTTGGATTGTTATTTTAATTCAAAATTCGAGTATTGACGATATTAGCCTTATTCTAGAAGGAAAAAAGAAGTTGAAATCTAAAAATAAATAAATAGATAAATAAAATAGAAATCAAAAATAGAAGATTGTCAAAAATTAAAATGGAGAAAAATGAATTTTAATAAATAAAGTTAAAGTAAAATATACGAAAAATAAAATGTTTAACTTTAAAAAAAAAAAAAGGTATGGAGATAAATACATATATGGGTTTATTGAAAAATAAGAAGGGTTAAAACCATTTCATTTACCCCCTCCAAACGGAACATGACAATTCGTATAAAAGATAAAATCGAATATTCATTTTTTAAATAATAATAAAATTAATTTATCTAAAATGCCCATTGAATCAAATGATATGGATGGCTGTAAGTGTAAATTATACAAAAGTTTTAGTTTTGGATATCTTTTTTAAAGCTAGTGTTTAAATAAATGCACCGTGGAACAACCAAAACAACAAAAATAAATCTTCAACAACAAGAACTTACCCCCCCTCCCCCGCACAAAAAAAAAAGGATGTGAACAGCTTGTAATCAAATTTTCTGTTTTTTTTAATCGACCGGCGAATGCAATCAAATATTCACGGTCAAATAATTTTGTCAGTGCATCTTGGTTGATAAATTATTGTTCAATTCGTTTACGAACGAAAAGAAGAATCAAGTAAATAAATATAGAAGCGATTTTAAAAGAAAAACAAAACAAAAAAAAAAAGGGGTGTTTTGTTAAGCAGTGTGGGGCTTGCGAGTTGTGTAAAGTAAGGCGGGGTAGTGAATTAGGGGCGGTGGTTTAGGTCGGTCACATGATGTGCCAATTCACAGGTCGATATAAAGTTCCGGCTAACATCCCTGTCATAATCAGAGAAGGTTCAGTTGCTTTCCGTCACCGTTTAAGAGGAAGAAGAGAGAGGGTGAAGAGAGGAAAAAAAGAAGAAGAAAGAAATAATAAAATCTACGTATTAAAGAAGAAAAAAAAAGAAAATGTAAAAGCTTGAATAATGCAGCAGCTAGCAGCGGTGGTGCGGCCAGCATCAGCAGCAGTAGTAGAGAAAGTCTGCGCATTTGGTAGTTAGCTGTGGATTGATATTTCGTCGTGACTTTTTTCTCTGGCTCCAGACAGAAAGGAAAAAAAAAACAAACACAAAAAAAAACAAAAAACGAAAAACCCAAAACCTTGGGCCTAAGACCTTGAAGCCTCCCCCCCAGAAAAAGAAACCCTTCACCCACAACACACAGACAGCACACCGGCACACACGCATTGGCTACAAGACGTTTCAAAATGGCGGCTGCCAGAATGAATCAATTTGCGGGCATGAAGTGCCCAACGAATTAAAATATCTTACTGTAGACCGCGTAATATTCTACGGATCCTTCGGCACAATCGCAGATGGGCTGCAAGCGAATGGTTTGGGTACCAGCGAACCCATGGCTTCAATTGGGGCCACGCGTAAAAGAAAGAAAAAGGGAGACCGAGTCGTGTCGAATGTAGGAAGACACTGGCAAAAGGACAACATTTCTGAGGCGACTGACATACAGAAGATTGAATCCACCCAAAATTTAAATAAAGTTGAGGATATGGCTGAACTTAACCTGTCTTAACGAAGCCTCAAGTACTTAATAATTTGAAAAGATCGTTATTACTACCGGCTTGATTTATGTAAGTACAATAATCAACCTTTTTTGTTTTTTGTGACCATTTCAACTTTTCGTAACTGTTTTTACAAGCCTCTTCCCTCCCCCAGCAGTTGATAAACCTCCTCAAAAAACCCGTTAATTTCTTCTTAACAATCTTTAAAATCGTTAATTAATCTTGAAGATGTAGAATTCTTTAGTATTTTTGGTTTCTTTTCCTGTTTTTTCTTGTAGCATACTTTGGGGCTAGAGTTTATATTTGTTGTGGTTTCCCCTTAAATTGGCACACCGTACCCCTCAAGAAAAGGCAAAGAGTGAAGTGTTTTTCAAGCTCTCTCTTTTCCTCTTTCACTTGTCAGAATTTGTTTTAAACTGAAAAGACCCCCCCCCACTAAAAAAAAACAACAAAGAAAAAAAAACACCAAATATTTAACATTTTCTGCAATAAGGAACATTTTTGTTCTCTTTTTTGTCAAAAAATTTTCGAGTAAATAAAACTTGAACATTTTATAAGAGGATTTCTGAAAATTGTTTGGGACAATAAAAAAACAAAAAAAACAAAACAGAAACAAACCATCTGGATGTTTTGATAAGAATTAATTTTTCCCTTTTTGACTTTTTATTTTTAACATTTTTTTTTATGTTGACTCAAACATTATCTCCCTCCCCCACCATCGGCTTTTTTTTTTTTTTTTTTTTTTTTTAAACCCCGATGACATAATAAGAAATTTTAATTTCATGTCAATCAAAAAATTATTTTTGTGTTAAATTAAAAAAAAAAATTAAATGAATATTTTAATTTATTTCCTAGTCAGAAAAATTTTCAATACGTTTTTTGTTCTCGTAACGGATAACATAAAAAAAATTAAATAAAGAGATCGCCTTTTTAAAAATTAATTAAATTTTTGATTAAATTTCGCTTGGTTTGTTTGTGGGTTATTAAAACAGAAAAATAGATAAAAAAATTTTGAATATAATGCATGACAGGTTAAAGGAAGTTGAAAATAATTTACATTTCAAAATATGAAAAGTTTCTTGTTTTAAAACAATTTTTGTTTGGTCTTTTTTTTCTTTTATGGGAGTTGGCACTCTTTGGCAGATACAAGAAAATATACTTTGTGAAAAAAAACCTTAATTATTTCTAAGACAAAATCTTAATCTTGTCAATTTTGTTATAAGTTCAGTTATTATTCGTTTGACCTTAATTATATATTTCTCGTTGTTGTCAATTCTTTTTTATTAAAAAAAATACATTTAACGACCAACTGAAAATTTGGCTTTGTCCTGCCGCCCTCGCCGCATTTTGCTTTTTACTGTGCAGGTGCCTTCTCTCCGTCCTCTCCTCTCCCTTTCTCTCTCGTCTCTCTCTTCACCTGCCTCTCCCGCGAGCTCTTTCTCTTCTCTCTCCTCTTCTCTCTCTCGACTCTCTCTGCTTCGTTCTCCTCTCTCTCTGTCTTTTCTTGTCTTTCGTTCTCTCTCTCGCTGACAAATTCCTTTTAACCCCCTTTTTAAAAGATTTAAAAACACCATTTTCGATTTTATTAATTGTTCTATATGCATATTTTGGAGGCCACCTAAATACTTTATTCTTTCTTTTAACTCTATTGTTGATAATAATCATTTAATGGGATGACTGTTTTTAAAAATGGATTGACTCCATCTCACATGATGGGGGGGGGGGGGCCACGGAAAATGGTCGCTTTGTCTTTTTGGGCAGAAAAAATCATTTTTCTTTAGATAAAAAAAAATACTTATTTTCCCTTCTTGATTAGGAAGTAAAATCTTCAATCATATCTCGTCATGATTAAACGAATATTTACTGTTTTTATTTTTATTTTATTTTTATTTGGATTAAACTTTGTGTTTAACTGAACTCAACATCAAAAAAACCCATTGCTAGTTTAATTTTTATTTTATTTTAAAAATGAATATGCCTTTTCTTTTTCTTTTTTCTTTTTTTTTTTTCTCTTCTGTTTTCTAATCTTTTTTTATTCTTACTGACATATCAGTATCGAAAATCTTAATTATTTTTTTTAAAATAAATTTTAAGCCTTCTCTTTTATGACTCGGTACAATTTTTAAACAAAACAAAGACAAGCCTAAAATCTGTTTCTATTGTTTTAATAAAAACCTTTTTTTTTTTCTTTCACTATTTACGAGTCATGTGTTCTGATGAATAATATATTATTTAAAAAATTAAAAATATTTTCAGGACCTTTTGTTTCGTTTGCAACATTAGGTAAAACCGACACTTTCTTTTTCTTTACCACAGATATTGCTAATATCTGTCGAAATAAGTTAAGTGGAATTTTCCCTTATTGTGTTTTTTAAGATAACATTAGTCACCCGTCCCCTCCCGGCATTTAAATACAAATATCGAGTGTCTTCCTGTTAGAGAGGTTTAAAAATTAAAATGGGAGTGGAAGAAAAAAAAACAACAAAAACAAAACAAAAAGAACCTAAGTTTTACTTCATTGCGGAAAATTCCCGGTTAATTTATATTGAATTATAACAATCAATTTTGCCCCTCTTTTTGCGCATGGTATAAAAATTGTTTAACATTTTTACCACTTAGTGGTGAAAAACCTCTTCCTGTAATTTTATTAAGGAGATTTTTATCTTTTTTAATAGACTGTTTTAGAGCTGTAAATGTCGTTTTGCTTATGTATTTAAAGAAAAAAAAATGCAATAATACACGTGGAGTAGTATTGCTTATTGTACATATAAAATGTTTTAAAATTTGGAATTTTTATAAAAAAAAATTGACGGTTCTGAGCGATGATAGTCATTCATAGTAAAAATAAGTAGTTTCTTGATTTTAGTTTTAAAATCAAGAATAAATTCCAGATTATCGTTGAAACAATTTGTCTATTTCCTGTCATTTCTATTTTCATTTAAAAAAACTTCGTTGTTGAATCATAATTATTACATTCGAATCACTTGTTTTATTTTTTTTTCAATTTTTTAAATTATTATCATCTCTTTTTGTAAAATTCATAATTACCTCCTCGCACCTTTAAGCTTAAGTAATTTTCTAAAACAAGAAATATCTGTTTAAAACATCCCATACACTCTTATTTATTGTGAAGTAATTTGATACAATTGCATTTAGAAGGCGCAGCTTACTTATAGACATTACATATTTTTTTTGTCAAATTATGTGGAAGTCATGGTTCCTGCAGTTTTTGAAAAAAAATTTCGAGTTCTTAAAAAAGGGGAGACAACCGAAGAAACCAGATGCGACATACTTTGTCATATGAATGGAGTGGGAAAAATTAGACTACAGCATTCAATCCCCACTACCATCTTATTGCTCTTCTTTCATAAAATGAAGAAGTACCGTCTAAATTTGTCATAAATTTATGTAAATTATAAATGGTAACTGGGTGTTCTCATTAATGTATATAATATTACTTTTATCAGCAGAAAAAATTCAATCATCTTAGACCTGACAGTAATTTTCGATCTAATACTTTTTTGGGCTGAAAAAATTGGGATTTTTTAAAAAAATTAAAAAAAAACAAAATCTCTTTTGATGTTGTAATATTATTGGTCTTTAAGAAAATGAAATTCAATTTATTTATTTATTTTTTTTAGTGGAGATAAAAAAAACTTTTAAGTACAAAACATGATATTTCATTTAAATCTCGTTGTTTCATACTACTTTCATTGCAACTATTGCCAACATCTGGCTGTTAGACCGAATCAATTTGTTTTGTATAAATTTAAAAAAAGATGTTAAAATTAATTTGAGCCTTTAAGATAAGACCCTTAAAGAGATAGGATTAATAGATATTGCACTTATTCTCATGCTTTTTTTTATCAACACAAGGGTTAAAAACAAATCCACTAATATATTTAATAAAACAAGAATTTAAAAAAATTCCAAAATGAAATATTGGGTGATTCACGTCCATTCAATTGTTTCTAAATGAATTAAGATAATTAATGAATCTTAAGATATTTAAATTAAAGTGAGTTATTCTTTATCTCTCAACATCCTAAACGTTCAAGGGGAATCACTCTACATGATTATTTTTGGATGCGGAAAGAAGAAAAATGAAAAGAATTTCACTTATAACACAAAGGAATATGGCCCTAAATAACACAATGGCACATAAAAAAAACGAAATGGACCGTGAACCCATTTCAATTTCTTTAAAACAAGTGTACAAAACGTACTTATTTTTTTAAAAATTATTTTATCAGAAACTGTTGATTCCATAATTAATTCCGTCATTTTTTAATTAATGTAGTAATATGGACTAAAGATTTGCTTATTTTGGGCGTTTTTAAAATATAAAACTTGAATATTTTCTAAATGCTGGAATTGTATTTGTACATGTTAAAATTTGGTACGAGTCTTTCATTTTATCTTATTTTTTTTTTTTTTTCTTTTTCTTTCTTATTTTCTCAATTAGCTTTTTTGTCTGCCATAACAAGGCAAATGCGTTTGAAGTTTTTAGTAATGTCAAAATTGCTTAATTCTTGTGCCCTTTTCATCTTTAACTCTAACTCATAATCTATAGTCCTAAATGGTTGACTCAAAATAATATCTAGTACGTGTAGTAAGAAGTGTTGGTGGCTGAGGTCTAACAATGTAAGTTGGATGACGCTTTAATAAGAAATCAATGAAGACAAAAGCATATTATATAGGATGGCACTTACGTTATGAGAAGATAAAATTTTTTAATAATTTTAATATAATTATCCATAAAATCAGGAATTGTTCAAATTTAATAAAAATTTCAGACACACTTTATTTCATTAATGACTATAATTTTTATACGGAATAGATTTTTGTTTATTAAAAAACACCTTTTTTAAAAAGAAGGCTTATCAAATTCAGAGGGGGGGGGGCCCTTTTTGACCTTTGGTCATTTGAAAAAAACTTTCCAGTCCTAATTTTTTACAATATAAAAAAAGTAAAATAAAATAAAAATAAAATCCTGAACACAATGGAAAATAAAAATTTAATGCTCGAAAATAGTTATTGAAGAGTTTTCTTAAAACTCAGAAAAATAATTTTGACGTATTTTAAGAAAACAATATTTTTCTTTGAATTGATTGTAAAAAAAAAAGAAGTATTTTCTGATTCAATTTTTATTCATTTAAGAAAACCTTAATAGTGAATTTTAACAACGTTTGGGAAGGTGCCATGTTTAAGTCAATATTTTTATCAAGTTCAATAAAAGCTTTATTTAATCTACCAAACCATGTAAGTTTTAAAATATGCAATTTTGCGCACATTAATGTTATCCTAATGATTGCCCTTAATTTTATAGATGACTAAAGGGACATTAGTTACTTACTCTTTTTTTTTCAAAAATAGCCGGATTTTTAACTCCTGGTCCTGAACACTGTTCAGTATGCGTATCATGTTTTTTTTTGTTTTTTTTTTTTTTTTTTTATTTTGTTTTCTTGCTATTTTCACTACACTGTAACTTTTCTATAGGAATTTAATACACATGTCAGCTTCCATAACTTAGCCTAAAATTGTAGATTAGATAATTGATACTTTTGGGATAACTCGGTCCTTTATTAGGAGTTATCACTCCCTTTTTGCCCATGACCCCTTTTACACAAAAGGTACACACAACACAAGCTAGGTAACAAAAAATCTTAATAATGGGGAATTGGTTGTTTTGTCTAATGTCACCAACTGGTGTCAACATTTCACATTTATTCAAGTGAATAATACAATTAAAAAATTGTTCTAATATTGATAATGTTGGCATAAATCTTACATACTCAATATGAAAATTGGTTTATATATATATATCGTATTATATATATATTATATAATAGTATATATATATATATATATATATATATATAATATACACACACACAACCAAAACATCAGTTTTATCAATGTTAACAATGGGAAGGCTAATTGCATATTGACTCTTATAAATTTGATTTTCGTCAAATTGTTTTGGTTTTAATTTAATAAAATAGAGCAAAAATCATGCTTAGATAATTAAACCCATTAACAAAAAGAAATTACTATTTTTTTACAGTCTAATTTAGTTAAATTAAGAAATTTAGCAATTGAAAGATGAGGAGTGAATGGGAAGAAGCATAGTGTCAAAGTTGTTCTACTCTTTGATTATACCCCATCTGGTTTTTAATAAGTTTAAAATAATTTTTTGCTTTGTCCCAATATCAATATTCCATACTTTCTTAAAGCAATCCTAATAGGTAATTTTATGTAGAAATCAATCAAAATCAGAACATCGTAAATCTTTTTTATGGGCCTTCTTATTTAGTTCATTAAGTAAAGAGTAAAGTCGACAGGGGCGGCCATAAAGTCAGTGTCAGCGAGGGAGTCTCTCCTTTTTCAAAATAGCGCTAGCCAAGGAGGTTGTTTTAGGCATCTGAGGTAGAGTGCCCCACCTACCATCAGCCTCCTTACTTTACCGCAACAGATCCCTGTGCTAATCATACGCTGAGTGGCGAGGACCCGGTATCGAACTAGGAAACTTGTGGTTTCTAGCGCGAATGCTCTATCAATCTGACTAACCCGGCCCTGGAAATAGTTTCATTAGTCTTTCTTAATTTTTTTTTTTTTTTTTTTTAACATAAAAACTTAAATGCTGGTGCGTGGAGGGCACAATTTATGCTAGTATGTTTAATTAGTTGTAAATCCTTCTAAGAGAGAATTCCCATAGAGTACAGAGTATACACCATATATGGTAAATACAAATATTGTCTGAGATATGTTCTGGTTAAGGATGACTTGGGTCATGAACCAGCTCCAACCAACAAATTCACCATGTGATGAATTCAGTGGAAGAAGTAACAGGGAATAGGAAATTCACAAGTGCGTACCTGAACCCTGCAGGTATTATCCTTGGTTCAGGGAAGGAGATGCCTTTTTGCTGCAGGTTTTCCACATATGCGGTAACAAGATTACTCCAAAAGCAGTTTGATTCCTGACGATAATGGCGGCGCCTTTTAGATTTTCACCAGGAGTCCTTTTGCCAGATTGTGGCCAGACTGGTTCGTTTTGGGTGACCCTACCAGGGACTTAAGTTCCTGACGCATGCTCTGACACTACATAGTAACATGGCCCTGGAGGAGGGGTTGGACTTAGAAATAATTTGCTAATGACTGTTGAGCTTAAGAGCTCCTCCAACCTTGTTACAGGCTTGATTTTGGTTCTGCAAGGTGTTTAGCCAACCTCCACACCAGACAAAATCTGTGTTACGTAGCGCTGATGATCGACTATTGAAACAGGTAGTACTGGGTTGCAAGCACAAGAGCAACCGACAAGTGTTGAAATATGCAAGAGTGAAACAACACTCAGACAGCCGAAGGAAGATTCTGATGGAATTTGAACCATTGAAAATATGGAGTTTGTATTGGGGCGGGTTACCCATATCTAGGATAATGCTGAACAAAAATTGTTCTTTTCATGCGCCAATTTAAGAAATGTTCTGACATAAATGTAAACAAATTTTTGTTTGTTCAAAATTTTGCCGTGGCTACAACTTTCATTTTATCTTTAAGATTTTATTTTTTATTAGCTTAAAAAAATCATCAAGATTGAAACTGGTGAGTAGATAACACTAATCTACAAACTCACTGCTTCTACTCTGGATTGGCATTAAATGACCACAGAGGTTGATATGCCGTAAACAAAACTCGGAAACTACACTGTTGGAAATGTATTAGAACTATTATTGAAGTTGTTTTGAACATGAGTTACTACAAATTTTTAACTGTTTTCTCTGAGCTATTTAAATATCAAATATTTTTAAAGAATTAAAATAATAAAAAAAATACTGAATATGAAGTAAATTTCTATACTCTTTTCCATTTGTAATTTTATGCTCGGTCTCTCTTTCTCTTTCTCTTTCTCTGGTGAAAATTATCTTGACACAGACTTGTATAATCATATGTAGATTTTGATTCTATTAAATTCGATTTCAAAATTCAGTTTTTTTTTATTTCTTTGTTTCAAATCTGTGAGTAATATTATTATATATATATATAAAAAATATATAAAATATAATAAAAAAAAGAACAATAGAAATCTTATTTTACTTTGATTTTCATTTATTAAGAGATTAAGTTATAAATTTTAAGTTGATGCTAAAATCTTAAAGATGCCATCTTTGAGGCCCAACATTATTTTAAGGAAGTCTTTTTTAAATGGTTTGAGCTGTGTAATTGGTTAATTGTAGTACAGTTTATAATAAATAAATCTGAAGTAAATGCGTTTCACGTGAACTTATAAATGGACATCAATTAGCATTTAACTCTTAAAGTCCGTATACCACCCATTCCATCCAGCCGAAAGTCTCCATCCAATACATCCCAAACGAAGCCTTTGTTTAAATGTAATATAAACAATTTAAGAGCTGATAAGGAAATAACAGGTAAACTTAGAACAAGGCAGAGAATTTTTTTTTAATTCCTTATAGGAATGCTCTAGCGACTTAGAACAAATTCTCAACGGGATGTTAAGAGTTTTAAGTTATCTTGCTCTATCCAAGTCACTTTTGAGATCAGACTGTTATTAGCGGTGGGGCCTGCAAGAATTAAAAAAATGAAGCTAAATCCTGTAGAATAGTTTATACTGGGTAATTGAGTTGTTTTGAGATTTCAAAACTTACTGCATGATGCAACTGTGAGCAATTGGCTTGTTTGAGATGGCATGATTGGAAAGAAAAATGTTCTCTTTTATCCCTTTTTAAAAATCTTTGCGCAGTTAAAGCGTCGTCTATGTACGATGTGACATGACCAAAGGTCTCATTGAAGTTTTGATGCGACCATACCTCCCCCCCCCCTGTAAAAATTTTCCAAACTTGTCATGAATCTTTCTATTTACATCTTTGTCTGCTTCAAGTTAGTTCAACAAATTGAAAAATTTCTAAACAATCATTGAATCAAAACTGAAATTGATGCGGAATATTTTCATACACATACTGCCTGCAAAAATCACAAAACAAAAAACCACCACTTATAATGGCCCTGACAAGTCTTTATCAGATGAAAACTGAGTCAGACAGTCGACTTGAAAAGTTAATAAAAGCCAAGGAAGTTAATTTTCGTAACTGTTATGCATGCTATGAATAAAAGATTTTTGTTAAAGTTGGATTTTTTTTTTTTTTTTGTATCTCCATATACTATACGATATAAAGATAGTTACACAATGGCCTTCTTAACTCATAACTCCTATACCACCTCATTCCACCCGGCTTGCGAAGTTCATTCATTTTTAACTAATCAGCCCCAAACAATAGCCTTTGTTTAAAATTTAATATTGAAAACATATGTAGAAAATCTTTTGATTTAAGGGAAATAACAACTAACTTTAGATGCAAGCTCATTTTTAGCCATTTTTTTTATATATTCTTATAGGAATACTCTGGACTTAGAAAAATCTCAACAGGATGAGAGGTTTTAAGCCAGGAACTGTCAAAAAAGAGTCTAGTCTAAAAGTAAATTGTATTTACCCAACCCCTCTTCTATGAGCAGGGTGTGACGGCAAAGGTAATTTAAAAAAAAAAAAAAGACTGGTTGCTTTATCTAAATAAACAAATCTCCCCTCCTATTTAATCATACCTAAGAAGAGAAACAGATAGATTCCTACCCCTTTTTCTTCCAAGGGCATAGCACAAAATTGAATTGCAAACACCAAAGAGCAAGTTAATTGGAAAAGCCTTAAATGCTTTGATTGTCATGAACAGAAACCACTACATACATTTTTGTGGTAGAGACTGAAATTGTGTGGTTGGTAAAAATACTTGTAGTAAAATTGCCCCACCCCCAACTTAAAAAATAGCAGTATAGTATTCTTAACTGGATTTATGATAAAATGGGCCAGGAAGGAATCTCCTTAAATTTGGTCAACCCATTTGGAGATTGGTAGGCCGACCCCTCAGTTTTGTCATATTGTTCTCTTCAGATGAAATCCTCATACTGTATATATAAAAGCGAAGTTTTGTATGTACATGTCCAATGTATAACTCCAAAAGGGAAGCCTGGATTCGAAATCTTGCATAACATTAATATCCTAACTAAGAAACACAACCAAATATGGTTATTGGTTTTACATAATTAAGGGATATAATTAATAAAACCAAAGCACCGATTTGCGAAACTACTGTGCTGATAATAAATATTGCTCGCTGCCGCTTGTACGATACCAGCAGTTTTTAGTTAATTTTAGTAAACAAATAAATATTTTTAAATTGTCGCATGAAATTTTTCAAGCCAAACGCTTAGAATGCAATTATTGTTTACTTAAAATTAAACTAAACTGCTCGGTATCCTAAAGCAGGCAGCGAGCAATATTTTATTATCAGCAACCAGTAGTTTCGCCAAATCGGTTGATTTTAGGTTTTAATTAATTATATCCCTTAATATGTAAAAACCAATAACCAATATTTGGTTGTGTTTTTAGTATAGGGATATTAATGTGTATGCAAGATTTCGAATCCGGAGTGACTTCCCCCTTTTGGAGTTATACATTGACATGTACATACAAAACTTTTCCTTTTATATATACACGTATTGAGGATTCATCGAAGAGAAGACAATATGACAAAAAACTGCAGGGCGGCCTACCATCTCAAATGGTTGACCAATTTTAGGAGGATTCCTTCTGGCCATTTATCATAATCCACGTTAAGATTACTATACTGCTATTTTTTAGGAGTTGGGGGTGCGGGCAATTTTTTATTTTAACAAAAGTAAATTTTTTTTTTTACCAAACCACACAATTTCCAGTCTCATACCACAAAAATGTATGTAGTGGGTTTCCTGTCATCGACAATCAAACAATTTAATGCTTTTCCAACTTAACTGCTCTTGTGTTTGCATTTCAATTTGTGCTAATGCCCTTGGAAAAAGTAGAATCTATCTGTTCTCTTCTTAGGTATTGATTAAATAGGAGGGGAGATTGGGTTATTTAGATAAAGCAACAGTCTTTTTTTTTTTTTAAATTAACCTTGCGTCACACCCTGCTCATAGAAGAGGCGTGGGTAAAGGACAATTTACTTTTAGACTGACCTTTTTTGACAGTCCTGGGCTTAAACTCTTAACATCCTTTTGAGATTTTTCTAAGTCCAGAGTATTCCTATAAGAAATATATAAAAAAAATGGCTAAAAATGACCTTTGCATCTTAAAGGTTAGTTTGTTATTTCCCTTAAATCAAAGATTTCTACATATGTTCAATATTAATTTTAAACAAAGGCTATTGTTTTGGGGCTGATTTAGTAAAATGATGTAACTTCCAGGCCGCGGGCTGGAATGAGGTGTATAGGCATGTAGGGCTATGAGTTAAGAGGCATTGTGTAATTTTATATTTTCGTATAGTATTATGGAGATACAAAAAAAAAAAAAAATCAACTTTTAACAAAAATCTTTTATTCATAGGCATCATAATCCAGTTACGAAAATAACTTCCTATGGCCTTTTTATAACTGTTTCAAGTCGACATGTCTGACCTCAGTTTTCATCTGATAAAGGACTTGTCAGCCATATAAGTGGTGGGTTTTTTGTTTTGTTTTGATTTTTGCAGCAGGTATGTGTATGAAAAATATTCCATCAATTTCAGTTTTGATTCAATGAATTGTTTAGATAATTTTTCAATTTGTTGAACTAACTGAACAGACAAAGAATGTAAATAGAAGATTCATGACAAGTTTGGAAAATATTTTACAGGGGGGGGGGGGGAGGAATATGTCCCATTCAAAACTTCATGAGACTTTGTCATGTCACATGTACAAGACGACCATTAACTGCCAGCAAAAAGATTTTTAAAAAAGGGATAAAAGAGAACATTTTTCTCTTCCAATCATGCCATTCAAACAAGCCAATTGCTCACAGTGCATCATGCAGTAAGTTTTGAATCTCAAACAACTCAATACAACCAGATATAAACTATATCTAGCCAGGATTTACTTCATTTTTAATTCTTGCAGCCCCACCGCTAATAACAGTCTGATCTCAAAATGACTTGGAATAAAGAGCAAGATAACTTAAACTCTTAACATCCCGTTGAGAATTTTCTAAGTCCAGAGCATTCCTATAAGGATATATTAAAAAAAAATTTCTAAACATGACCTTTGTATCTAAAGTTACCTGTTATTTCCCTTAAATCAAAGACCTCTAAATATGTTTAATATTACATTTTAAACAAAGGGCTATCGTTGGGATGTATTAGGAAAATGAATGAGACTTTCGGCTGGATGGAAGAGGTGGTATAGGACTTTAGAGTTAAATGCTAATTGATGTCCATTTTAATAAGTTCACGTGAAGACCATTTACTTCAGATTTATTTATTATAAACTGTACTACAATTAACCCAATTACACAAGCTCAAACATTAAAAAAGACCAAAATAACTGTGCCCTCAAAGATGGCACTTTAAATTTTTACATCAACTTAAATTTCATAACTAATCTCTTTAATAAATGAAAAATCAAAGTAAAATAAAGATTTCTATTGAATTCAATTTTTTATATATATATAAATAATATATATATTATATATATATATATATATATATAATACTCACAGATTTTGAAAAACAAGAAAAAAAAGCTGAATTTTGAATCGAATTTAATAGAATCCAAAGACTACATAAATGATTATACAAGTCTGTGTCAAGATAATTTCACCAGAGAAAGAGAAAGAGAAAGAGAGACCGAGCATAAAATTACAAATGGAAAAGAGTATAGGAAATTACTTTCATATTCAGCTATTTTTTTATATTTTATTCTTTTAAAAATATTTTGATATTTAAATTAGCTCAAGAAAACAGTTAAAAATTTGTAGTAACTCATGTTCAAAACCAACTTCAATAATATTCTATAACATTTTCCACAGTGTAGTTCGAGTTTGTTTAACGCATATCAACCTCTGTGGGTCATTTAATGCCAACCACAGAGTAGAACAGTGAGTTTGTAGATTTAGTGTTTATCTACTCACCAAGTTTCATCTTGATTGAATTTTTTTAAGAGCCTAATAAAAAAAAATCTTTTAAAGATAAAATGAAAAGTTGTAGCCACAGGCACAAATTTTGACAAACAAAATTGTTTACATTTATGTCAGAACATTTCTTAAATTGCGCATGAAAAGAACAATTTTTGTTCAGCATTATTGCTAGATATAGAAAAGTAAACCCGCCCCCATACAACTCATATATTTCAATGGTTCAAATTCCATCAAGATTCAATATCCCATTACGGACATTGTCCTAGGTGAATTAGTTTCACTCTTGCATATATCAACACTGTGTCAGGTTGCTCTATGTTGCTATGCAAACCCAGTACTACCTGTTCATAGTCGGTCATCAGCGGACTAAACGGTAACCCACAGAGTCTGGTGGGAGGTGGCTAAACACCTTGCAGAACAAAATCAAGGCCTGTACAAGGTTGAGGAAGCTCTTAGCTCAACAGTCATTTAGCAAATTATTTCTAAAGTCCAAACCCTCCTCCAGGGCCATGTATACTTGGTAGTGTCAGAGCCATGCCGTCAGGAACTTAAGTCCCTGGTAGGGTCACCCAAAACGAACCAGTCTGGCCACAATCTGGCCAAAGGGACTCTGGTGAAAATCTAAAAGGGCGCCGCCATTATCGTCAGGGGAATCAATGCTTTTGGAGTACTTGTTACCGCATATGTGGAAAACCTGCAGCAAAAAGGCATCCCTTCCCTGACCAGGATATACCTGCAGGGTTCAGGTACCACTTGTGGAATTTCCTATTCCTTGTTACTTCTTCCATGAATTCATCACAGGTGAATTTGTTGGTTGGAGCTGGTTTCAAATGACCCAAGGTCAATCCTTAACAGAACATATCTCAGACCAATATTTGTATTTACCATATATGGTGTATACTCTGTACTTCTATGGGAATTCTCTCTTAGAAGGATATCAACTAATTAAACATACTAGCATAAATGTGCCCTCCACGCACAGGCATTTTAAGTTTTTATGTTAAAAAAAAAAAAAAAAAAAATTAGAAAGACTAATGAAACTAATTAGGGGCCGGGTTAGCTCAGTTGATAGAGCATTCGGCTAGAAACCACAAGTTTCCTAGTTCGATACCGGTCCTCGCCAACTCAGCGTATGAGTAGCACAGGGATCTGTGCGGTAAAGTAAGGAGCTGATGGTAGGTGTGGCACTCTACCTCAGATGCTAAAACAACCTCCTTGGTCTAGCGCTATTGAAAAGGAGAGACTCCCTCGCTGACACTGACTTTAGGCCGCCCCGTCGACTTTACTTACTTAATGAAACTAAATAAGAAGGCCCATAAAAAGATTACATGTTCTGATTTTGATTGATTTCTACATAAAATTACCTATAGGATTGCTTTAAGAAAGTATGAATATTGATATTGGACAAAGCAAAAAAATTATTTTAAACTTATTTAAAAACAGATGGGGTATAATCAAAGAGTAGAACAACTTTGACACTAGCTCTTCCCATCACTCCCAGTTTTCATTGCTAAATTTTCTTAATTTAACTAAATTAGACTGTAAAAAAATTAGTAATTTCTTTTTGTTAATGGGTTTAAGATTTATCAACATGATTTTTGCTCATATTTATTAAAATTAAAACCAAACAATTTGACAAAATCAAATTTATAAGATCAATATGCAAATTAGCCTTCCCATTAACATTGTAAACTGATGTTTGGTTGTGTGTGTGTATATTATATATATATATATATATATATATATATATATATATATATATATATAAATACATATATATATATAAATACAATTTCATATTAGTATGTAGATTATGCCAACATTATCAATATTAGAACAATTTTTTTTTAATTGATATTCACTGAAAAATGAAATTGTGAATGTGACATCAGTGGTGACATTTAGACAAAAACAATCCCCATTATAAGATTTTTGTTACCTAGCTGTGTGTGTGTGTGTAAAAGGGGATGGGCAAAAAGGGAGATAACTCCTAATAAAGACCGAGTTATCCCAAAAGTATCAATATTAATCTACAATTTTAGGCTAAGTTATGGAAGCTGACATGTGTATAAATTTCCTATAGAAAAGTTACAGTGTAGTGAAAATATGCAAGAAAAAAAAAAAAAAAAAAAAAAAAAAAAAAAAAAACATGATACGCATACTGAACAGTTGTTCAGGACCCAGAGTAAAAATCCGGCTATTTTGAAAAAAAGAGTAATAACTAATGTCCCTTTAGTCATCTATAAAAAAGGAGCAATCATTAGTGATAAATATGTTGCGCAAAATTGCATATTTTTAAACTTACATGGTTTGGTAGATTAAATAAAGCTTTTTGAATGATAAAAATATTGACTTAAACATGCCACCTTCCAAACGTTTAAAATTCACTATTAAGTTTTTAAATGAATAAAAATTGAATCAGAAAATACTTCTTTTTTTTTTACACATCAATTCAAAGAAAAATATTGTTTTTAAAATACCAAAATTATTTTCTGAGTTTTAAGAAAACTCTTCAAATAACTATTTTCGAGCATTAAATTTTTATTTTTCCATGTGTTCAGGATTTTATTTTTATTTATTTTATTTTTTTTATATATGTAAAAATTAGGGACTGGAAAGTTTTTCTTCAAATGACCAAAGGTCAAAGCCCCCCCCCCTCTGAATTGATAAGCCTCTTTTTAAAAGTGTTTTAATAAACAAAAATCTATTCCTTATAAAATTAAGTCATTAATGAATAAAGTGGTGAAAATTTTATTAAAATTTGACAATTCCCTGATTTTTGGTAATTATATTTAAAATTATAAAAAATTTTTATCTCTCATAACGGGAAGTGCCCATCCCTATAAATATGCCTTTGTCTTCATTTGATTTCTATTAAAGCGTCATCCAACTTACATTGTTAGCTCAGCACCAAACTATCTACTACACGTACATAGATTATGAGTCAACCATTAGGACTATTAGATTATGAGTAGAGTAAAGATGAAAAGGGGACAAAATAGCAATTTTGACATACTAAAAACTTCAAGTACGCATGCTTGTATGGCAGACAAAAAAAGCTAATGAGAAAATAAGAAAAGAAAAAGAAAAAAAAAAAATAAGATAAAATGAAAGACGTATCCAAATTTTTAACAGGTTACAAAACAAATCCAGCATTTAGAAAATATCAGTTTTATATTAAAACCCCAAAATAAAGCAAATTTAGTCCATATTTTACTACTTATTAAAAATGACGGAATTATATATGGATCAACAGTTCTGTATAAAAAAATAAGTACGTTTTGTACACTGTAAAGAATGAAATGTGCACCGGTCCATTGTTTTATGTGCCATTGTTATTAGGCAATTCCTTGGTTTATAGTGACATCTCATTTTTCTTCTTCCGCATCCAAAAATAAATCATTTAGAGTTATTCCCCTTGAAGTTTAGGAGTGAGAGATAAAGAAACTATTTAATTTAAATATCTTAAATTCATTAATATCTTTTAATTCATTAGAAACAATTGAATGGAGAATCACCAATTATTTCATTGAATTTTTTAAAATCTTGTTTTATTAAATGATATTAGGGATTTGTTTTAACTTTGTGATAAAAAAAAAGCAATAAATAATGCATTAATCCTATCTCTTTAAGGGTCTTATTCTTAAAGGCTCAATTAATTTTAACATCTTTTTAAATTTATACAAAACAAATTGATATTCTAACAGCCAGATGTTGGCAAGAGTGCAATGAAAGTATATTGAAACAACGAGATTTAAATGAAATATCAATGTTTGTACTTAAAATGTTTTTTTTTATCTCCACTAAAAAAAAATAAATAAATAAATTGAATTTCATTCTAAAGACCAATTAATTACATACATCAAAAATTTTTTTTTTTAATTTAAAAAATCCAATTTTTCAGCCAAAGTATTAGATTCGAAATACTGTCAGTCTAAATGATTGAATTTTTCTTGCTGATAAAGTAAATTATATAATAATGAGAACACAGTACCATTATAATTTATAAATTTTATGACAAATTAGACGGTTACTTCTTCATTTATGAAAGAAAGCAAATAAGATGTAGTGGGGAATTGAATGCTGTAGTCAATTTTCACTCCATTCATATGACAAGTATGTCCGCATGGTTCTCGGTTGTCTCCCCTTTTTAGAACTCGAAATTTTCAAAAACTGCAGAACCATGACTTCACATGAATTTGACAAAAAAATATGTAATGTCATAAGTAAGCTGCGCCTTAAATGCAATGTATCAAATACTTCACAATAAATTAAGAAGTTATGGATGTTTTAAACAGATATTTCTTGGTTTTAGAAATTACTAAGCTTAAGGTGCAGGTAATTATGAATTAAAAAAGAGAGATAATAATTTAAAAAAATTGAAAAATAAACAAGTATTCAATGTAATAATTATGATTCAACAACGAAGTTTAAACTGAAAACGAATGACAGGAAATAGAGCAAATTGTTCAACGATAATCTGAATTTATTCTTGATTTTAAAAACTAAAATCAAGAAACTACCTTTATTTTTACATGAATGACTATCATCTCAGAACGTCAATTTTTTTTTATAAAATTCCAAATTTAAACATTTAATTACAATAAGCAATACTACTCCACGTTGTATTATTGCATTTTTTTCTTTAAATACATAATCAAAACGACATTACAGCTTAAACAGTCTATTAAAAAGATAAAATCTTAATAAATTAAGGAAGAGCTTTTTCACCACTAAGTGGTAAAAAAATGTTAAACAATTTTATACCATGCGTCAAAAGGGGCAAAATGATGTAATTCAATAATTAAGGGAATTTCCGCATGAATAAACTTAGGTTCTTTTTGTTTTGTTTTTTTTGTTGTTTTTTTCTCACTCCCATTTTAATTTAAACCTTTCTAACAGGAAGACAATCGATATTTGTATTAAATGCCGGTACTAAGTAAAATCTTAAAACAAATAAGGGAAAATTCACTAACTTATTCGACAATATTAGCAATTATCTGTGGTAAAGAAAAAGAAAGTGTGGTTATACCTAATGTGCAAACGAACAAAAGGGTCCTGAAAATATTTTTAATTTAAATAATATATTATCATCAGAACACATGACTCGTAAATAGTGAAAGAAAAAAAAAAAGGTTTTATAAAACAATAGAAACAGATTTTAGGCTTGTTTTGTTTTTGTTAAAAATTTGGTACCGAGATAAAAGAGAATGGCTAGAAATTATTTTAAAAAATAATTAAGATTTTCGATACGGATATGTCAGTAAGAATAAAAAAAGATAGAAAAAGAAGAAAAAAAAAAGAAAAAAGAAAAAGAACAGGCATATTCATTTTTAAAATAAAATAAAAATTAAATAGCAATGCGGTTTTTGATGAGTTCATTAAACACAAAGTTTAATAAATAAAAAAATAAAAATAAAAAAAATATTCGTTTAATCATGACGAGATAGATTGAATTTTATTCTAATCAAGAAGGGGAAAATAAGTATTTTTTTTTATCTAAAGAAAAATGATTTTTCTGCCAAAAAGACAAAGCGACCATTTCCGTGCCCCCCCCCCCATCATTTGAGATGAGTCATCCGATTATAAAAACAGTTCATCGCCATTAAATGATTATTATCAACAATAGAGTTAAAAAGAAAGAATAAAGTATTTTAGAGTGGCCTCCAAAATATATATAGACAATAATAAAATCTGAAAATGTGTTTTTAATCTTTAAAAAGGGGGTGAAAAGAATTTGTCAGCGAGAGAGAGAAAGAAAGACAGAAAAAGACAGAGAGAGAGAGAACGAGAGAGAAAGAGTGAGAGAGAGAAAGAGAGAGAGAGAGAGAAAGAGAGAGAGAGAGAGAGAAAGAGAGAGAGAGAGAGAGAGAAGCACTGAAGTAAAAAGAAATGCGGCGAGGGCGGCAGACAAAGCAAATTTTCAGTTGTCGGTAAATTATTTTTTTTTTAATAAAAAAGAATTGACAACAACGAGAAATATATTAATAAGGTTCAAACGATAATAATGTAACTTATAACAAATTGACAAGATTAGATTTTGTTTAGAAATAATAAGGTTTTTCACAAATATATTTTCTTGTATCTGCCAAGAGTGCCAACTCCCATAAAAGAAAAAAAGACCAACAAAATTGTTTTAAAACAAGAAACTTTCATATTTGAAATGTAAATTATTTTCAACTTCCTTTAATGTCATGATTATATTCAAATATTTTTTTTTCTATTTTTTTTTAATAACCACAAACAAACCAAGCGAAATTAATTCAAAAATTTAATTAATTTTAAAAGGCATCACTTTATTTAATTTTTTTTATGTTCCTGTAGAGAACAAAAACGTATTGAAAATTTTCTGACTAGGAAATAAATTAAAATATTCTTTAATTTTTTTTTTTAATTTTACACAAAAATTAATTCTTTTTGATTGACATGAAATTAAATTTTTATTATCGTCATCGGGGTTAAAAAAAAAAAAAAAAAAAAAAGCCGATGGTGGGGAGGGAGATAATGTTTGAGTCAAATAAAAAAAATTTAAAAAATAAAAAGTCAAAAAGGAAAAATTAATTTATTTCAAAACATCAGATGTTTGTTTTGTTTTTGTTTTTTTTTTTTTTTATTGTCCCAAACAATTTTCAGAAATCCTTACAAAATGTCAAGTTTTATTATCGAAATTTTTTTGACAAAAAAGAAGAAAAAAATGTCCTTATTGCAGAAAATGTTAAATATTTTGTGTTTTTTTTTTTTTTGTTTTTTTTTAGGGGGGGGGGTCTTTTCAGTTAAAACAAATTCTGACAAGTGAAGAGAAAGAGAGAGCTTGAAACACTCACTCTTTGCTTTTTGAGGGGTGTGCCAATTTAAGGGGAAACACAACAAATATAAACTCTAGCCCAAAAGATGTACAAGAAAAACTAGGAAAAGAAACCAAAATACTAAAGAATCTACATCTTCAAGATTAATTAACATTTTAAAGATTGTTAAGAAGAAATTAACGGGTTTTTTGGGAGGTTTTATCAACTGCTTGGGGGAGGAAGAGGCTTGTTAAAAAGTACGAAAAGTTGAAATGTCACAAAAAACAAAAAGTGATTATTGTACTTACATAAATCAAGCCGGAGTAATAACGATCTTTCAAATTATGAAGTACTGAGGCTTCGTTAAGACAGGTAAGTTCAGCCATATCCTCAACTTTATTAAATTTTGGTGGATTCATCTTCTGTATGTCATCCCTATGAAATGTTGTCCTTTTGCCAGTGTCTTCTACATCGACCACGACTTCGTCTCCTTTTTCTTCTTTTACGCTGGCCCCAATGAAGCCATGGGTTTCGCTGGGTACCCAAACCATTCGCCTTGCAGCCCATTGCGATTGTGCCGAAGGATCCGTTAGAATATTACGGTCTACAGTAAGATATTTTAATTCTTGGGCACTCATGCCCGCAAATTGATCTTCTGGAGCCGCCATTTTGAACGTCTTTGTAGCAATGCGTGTGTGCCGGTGTGTGTCTGTGTGTGTGGGTGAAGGTTTTCTTTCTTTGGGGGGGGAGGGCTTCAAGGCTTGGCCCAAGGTTTGGGTTTTGTTTTTTGTTTTTTTGTGTTTGTTTTCTTTTTTCTTTCTGTCTGGAGCAGAGAAAAAAGTCACGACGAAATATCAATCACAGCTAACTACCAAATGGCTGCAGACTTTCTCTACTACTGCTGCTGATGCTGCCGCCACCACCGCTGCTGCTGCTGATTATTCAAGCTTTTTACATTTCTTTTTTTTCTTCTTTTAACGTAATTTTATTTATTTTCTTTCTTCTTCTTTTTTTTTCTCTCTCTTTCACCCTCTCTCTTTCTTCCTCTAAACGGTGACGGAAAGCACTGAACTTCTCTTGATATGACAGGAATGTTAGCCGGAACTTTATATCGCCTGTGATTGGCACATCATGTGACCGACCTAAACCACGCCCCTAATTCACTACCCCGGCCTTTACTTTACACAACTCGCAAGCCCCACACTGCTAACAAAACGACCCCTTTTTTTTGTTTGTTTTTCTTTTTAAATCGCTTCTATATTTATTTACTTGATTCTTCTTTTCGTCGTAAACGATTGCAACAATAATTTATCAACCACAGATGCACTGACAAAATTATTGACCGTGAATATTTGATGATTCGCGGTCGATTAAAAAACAGAAAATTTTATTTCAAGCTGTTCACATCCTTTTTTTTTTGGGGGGGGGGGGGTAAGTTTTGTTGTTGAAGATTTATTTTTGTTTTGTTTTTGGTTGTCACGGTGGCATTAATTTAAACACTAGCTTTAAAAAAAGATATTTCAAAAACTAAAACTTGTTGTATAATTACACTTACAGCCATCCATATCATTTTGATTTCAAGTGGGCATTTTAGATAATTAATTTTATTATTATTTTAAAAAATGAATATTCGATTTTACTTTATACGAATTGTCATTGTTCCGTTTGGAGGGGGTAAATGAAATGGTTTTAAACCCTTCTATTTTTTCAATAAACCCATATTTATGTATTTATTCATCCATACCTTTTTTTTTTTTTTTTTAAAGTTAAACATTTTATTTTTCGTATATTTACTTTAACTTTTTATTTATTTTTAAAATTCTATTTTTCTCTCATTTTAATTTTTGGACAATCTTTTCTATTTTGATTCTAGTTTTATTTATCTATTTATTTATTTTTAGATTTCAACTTCTTTTTTCCTTCTAGAATAAGGCTAATATCGTTCAATCTGAATTTGATAAAAAAAATCCAAACTCTCAAAAAAGTTTGCGCAACACCCCAGACTTTAGGCTGTTATTCTAATTCTACAAATAATGAGCCGACCTTCTTGTCAGCCAGCACTCATCACAAAAGAAGAATAAAACATCCCTGAACAACATGAATAGTATGACGAGAAAAATTTAATATAAAATATTTTATAGTTAGTAGATGACAATCACATAAAAAAATAAATGAATTTGATAGGAATGTACGGTACAAACATTTTATTAAAACAATATGTACATCACAGTAATATTAATAAATAAATTAATAAAAACAATTACTGCAGTGTCCCCAAAACTATTAAAGAATGGCATTAGTTCAGTGAATTACTACTTATTACTTTCGTGGGGATCTTTAAAAGGGTCCAGTAGCTGTGAAGAGATGCAAATTATAAAATCTAAAGACACTTGTTTTTAACTATCACTGTTACTTTTACACCCATTCGACTAGACAATCGGGCATCTCACGTGTAGTTGGTCATATTATGTTGCAAGTATCAAATGATAGACTGACAACTATTTTTAAGATCCCTTGGAGCTAGTTGGAGAAGGAAAAAAGAGCAAGAAAACATCATACAATAACACTGAAGTGAATTTTTGAAATAGCTGAAAACCTTATGTTTTGTTTTGGTATTGGGGGGTATTTTTTATTTTAGTTTTATATTGTTGTTATCGATATGAAGTAACGTCACGGGGTTAACGTCCATTTATCGTAAATCGTGTTGGCTGTTTTATTCGTATGTACGTAATAAGGAAAACTAGTCAAATTTTTGTAAGTTGACAATAAATGCGAAAATATTTATTATTCGGTAATTAGTTGGTTAAAAATGTAGTGGCAAAAGCGCACCTGTCATTAAAAAAAACAAAAAAACACCTACAACTTTTGAATAATAAAACAAACATTTTAAACACTGTGTCATGTTTTGTAATTGAAATGAAAATTTTATTTCCCAAAAATGTACTTTTAGGTTTTTATTTTAATTTTTGACAACTACATAATCAGTTTTACAGTTTGTTTAATGTTTAGTTATCTAATCAACAAGTGTTTAAATATCATTAGCACACTGGATGGTTGTCAAGCCTAACAAACGATAAGCTGGAATTTTTAATTGGCTCCTTATTTTGATAAATCAACGTTGAATGTTGACTTTCAAACTTTAGAGTAAAGTTTTAAACCCTCGTAACGTTGCCCTCACTCTCTCTCTCTCTCTCTCTCTCTCTCTCTCTCTCTCTCTCTCTCTCTCTCTCTCTCTCTCTCTCTCTCTCTCTCTCTCTCTCTCTCTCTCTCATGAATAAAAGTAACTTACACTTGTATTTAATACTTGAAAAATGAAAATATATTTGCTTATATTTTTATTTTGTAAAAAGCTAACAAAAATCCTCGTGGATTCTTCTTAACTAACTTTGACTAAAGTTAGTCACTAAACCCTAAAATTTAATCAATTGTTTTATTATCTTAACTTAGTGAGTTTTTACAAACTTTATTGATGTTTGTTAACTCAATTAAGTAAACCGTAAGTACTACTTACTAAGTAGGAAGTGAAAATATGATAAATAAAAAATAGACACTTTTTAAAACTATGAAAATGAAGACCTGTTTTTAAAGTTTCAAATTGTAAAATGAGTGAATTTACAATGAAATTATTTTTTTTTAAATTTAATATTAGCCTTTGCCCTTTAAATTGCAGTACCCGTAAAATTGTTTGTATTTATGTACTACAAAAAATGTACGTATTGAATCGGCACTAAATTACGTTCTAATCAGATCGTAATTGTATGCGTCTAATTTAAATGATAAATTTGTAGTATCTGGATAATATGGCATCGTCAAAATCATATGGCTATTTTAAAGTTTTAAACTTTAAAATTTAATTTTAAAGACTAAAATTATTTCAACACTAAAATTTTATTTTCTCAAATGGTAACTAGTAGTTACTAACTACACAAGATGACTATTTTGGGGGGTAATGACATACATAGCACCCTTTAAAAAAACAATCTCCAAAAAGATAACCGATATACGAATATTTTCTTCCTTTTAAGAAAACTTAACAATAAATAACTGACTGAACATTCCTCCACTGTTATTATTCAATATTCTTGTTTGTAACCACTCCATCTCAAAAAACTTTTAAACAAGTTGCTTGTAACCGGTACCGGTACCCGGTTGTTAGGGACGATGTAATTATTAATGACCCTGGAGACGAATTTTTTTTTTTTTTTTTTTTTTGCTGACTCCCGTGTGCAAGAATTTTATTGTACTTCATTCGTTATTTACTTTTCAACTAAAAATTTACACGGTTAAACGAACAAATCAAATCGATAAAAAAATTTAAAAATCAGAAAAAAATTCTAGAGTCGAAATTTAAATTAATTTTATAATATATATATACAATTTTAAATTCGACCCTAGAATTTATACAAACTAAAAATGAAATCATTACTTTTTCCTTACAAGTAGTTCTTTTTAAAATTAAAATAAAATTCACGTAGCTCAAAGTTTTGCAAACTAAATTCTCACCAAACAAAACAGTAAACAACTAAATTTTGCAAAAAAATTTAAGTATTTCTTTTTCAAGATTATCAAAATACAAAATTATCTCTAAACTTTTTTTCACCATAAAATACAACATCACGGTCGAAATTTACCAAACAGTGTAAAAATTTGTAGCCCCAATTTTGTTATGCGAAAGAAAGAATCGCCCCCCTCTTTTTGGTAACTTTATGGGAGAATAAGGAAAGGAAGAATAATCGTATTGCTACTGAAAAATCCAACTGGTTGAAAATATTGTACATCTTAAACCCAAATGTTTTACTTAAAACAAATGTTAAATTTTTCACACAAGAAAAATGTCAATTTAAAAACTAAAAACAAAATTATCGGCAGCAACACGAATGCCGCGGCTGTTAGGAGGTCGATAGAATAAAAACAGGAAGTCAAAAAAATATTCCGTCTTTCCGTAGATAGATAAGTAAAAAAAACAACTTTTGAACTATATCGAAGTAAAAATGATTAACTACAATTTTCATTACATGGTAATAAGTAATAATAATGCCCTCCTAAATGTGCAACAGAGCAAATCAACACGTGGTTGTAGTTAGAGAAGTTTGTTTCTGATCAGCTGGACATGGACAATATGTCTATATATGGTAAACTTGACTGCTTCTAACAGTGACTCATTTTAAAGTGGCAGTAGGCGACCCTAACGTGATTATTAACACAGTCGTAGACATATTAGAACAATCCTTCAATGGCGTTACTAGTGTTTAAAATAAGCAAACCAATTACGTACCTAAAATATTAGAAATCTAACATTCATGTCAGTTTCCCCACCCTTCAATATTTATTTTTGTCTTTTTTTTTGTCTTCTTTTTTAAAACAAGTTGAGACGAACAGGTTTAACACTGAGGAGGAAATTAGATCAGATGTGAGATTTTCTTCTTAAAGAAAAACTAGAGTAAACGAGATCCACTATTCAAATCTGACATCTTTGGATTTTAAAACTTGTATTATTGATTTATTGAGTTACCTGTGTGTGTGTGTGTGTGAGAGAGAAGGGGGATGGGGGGGGGAAGAAGTGACCTATGTCTCAACTCCCAATGAAATAAAACATCGAAGAATTCTATTTTGTATATTTTGTTGTTAATAAAATATCTACAAGTCATAACCATGTTTCGCCTCTCTTCTTTTTTTATTCAAATGAAAAGTTTATATTTTTTTAGTGTTATGATAAATCAAGCCTTAAAGGCAATAATTAGTGAAAAAGCAAGAATGATTGATGTTGTTGTCAAAGAGAAGACCATCTTAGTCATTAAGGAAATTTACTTTTGCCCTTTGCTTAAAGGAAACTCAATAAAATGGATTTTGATTATGATGACGACGAAATAAATCTATTTTCCAAAAATTGTTATTTTCGCTATTGAAAAACATACGATAATCTATGAAAAAAAAAGAAAAAAGAAAAAGAAAGTTGGGTAATGAAGGACTATTTGCGCGTAAATTCCTACCATAAAATAAACTGAACCCCCATTTTATGTCCGTGTTTTTGTATTAAATGTTTTATTTTTCTTGCATCCGTTATTTTACAATACAAAATATATTTTCTTTATTTTAATATTCATTTCAATGTGCATATTTTAAAAGTTTTCATTTTGTGAGAATGTTTAGTTTTAAAGTGGGGGCTCGTTTTACAATTTAGGCATAAATTGGATCCTCCTTTTATGACCGTAATTTTGTTTTTTCGTCGACGATAATTAAAATCTGACGTTTTTATTTTAGAGTAGCAAAGCCAAAAAGAAAAGAAATAACAACAACAAAAAGTAATATTCAACTTTTTACTCGTAAATTCCTGCCATAAAATTAGGCTTGGGCATTTTATGGTAGGAATTTACGAGTAAAAAGTTGAAGTGTAAAAACGAACCCCCATTTTAAAACTAACCATTCTCACAAAATAAAAGCTTTTAGAATATACACATTGAAGTGAATATTAAAATGAATAATGGAAATATATTTAGTATTGTAACATAACGGGTGCAAGAAAAATAAAACATTTATTGCAAAAACACGGACATAAAATGGGGGTTCAGTTTATTTTATGGTAGGAATTTACGAGCAAATAGTCCTTCATTACCGAAAGTTGGACAAATTATCCAGGTGACAAAAGTTGTTTAAAAGTTAATTTTAAAAACTAAAACTAATTCCATTATTTTCTGATCTCAAATAATTTGAAAATGTTTTATAATACATTATTAAAACTAGCAAATATATGCACCCTCCGGGTGCAAGTATTTAAGTTTTAATATAATAAATATCATGTTAAATTAGAAAGGCTAATGAAACTGAATAAGAATGCAGATAAAAAGATTTGGAACAGAGGGGGTATGATTGAAAAAATAGAACAACTTTGAAACTAACTCTTCCATCATTTTCCATTACTCCCGTCTTTCATTGGTAAATTTTCCTAATTTAACTATTTAGTTAAAATAGGAAGTAAAGAATAAAATTACAGTTATTTCTTCTTGTTAATGGATTTTCTTTAAGATTTATCCCCGAGATGTTTGCTCATATTCAATAAGATAAAACCAAACAATTAGAAACCAATAATACTAAGCATATATTTATTAAAATCAAATTTTTAATATCAATATGCAAATCAGCCTTCCCATTCACACGGGAATCCACTATTTTGTTGTATATATAAATGTAATTGCATGTTATTAGTATGTAGATATGATCAACAATCTTAATGATGTAAAACAATTTTATTAATAATTGAGGTTTAAATAAAAATAAAATCATAGAGAATGTTATGTGAACAACAAAGAGAATTGTGTCATGTATAGTAATATAGTTTCGGTTACAGACAGAAAAACACACAATCTCCATTATAATAAGATATGTTACTTTATTTGCACCTACATTATGCAAATACGCATTCGTTGCTCTTGAAAAATATTCCCGGTTTTATCTTCATATATTAATATGTCTACTAGGGCCATTGTAAATCATTGAAAAGTTTAAATTTAATGATATTCACAAATGTTCTAAATAATTTCTGAAAATATTGTTATACCGACCGGCAGTGAATATCATCAAGGACCCTTTTTGGTTAAACTTGCAAATTGGTCGGAAAATTAAAACGGAAAGTTTTTTGGTGGTCCCCCATGACAGTTTAACTACAGTCTATGAATGAACTTTTTGCAAATTGGGTTATGGTTTAGGGGTTTGGGGATTAAGGCTGTTTTTTTTTATTACGTATTGCTTTAAAAAAAAAAAATTACTATACATTTAATGTTGAAAAATTTTTTTTTTAAACCAAGTTTAATTGAAATTATACATTGCAATACTAACACAAACAACTGAGACTAATGTGTCTACCGTTGGGTTCAATAATTAATTTTAATGGTTAATTAAATGTATAATAATTTGAGTTTTTTTTTAAGCAATACGTAATTAAAAACAACCTTAATCCCTAAACCGTAACCCAATTCGCAAAAAGTTCATTCATAGACTGTAGTTAAACTGTCATGGGGGACCACCAAAAAACTTTTCGTTTTAATTTTCCGACCAATTTGCAAGTTTAGTCCCCTTTTTTTTCTTTTCTCTTTTTTTTCTTTCTTTTTTATTCTTCTTTCTGTTGGTGAATTGTACCTAAGCGAAAATTAACATGGCTTTGGGTTCTAAGTAAAATTCCAGAAAATAACGAGACAAAAAAAGTATCCTATCTGTTGTGAGAAAGAAACATGGTTTTGGGTAGTAGGAACAGAAGTAGAGACTTTTTACCAATACAGAGATTACTTGGGCAATAAAGAAATCAATCTGTAAAAAGAGTGGTTCGGTTTGGGTCAGTGAATGTGGCTAGCTAAGTGTTTGTTTTTGTTTTTGTTTTGTTTTTAACCAGCACCCTCAAATCATTTGCTCTTGTGCTGCAGTAAAATTTTAATTTCTCGAGAAAATAAACGTAGTCTGTAAGGAGAATTTCTTTTGGTTAGGGTTTGGTCACGTTTGGCAGCACGAAGTGTTGACGTGCCGATCGTAAGGATGGTAAGCAAAACAAAAAGTAAAAACATTTGGTTGGGTAAGTGTAGTGGATTCTCAACGCTCAAAGTCTAGCCTAATCAAATCGTGATTTCTCTCTGTAAATTGTCTTTCTGCCATGAAAAGGTCCTTAAAATCTCTCCCCTTTTTTTCTCCCTAATTTGAGCTGATTAATCACTTAGGCTCCAACGTCAAACAAGAAGAAACGACATGACTGGTAACATGATTTAATCAAACATAAACTTAATAGATAATCTATACATATATAAAGGGCGGTTTGTGTGTATGTATGTCCGGAGGAAACTATGAAAATAAAACAATTAATGACAAAGTACATATATACACATTCAGTATCACCAGATCTTGCTTTTCCAACAAAAATTATGGAGATTTGATTTATATTCATGAAGATAATTAAAAAAAAAATGAAATTGAAATGAACAACATGGGATTTTTTTTTTTGCATTTAATATTTTAAATAGTAGATATTAATGTTTTTTAAGAAAATCTGGATCAACGCAAGGTTTTTGTTTACATAGGAATTTCAATGGGACATCCTGCGAAGATCTAACTCGCAATTCGATATGAGATGCTAATTTTTACCCCCCCCCCTCTTACACAGGGGAAGCCGGGTAGTCACTTCTAGTTCTTTATGAAAGTACTGCTGTTGAATACTGAATGAACATTAAAATGTTCAAACCGGGTATTCTGTACTACAGAATTCCAGGTTTTAACATTTTAAATTAATTTACAGTGTAAACGTAAACGAACTAATTTAAACGCCCTGAGAAAGTTAATTTTAATGTTGTTTTTTTTTTTTGTTTTGTTTTGTTTTTTTAATTATAAGCAACAAATTCGTTGATTTTTAGATGTCCATTCAAATCAACAGCCTCAGCCTCGCCTGTACTGAAGATTGATGTTGAAGATTGGGATGTGTGTCGTTTCTTATAAAAAACTTGAAAGCAGCCCGTTGTTTTGCCCTTTTCTCTCGCCGCATTTTGAATTTAAAAAAGATGTATGACTGACGTAACAGGCTCGATGTTATCCACAGTCCAAGAGTGGCGATATATCGGCAGACTACTAGAGCTGAAGGAGAAAAGAAGAAAACAAGAACGACATAAGTGCATATTACAAGCTGTCTGATGTTGGGTGAGGTACACTTATTAAGCAGTTGTCATAGCTGATTCTCGAATACGTGTTTCTAATTCGGAACTATCTTGGTATTGTGACTTCCGGCGATTTCTTCAACCAAAAAAAAAAAAAGAAAGAGAGACAGTTTCCTTCACGTTGGCAAGTGCAGTTTCGTTCTTCTTAAAATTCCGATGACAGAATTATCACCAGTCAATCAAAGAAAAAATCTTTTCTATCGGCTTATCAAGATAAAATACGCAATCTTCTCTAATATTATCCAGACTGACTTTAACAGCATCGTAAGAAATACACTTTTCTCCGGTACTTTGTTTTTAATTCAAGAATAATAATGGAACAAAAATTTAATAGATTGATGTTCAATAAATTGTTAATCTGCACCTGTCAGTGGACTAAACTTATTTTTTTTACAAAATTTACAAAAGTTTTCTTTTAAAAAAAAATTTAAATATAAAATCGTTGTTTATACAAAAGAAATTAAACCACGTGTTATTCTCAATTCTCACTGAAGGAAAACAAATAAAATCAAATGACAATACATGTTATTCACTTTTAGACACGTGGGGATTAAAATAAAATTTTAAAAAAGAATTTTTTTTTAATTTAAAAAAAAACAACAAACTCCCATGGGACCTTGTCCGGAAATACCCTCTGCGCATGCCCGACAAAAGGGACTGACTCCCTACCCCCAAAATAATACCTCTGTCATTCGAACTGTGGCTGCAACTGAGTGGGGTCGTTTCCTAGCCAGGGGGCATGTTCCCTCGCTACAGACGACTATGCCCCGTTTAATAAAGCCTAAGTCGTAAAACTACCTCTTGCCTTTGTCCCGTTCCTTAAATTCCATTTCAGCTGACCAGCCCAGAAATAATTAAGAACCAGTTTTATTGGGGATAAGATACCAGTACAAACGAACTACACTATAGCCCCATAGACATACAATATTTATTTCCATAGAATTTCAAGATTTTTTCAAATCAGACATTCCTTAAAAAATGGGGAAAGGATAGTGGATAAGTTTTAAGTATGTATTAATAAAATTCCAATTCAGTGAGTTCTTCTATCCAATATTGCATCTTTCCAGATTTATAAAAACGGGCTGAGCTAATTGATTGTCATCAAGTGCAATCGTATTTATTAAACTTCAAACCATATTTCATCATCATCATCATCATGTCGCGCGCGCAGCACGGATATCCATGACAATCTTTCGCCAACCTTCCCTATTACTCATGGCCCCTGGGAGGTCCTTTGTGCAGCATCCAGAGTCTTCGCATAGTTGGTCAATGTAGGTTCTTAGTGGACGTCCTACGTTAGCATGTCCATGTGTTGGCTTCCACAGGAGAACGTTGCTTATGAGCTCATCCCCGCTTCTCCAGCAGTGTCCTACATGTCTAGTCCGTCTCACCCGTATGGTTTGTGAGATGGGGGGCAGGTGACCATATAGTTGCTTCTTTGTGGGGTGCTGCTTCCATGACTTGTTCAGGACTACTCGCAGCATTCTTGTGCAGGTACCATCTAGCTTATTCTTGAGGCGCTTTGTCGGGGTCCAGGTGGTGCAGCCATACAGCAGCACTGATATAACCACAGCCTGGAAGAATTGCTGCTTTAGTTTGTCAGTGAGATCAGATCTCCATATTACTGATAATCTGTTTGTGGCCGCCCATGCCTTTCCTATTCGTGTATTAACATCACTTTCTGTGGATGAGATATTACTACCTAGGTAAGTGAACTGTTCTACTGGCTTAAGAGGCTTACCGTCAAGTGTGGAGATGTCTCCTTTCTTTTTGAAGCACATGAACTCTGTTTTCTCGGAGTTCACATTGAGGCCGATATTTTTTGCTGCCTTCTCCAGGCTATGCAGCAGGGACTCAGCCTGTGCCGGTGTGTCTGCAAGAAGCGCAAGGTCATCAGTGTAGTCTGCATCTGTGACTGTGCAGGATATCGCCTTATTGCATGTTTAGTAAGGTAAAAAGGGGTGGTGGCTAAAATCGGTATCAACCAGACAGCGATAGGGTCTATCCCCTTTTCACTAGGGCTAGACCAAGGAGATTGTTTTTGGCGTTTGAGGATGGGCGCCACACCTACCATCAGCTCCTCACTTTACCACACAGATCCTTGTGCTATTTATACGCTGAGTTGACGAGGGCCGATATTGTGGTTTCAAGTCGTATGTTCTATTTACCCTTGGATAGGCAACCAGTCTAAGAGAAGGAAAACCGAATTCAAAACCTTTTTACCCCGCTTAAAAAATGATTATCTCCGTGGTATATAAATGTAGATATTAAATTTTGATTATTGCTCTGTTCTATGGGCTGTGTTGTGCATGCATGTTGTTACGTTTAATCAAATGATCAACAATTTGGAAACTCCTAGAATATTCTGAGAGACTGGCTGACGCCAGGAGAGGGGGAGTCCTAGAATGTGACCCAAAGTTTACCGGAAGAAGAATAATTCTGCTTCGTCATGGCAAGTGGCCGACCTCGCTGACAGGGGGGGGGGCATAGAAACGAACAACTGATACTACACTTGTGGCTTCCCCACGTACACTAAGCCTACCGAGAGACAGGTGACGTCACGATTTGGGGGAAGGAAAGCGATCCCAGAGCAGCAGCAGTCAGTACTCGGGACCCGGTCAGCGAACATCTCGTGGGGGAGGGAAAGAAAAAAATGTTTCCCAAGAAGAAAGTTACCATGATCCAGAATGCCACATAAAGAAATAATACCCGGAATAGACATTAATACAGAAAATGAATCACCCGTGAAAAGATAAGTGCAAATTACTTTCGTTGCGAACATTTGTAAATCGATTTGAAGAAATAATTCCGCCAAATGACATTATCAATCCTAGCTCGTCGGCGTCCGTATCATGATCCTCCCAGCCTACAAATTTGAATTAAATGTTATGTTATAAATATATATGTTGTTTTGTTATTTATTGCCAGTTCTTATATGTACCCTCTCATTTTTCTTTGGTAATCTCTGATGAAAAGCGCTGTATAGCGTTGAAACGATAGGTGAACGTAACAATGTGTGTGTGTGTGTGTGTATGTGTTCCACGTGTTAGTAAAATGAAAAAAAAATAACAAAATAAAGAAGGTAAAAACGGGTTCTTTTCCCGTACCGGTTTTATTATACATTCATTGGATAAAAGTCCCTGTTATATTTACCGTTCAGTTCCTCTCTGTGAAGGGTTAGAGTAACAAGCGCTTGGGCAAGTCCACATGTTACTAAGTTATGCTGCTTGTGTGCTACTTCGATATTTAAGGGTGTTAAGTCAGTAAAGTGGTTATTCCTGTATATAGAGTGAGTGAGGGAGAGGCTCTGTGATTGGATATACCAATCACGGGATAGCCCAGAGTTTAGGCGCAATATCCAAAAAGTGGTCAGACAGATTCCACCAGGTACCACGAGGCAACGAATTCAGGGGCTCAAAGAAACCACCCTAAGATATCTTCTCCAACGCGCCGGTAAGTCCCTTAAACTCAACTTTATATACAGGAAGGACTTTATATTGTTGTTTGTTGTTTTATGTCTAGCCAATAAATTGTTTGAATTAGAGGAAATATTAATTCCTTTCTTGTTGTTGTTAGTCTTAGAATTGAATGCTATACGAACACAATAAGGGTATTTTCTCGAACAAGGCTGGCGGTAAAACAGAAAGCAGAAAAAAAAACAAACAAACGGAAAACATGACCCTTGACCGAAAATTTAGAAACCAGGGGTCAAGTGGCCAAATTTCATTGCATGATGGAAACAATGTAATTTTATATTCTTTATTTTCATTTTTGATCATTTTACTTATTTTTTAAAATTGTGTTCCTTTTTTCTTCTATAGAACTACATATCTTTTTTCTAAGTATGAAAATAGTCTTCCTTCTTCCACAATAAATAGTAAGTCTTAAATTTCATGATGGCGTCCCTGCCGTAATTCCTACGATGACCTTTATAGCTTTAAATTTAGAACGATTTTCATGTATCTACTTCAGAAATAATTTCCAGGTATCTACTTTAGCTACTGATAAAATGAGCCTAAAATGCGTTTTTGACAAAATGACTTTAGCCCCCCTACAGAAAATAATTTACCAAAAATCAGGAAATTATCGGATTTTAATGAAATTTTCAGTGTTTATTTATCACTGAATGATCTTTATAATGCATTATTTATTTTATTTCAAAACTTTTCTCATTTTTTTCAGGTCACTTAATTTTGACCCTCCCCCCTTATGTTGGGGTGGGGGTAACATTTTTGCGAGTTGGTCATTTTCGATACTAATTAAGTAATGATAATGAAGAAGTACTCTTTCTTTAGATGATTTTAGAATTTGTATTGGAAGTAGATGCACGGAAATCATTTGGATACAGGAGCTTGGAAATTATCGTGGAAGTTGGAGCATAGAAATTATTCCAGAAATAGAGGTGCCGTAGTTGGCGTATGGAAATCGCACACTCTCCAGAGCACCAGAAGCGTAGCATCACCACTGGACGCAGTTTTTGTGTCAGAGTCCGGACACGTTAACATCTTTGAGATAGGTGCACGTGGAAGTAGGGATATGAATCCTAGATGATTTTAGAATTTGTATAGGAAGTAGATGCACGGAAATCATTTGGATACAGGAGCTTGGAAATGATTTCCATATTCCTAATACCCCCCAATGATTTTCGTGCCCGCGACGATTTCTTTACCGCTACTTCCGCGATTTCTTTGTGACTCTAGTTTCATGATGATTCACATTCTCATACTTCCATGATGACTGGCATGCACCTATCTCTACAATGATTTCGATGGCTTTATTTTCGCGATCACTTTCAATGGGATAACGACTATGCCCCGTTCAATAAAGCCTAAGTCGTAAAACTACCTCTTGCCTTTGTCTCGTTCCTTAAATTCCATTTCAGCTGACCAGCCCACAAGAATTAAGAACCAGTTTTATTGGGGATAAGATACCAGTACAAGCAGCATAACTTAGTAACACGTGAACTTGCCCAAGCGCTTGTTACTCTAACCCTTCACAGAGAGGAACTGAACGGTAAATATAACAGGGACTTTCATCCAATGAATATATAATAAAACCGGTACGGGAAAAGAACCCGTTTTTACCTTTATTTTGTTATTTTTTTTCTCATTTTACTAACACATGGAACACATGCACACACACTTCCACGCGCACTTATCTCAAAGATGTTAACGTGTCTGGACTCTGACACCAAACTGCGTCTAGTGGTGAGGCTACACTTCCGGTGCTCTGGAGAGTGTGAGGTACTTCTTCATTACCATTACTTCCCATTACACTCTGATTCCGAGTGGTCAAATCTGTCAGGGTCTCATTTATGGGTCAAATAGATCTGTTTGGGAATTATTGATTTCAGGGCTGACTTCTGATTTAGGTTGGAAAATTAAAACGGAAAGTGTCCCCATGACAGTTTAACTACAGTCTATGAATTAACATTTTGCGAATTGGGTTACGGTTTTAGGGGATTATTAATCTTTCTTTTTTATTTTTTTATTTTTTTTATTTTTACGGCATATCAACCTCAGTGGGTCATTTAATGCCGATAAAGTTTTGAAATAAATCAATTCTTAATGGATAATACAATTTTGTTTATCAACTCATGTTTTTCTATTTAACCCATAGATGGGACCCTAACAGGTACTACCACTCCGGGTCAGAGTGGACCAGGGAGCAATGGTGATGAAGGGGTGCTCCACATTTCCCAAACCTCCAAAACTGGAACCTCACCATCAGATAGAGTTTAACGTCATTCCAAGGACATGTAAACCCGCAGCCACCGCTTTCTAGCACCCATATGATAAAAAGGGGTTGAGGCTTGCCATAAGGGCAATAGGGTTGGGAAAATCATATAGGTGCTAGGGCTTGACGTGACCAGCCGATTGATCGGAGGGGGCCTCTCCGACCGCCCGTCTAGCCCAAGATAGGGCCAAAGTGGAGTATTGCAAGTCATGAACTGCTCATCCACCTGGGCTCTATCCTTAAGCATCACGGGTCACCACCCACGGCCAACAGGTGGCCCCATTGGGGGAGTCTTACCCCTCTGCAGAGGTGCAGTTGGTGCATTCTAACGCCCCAGCCGACAGGGTGGTCGCGTATTGAATTAAAAATGTTAGAAGAGATCTACTGAAGATGAATCGACTAAAAACTTTGTTGTCGCCAGGAAGATTTTAGAAGAAAATTCAATAGCCATAGTCTTGTTTCTTGAAAAGTTCCACGTTCCCTAAAATTAACCCTTTCGCAGGCACACAATTTCTTAACACTTGTAGAGTGGGCGAATTATTTTCTATACATTAACACTGAATTGGTCAACAAGCAACCAATAAGAAAATGCCTTAAAGTGAGTTACATAAAAACGATAAAAATGTGTTACATAATTATTAGATTCTTAATATCTATGTACAGTAGTGTAGAAATCAAAATGGCTGTTATAAGTTACAGCCCACGGCCTTGAAGGATGAGTGACAAGGCTTGACCTCATCCTGATCCTTTCCGGTGGATACCGTGAGAATTGGTGGAGGAGACCCTCTTCCGGTTTAGATTAGAAATAGATTTTAGTCAGTCGGCGAGAAACCACGACGGTGGTCAGTCGTGTTATACACGCTCCGACTCGATCTGCGCAGGTAGTCTGGTGGGGATTTCGAGAATAAAATATTATCTAAGTAAATCGAAGTCTTGTGTTATTATCTAAAAACTGCCAATGACACAAGGCGTCTGATAAAGAGAAATCCCCAATGGAAGACCAGACACGAAGACGAAGTCCAGACGCTAAAAGAGACCTAGAGAAGCCGTCAGAAGAAGAATAGAAGAAGTAATGAAAAGGGTATACAAAAAATGTCGCTCTACATGTCTACCGTTGGTGACAAAAAATGCCGTCTTGCCTACAAAAAATATGAACCATGTACAAGTTTTGACTGTTGGGTAAGTTTTCCTCACCGTTATTTTCCAGCCATTTTTTCTTTTTGTTTTTGGGAAGACGGGGTTCGTGAAAATCATTTTTCTCTTTTATTATCTTCAGATTCATGTCACTAATGTCCACAGCGTCCAATTTGTTTTAAATTCCAAAGTATAATCTCAGTATTAATTTTAATGTCCCGACTCTTTGTAACTCATAATCATTGGTCGAAAAACACAGTAAAGTATTTTTTATTAATGTACGTAAATGTATTGTGAAAACAAGAATATCTTGTGGAAGAAGCACTTTTCACAAGAACGAAATGATTATGTGAATATGATCTAAATAATAGAACACTACATCAACAGAAAAATGGCTCCAGCAAATTGAGTCCAGAAACAGCAGAACAATGAAAGGTGAGACCTCGTTATTAGACACCTTATTTGTAAAAGATGTTAGAACCGGGACCAGGAATATATTTTCAATGGGGAATCCTGGCAATAAGAATCCCTGATATTCCATTTACCGGACGTATACAAATAATAAAAAAGTTCGGGTTTTGGTTCTTTTTTTTTTTCATTCGAAATAGTAGAATGGAGATTTTGCGATGTTCAATGAGGAAAAACACAATATACGCTGAGAAATATTATAACAGACCAGTGACAGAAGGACAAACTCATTTTTGACGTATAATGGAGAAAGACGTATAAGAATGGTAGGCGTACGAGAAAGACGTATACGAATGGTAGGCGTACGAGAAAGACGTACGAGAAAGGCGTATAATGGTGGGCGTACGAGAAAGACGTACGAGAAAGGCGTATAATGGTAGGCGTACGAGAAAGACGTATAATGGTAGCGTACGAGAAAGACGTACGAGAAAGGCGTATAATTAATGGTAGGCGTACGAGAAAGACGTATAATGGTAGCGTACGAGAAAGACGTACGAGAAAGGCGTATAATTAATGGTATGCGTACGAGAAAGACGTATAATGGTAGGCGTACGAGAAAGGCGTATAATGGTAGGCGTACGAGAAAGGAATGTCCAAAAACACGCATTGGTCATACAAGACTAACACACTCTTATATATATTTAAACAAGAACAACAACCAGAATGTGGAACATGTCAAACACCTTTGACAATTAAACATGCAGGTTTTTTGCTCACATCAACGTCAACATGGAGGATATCCTCTCTTTTTTTTTAAAAATAAAATTATACTATGGAATATAGACATGAAACAAATCAATACCATACAACATAATCCCCAATAATGCTAACACATTGTTAAAACCAATTACTAAAAAGTATAAATATAAATACATGATATGTATCACTTCCTAACCGTTAGGCATGGCGTAACCTCAGACGGGTTGATATGCCGTTAAAATCAATAAACAACAAACAACAACAAAACACGCACCTAGGAAAGGACCTTTTTTTATTCCTAAAAAATTGGATAATTATTGTATTTAATAAAATGTTCGGTATTTAAAGATAGGAATGAACAATAAAATATAACATTAATTTTTTCAGAATACAAGGTGTGTCAAAAAGTACAGATTTTTAAAAAAAAGTACAGATTAAACGCTGAAATAGAAATGCAGAATGAATAGAACGTTATGGTAAAAGCGTACAAGAAAAATGGTAACGTGTACGAGCAAAGCGTACAAAAGAATGGTACGTGAAAAGCGTTCAAGAAAAAGTTCTACAAGACGTATAAGAATGGTATGCGCACGAGAAAGACGTATACGAATGGTAGGCGTATAAGAATGGTAGGCGCACGAGAAAGGTGTATAATGGTAGGCGTACTAGAAAGACGTACGAGAAAGGCGTATAGTGATAGGCGTACAAGAAAGGCGTACGAGAAAGGCGTATAATGGTAGGCGTACGAGAAAGGCGTATACGAATGGTAGGCGTACGAAACAGACGTATAAGGATGGTATGAGAATATAAGAAAGGCGTATAAGAATGGTAGAGAAAGACGTACGAGAAAGACGTATACGAATGGTAGGCGTACGAGAAAGGCGTATAATGGTAGGCGTACGAAGCAGACGTATAAGAATGGTAGGCGGATAAGAATCGTAAACGTACGAGAAAGGCGTATAAGAATGGTATACGTATAAGAATGTAAGGCGTACGAGAAAACGTACGAGAAAGACGTATACGAATGGTAGGCGTATTTATATTATATTCAAATGAAAATTACACACATATATTAACAAAGGTACAAAATTGTTGCAAATTTTGATGGCATTTGCTAGGAGATTTATCTGAGAGGTGAAATTAACAGTTCGTTGGTGAATTAGCGGTAGAAAGTGATTCTACTCGCTGTGGTTGTAGAGTGCTGTAGAGACGCGTCCGTCTTAGTCGCTTCTCATCCGATAAGTGTTAGGGAGTCCTTTTTTTGAGCGACTCACCTGGTTAACTGCCCTTTAAAGTGGCGGTGGATGCAGTAACACCACCGAGACGACATAGCTGGGGACGTTATTTTAATAGTCACCGGGTAGCAATTTCTGAGGCAGGAGACCGGGACGCACTTCCTCATAAATTACCAATATCTCTCTTTTTTTCTTTTAAGATACCAGATATTCCCTTGGTCGCTGGTATGCTTTCCGGTTTTTTATACGAAGAATATTTGTGTGTCTGTGAACAAAGAATGAACAATAACATTCATTGCTCTGAGCTATGCAGAGCCCATGTGCTCGCCATGAATGCCGCTACCAAAAAGAAGCTGTCTTTCTCCTATTTCCGGTCGTTTTGGTCATGCGCATATCGTACCCGGAAGAGGGGTTGTTGTCGTACAAGAAAGACGTATACGAATGGTAGGCGTATAAGAATGGTAGGCGCACGAGAAAGGCGTATAATGGTAGACGTATAATGGTAGGCGTACGAGAAAGACGTACGAGAAAAGCGTATAATGGTAGGCGTACAAGAAATACGTATAATGGTAGGCGTACTAGAAAGACGTATAATGGAAGGTGTACCAGAAAGACGTATGATGGTAGGCGTACGAGAAAGACGTACGAGAAAGGCGTATAATGGCAGGCGTACGAGAAAGACATATAGAATGGTAGGCGTACGAGAAAGACGTATAATGGTAGGCGTACGAGAAAGAACTACGAAAAAGACGTATGATGGTAGGCGTACGAGAAAGACGTACGAGAAAGGCGTATAATGGCAGGCGTACGAGAAAGACGTATAAGAATGGTAGGCGTACGAGAAAGACGTATAATGGTAGGCGTACGAGAAAGAACTACGAAAAAGACGTATAATGGTAGGCGTACGAGAAAGACGTACGAGAAAGGCGTATAATGGTAGGCGTACAAGAAAGGTGTATAATGGTAGGTGTACTAGAAAGAATTACGAGAAAGACGTATACGAATGGTAGGCGTACGAGAAAGGCGTATAATGGTAGGCGTACGAAACAGACGTATAAGAATGGTAGGCGGATAAGAATCGTAAACGTACGAGAAAGACGTACGTATACGAATGGTAGGCGTACGAGAAAGGCGTATAAGAATGGTAGACGTATAAGAATGGTAGGCGTACGAGAAAACGTACGAGAAAGTGGCGGTGGATGGAGCCCTTGTTACAGTGGCTCGTCCAGTTGACAGCCTTCAGATAAGTGATGGGGTTTGGTTTTGCCGCCAACATCGTAAGTTGGTGATTCGCCCCCTAGCGACAGGGGAAGTTAATTCTACTATCGGTTTTCCGGTTAAATAAGGTATTATATTGCCCTTTTTATTTTAATGTTTACTTTATTCGCTTTCGTAGCTTAATCTTCTGAGGGTCTGGTCAATAAAAGAGGAAATCAGGTTAAACGTGTTTTTAGAGGTTTAAAATAGACACTCGTAGATGAAACTTTTCCACACACTGGAGGTAACTGGGATTTAACGTAAAAATACTGAATAAATTAACTTGACTGATTCGATAAAGAATATTTGGACCATATGTCCTTTAGGCACCCCTTTTGCGATCTCGATTCATAAGGACATGTTTTTCATTTACACCGTAAAAATCCGGTTGTTTTTTAGGGGTTAGGGTTAGGGGTTAGTTTTATAATTTAAAAAAAAGACTCTAAAAGTCGTCTGTTAACAAACAAACCGGATTTTCACGGTGTAAATGATAAACATATCCTTATAAATCAAGATCGCAAAAGGGGTGCCTAAAGGTCATATGGTCCAAATATTTTATCGAAATGAAACTTTTTTTAGTCTTTTTTTTTTTTTTCAATGTGGTTTTTCATTGGACGATATTTTTTCTATGGAGGCCAGCAAGAGAACTAATATAAAAATAGTCACCAAAGGGATATAGACATTTTCTGAGAATTTATTAACATAAAGCATACGTATTATTATGCTTTTGGTCATCTATACTTTAGAAGAAAAGTACGCACTGCTTGTCAGAATATTGCCGTTAGAAAATGCGCGTTTTTTTGGGGGGTGTGTGGTGGGGCGCACGTGACTAACATACATGTACTCGCGCATTCAATTTATTAATAACTAACGCGTGTGATTGATAACAATATTTCATTTAATTATTCATAACAGAAACATTGGGTATATGAGATAAAAAAATATTGGTAATTTCATCTCAACTTCTTACTCTGAATATTTTAAACAAAAACCTATTAGAGAAGAAATGGTAGGAAAACCAACGCATGCGTATAAACATTAATGTAGAGTGTTGTGCGCAAATACAGATACCAAATGCAACAAAGGTATTTTTATGAGGGCATTGGCTAAAAATAACCGGGTTCTTTGGTCTCTGCCATAGACATCAGGGTGTGTCCATGAGCCTGCTGCTCCCTTAGAGAAATGGGAAGGTGTTATCTGGATGACGCACTTAAAATGCTAGCGTACAGTGCGAGGTTATTGAAAACTGAAAATTAGTTGGTCGGATGAAAATGATGGTTTTCTATAATTCAAAAGGGTCAGCGTTGCATGACAATTACAGTAATGGAGTCGTTGGCTTCAATCGAAATTTCCTTTATTAATACTAGTACAAAATATAAAAAACGCACCCCACCCCACCCCGGCGACGTAAAAAAAATATTGCCTGAGGGGATGGGAGTTGAAAATTTAACATCAGAGAGTTTGTATCATAAGTAAAGTAAAATCATCAAATTTATTAAAGGAGTAAAAAATGAAATAAATTTATTAAAGGAATAATAAATTTAAAAAATGAAATGGAAACTTAGTTCTGATAACTTTAAATATATATTAAAATAAAACAAACTATATATAGATAGGTAATACCAGGTATGTATTTATTAAAACTTGTTTAAAATACCAATGAGGACTGTCTAATGTTGCATGTTCAAATTTTGAGTGAATTTCTTTTATGACGATTTTGAGTAATGTGACGTAAGCAGTGACGTAGTTTTTGTTACAGACAAAAACCGGAAGCGAATCTCCATTATTAATAGATTTTAAAATTATCTTCTAAACAAACAAAAATTGACAAAACTGATAACATAAAGCAACTTAAACTACTAAAATAGCAGTTTTGAATTCTGGTTTGAAATTACTGACATTATTAAATGCTTGTAAAAATAAAGTTCAAAAGATTTTTTTTTTAAATTTGAGAACTTAAATTATTACAGTAATTTTCTGAGGACTGTCTAACAATGAAGACTGTCTAACATTGCATGTTCAAATTTTGAGTGAATTTATTATTTTATGACGATTTTGGGTAATGTGACGTAAGCAGTGACGTAGTTTTTGTTACAGACAAAAACCGGAAGCGAATCTCCATTATTAATAGAATTAATAGAAATAAGGTTGACTTTTTAAATAAACTTCAATTTTGATGATTTTACGGTAGATTTGTATGATTTTATGCTAAATTTCCTTTAATTTAATATCTAAAAGGCAATGCTGCCATTATAAAAAAAACAGTTGCCGTTTTTTTTTGTTTTTTTTTTGTTAGTTTGATTTTTTAATTTTTAAAAAATTAAAATTTTTTTTTATCGGCAAATGCAATTCAAATCCAAAGTCATCTCGCACCAATTATTTTTCGCTTTTGACTCGAGTTTAAAGATGAATTATTTTTAATTATTTAGTATTTTTGTCTTGGGTTTTCTCTTTGTTCCTAAATTTGTTTGTTTGACCAACACTATTCTATACTCCGACCTTTTTCAGGTCAACGTTTGTCCACTATTACGTTGTGCTATTGTCAAATGTTACATTTATTCGGCGTTCTTTCATGTCATGTTGCCCCACTGACTTCTCTGCTGACTCACTGTGTCAGTTTTCAATGCTTTGTCGACTCACGTTTCTTCTTCTTCTTCTTCTTCTTCTTCTTCTTCTTCTTCTTCTTCTTCTTCTTCGTTGCTGTTGTTGTTGTTGTTGTTGTTGTTGTTGTTCGGCTTCATATTAACCATTAAATTTCGTTCCGGAAACAGTTTTTTTTTTCTCTCCTTTTCTTTTCTTCCTCCTTTGTGCCCGAGCTTTGTTTAGATCTGTGACTTTGATAACAACATTGTTTTGTGGGATGTCGTAAAAGAAAGAGTGTGTTGTTTTTAATTGTTTCCTCCCTAAATTTAAGGGATGGGTATATATATATACATATATGTGTGGTTAGAATGTCCGCATGCCAGCCTGACAGGTAGGGTTCGAATCACGCACAAAGCACTGTCTTGTCTATAGCTCTGCTGATGAGGCCTAATGGGCTGAAATGTACATACAGAGATCGACTTTTTCTCGATTTGTTTAAACCGATATGCACGCCTAATTCATTTAATTATAACTAATTAATTAACAAAATTAGGTATGACTTTAATTAAGCACATAATCTCCCACAAATTGTCGGATTTCGCCATTTCAAACACATTGTTTGACTACTTCATATATATATATATATATATATATATATATATATATATATATATATATATATATATAATGGAGATTCGCTTCCGGTTTTTGTCTAACAAAAATTACGTCACTGCATACGTCACATTAACCAAAATCGTCATAACATAGAATAAATACACTCAAAATTTGAACATGCAACATTAGACAGTCCTCATTGTGTTTTAAAACAAGTTTTAATAAATACATGACTGGTATTATATATCTCTATATAGTTTGTTTTATTTTAATACATATTTAAAGTTTACATTTCAAATTGTTTTATTTTTTAATCCTTTAATGAATTTGATGATTTTACTTACTTAGGGTACAAACTCGCTGACATTGAACTTTTTACTCCCACCCCTCAAGCAATATGTTTCAAAAATCTATTTTTACATCGCCCGAAGGGTGTTTTTTTTATTCTGTACTAGTTGATTTTATAAACTAAAATCTTATAAACTAGAAAAGATTTGTTTGTTTTGTTTTATGGCATATCAACCTCGGTGGGTCATTTAATGCCGGCAAAGTTTTGAAAGATTCGTAGCGATAGTTTGGAAGAAAAATTTACTTACTTAGGGTAAAAACTCGCTGACATTGACTTTTTTACTCTCCCCCCCCCGGCAATATGTTTCAAAAATCTATTTTTACATCGCCCTGAGGGTGTTTTTTTTTTATTTTGTACTAGTATATATAATCAACTATGCGATCTTCAAACTTGGTCTGAAGATCGCATAGGCAAGAAAGTGTTGGTAACTAGGCGCCGTTGAATCCATGTCCAAACTACGTTAAGTTGAATATAAATGCTCTATCAATGATATTGAGCACTGTTTACTTATAAATATACCACCCATATTATAGGTATACCTAAAAATTTGGCTGCTATTCATTTTTAAAAAACAAATTAAAATTAATTAAATCGATCATCTAAGGTCAATTCGAAAAGTAGTAATATAATGAGCATCAGTAAAAAAAAAAAAAAAAAGCAAAATAATATTACACATGTAATTTATTTTTAATACATTTAAAACGATTTTTTCGGTCAATTTTGATCGCGTTTGTCCGGTAATGCTGCTTAAAATCAATGTTTACAAAATAAATTGTAACATTCTCGATTGAAAAAAAATTACCAAAAACCAGGGAATTATCCAATTTTAATGAAATTTTCAGTATTGATTTATCAATGAATTAATTTTATAATGCATCAGTTATTTTATTGCAAAACTAATTAAATTAATTAGGTATTTCTGCTATGATGAATTAATATATAAAATTCATTTAAAATATGAGCAGCATGATTTTAAGTTTAAAATGTCATAATAATAGATTCTATTTTTTTTAAAAATAACTACTTTACTTTAGTATCAATCACCGATATTTTTTGGTTGAAAACTGTATTGGAAATTTAGCGCTTCTCTCTTTTAAACGGAACAAATATTGATGTATATGTTTTTCTTTTATAGAATAAAAGCCAATTAAATAATTATCGAAATGAGTAAAAAAAAATTTTTTTTAAATCTCCAAAAGGAATTTTTTAAATTTCTATTTTCATTTTATTTTCCGATTTTTGGTACTTATTTACTACCCAAGCAGTTTCTTAATTTTTTTTTCTTCTATTCACACCTTCGGTCTTTTGTCTTTTTATTTCCTACACACACACACACACACACACACACACACACACACACACATATATATATATATATATATATATATATATCACAATTCTAATTAAGATTTAATTCTAAAAGGATATTTAGTAAAATACAGTGCTCTATGCAAAAGAATGTAGAGCAATATCACAATATTTTAAATTGTAATATATATATATATATATATATATATATATATATATATATATATGTGTGTGTGTGTGTGTGTTGTGCGCGTGTGCATATAAAGTTAAAATATTATATATATATATATATATATATATATATATATATATATATATGATGCGATAGTCAAATTGTCGCCATTTTAAATTATTAATTTCGCACATGCACTTTGTTTGTTTCAGGTTTTGTCTACTGTGCAGTAAACTAGAGTCAGTTGGGCACTATCTATGAGAAAAGCTATACACGTCTCCAGAAATTTGGAAATAGCAAGCTGTACTGCATTCATCCCGGAAGCTCCATTACGAAGATTTCAGAGTGTTTGTGTGTCAATCTGACAAAATAGTTGGATGAGTCCAATGGTAATTACGAAGGTACGACAACTCAGAAGGCTCGCTCTGATCATTCTGATTAGAAAAGAATCCTGAATTTGTTGCTGAGATTTTTCATGACGGGCCATGAAGGACAAGAAAAAAGACGGCACTGAAAACTTTTGAACAAACTCAAGCACTCCCTCCAACCGAACATGCTTTGCTTTTTCTCAAATGAGAAACATTTCAGTCAAGATCAAATGGTGAACTCACAAAACAACGATATATCGATAGTGATTAAAAGCAAAAAACCAGTCCACATCATTTGTGTTTGGACTGGGGGTCATTATGTTGTATACCTCTTTCCTTTCTTTCTTACTTCTATTTTTCTAGCGTCTCTTCTAGCGTCTGGACTTCTCTTGGAGACTTCGTGTCTGGTCTTCTAGGTCAGTCTTGTTACCAAGACATTCATTAACCATAAAACCATATTATTTTCGTAAGCTTTTATTTCTTAAATAAACATTTTTCATCTGACTAACATAGCGCGCGTATGCAGTGTGAGTTCCAGTTAAGGCAGTACATCTTCTCTGCCCGACGTCCAAACTGAAAATGAAGACCCAACCAGGTCCCACGTGATTTCACGTATTTCGCGGGCTTCCTGTAATATTCCATGGAAAGTCCCGCCCGTGATATGAAAGGGGCCATCCCTTTAGAAATACAGGGGATTGACAATAATCTTATGCAACCGCATAGATTATGTAACAATTAGTAAAGGTAGCGTTATGCCTATATTCATCTTCCCACATAACCTCAGACTCAACACGAAGGCTTACAACAAGTGCATAAAGGAGGTAGTGCTGCCCTAGATCGAGAGGGTTGCTGCTGGAAGAACCAATAGGACTGTGCTATGCTACACAAAGGAGAACCCAATCTTGGCAGTTAGAAAATTTCTGTGACCGCATCACCCCAAACATCTGACCAACTACCTCGCCATTTTGAAGCCCCTTGATTATTATGTGTGACGCGCGGTTGGGGGAGGGGATGCAATAATAAAGATGAACTGAAGGCAAGGATACCGGTAGCAGTTACCAACTTAAACAAGGAGACCGTCAAAAGGGTTGGCAGGAGAATCCAAGGTCGTTTGGGGTCATGGTTGAAGCGAGGTCTACGAAAAGATTAAGGCCAGATGGATGGAGTCTGACGTCACTGTGACATCATCATATCTAGTCCCAATTTTGTTTTCACACAAACCAAGACCACACGCGTCTAACACCTCGAAGTTTTTTGCAAATAGTCAACGACTTTTTCTTGTAATTATTCAGTCAATTAATTTTATTTTATTTTAATTTATAAACAAAAATGCCTTTTAAGTGTGTTGTGCCTTTTTGTAATGGAAACTATAGAAATGGACCAAAAGTTAGTGTTTTTTCTTTCCCTTATGATAAAATTTTGTGCGACAAATGGATTTACGCTATTTCTTTCGGTGGCCTCGGTTGAAGCCAAAGGTGATTTCTTTGAATAAATTTAATCTATAGCATTTCAAGATGTTTCAATGTAAATATGTCTGATAAAATGAGATGTGAGTATTATTTTCATTCTTGCGTAATTTAGACGATAATTTGCTCATCACATCCTATATATATATATATATATATATATATATATATATATATATATATATATATATATATGAAAGGTAAAAATGGATATTGAATCCGACAATATGTAGAAAGTTTTGTAGAAAAAACAACAAGATGTTAAAAGTTTTGCTGACAGAAATCTGTTTCGACATTATGAATACGTTTTTATCAAAGCAACATATTCATAAAGACATATTCATAATGTCGAAACAGATTTCTGTCAGCAAAACTTTTAACATCTTGTTGTTTTTTCTACAAAACTTTCTACATATTGTCGGATTCAATATCCATTTTTACCTTTCATATATATATATATATATATATATATATATATATATATATATTCACTTTTTAAAAAATATCAAATTACATGGAGCACCGAAAGTTGTGCATTGGTCCGTTAAGTACTGATACGAAAAATTAGATCTTGATGTGACACAAGGTCAAATTTAGGAGGGTTTTAATATGTTTGAATTCAGAGTTTTCCTTTTCCTTAGCTGGTTGCCTAAGCACGGCTAGAGAACACAGTCGGCCCTACTATTTATCCACAGCTGGAAGGAGAATAGTTGGATGTACACGTTTCCCCTGGGTATTATGTGAAAATGTAAACAGCCTCGTCCAGCCTTATATATATATATATATATATATATATATATATATATAGTCTTAAACAAGTCGTGGAAACAGCACCCCACAAGGAGGCAGCTGTATGGCCACTTGCCCCCTATCTCCCAAACCATACGAGTAAGAGGGACTAGGCATGCGGGACACTGCTGGAGAAGCAAGGATGACCTCATAAGCAACATACTCCTGTGGAAGCCAAAACATGGGCGTGCTAGTGTGAGCCGCCCAGCCAGGACCTATATTGACCAACTATGTGAGGATGCTGGATGCTGCGCAGAGGATCTCCTGGGGGCAATGAATGATAGGGAGGGTTGTCGTGAGATTGTCATGGATGTCCGTGCTACTTGCGCGACATGCTGATACATATATATATATATAAAGTAGACGGAGTGGCCTTATTGTCGGTATCACCCTGAAAGCTAGTAAATATTTTCCCTTTTCACGAGCGCTAGACAAGGGAGATTAATTTGTGTCTGAGGTGGAACGCCACAACTATCATCCGCTCCTCACTTTATCGTACAGATCCAAGCTATGCACTCTCCTGTAATGAGTTGGTGAGGGTCGGAATCGAACCCGGAACCTTTTAGTTCCGAGGCGGATGCTCTATCGATTGAGCTAAAATGTATCCTTCTAGAATTTTCTTTTCTTTTTTTTTCTTTTCTTTTCTTTTCTTTTCTTTTTTTTTTCTTTTCTTTTTTTTCTTTTTTTTCTTTTTTCTTTTTTTTCTTTTTTTTTTCTTTTCTTTTTTTTCTTTTCTTTTTTCTTTTTTTTCTTTTCTTTTTTTTTCTTTTTCTTTTCTTTCTTTTCTTTTTCTTTCTTTTCTTTTCTTTCTTTTCTTTTTTTCTTTTCTTTTTTCTTTTTTTTTTCTTTTCTTTTTTCTTTTCTTTTCTTTCTTTTTTCTTTTTTTTCTTTTCTTTTCTTTTCTTTTCTTTTTTTCTTTTCTTTTTCTTTTCTTTTCTTTTCTTTTCTTTTCTTTTTTTTCTTTTCTTTTCTCTTCTTTTTTTTTCATTATAATTCTGTAATATCTAAAAATAAATGAAATTTTCCGAGTGAAGCCGTTATAACGTTTGATCAGCAAAGAAACATGTGCTCTAGTGTTATTCTGATGGAACATTACGTCATTCCTCTTTAGTAACGCCGACGGCTTTTCATGGATTGCTGTCTTCAATTGGTTTAATTAGGAACACTATTTGCTTGTCGTTTCAATCATTTAGTTCTGTTGAAGATTCCTTTCCAATCCAACCATGTACACAACATCACTTTAAAAAAAATAAAGACATGCATTGTCAGAAATTCCATGTCAATTGTCTTCTCCTGCCGCTAGGGGGACAGATCGCCAATGGGATATTGGCGGGAGAATCAAAACCCTACGTCACTTATCACAGACCAAGCACTAAGGGTAGACGCGGTATTACCGTTCCCTAAACCTTCAACAACCCTTCAACGGCATTAATTTCAGCAAACTGTAACGGGCTGTTTAATAGCAAACTAACCCAAGAACAAGAAACGACCCGAGAAGCTTCTTAGAGCCATTTTCCTAGCAACGAAAGAACACCTATCACCACGACACCAAGAACTCTTAGAACAGATAAGTCTGGTCCGAATTCCAACTAATTTGCAAACCCTTTTTGTTGTTAAACCCTTTTGTAAATCCTTGTACTTTTGTAAACCTTGTAAATTTTGTAATACAAGTGTCTGCATTCTACTTTTGTGTTTGTTCTTCTTTGTCCGACAATTTGCCAACGACTACGGGGAAATAAAAGCCCCTTCGAATCCGTAAATACTTTTAGCATTTGCCATGGGTATAAGTAATTCATATCACTGATTCACAATCTCTCCTGCATTTCCCGTTGTTGTACAATATCTACTTTTTGGTACTCAGTCGGTGGAGCGTTCGGCTAGAAACCACATGGTTCCTAGTTCGTTTCCGGTCCTCGCCAACTCAGCGTATGAGTAGCACAGGGATCTGTGCGGTAAAGTAAGGGGCTGATGGCAGGTGTGGCGCTCCACCTCAGATGCCAAAAAACATTCTCCTTGGTCTAGCGCTAGTGAAAAGGGGTTAGACTCCCTCGCTGATTGGCTGATACCGACTTTAGGCCGCCCGACGACTTTACTTACTTTTACTTACCTTTAAGCACCTCAGGGGCGACCTGGATTCAGAGGGACATGTTTCGCTTTGCACCGTCAACATCCGGTTGTTTGTTACCAGACGTATATTATAATAAGATAAATATATAAAGGTTTATTAGGTGACAATGTGAATGTTCCTTTGTCACCAAATAAATAGATATGTAAAACCTTTATATATTTATCTTATTATATTATAAAACAGCTCTATTTTATATTGAGCACTCTACCAATAATACTGCCTTTGGTACACCGTTCCAGTAAAAGCGGAAACAGTGACCATCCCACACTATAGTGTATATGTATATATATATATATATGGGGGGTGGCATCTAGACTGTAGAGGATTGTTCTACAAGAAATCTACACCATGAAACGTTGCAAATCACTTATCTTCCACATATATCGTTGCAAATCACGTACCTTATCCCTTTTCCATATACTGCACGATTTCTTTTTATCTTTCTTAACATAAATATTCTAAATGCCTTAAATGCTTATTCCATTCCATCCTCTGCTAAAAGCAATAAGCAGAAATACGACACATAAATGCTATAAAAATAAATAAATAAAATAAAAAAATAAATAAATAAAATAAAATAAAATAATAAAATAAATAAAATAATAATAAATAAATAAATAAATAAAAATAAATAAATAAAAATAAAATAAATAAATAAATAAATAAATAATAATATAAATAAATAAATAAAATAATAATATAATATTAAATAAAAATATAATATATAAATATTAAATAAAATAATATTAAATAAAAATATAATATATAATATTAAATAAAATAATATTAAATAAAAAAATATAATATATTAAATATTAAATAAAATAATATTAAATAAAAAATATAATATATAAATATTAAATAAAATAATATTAAATAAAAATAAATATTAAAATAGAATAAATAAATAATAAATAAATAAACGAATAAATAAATAATAAATAAATAAATAAATAAATAAAATAAAATAAATAAATAAATTAAATAAATAAAAAAAATTAAATAAATAAATAAATAAAATAAAAAATAAATAAAATAAATAAAATAAATAAAACAAATAAAAATAAATAAATAAAATACAAAAAAAATTAAAAAATTAATAAATATAAATACTATATAAATTACTAGTAAAATCTGATAATGTTTCAGCTAATAGAAATGATAATGCAATAAGATTGTGAAATGCATTGAAACAATTCATAATGCATCAATTCGTCCAGGCTGTGGTTATATCAGTGCTGCTGTATGGCTGCACCACTTGGACCCTAACGAAGCGCCTCGAGAATAAGCTAGATGGGACCTGCACAAGAATGCTGCGTGCAGTCTTGAACAAGTCGTTTGGTTTGTTTTGTTTTACGGCATATCAACCTCGGTGGGTCATTTATGCCGACAAAGTTGTGAAATAAATTAATTCTTAATGCATAATACAATTTTGTTTATAAACTCATGTTTTTCTATTAAACACATAGATGGGACCCTAACAGTTTCTACCACTCTGGGTCAGAGTGGACCAGGGAGCAACGGTGATGAAGGGGTGCTCCACATTCCCCAAACCTCCAGAACTGGAACCTCACCATCAGATAGAGTTTAACGTCATTCCCAGACCCTCAGTCACCACCTTCTAGCACCCATATGATAAAAAAGGGTTGAGGCTTGCCATAAGGGCAATAGGGTTGGAAAAATCATATAGATGCTAGGGCTTGACGTGACCAGCCGATTGATCGGAGGGGGTCTCTCCGACCGCCCGTCTAGCCCAAGATAGGGCCAAAGTGGAGTATTGCAAGTCATGAACTGCTCAACCACCTGGGCTCTATCATTAAGCATCACGGGTCGCCACCCACGGCCAACAGGTGCCCCCCGTTTCACAAACCATCCTAGTAAGACGGACTAAGCATGCGGGGCACTGCTGGAGAAGCAAGAACGAGCTCATAAGCGACGTTCTCCAGTGGAAGCCAACTCATGGGCATGCTAGTGTGGGCCGCCCAGCAAGGATCTACATTGACCAACTGTGCGAAGATGCTAGTTGCTGCCGCAGAGGAGCTCCCAGAGGCGATGAATGATAGGGAAGGTTGGCGAGAGATTGTCATGGATACCCGTGCTGCCTGCGCGACATGATGATGATGATGATTACGACTACTACTATTACTACTAATAATAATAGTTGTGGTAGTAAGCAAATTTAAAGTTGCAACAATACAAGGTCATCACCAGTTTAATAAAAGATAATTATCTGTGCATGTGTGAGAGAGAGAGAGAGAGAGAGAGAGAGAGAGAGAGAGAGAGAGAGAGAGAGAGAGAGAGAGAGAGTACCCAGCATTTATATAAGACTATTGTTTAAGTTCAGTGACATACATATGTCCTCCGCCCAGGAGAACTTTTTTTTCGTATCGCCATGTTTTTTTGAGAATGAGGTGTGGAACTTGATAAAAAAAATCTCAAAATAGAACTGTTGCATAAAGAGTGAAGTAGATTATGATAATTGTGCGGGACAGAGACAGAGACAGAGACAGACAGACAGACAGACAGACTAGGACAGACAGATAAAAGAGAGAGAGAGAGAGAGAGAGAGAGAGAGAGAGAGAGAGAGAGAGAGAGATGATTCAAAATTCAAAAATACTAAACAGAAAAACATTTTAATCATTTCTATACATATATAAAGGGCGGTTCGTGTGTATGTGTATGTACGGAGGAAACTTTGAAAATAAAACAATTAACGACAAAGTAAATATATATACACATTAAATATCACCAGGGCTTGGTTTTTGAGCAAAAATAATAGAGATTTAATTTATAAATAGATAATTAAGAAATAAAATGTAAATGATAACAGCATGGAGTTGTTTTTTTTCATTTAATATTTTAGATAGTAGGCATTAACATTTCTTTTCAGAGTAGCTGGATCAATGCAAGGTCTATTTTTTAAAAAAGGGATTTAAATGGGGCATCCCACGAGGATTCAACTCATAATTCAGTAATAATGGATCTGCGGGACTAACTTTAAAAAATCCCCTCTACCCAGGCGACGCCGGGTAGCCGCTGCTAGTTTTGAATAAGTTATTCTTGTTGTAAATGTTCTACTTTTGTAGAGTTTATATGCTTCAAAAATGACTTCATCCAAGAATTCTTCGTCTAAATTGGAGAGGATATGTTTTATTTTTCCTCAAATTAGAATGCCCTCCTGGTTTTCATTTGGGGTATAAGCTCTGTGGTGTTATCTAGCTTAGAATAGCTGCCAAGCTTAATCTAACAGGTGGGTTATTTTACAAAACCATTTTCCCTGGGTAGATAAATTTGACCCCCAAAAGAAATTGTGCAGCTGATGGAAGACAAGTCATGAGTTTTAAAATGTAAGTGTAACTTTTAAAAAGATAAAAATGATGTTGGTTGTTGTTGGTGGTGATTGCTCGGTGCTCAGGGTAGAGCGGGTGTGGGGGAGGTTGGACATATACTCTCATCCAATTCGTGCGATTTCAATTCACTCTTGTGACCTTACTGTGTTCGTGCGATTATTTGTTGTGCTCTAAGTGATATTTCATTTAAAATTTTCTCAGATTTCAAATGTATTGTATGAAAAAACAAAAAAACAAAATTGTCTCTGTGGATTCAGTAGTCAAATTATCGCGCGTTTTTAGATGTTATAGTCAATTGCATTTGTTTGTGTTTTCTTTGGTAATCATATTTCTGGTCATATTCTAAAAAGAAATTTTTGGTTATTTCCTATAACTCCAACATAAACAAAGGGGAACCACTCTTGACTGATAAATTATTTATTTATCTATTGATCTACTAGGAAAAAAGAAGACGGGGTTAGGGTTAGGGTTAGGGGTTAGAGTTAGGCTTATGATTAGGGTTTAGGGTTAGTATAATGGGAAAATAATGGGTAGATTAATTAACAGATAAAATTCATTCAGAGTGGTTCCCCTTTTTAGGTTGGAGTTATAGAAAATAACCGAATTTTCTATATTACTGATGCAAAATATTTTAACATCACATTTAACGTTATTTTTGTTCTGATTTTACGAGATTATTTCCGTAAAATTTTTCGGGATTTTAAAAAACCCTTTCACTGTTTTGCGAACCACGTGTGGCTTTCAGTGTTTCCTGTGACTTGCTTGAGGGCCACATGTTGCTCTCAAACCGCATTTGAAATAAAGGATAAAATCTTGTTAAAACGTGTAAGTAGACACCTCTAATTTTCCCTGAACAGCGAAAGGGTTAAATGACATCATTTATCATCAATATGTTTGGTTTGGTTTGGTTTGTTTTACGGCATATCAACCTTAGTGGGTCAATTTAATGCCAATAAAGTTTTGAAATAAAGTCATTCTTAATGGTGACTGTTCTGTGATAAGAGAAGTCTAGGGATCGCTTATTTTTGTGACTTCCCTCGTTGACTGTTCTGTGATAAGAGAAGTCTAGGGATCGCTTATTTTTGTGACTTCCCTCGTTGACTGTTCTGATAAGAGAAGTCTAGGGATCACTTATTTTTGTGACTTCCCTCGTTGACTGTTCTGTGATAGAGAAGTCTAGGGATCGATTTTTGTGACTTCCTTCGTTGACTGTTCGTCGCTTATTTTTGTGACTTCCTCGTTGACTGTTCTGTGATAAGAGAAGTCTAGGGATCGCTTATTTTGTGACTTTCCTTCGTTGACTTTCTGTGATAAGAGAAGTCTAGGGATCGCTTATTTTTGTGACTTCCCTCGTTGACTGTTCTGTGATAAGAGAAGTCTAGGGATCACTTATTTTTGTGACTTCCCTCGTTGACTGTTCTGTGATAAGAGAAGTCTAGGGATCGCTTATTTTTGTGACTTCCCTCGTTGACTGTTCTGTGATAAGAGAAGTCTAGGGATCGCTTATTTTGTGACTTCCTTCGTTGACTGTTCTGTGATGAAGTCTAGGATCGCTTATTTTTGTGACTTCCTCGTTGACTTTCTGTGATAAGAGAAGTCTAGGGATCGCTTATTTTTGTGACTTCCCTCGTTGACTGTTCTGTGATAAGAGAAGTCTAGGGATCGCTTATTTTTGTGACTTCCTCGTTGACTGTTCTGATAAGAGAAGTCTAGGGATCGCTTATTTTTGTGACTTCCCTCGTTGACTGTTCTGTGATAAGAGAAGTCTAGGGATCGCTTATTTTGTGACTTCCCTCGTTGACTGTGTGATAAGAGAAGTCTAGGGATTATTTTTTGACTTCCCTCGTTGACTGCTCCTGATAAGTCAAGAAATTTGGTTTTGGCGCCAACCTTCTGTTGGCGATTCGCCCCCTAGCGGCAGGGAAAGATAATTCTCTGTTGAATTTCCGGTAGTATAAAGACTTTTTCATTCTTTCACATCATCTTACAATTTACTGCAAATGGACATTCATCCCTATGTATTGGTGTTTGTTGTGCTATTCTATCATATCATTGCTAATTGCTTTTTCTTGCCTACTTATTACGTTTTATTACATAAAAGCGGTTAATGTAAGACTGTTAACTCCCTTGAAATTCAAGCATTATTTTCTTCTACACTGAATAACCAATAATAGCACTCAAAGAGTGACGTCATCATTTATGAAGATGTTTACTTAATGGCTTGGCATTTACACTTGATTACACTTTGCTGTAGGCAAAGAAATTATTATTATTATTAATTATTATTATTATTATTAGCAATAGAAAACACCCTCAGAAACGAGGAAATAAACTGTTTGTATTTGGCCCGGAATTTGTAAACCAGAGTTCAAGTTCCATTTTGCTTAATTTGGCATATGAAACGATGTACAATCTCTAATGAAAATTACTTAAATAATAACAAAATTTTGTTTTAGTCTTTCGCTTTCCACAAATCGTTTTTCAATGTCTATCAAGGATATTCGGTAAAAAAGGACTATTTGCTCGTAAATTTCTACCATAAAATAAACTGAACCCACATTTTATGTCCGTGTTTTTGCAATAAATGTTTTATTTTTCTTGCACCCGTTATTTTACAATATTAGATATATTTTCTTTATTTATTTTAATATTCACTTCAATATGTATATTCTAAAAGTTTTTATTTTGTGAGAATGTTTAGTTTTAAAGTGGGGCTCGTTTTACAATTTAGGCATAAATTGGATCCTCCTTTTATGACCGTAATTTTGTTTTTTCGTCGACGATGATTAAAATCTGACGTTTTTATTTTAGAGTACCAAAGCCAAAAAGAAAAGAAATAACAACAACAAAAGGTAATATTCAACTTTTTACTCGTAAATTCCTACCATAAAATTAGGCTTGGGCATTTTATGGTAGGAATTTACGAGTAAAAAGTTGAAGTGTAAAAACGGACCCCCACTTTCAAACTAAGCATTCTCATAAAATAAAAACTTTTAGAATATACACATTGAAATGAATATTAAAATAAATAAAGTAAATATATTTAGTATTGTAAAATAACGGGTGCAAGAAAAATAAAAACATTTATTGCAAAAACACGGACATAAAATGAGGGTTCAGTTTATTTCATGGTAGGAATAAACAAGAAAACTGTTCTTCTTTACCTAAAGTTGTACAAAGCTATGGTACGACCACACTTAAAATTTGCATAACCAGTCTGGAACCCGTATCTTGCTCAGAATATTAACCTCCTAGAAACTGTACAGAGACGTGCAACCAGCATCAGGCATCTACCATACTCTGAACGTCTCGCTGTCCCGGAAATGGATTCGCTGAAACTTCGGCGTCTGGCAACTGACCTGGTAAACGGTCATAAGGTCATTAATCATCTTAACAACAGCAACCTTGAGCACCTTTTTGATCTCCATCTTTCTAACACACGTCGACATGCCTACAAAGTCAGAAAACAGCATTGCTCACGTGACTTTCAGAGGGTTCAGTTTATTTCATGGTAGGAATTTACGAGCAAATAGTCCTTTTTTACCGAATATCCCATTTAATATTATTGGGGAAACTACATTAGGATTTTACAATTGGCGTGTTTGTTAGACAAAAAAAATAATAGAATCGTTTGACACTTTTTTTTTTTTGCCTGGACCTTTTAAACGTGTTGCTGGCTTATAGATTAAAGTTGACTGTCCGTGTATCTTCTTTCAGGAATGTTTGGCCTACAAAGATTAAGTTTAATCACGTGATTAATACCACGTGATACATTCCACATGAAATTGTTTTGACGAAAGTAAAAGGCGACGCCGCCGCCCGCCAACGAGATAATCCCGGGAGTAGTTGGCCTCTTTCCAACAACAACAAAATTGGGAGAGAGAGAGAGAGAGAGAGAGAGAAGAGAGAGAGAAAGAAACAACACCAGGAACAATAGTTTTAATATCTTTTCTTTTATTTCTTATAAATACCATAAAATAAAAATCATGAGAATTATATCAGTTATAAAGTTTTTTAAAAAAATCAGCGAGGGAGTCTATCCCCTTTTCACTAGATCAAGTAGATTGTTTTTGCGTCCGAGGTGGAGCGCCACATCTACCATCAGCTCCTTACTTTACCTGCACAGATCCCTGTGCTACTCATACGCTGAGTTGGCGAGGACCGGTATCGAACTAGGAACCTAGTGGTTTCTAGCCAAATGCTCTACCGACTGAGCTAAACCGACCCTTTAAATTATATCGGTAATAATACATAGGTATTCATTCTAGAATTAAAAAGAAAATAAATTTATTCCTCAAAGTTTTTTTTATTTATACTAGCAAATATATGCACCCTCCGAGTGCAAGTATTTAAGTTTTAATGTAATAAAATAGTGTATTAAATTAGAAAGGCTAATGAAACTAAATAAGAATACAGATAAAAAGATTTGAAACAGAGGGAGTATAATAAAGATTTGAAACAGACGGAGTATAATAAAAAATAGAACAACTGAAACTTACTCTTCCATCACTCTCGTCTTTCATTGTTATTTTTTCTAATTTAAGTATTTAGTTATAAGAGGAAGTAAAGAATAAAATGACAGTTATTTTATCTTGTTAATGGATTTCATTTAAGATTCATTGAAGAGATTTTTGATTATATTCATTGAAATAAAACCAAACAGTTAGAAATCAATAATACTAAGCACATATTTATTAAATTCGATTTTTTAATATTAATATGCAAATTAGCCTTCCCGTTCACACTGTAAACCGCTATTTTGTTTATATATAAATATAATTGCATGTTGTCAGTATGTAGACATAGTTAACAGTATTAATAATGTAAGACAATTTTATTAATAATTGAGGTTTAGATAAAAATAAAATTCATGGAGAATGTGATGTCAATAACTAAGAGAATTGTGACTTGAGTAGGAATATAGTTTCGGTTACAGACAGAAAAACACACAATCTCCATTATAATAAGATTAGACACTTTTCGCCAGTCAAGAAGACAATTCATGTTTTCCTAATACACGAACAGAAAATATTTTTATCCAGTAAATATGATTTATTGTAAACAGCTTTTAAGTATGTTTCAGCTAAAAAAAAATTAAAAAAAATTAAATTTAAAAAAGTATCCGCAACTTTTGTCTATATTAGTCCAAGTTAAAAGCGCGACAAGGGCAACCCGAAACTGAACTTTTTTTTAGACCTTATTCTTTTGATGCAAGTATCATTGGGGAACAAAAGAATTGGGCAAACAGACCAGGCTTTAACCTGTTTACCCTGCCTTTTTTTTATTAGTGTGTTAAAGATTTAGATTTGTATTTTCGGACCATATGACCTTTAGGCACCCCTTTTTGATCTCGATTCAGAAGGACATGTTTTTCATTTACACCGTCAATATCCGGTTGTTTGTTAGGGTTTAGGGATTAGGGATTAGGGTTAGATTAGGATTAGGGGATTGGGTTAGTTTTATGATTTAAAAAAAAAATTGTCTGTTAAGAAACAACCGGATATTGACGATGTAAATGAAAAACGTCCTTCTGAATCGAGATCAAAAAGGGGTGCCTAAAGGTCACATGGTCCGTATTTTCCTCAGTAGGATTTTTAAAAGATTCGCTTAAAAAAATAAATGTCTTGAATATTCAAATCTATGATCAAATTTCAATAGATAAGAAATAATTTAACAAGCGCGCCTTGTTAAATAGTTACAAATATGTCATTATTAAATTTTACAAGGTTTTCTTTCATTTTATTTTTGCTGCTTTTTATCCTAATTCGAATACCATTCATAGTTCTATAATTAAAGTCATCGTTTATATCAGACAGGATCGCAAAGGGTTATTGTCCATCTTTATGACAATTCATTCTATGAACAGCCGTAGACAATCGACAACGCCCTGTCGGCTGGGGCGTTAGAATGCACCGACTGCACCTCTGCAGAGGGGTAAGACTCCCCCAATGGGGCCACCTGTTGGCCGTGGGTGGCGACCCGTAATGCTTAAGGATAGAGCCCAGGTGGATGAGCAGTTAATGACATGCAATACTCCACTTTGGCCCTATCTTGGGCTAGACGGGCGGTCGGAGAGGCCCCCTCCGATCAATCGGCTGGTCACGTCAAGCCCTAGCACCTATATGATTGCCCCAACCCTATTGCTCTTATGGCAAGCCCCAACCCCTTTTTATCATATGGGTGCTAGAAGGCGGTGACTGCAGGTCTACATATCCTGGGAATGACGTTAAACTCTATCTGATGGTGAGGTTCCAGTTTTGGAGGTTTGGGGAATGTGGAGTACCCCTTCATCACCATTGCTTCCTGGTCCGCTCTGACCCGGAGTGGTAGTACCTGTTAGGGTCCCATCTATGGGTTAAATAGAAAAATGTAGTTATAAAAAAAATTGTATTATCCATTAAGAATCGATTTATTTCAAAACTTTATCGACATTAAATGACCCACTGAGGTTGATATGCCGTAAACAAAAACAAAACAAAAACAAAAATTATTTATTTATTGATCTACTAGGAAAAAAGAAAACGTGGTTAGGGTTATGGTTTAGGGTTAGGATTTAGGGTTAGGATTAGTTTAATGGGGAAATAATGGATAGATTAATTAACAGATAAAATTCATTCAGAGTGGTTCCCCTTTTTTGGAGTTATTAAGTTTTTGTTTAACATTATAACTAAATTCTGTTTTTGTATTTACTTGAAGTTTCTAGTAATAATGTTCTCCCAACTGTGCTGCACTCTGCTCACCAACAATCAAAATCTATCTCAAAATGCCTCGTTCACCCGTCGCAAGAGCCAAAATACTACTGCCAGCTTTTTCCGTAGTCGTCATACGTAATCGCTTGACGCTCCCTCTAGCCGTCGCCGTATGCTTATATGCATGCCCGATCTCGAGAGAATTTGCCTACGTGCAATCCCATTCTCGCTGGTTCGAGATCGCCCATCGTTAAATATAGTGCTTACAGCAGCCATATTTCTTTCTCGCGATGACCCTGCAAGCCAGACTCGTCCGCGCACGCTTTGAGTTTCGAGGTATGTTATTTTCATTACATCCACAAAGTTTGGTACTTAAAACTACCCATTTAATTCTTACCCAAATATTATTTTCATAACAACACCAACTATTTTATTTATTAGGTATTTTCGTTTTTAATATTTATTAATTTGACTAGCAAATATATGCACCCTCCGGGTGCAAGTATTTAAGTTTTAATGTAATAAGATATTGTATTAAATTAGAAGGGCTAATGAAACTAAATAAGAATGCAGATAAAAAGATTTGAAACAGAGGGAGTATAATAAAAAAAAATAGAACAACTGAAACTTACTCTTCTATCACTCTCGTCTTTCATTGTTATTTTTTCTAATTTAACTATTTAGTTAAAAGATGAATTAAAGAATAGAATGACAGTTATTTTTTCTTGTTAATGGATTTCATTTAAGATTCATTGAAGAGATTTTTGCTTATATTCATTAAAATAAAACCAAACAATTAGAAATCAATAACACTGAGCACATATTTATTAAATTCGATTTTTTAATATCAATATGCAAATTAGCCTTCCCGTTCACATTGTAAACCGCTATTTTGTTGAATATATAAATACAATTGCATATCGTTAGTATGTAGATATGGTTAACAGTATGAATAATGTGAAACAATTTTATTAATAATTGTGGTTTAAATAAAAATAAAATCATTGAGAATGTTATGTCAATAACTAAGGGAATTATGACTTGAGTTGTAATATAGTTTCGGTTACATACAGAAAAACACACAATCTCCATTATAATAAGATAATTAACAATTCTTAAGTTGCATTAGGGACCGTTCCCTTGCTGTCGGTACCCTGTAACTCAGTACAATCTGTCGCATATTGATTGAAGAGATTTACACCACCAAGTAATCCTCATTGCCCTGGGAAATGCTATGGAATCATGGAACCCCCGACGATCTAAATAGGTTAGTGGACACATTCAAAGAGTTACGTAACAACAAAGAGAATTGATTTATCTCCAGAATGCATTGCGCATCGAAGCTAGTCGTAGCTTGTTTTGAAGCCTGTCAAATGATCTGATGTAATAATTCGCAAAAATGAATTCAAATTTATTTAAATAAATTCTTTTTAAAAACTTATAACTGTTTTACAATTTGGAAAATCGTATTGTTCCAATTTCTCTGGAATGTTTTGAATTTTGGTTTCATTTAAAAGACATTTGTAAATATGTGTGTACTAGGACAATGACAGATAGTGACGGTTGGCGAGAGAGAGAGAGAGAGAGAGAGAGAGAGAGAGAGAGAGAGAAGAGAGAGAGAGAGAGTGTGTGTGTGTGTGTGTCATAGGTATTCGTGCTATCGGCACGACTTGATGATGATGATATGGGTAACGCAGAAGTTTTAGTGACGCCATTACTAAATCTTATCCTTCACGAAATCTTATGTGCACAGGAAGTATTCGATGACATAAACACTCGTGTATTGAACAAGTACAATAAGTAAAAACAATTCTAAATTTCAACAAAATGCCGTTTCAGTAAAAAACAAATTTACACAAAAGAGTTTTATAATTTGCTTGAAGCATTGTTTTATATTGTTTGGTGGTTGGTTTTGAAGGCTATCCGCAACTTTTGTCTATATTAGTCAAAGTTAAAAGCGCGACAAGGGCAACCCGAAACTGAACTTTTTTTAGACCTTATTCTTTTGATGCAAGTATCATTGGGGAACAAAAGAATTGGGCAAACAGACCAGGCTTTAACCTGTTTATCCCCGCCTTTTTTATTCGTGTGTTAAAGATTTAGATTTGTATTTCGGACCATATGACCTTTAGCACCCCTTTTTGATCTCGATCCAGAAGGACATGTTTTTCATTTACACCGTCAATATCCGGTTGTTTGTTAGGGGTTAGGGTTAGGGATTAGGGTTAGGGATTAGGGTTAGGGTTAGGGTTTAGTTTTATAATAAAAACAACCTCTAAAAATCGTCTAACAAACAACCGGATGTTGACGGTGTAAATGAAAAAAAATGTACTTATGAATCAACAAAGCAAAAGGGGTGCCTAAGGATCATATGGTCCTTCTTAATATTCACACAGTATAAATAAAGTTTGGCAAACTGTCCATGGTTGAATTTTCAGTTGTAATTCGGATATTGATCAATTCAAAATTTGAAACATTTTCTTCTAAAAATCAAAAATATATTTCACGCCTTCCGTAGTAGTTTCAGTGTTACTGTACGGCTGCACTAACTGGACTCCACCCTGTCGGCTGGGGCCTTAGAATGCACCGACTGCACCTCTGCAGAGGGGAAGACTCCCTCAATGGGCCACTGTTGGCCGTAGGTGGCGACCCTGATGCTTAAGGATAGAGCTCAGGTGGATGAGCAGTTCATGACTTGCAATACTCCACTTTGGCCCTATCTTGGGCTAGACGGGCGGTCGGAGAGGCCCCTCCGATCAATCGGCTGGTCACGTCAAGCCCTAGCACCTATATGATTTTCCCAACCTATTGCCCTTATGGCAAACCCCAACCCCTTTTATCATATGGGTGCTAGAAGGCGGTGGCTGCGGTCTACATGTCCTGGAATGACGTTAAACTCTATCTGATGGTGAGGTTCCAGTTCTGGAGGTTTGGGAATGTGGAGCAATCCTTCATCACCATTGCTCCCTGGTCCACCCTGACCCGGAGTGGTAGTACCTGTTAGGGTCCCATCTATGGGTTAAATAAAAAATGTATTTATAAAAAATTGTATTATCCATTAAGAATTGATTTATTTCAAAACTTTATCGGCATTAAATGACCCACTGAGGTTGATATGCCGTAAAACAAAACAACCAAACCAAACTAACTGGACTCTAACGAAGCGCCTTGAGAATAAGCTAGATGGGACTTGCACGAAAATGCTGAGTGCAATATTAAACAGGACGTGCAAACAACACCCCGCGAGAACACAACTCTATGGCACATACCCCATATCACACAAACCATACGAACAAGACACGCTGGGCACTGCTGGAGAAGCAAAGATGAACTCATAAGTGACGTTTTTCTGTGGAAGCCATCACATGGGCACGCCAGAGTAGGTCGCACAGCAAAGATGTACATAGATCAACTTTGCACGGATGCTGGTTGCTGCGCAGAGGATCTTCCAGGGGCAATGAATGATAGGGAGGGATGGCGAGAGATTGTCATGGGTATCCGTGCTGCCAGCATGACAGGATGACAGTGATATGTTTACAAACAGAGCACCTTGCGTACACTTATAAGGCGAAAAAAATCAGCTAACTCATCTATCTATTAATAATGGAGATTGTCTGTATTTCTGTCTGTAACAAAAACTACGTCATAGCTCTACGTCACAGCTTACGTCACAATATTCTTATGCTTTATACACCCAAAATTTTTAAAAATTGTTTTTTACTCTCGTCTCTTTCTTTACAGTAACAAGAAGTTAACTAAAAAGTTTACAAATAAATAAATACTACGATTTTGTGTAAAATTGATGTGGAAAATATTCAAAAAATGTTGATTATTATGCATGCAAACATTTTATTTGAGAGGGACGGACTCAGTTTTTTTTCAAATTGTTTTATTTTTTACTCCTTTAATAAATATTAGGATTTGTCTTACTGAATAACAACCCTCTGACATTGAATTTTAACTTCCACCCTCTCAGGCAATGTCTTTCAAAAATTATTTTTTTACGACGCCCGGAGGATGTTTTCTGTTGCTAGTAATCTTAATTCTAGTTTTGATCTTTCTATAGATGAGAAGAGAAAATGGAATCACTTTCTTACTTTTTATCTTTCAGGTATAAAGTCAACCTGTGCAAATTTAGAGACTGATTAACAAAGAACAATCATACGCTTTCAATTACATTGTAAAATGTTGTGTGTATCTTAAAAAAAAATGTTATTTCCTCATTCATTAATGTGAATATTTCTTATGTTTACATTTTAACACGAGGATTTGCTTACTTATGATACAAACCCTCTGACATTTTTAACTCCCACCCTCTCAGGCAATGTCTTTCAAAATTAATTTTTACGACGCACGGAGGGTGTTTTGCTAATAATAATAATAATAATAATAATAATAATAATAATATAATAAATTTTAACCATACAACAAAATGGTATATGCATAAATCAGAACTGTTCTTGAGAACGAAATGCATAAAATTCTCTGGGACTTTGAAATAAAAACGGATCACCTTATCCCAGCAAGAAGACCAGATCTAGTGTTTATAAACAAAAAAGAAAGAACTTGTCAACTGGTGGATTTTGCAGTGCCAGCAGATCACAGGCTGAAGCTAAAGAAAAATGAAAAATGGACAAATATCTGGATCTTGCCAGAGAACTGAAAAAGTTATGGAACATGAAAATGAAAGTGATACCAATTGTAGTTGGTGCACTTGGAACAGTCCCAAAAGGATTAGAAATGGGTTTGGAAAGTTTGGTAATCAGAGGAAGGATTGAAACCATTCAGAACACTGCACTGCTGCAATCTGCCAGAATACTCAGAAGAGTCCTGGAGACCTGAGGAGACTTGTTGTCACCCAGACTCCAGTGAAAGACCATCAGCTAACACTGATGTGAAAACTCAAAAGGAGTAAATAATAATAATTTCTTTGCCTACAGCAAAGTGTAATCAAGTGTAAATGCCAAGACATTAAGTAAACATCTTTATAAATGATGACGTCACTCTTTGAATGCTCTTATTGGTTTCAGTGTAGAAAAAATCATTGGCAATTCAGTCTCGAAAGACATGATAAAGTTTTTGTGCTGTCCCTGTGTTCCCCTGAAGTTGCAGCGCCTCCTGTACTATGAAGTCCGATGTTTGAGAAACATTCTCGACCACAGATTTTGCATTTGTAGGTTGCCTGTAGATGATGATGTTCCGATGCTTTGTTGCCGTTGCTTTCTTATGGACCTCTTAGCTTCATGATGTTGTATCAGGGTGACTTCTGACATGTACATCTCTATGGAGATTCTGCCGCCACCGAGGGCGTCTTGAGCAAATTTTCCCAGCTGGAAGGGACAATCCAAAGCACCTGAGCATTTTTGCAGACATCCTTGAATCGCAGCAGGGGGCGACCAACCTGTCTTTTACCATACAGGATGTCTTTCGGGATTCGTCCATCCGACGCAATGACCCAACAATCGGAAAATGTAATTTTGTTGTGTGTATCTTAAAAAAATAAATGTTATTTCCTCATTCATTAATGTGAATATTTTCTTATGTTTACATTTTAACACGAGGATTTACCTGATAAACTATTTGTTCTTTTCTTTCAGTTACAACTGTAATAATGTTGTTACGTTTATTTAGAATAATGTTCTTTTTGATATATTTGTTGGGTCAGTAAAATGGTTATCCTGTATATAATGAGTGGGGGAGAGGCTCTGTGATTGGATATACCAATCAGTGATAGCCCAGAGTTTAGGCGCAATATCCAAAAAGCCCACAGACGATTCTCTACCAGCGGCACCAGAGGGCAGCGAATTCAGGGGGTCAAAGAAATCACCCTAAGATATCTTCTCCAACGCGCCGGTAAGTCCCTTAAATTCAACTTTATATACAGGACAGGACTTTATATTGTTGTTTGTTGTTTTATGTCTAGCAATAAATTGGTTGAATTAAAGGAAATATTAATTCTTTCTTGTTGTTGTTAGTCTTAGAATTGAATGGTATACTAACACAATATATTAAATGTGAATAAAGTTTTGTCTTCTCGTTTCAACAGCGTGTTTTTCTAATCCTATGAAATCAGTTGCGGTAACATCACACCTTGAATTATCGGTGCAAATACGAATTCATGTAAGAGTGCAATTAAAGCCAAGTGATCAACTTCTCTAACTTATAAAGAAAATAAGCGCAAACGGCAATACTCCGAGGTTTGTAGTGGAGTAATCACGAGTGTGGCAGACAGGTTGAGAGTTAAAGAAATAACCAAACAACTGGAAATAGGAATACAAGACTGTATTACAGAATAACAATAGGTTGCAAACTTAGTTCGTTTGCACAACTAACAATTTGTAATAAAACTTATCTGAGTGTATCCTGAATATGGGTATTAACGAGACCTTGCTACGGGCCCTCTGTTCCGTTCGGATATGATGGACTTCTGTTTTGCGTCGACTCCGATTCTGGTTGAAGAAGAAAAGGTGGAAGACCCTTTTTTAGGTCGTCTCCTGTAGCTGGATCAGAAGAGACACGAGTCTGCCTATTCGCTTTGCCGCCAAAGTATGCTGGCTCGTGATTGGTTGGTTTGAAACAGAGGCTCCGCAGACAAAGGACGATACACCCCTACACAGAATTCTCAATAAACTCTACAACAACAACAACAACAAACAAATGCTGACTTAACTGAACTCTGCTCTCCATCAAAATATAACGTTATGCCAGTTTCAGAAGCCCCATCAAAATATCTAACAATGAAAGAATTCAGAGAGTATGGATTTGTGGGGATTAAAAATACGAAAATAAAAAAAAATAAAATAGAATTAAAAAAAACAATAGACTCCCATGGGGCCTTGACCAGACAGAACGCTTTGCGCATGTCCGACAAAAGGAATGACTCCCTACCCTCGGCCATTCGAACTGTGGCGCAATCTGAGTGTGGTCGCTTTCCAGCCAGGGGCATGTTCCCTCTGCCACAGACGACTATGTCCGCTTTCAATAAAGCCTAAGTCGTAAACTACCTCTTGACTTTGTCTCGTTCCTTTTCGTTCCTTAAATTCCATTTCAGGCTGACCAGCCACAAAAAAAGAACCGATTTATTGGGATAAGATACCAGTACCAACGACATAACTACCCCATAGATCCATACCTTTCTAAAAAGGCAGTGGAATGAAGTAAACATAAGCAGTCTCATTCTCAAATTAGAACCTTGATTTACCGATTCCAGTTACGCCTATCAACAGCTCTGAGGTGTGTGTGTGTTGTGTGTGTGTGTGTGTGTGTAAAATTACCATTTAGGATTTTGTGACAGTCTTATCCATTGAGTACAAATTTATTCAATGCAAACATACTAATTTCCGATCAACATAAGTAGATCACTCGTTATTCCCTATAACTCCAGCCTAAAAGGAACCCACTGAATGAATTTTACCTGCTAATAATCTACCCGTTATTTCCCGTTAACTAACCTAAACTAACCCTACCCTAACGCTACCCGGTCTTCTTTTTTCCTAGTAGGACAAAATAAATAGATAATTGATAAAATTAATTCAGAGGTTCCCCTTTTTAGGTTGGAGTTATAGGAAATAATCGATCATTCTATACATGTTTTGAATCTACATCAGAATGTCTTCATTAAAATAATTATCAGAATAGCAATTTCCTAAATTTTTGTCAATTATATCGAAATAATTTACCATATCATACCCACCAGTGAATTCATTCTCGCACAAAGAAACAGAACGAATACATTTAATGTGTATATTTTTCAGTCTATATCACAATAACTACTTCTAACTGTATAAACACACCAGTATGAAGTGGTCAAACAATGTGTGAAATGGCGAAGCCGACAATTTTTTGGGAGATATGTGCTTAATTAAAGTCATACTAATTTGTTAATTACATATTATAATTAAATGAATTAGGTGTGCATATCGTGCCATTAATCACCCAAAGTGCGATATACACATCAGTTTAAAATAAATGAGAATTCTGGAGAATCCAGTTAGTGTAATGGTTGAATGTCCGCCTGTCAGCTGACAAGGTAGGGTTCGAATCACGCACAAAGCACTGCCCTGTCTATAGCTCGCTGATGAGGACCTAATAGGCTGAAATGACTACCGAGATCGACTTTTTTCGATTTGTTTACGCTTTACATTCAACGATATGCACGCCCCTAATTCATTTAATTATAATTAATAATTAACAAATTATGAAGACTTAATTAAGCACATAATCGCCCAATATTATATATAATATTATATATAATATATATATATACTTTGGTGTGGTACCAAGTCTATCTGGTAGAAGAATGATTCTAGGCTGGTCCATATACTCTCTACCAGTAGTTTGTTGTAGAGTACAGGTTCCGTATTAGAGCTCAATGTTATAATATTGTAAACAGAGCAAAGTTATTTGTGAATAAAAAGGCCTTGCTCAATGGGTATCGTGGATAACCACGATACCATGTATTTAAGCCTTTTATTCCACACAAACAACACACACACACATACACACACACACACACACACACACAACCATAATAATACATATATATATATATTGTTCGTTCGCCTATCGTTTCAACGATTTTACAACGCTGTTCATCACAAGAGCAAAGAACATGAGGTGTACATGCAAAAATTGGCAGAGAACAATAAGACATAATATATATTTTAAAGACATTTTATTCAGCAGTCAGATTGAGAGTCGGGAAGAGAGAAAAAGTGAGAAAGATATCCATAATGGAGATATTCATGGACGATTCGACACCCACATCATAACTTGCATAAATATAAGAGACAGTCTATAGGAACTTCCATGAATGGAATATGGATTTATCTTGCTGTAGCTGATTCAATTCTGTGTAACTGTGTCCAGTAATTTTCCTTCATTCCTTATGAAATTCTCTCCCTATCACAGATACGAAAATTTCTTCTATATCCGCGATATGCTATTTACGACCGCCCCGGCATGCTCTGGGGTTAAAACTATCTTCGGTAGGAGAATTTCCCTCCCTTGCCCCTAAATCGTGACGTCACAGTCTCTCGTGAAGCTTGCCGCCACTTTTCCCAAGCGTACGTGAGAAAGCAACAAGTGTAGTAGTTTTCACTTGGGTCAATTTCTGGACTCCCAACCTCCACTCTGCGTCAGAGAGTTTAAGAACATCTAAAGGTTCTAATGCTGACCATTGATTATACATAAATAATATATATATAATATATATAATTAGATATATTGTTTCATTTGAATTCCTTACTATTGTTATAGTTCTTGAAGGGTACATACGTAAATAATTTGATAACAGAAATCACTATAACTCAATGGCATTTGTGAATTGTTGTGAAAGTTCGTCAGAGCTACTTGTAAATATAAATACTCGAAAAATATTCAGTTGACATTTCAAAGTTAATGTTATGAGCTTCAATAATTCTTAATCAATTATTAATTATTTTTAAGACTACCTGCAAGATTATAACAGAACTATTTGCTTACCAAGCACATTTTTCAGAACACACCACTTTTATATGCTCATCAACGAATGACGTTGCTGCTATTATCGTATGAACTAAGAAGATATTTTGAAAGAGATGACAGACAACAGGACACAAGTATTTGGTCTACTAACAGAAATCCTTTGTTCATCTTAAATCATTTATACAACAACAAAAAAAAAAAAACAGTAACAGGTGCTCTAACAAAACGATTATTAGATGACTGTGTATGCTCACTTGTCTTTGCATTTGTCAGTTTTTTTGAACTATCTAAATGATTGAAATGATGATGGAGGATAAAAAATAATTTTGAAATAATTATCTCACTCTTAAAATGAACTAACAAAATATCAATTTAAAATTAGAAAGACAGGAATTTATTTTTTTTCTTTTTTTCTTTTTTTTTTTTTTTTTTGGGTGGTGTGTGGCTTCACAAAAGAAAAAAAAATCAACAAAAATGAGGGATACACAGGCTGAACCTGAAACGTGATTTACATGAAGTGCTAAAACGAGAGAAGAATGAATCCACCTGAAACGATCGCGTTAAAATGATCATAGGATGAAAAGTTATCCACATGTGAAAACCTCTGGGTTGATTAGTCAAACAGCGTAAATGATATGGCGTCGTTAATTGGACTACGTTGCTATAGGTTCTTGGTGACAGTAAATGCAGTCGGATTCATGAACAAGTTAGAGAAAGATTTTCTTTGTACAAATTACACAGGTGAGATTCGATGATCCGGGTATGCTCGTCCTCTGCGGGGGGTGGGGGTNAAAAAATTTATATTATTATATTATTTATTATATTTATTATAGCAACAGAAAACACCCTCCGTGCGTCGTAAAAATTAATTTTTTGAAAGACATTGCCTGAGAGGGTGGGAGTTAAAAATGTCAGAGGTTGTATCATAAGTAAGCAAATCCTCGTGTTAAAATGTAAACATAAGAAAAATATCACATAATGAATGAGGAAATAACATTTATTTTTAAGATACACAACAACATTTTACAATGTAATTGAAAGCGTATGATTGTTCTTTGTTAATCAGTCTCAAATTGCACAGGTTGACTTTATACCTGAAAGAAAAAAAGTAAGAAAGTGATTCCATTTTCTCTTCTCATCTATAGAAAGATCAAAACTAGAATTAAGATTACTAGCAACAGAAAAACATCCTCCGGGCGTCGTAAAAAAATAATTTTTGAAAGACATTGCCTGAGAGGGTGAAGTTAAAAATTCAATGTCAGAGGTTTGTAATCATCAGTAAGACAAATCCTAATATTTATTAAAGGAGTAAAAAATAATAAAACAATTTGAAAAAAAACTGAGTCCCGTCCCTCTCAAAAAAAATGTTGCATGCATGTAATAATCAAACAATTATTTTGATATTTTCCCACCATCAATTTTACACAAAATCGTAGGTTATTATTTTATTTGTAAAAACTTAGTTACTTCTTGTTTACTTAAAAAAAGAACGAGAGTAAAAAAACAATTTTTAAAAATTTTGGTGTATAAAGCATAGAATATTGTGACGTAAGCTGTGACGTAGAGCTATGACGTAGTTTTTGTACAGAAGAAATACAGACAATCTCCATTATTAAATAGATAGATGAAGTTAGCTATTTTTTCGCCTTATAATGTACGCAGAGGTCCCCCTTTGTAAACATATCACCGTCATCCGTCGTGCTGCAGCACGGATACTCCATGACAATCTCTCGCCATCCCTCCCTATCATTCATTGCCCCTGGAAGATCCTCTGCGCAGCAACCAGCATTCCGTGCAAAGTTGATCTATGTACATCTTTGCTGTGCGACCTACTCTGCGTGCCCATGTGATGGCTTCCACAGAAAAACGTCACTTATGAGTTCATCTTTGCTTCTCCAGCAGTGCCCAGCGTGTCTTGTTTATGGTTTGTGTGATATGGGGTATGTGGCCATAGAGTGTGTTCTCGGGGTGTTGTTTGCACGTCCTGTTTAATATTGCACTCAGCATTTTCGTGCAAGTCCCATCTAGCTTATTCTCAAGGCGCTTCGTTAGAGTCCAGTTAGTTTGTTTGGTTTGTTTTGTTTTACGGCATATCAAACCTCAGTGGTCATTTAATGCCGATAAAGTTTTGAAATAAATCAATTCTTAATGGATAATACAATTTTTATAAATACATTTTTATTTAACCCATAGATGGGACCCTAACAGGTACTACCACTCCGGTCAGGTGGACCAGGGAGCAATGGTGATGAAGGGTGCTCCACATTCCCCAAACCTCCAGAACTGGAACCTCACCATCAGATAGAGTTTAACGTCATTCCCAGACATGTAACCCGCAGCCACCGCCTTCTAGCAACCCATATGATAAAAAAGGGTTGGGTTTGCCATAAGGGCAATAGGTTGGAAAATCATATAGGTGCTAGGGCTTGACGTGACCAGCCGATTGATCGGAGGGGGGCCTTCCGACCGCCCGTCTAGCCCAAGATAGGGCCAAAGTGGAGTATTGCAAGTCAATGAACTGCTCATCCACCTGACTCTATCCTTAAGCATACACGGTCGCACCTACGGCCAACAGGTGGCCCCATTGAGGGAGTTCTTACCCCTCTGCAGAGTGCAGTCGGTGCATTCTAAACCCCAGCCGACAGGGTGGAGTCCAGTTAGTGCAGCCGTACAGTAACACTGAAACTACTACGAAGGCGTGAAATATATTTTGATTTTTAGAAGAAAAATGTTTCAAATTTTGAATTGATCAATATCCGAATTACAACTGAAAATTCAACATGGACAGTTTGCCAAACTTTATTACTGTTGAATATTAAGAAGACCATATGACCTAGGCACCCCTTTTGCTTGTTGATTCATAAGTACTTTTTTTTCATTTACACCGTCAACATCCGTGTTTGTTAGACGATTTTTAGAGGTTGTTTTATTATAAACTAAAACCCTAACCCTAACCCTAATCCCCCCTAATCCCTAACCCTAACCCTAACAAACAACCGGATATTGACGGTGTAAATGAAAAACATGTCCTTCTGGATCGAATCAAAAAAGGGGTGCCTAAAGGTCATATGGTCCGAAAATACAAATCTAAATCTTTAAACACACGAATAAAAAAGCGGGGATAAACAGGTTAAAGCCTGGTCTGTTTGCCCAATTCTTTTGTTCCCCAATGATACTTGCATCAAAAGAATAAGTCTAAAAAAAAGTTCAGTTTCGGGTTGCCCTTGTCGCGCTTTTAACTTTGACTAATATAGACAAAAGTTCGGATAGCCTTCAAAAACCAACCACCAAAACCAATTTTAAAACCACAATGCTTCAAGCAAATTATAAAACTCTTTTTGTAAATTGTTTTTACTGAAACGGCATTTGTTGAAATTTAGAATTGTTTATTACTTATTGTACTTGTTCAATACACGAGTGTTTATGTCATCGAATACTTCCTGTGCACATAAGATTTCGTGAAGGATAAGAATTTTAGTATGGCGTCACTAAAACTTCTGCGTTACCCATATCATCATCATCAAGTCGTGCCGATAGCACGAATACCTATACACACAACCCACACACACACACACACACACTCCTCTCCTCTCTCTCTCTCTCTCTCTCTCTCTCTCTCTCTCTCTCTCTTCTCTCTCTCTCTCCAACCGTCCTAATCTGTCATTGTCCTAGTACACACATATTTACAAATGTCTTTTAAATGAAACCAAAATTCAAAAACATTCCAGAGAAATTGGAACAATACATTTTCCAAATTGTAAAACATTATAAGTTATTTAAAAAGAATTTATTTAAATAAATTTGAATTCATTTTTGCGAATTATTACATCAGATCATTTGACAGGCTTCAAAACAAGCTACGACTAGCTTCGATGCGCAATGCATTCTGGGAGATAAATCAATTCTCATTTTTGTTACGTAACTCTTTGAATGTGTCCACTAACCTATTTAGATCGTCGGGGGTTCCATGATTCCATAGCATTTCCCAGGCAATGAAATTACTTGTGTGGTAAATCTCTTCAATCAATATGCGACAGATTGTACTGAGTTACAGGGTACCGACAGCAAGGGAAGGTCCCTAATGAACTTAAGAATTGTTAATATCTTATTATAATGGAATTGTTTTTTCTGTATGTAACCGAAACTATATTACACTCAAGTCATAATTCCCTTAGTTATGACATAACATTCTCAATGATTTTATTTGTTTAAACACAATTAATAAAATGTCACTATTCATACGTAACCAAATTTACATACGTATTACCCTACACTGGTAGGAAACATCGTGGCACCCGAGTCATGATGGCAGTAAAAAATTGCGTCACCTCGCATTTCCCCAGAGGCGCTCAGCAACTGGCAATAAACCCCCTGCTTTATTAATGAGGAGTGCCGGAGCCCCGCAACATTAATTATAATAATGTCCATTATCAACTGTTAACCATATCTACATACTAACGATATGCAATTGTATTTATATATTCAACAAAAATAGCGGTTTACAATGTGAACGGAAGGCTAATTTGCATATTATATTAAAAAATCGAATTTAATAAAATATGTGCTCAGTTATTGATTTCTAATTGTTTTGGTTTTTATTTTAATGAATATAAGCAAAAAAATCTCTTCAATGAATCTTAAATGAAATCCATTAACAGAAAAAATAACTGTCATTCTTTATTCTTTAATTCATTCTTTTAACTAATAGTTAAAATTAGAAAAATAACAATGGAAGACGAGAGTGATAGAAGAGTAAGTTTCAGTTGTTCTATTTTTTATTATTACTCCCTCTGTTCAAAAATCTTTATCTGCATTCTTATTAGTTTCATTACCCTTCTAATTTACATACAATATCTTATTACATTAAAACTTAATACTTGCACGCGAGGCGCATATATTTGCTAGTCAAATTAATAAATAAATGAATATTAAAAAACGAAAATACCTAATAAATAAAATAGTTGGTGTTATGAAAATAATACTGGGTTAAAATTAAAACGGTCGTTTTAAGTACCAAACTTTGTGGATGTAATGAAAATAACATACCTCGAAACTCAAAGCGTGCGCGGACGAGTCTGGCTTGCAGGGTCATCGCGAGAAAAGAAATATGGCTGCTGTAAGCACTATATTTAACGATGGCATCTCAAACCAGCGAGAATGGATTGCACGTATGCAAATTCTCTCGAGATCGGCGTGCATATAAGCATACGGCGACGGCTAAGAGGAGCGTCAAACGATTACGTACGACGACTACGGAAAAAGCTGGCAGTAGTATTTTTGGCTCGTGTGGACGTGGACAGGCATTTCGAGATAGAGTTTGATTGTTGGTGAGCAGAGTGCAGCACAAGTTGGGAGAACATTATTACTAGAAAACTTCAAGTAAATACAAAAACAGAATTAGTTATAATGTTAAACAAAAACTCAAAAAAAAGGGGAAACACTCTGAATGAATTTATCTGTTAAATTTTACCAATTAAACTAACCCTAAACCATAACCCTTAAACCATAACCCAACCACGTCTTCTTTTTTTTCTAGTAGAATCCATAAATAAATAATTTATCAGTCAATCAGTGGTTCCCCCTTTTAGGTTGGAGTTATAGGAAATAACCAACTTAATATATATTTTGGTCCTAATATACTTTTTCTGAAAGAAAATGAGCAAAAAATCAAATACTTTGCAGCAATCAAGCTTAAATCTTTAAAATCCAATAAATATTTCAGTCATGTTTCCACAAACACTTTAATTTTAATTTAGTTTATAATTTCCAAATTAGAAGAAAAAAATCGAAGATAAATCACTTTAACGTTATCACTTGTTATAAAAATTGACAACGGTTATATTGTTACATATCTATGCGGTTGCATAAGATTATGTCAATCCCTGATTTTCTAAAGGGATGGCCCTTTTCATATCACGCGGGACTTTCCATGAATAGTACAGAAAGCCCGCGAAAATACGTGAAGTCACGTATGGACCTGGTTGGGTCCTCAGTTTTCATTTGGACGTCGGCATGAAGATGTTCCGCCTTAACTGGAACTCACCCGCATACGCTCGCTATGTTAGTCAGATGTTTAGTTACAGAAATGTATAGTTAAGTAAATAAAAGCTTAAGAAAATAACCACGGTTTTGTGGTTGGTGAATGTTTTGTAACAAGACTGATCTAGAAGAAGAAATGAGTTAAGTGCGACCCGACCACCAAGATGAAGTCCAGACGCTAGAAGAAATGTTAGAAGAGCGCTAGAAGAAGAATAGAAGAAAGAAGTAAGTAAAGAAAGGGTACCGCCCTGTCGGCTGGACGTTAGAATGCACCGACTGCCACCTCTGCAGAGGGTAAGACTCCCCCAATGGGGCCACCTGTTGCCGTGGGTGGCAACCCTTGATGCTTAAGGATAGACCCAGGTGGATGGGCAGTTCATGACATGCAATACTCCACTTTGGCCCTATCTTGGGCTAACGGGCGTCGGAGAGGCCCCCTCCGATCAATCGGCTGGCACGGCAAACCCTAGACCACCTCACTTATCACCTATATGATTTTCCCAACCCTATATGCCCTTATGGCAAGCCCCAACCCCTTTTTATCATATGGGTGCTAGAAGGCGGTGGCTGCGGTCTACATGTCCTGGGAATGACGTTAAACTCTATCTGATGGTGAGGTTCCAGTTTTGGGAGTTTGGGAATGTGGAGCACCCATTCATCACCCATTGCTCCCTGGTCCACTCTGACCCGGAGTGGTGTACCTGTTAGGTCCCATCTATGGTTGAAAAGAAAAATGTATTTATAAAAAAAAAATTGTATTATCCATTAAGAATTGATTATTTTCAAAACTTTATCGGCATTCAATGACCCACTGAGGTTGATATGCCGTAAAAACAAACAAATCAAACCAAACCAAGGAAAAGGTATGCAACAATATTCCCAACTATAAAATTGTGGATTTCTGCAGCTATGTTTTCAGTATTGTTATGTTTCTTCGGTGCGTATGAAATAAAATCTTTGTAGCCCAATCAATTTTGAAATTATCAGATTTTTAAATATTATGGTCTGATATATTATTTTTAGTCCAAGTCAGATTTGTATCAAATCCTTTTAGACTAGAACTCGTTATTAGGATGCTTATAAGTAAGGAGGATGTTTTTAGTTGAGCTTCCACTCTCCAAGAACCAATATTAACATTAATGTATCCAAATTTATAACTAAAATTGAAAACAATGTAAGGAAAGACAAGATTAACTCGTTTACACATGAAAGAGATATATCTAACCTTTATCTTATTAATAATGGAGATTCGCTTCCGGTTTTTGTCTGTAACAGAAATTACGTCACTGCATTACGTCAACATTATCTCAAAATCGTCATAACATAGAATAAATACACTCAAAATTTGAACACGCAACATTAGACAGTCCTCATTGTTTTTTAAAACAAGTTTTAATAAATAACATGACTGGTATTATTAATCATCTATATATAGTTTGTTTTATTTTAATACATATTTAAAGTTTACATTGCAAAATTGTTTTTTTTTAATCCTTTAATGAATTAATATTTTACTTACTAGGGTACAAAGTCGCTGACATTGAAATTTTGGTACTCCCACCCCTCAGGCAATATGTTTCAAAAATCATTTTTTACATTGCCCGAGGGTGTTTTATAATTTTTACTAATATACATAATAATGCATACCAATGGTATTAAGAAGAATACACAAACGTGTCTGTAGAGAAGTTAACTCAGGTTTAACGTTTTATAACAGGTTTATTTACGTGAATATGTTACACTTGAGTGCCGTGTGGCTGTATGTCCACGTTAGTAGTGAAGTCCCTATTCGGGATCTCGCCCTATGAGATTTCCCCTAATCTCGCCAGGCCGAGAATGTTAGGTACTTACAGTGTCCCATAGTGGACTTATAAACATGCTAGCTACCCGTGTAAATTACAGCGTATTGCCAATATTGAAATAATCCCTATAACAGAAGAAGAAGAAGAAGAGAAGAGAAGAAGAAGAAAGAAGAAGAAGAAGAAGAAGAAAAGGCAAAGGCAAAAGGCAAAGGAAAGAAGAAGGAAGAAGAAGAAGAAGAGAGAAGAAGAGAAGAAAGAAGAGCGACACCAGATAATCACCGAAACATTAATTCTACTGACCGCATTGAAACCGTTGGATTCTCGGATCTATGGTAATCTCCTTTTTCCCTTGTAAGTCAACCGCTGCTTTCTTTGGAACATTCAAACATAAAAAAAACTCTAAAAAATCGTCTGTTTACAAACAACCGGATTTGACGGTTGTAAAAGGGAAAATGTGCAAATGAAATCAAGATCTCAAAAGGGGTGCCTATGGTCCAAAGATTACACCAATCAAAATCCACATTTTTGTTACCAGAAGTCAATGATGATATGTACAAAGACTTGTATCACCAATGCATTTCACAATCGATACAGTGATGAAAAACTTACTTTAAAGTACTGACTTTTTAAACTTAAGTATTCCATATATATTGTTACATAATCTATGCGGTTGCATAAGATTATTGTCAATCCCCTGTAATTCTGAGGGGATGACCCTTTTCATACGATGGCCGGTCTTCCATGGAAAATTACAGAAGCCTGCCAAAAATACGTGAAGTCACGTAGAACCTGTTCGGTCGCCAGTTTGCAGTTGGACGTCAGGCAGTGAAGATGTACTGCCTGAACTGTGACTCACTCTGCATACGCGTGCTATGTTAGTTAGCAGATGTCTGGTGGGGATTTAACAATAAAATAAGATCAAAAGTAAATCGAAGTCTTTGTGTTTATTTTATTAAAAGCTAAACAAGACACAGGGCTTCTAGAAGAGAAATCCCTAACAGAAAACCAGACCGAGGTCCCCAAGTCAACACCAGACGCAAGATCTTAGAAGATGCCAGACCAAGTCAAGATAGATGATAGAAATACCAAAGACGATCAGAATACCAAAGCCGGCCAGAAGAAAATACGACCAGATATAGAAGAAAGAAAGGATATATAACATTTATAATTATTTAGTGCCAGTGAAAAGAACCTATGCAACAATATTATCTAGTAAGTTTAGTTGCCATAGTAAAGAATGCGATATTTTTAAATTACAATAAAATAAAATAAACAAATAAATAAATAATTTTTAGAGATTTTGGGTAGAAGTTCCAAAATTTGAAAGATACTGCTTTGTCGATTGTTTTTTTTTTTTTTTACGGCATATCAACCTCAGTGGGTCATTTTAATGCCGATAAAGTTTTGAAATGAATCAATTCTTAATGGATAATACAATTTTTATATAAATACATTTTTCTATTTAACCCATAGATGGGACCCCTAACAGGTACTACCACTCCGGGTCAGAGCGGGACCAGGGAGCAATGGTGATGAAGGGGTGCTCCACATTCCCAAAAACTCCAAAACTGAACCTCACCATCAGATAGAGTTTAACGTCATTCACAGGACATGTAGACCCGCAGCCACCACCTCTAGCACCCATATGATAAAAAGGGTTTGGCGGCTGTATAAGGGCAATAAGGGTTGTGGGAAAATCATATAGGTGCTAGGGCTTGACGTGACCAGCCGATTGATCGGAGGGCCTCTCCGACCGCCCGTCCATAGCCCAAGATAGGGCCCAAAGTGGAGTATGTCCATGTCATGAAACTGCTCATCCAGCCTGGGCTCTATCCTTAAGCATTACGGAGTCGCCACCCACGGCCAACAAGTTGGCCCCATGGGGGGAGTCTTACCCCTCTGCAGAGGTGCAGTCGGTTGCATTTTTTAACGCCCCAGCCGACAAGGCTTGTTCGATTGTCTACAGCTGTTCATAAATAATGCATGAAAAGAGGAGATAATAACCTCTTGCAATCCTGTCTGATGATAAACGATGACTTTAATTATAGAACTATGAATGGTATTCGAATTAGATAAAAAAGGGTATTATCCCTTTATTACAAATTTCATTCTATTGAAACAGCTGGTAGACAATCGACCAAACCCGCCCTGTCGCTGGGGCTCGTAAAAGTGCAACCCGGAACTGCACCTCTGCAGAGGGTAAAGACTCCCCCCAATGGGCCACCTGTTGCCGTGGTGGCGACCCCCGTAATGCTTAAGGATAGAAGCCCAGCTGATGAGCAGTTCCATTTGACATGCCAAATACTCCACTTTTGGCCGCATATCTTGGCTAGGACCGGCGGTCGGGAGAGGCCCCTCTCCGATCATCGGTCTGTCACGTTCAAACCCTAGCACCTATAGATTTTCCCAACCTATTGCCCCTTATACAAGCCCCAACCCCTTTTATCATATGGGTTGCTAGAAGTCGTGGCTGCGGGTCTACAATGTCCCTGTGAATTGACGTTAAACTCTATTCTGTGGTTAGGTTCCATTCTGAGTTTGGGGGAATGCTGCGAGCAAACCCCTTTCAATTCACATTGCTCCCCTGGTTCCGCTCTGACCGAGTGTCAGTACCTGTTAGGTCCCACTTATGGTTAAATAGGAAAAATTATTTATAAAAAAAAATTGTATTATCCATAAGAATTGATTCCATTTCAATAAACTTTATCGGGCATTAAATGGACCCACTGAGGTTGATTATCCGTAAAAAAAAAAAAAAAAAAAAAAAACAATCGACAAAGCAGTATCTTTCAAAAAATTGGAACTTCTACCCAAAACTCTTAAAAATTATTTATTTATTGTTTATTTATTTATTGTAATTTAAAAAATATCGCATTCTTTTACTATGAGCAACTAAACTTACTAGATAATATTGTTGCATAGGGCCTTCTTCACTGGCACTAAATAATTATAATGTTATATATCCCTTTCTTTCTTCTATATCTGGTCGTATTTTCTTCTGGCCGGCTTTGGTATTCTGATCGTCTTTGGTATTTCTATCATCTATCTTGACTTGGTCTGGCATCTTCTAAGATCTTGCGTCTGGTGTTGACTTGGGGACCTCGGTCTGGTTTTCTGTTAGGGATTTCTCTCTATCAGAAGCCCTGTGTCATTGTTAGCTTTTAAATAATAAACACAAGACTTCGATTTACTTTTGATCTTATTTTATTGTTAAATCCCCACCAGACATCTGCTAACTAACATAGCACGCGTATGCAGAGTGAGTCACAGTTCAGGCAGTACATCTTCACTGCCTGACGTCCAACTGCAAACTGGCGACCGAACAGGTCCTACGTGACTTCACGTATTTTGGCAGGCTTCTGTAATTTTCCATGGAAGGACCCGGCCATCGTATGAAAAGGGTCATCCCCTCAGAATTACAGGGGATTGACAATAATCTTATGCAACCGCATAGATTATGTAACAATATATATGGATTAACTTAAGTTTAAAAAGTCAGTACTTACAAGTAAAGTTTTTCATCACTGTATCGATTGTGAAATGCATTGGTGATACAAGTCTTTTGTACATATCATCATTGACTTCTTGTAACAAAAATGTGGATTTTGATTGGTGTAATCTTTGGACCATAGGCACCCCTTTTGAGATCTTGATTCATTTGCACATTTTTCCATTTACACCGTCAAAATCCGGTTGTTTGTAAACAGACGATTTTTAGAGGGTTTTTTTTATGTTTGAATGTTCCAAAGAAAGCAGCGTTGACTTACAAGGGAAAAAGGAGATTACCATAGATCCGAGAATCCAACGGTTTCAATGCGGTCAGTAGAATTAATGTTTCGGTGATTATCTGGTGTCGCTTCTTCTTCTTCTTCTTCTTCTTCTTCTTCTTCTTCTTCTTCTTCTTCTTCTTTGCCTTTGCCTTTGCCTTTGCCTTCTTCTTCTTCTTCTTCTTCTTCTTCTTCTTCTTCTTCTTCTTCTTCTTCTTCTGTTATAGGGATATTTTCAATATTGGCAATACCGTGTAATTTACACGGGTCAAGCTAGCATGTTTATAAGTCCACTATGGGACACTGTAGTATCCTAACATCTCGGCCTGGCGAGATTAGGGGAAATCTCATAGGGCGAGATCCCGAAATAGGGACTTCACTACTAACGTGGACATACAGCCACACGGCACTCAAGTGTACATATTCACGTAATAAAACCTGTTTATAAAACGTTAAACCTGAGTTAACTTCTCTACAGACACGTTTGTGTATTCTTCTTAATACCATTGGTATGCATATTATGTATACTAGTACAAAATATAAAACACCCTCCGGGCAATGTAAAAATAGATTTTTGAAACATATTGCCTGAGGGGTGGGAGTACCAAAATTCAATGTCAGCGACTTTGTACCCTAAGTAAGTAAAATCATTAAATTCATTAAAGGATTAAAAAATAAAACAATTTGCAATGTAAACTTTAAATATGTATTAAAATAAAACAAACTATATATAGATATATAATACCAGTCATGTATTTATTAAAACTTGTTTTAAAAAACAATGAGGACTGTCTAATGTTGCGTGTTCAAATTTTGAGTGTATTTATTCTATGTTATGACGATTTTGAGTAATGTGACGTATGCAGTGACGTAATTTCTGTTACAGACAAAAACCGGAAGCGAATCTCCATTATTAATAGATAAAAGGTTAGATATATCTTTCATGTGTAAACGAGTTAATCTTGTCTTTCCTTACATTGTTTTCAATTTTAGTATAAATTATGGATACATTAATGTTAATATTGGTTCTTGGAGAGTGGAAGCTCAACTAAAACATCCTCCTTACTTATAAGCATCCTAATAACGAGTTCTAGTCTAAAAGGATTTGATACAATCTGACTTGGACTAAAATAATATATCAGACACAATATATTAAAAACATCTGATAACTTCAAAAATGATTGGGCTACAAAGATTTTATTTCATACCACCGAAGAAACATAACAATACTGAAAACATAGCTGCAGAAATCCACAATTTTTATAGTTGGGAATATTGTTGCATACCCTTTCTTTGGTTTGGTTTGATTTGTTTTGTTTTACGGCATATCAACCTCAGTGGGTCATTGAATGCCGATAAAGTTTTGAAATAAATCAATTCTTAATGGATAATACAATTTTTTTTATAAATACATTTTTCTATTTAACCCATAGATGGGACCCTAACAGGTACTACCACTCCGGGTCAGAGTGGACCAGGGAGCAATGGTGATGAATGGGTGCTCCACATTCCCCAAACCTCCAAAACTGGAACCTCACCATCAGATAGAGTTTAACGTCATTCCCAGGACATGTAGACCCGCAGCCACCGCCTTCTAGCACCCATATGATAAAAAGGGGTTGGGGCTTGCCATAAGGGCAATAGGGTTGGGAAAATCATATAGGTGCTAGGGCTTGACGTGACCAGCCGATTGATCGGAGGGGGCCTCTCCGACCGCCCGTCTAGCCCAAGATAGGGCCAAAGTGGAGTATTGCATGTCATGAACTGCCCATCCACCTGGGCTCTATCCTTAAGCATCACGGGTTGCCACCCACGGCCAACAGGTGGCCCCATTGGGGGAGTCTTACCCCTCTGCAGAGGTGCAGTCGGTGCATTCTAACGTCCCAGCCGACAGGGCGGTACCCTTTCTTTACTTACTTCTTTCTTCTATTCTTCTTCTAGCGCCTCTTCTAACATTTCTTCTAGCGTCTGGACTTCATCTTGGTGGTCGGTCGCACTTAACTCATTTCTTCTTCTAGATCAGTCTTGTTACCAAAACATTCACCAACCACAAAACCGTGTTATTTTCTTAAGCTTTTATTTACTTAACTATACATTTCCTGTAACTAAACATCTGACTAACATAGCGAGCGTATGCGGGTGAGTTCCAGTTAAGGCAGGACATCTTCACTGCCCGACGTCCAAAATGAAAACTGAGGACCCAACCAGGTCCATACGTGACTTCACGTATTTTCGCGGGCTTTCTGTACTATTCCATGGAAAGTCCCGCCCGTGATATGAAAAGGGCCATCCCTTTAGAAATACAGGGGATTGACAATAATCTTATGCAACCGCATAGATTATGTAACAATATAACCGTTGTCAATTATATAACAAGTGATAACGTTAAAGTGATTTATCTTCGATTTTATTCTTCTAATTTGGAAATTATAAACTAAATTAAAATTAAAGTGTTTGTGAAACATGACTGAAATTTTATTGGATTTTAAAGATTTAAGCTTGATTGCTGCAAAGTATTTGATTTTTGCTCATTTTCTTTCAGAAAAAGTATATTAGGACCAAATATATATTAAGTTGGTTATTTCCTATAACTCCAACCTAAAAAAGGGGAACCACTGATTGACTGATAAATTATTTATTTATGGATCTACTAGAAAAAAAAGAAGACGTGGTTAGGGTTATGGTTTAGGGTTATGGTTTAGGGTTAGTTTAATGGGAAAATAATTAACAGATAAAATTCATTCAGAGTGTTTCCCCTTTTTTTGAGTTTTTGTTTAACATTATAACTAAATTCTGTTTTTGTATTTACTTGAAGTTTCTAGTAATAATGTTCTCCCAACTGTGCTGCACTCTGCTCACCAACAATCAAAATCTATCTCGAAATGCCTCGTCCACCCGTCACAAGAGCCAAAATACTACTGCCAGCTTTTTCCGTAGTCGTCGTACGTAATCGCTTGACGCTCCCTCTAGCCGTCGCCGTATGCTTATATGCACGCCCGATCTCGAGAGAATTTGCATACGTGCAATCCCATTCTCGCTGGTTTGAGATCGCCCATCGTTAAATATAGTGCTTACAGCAGCCATATTTCTTTCTCGCGATGACCCTGCAAGCCAGACTCGTCCGCGCACGCTTTGAGTTTCGAGGTATGTTATTTTCATTACATCCACAAAGTTTGGTACTTAAAACGACCCGTTTAATTTTAACCCAAGTATTATTTTCATAACACCAACTATTTTATTTATTAGGTATTTTCGTTTTTAATATTCATTATTTATTAATTTGACTAGCAAATATATGCACCCTCCGCGTGCAAGTATCTAAGTTTTAATGTAATAAGATATTGTATTAAATTAGAAGGGCTAATGAAACTAAATAAGAATGCAGATAAAAAGATTTGAAACAGAGGGAGTATAATAAAAAAAATAGAACAACTGAAACTTACTCTTCTATCACTCTCGTCTTTCATTGTTATTTTTTCTAATTTAACTATTTAGTTAAAAGATGAATTAAAGAATAAAATGACAGTTATTTTTTCTTGTTAATGGATTTCATTTAAGATTCATTGAAGAGATTTTTGCTTATATTCATTAAAATAAAACCAAACAATTAGAAATCAATAACACTGAGCACATATTTATTAAATTCGATTTTTTAATATCAATATGCAAATTAGCCTTCCCGTTCACATTGTAAACCGCTATTTTGTTGAATATATAAATACAATTGCATATCGTTAGTATGTCGATATGGTCTACAGTGGCTTCGGCCTCTGGACCATTGATATAATTAACAGCGTCGATCCCAGGGGGCCATCCCCCCAGGCAACACCTGCCCCCTCGATTTAAAGGGGCAGGGCTGGGTTTATTGCCCAGTGCCTGAGGCGCCCCCCTTGAGGGGGAATGCCGACGGGATCGACGCAATTTTTCACCTGCCACTCCATGAGCTTCGGTTTGTGGGTGGTCCCACGTTAATAGGGACTTTGTGCCTGACCCGTACAAGTGGGGTACGCGGTAAATACAGTATGTAGATATGGTTAACAGTATGAATAATGTGAAACAATTTTATTAATAATTGTGGTTTAAATAAAAATAAAATCATTGAGAATGTTATGTCAATAACTAAGGGAATTATGACTTGAGTTGTAATATAGTTTCGGTTACATACAGAAAAACACACAATCTCCATTATAATAAGATAGTTAACAATTCTTAAGTTGCATTAGGGACCGTTCCCTTGCTGTCGGTACCCTGTAACTCAGTACAATCTGTCGCATATTGATTGAAGAGATTTACACCACCAAGTAATCCTCATTGCCCTGGGAAATGCTATGGAATCATGGAACCCCCGACGATCTAAATAGGTTAGTGGACACATTCAAAGAGTTACGTAACAACAAATGAGAATTGATTTATCTCCCAGAATGCATTGCGCATCGAAGCTAGTCGTAGCTTGTTTTGAAGCCTGTCAAATGATCTGATGTAATAATTCGCAAAAATGAATTCAAATTTATTTAAATAAATTCTTTTTAAATAACTTATAACTGTTTACAATTTGGAAAATCGTATTGTTCCAATTTCTCTGGAATGTTTTGAATTTTGGTTTCATTTAAAAGACATTTGTAAATATGTGTGTACTAGGACAATGACAGATAGGGACGGTTGGAGAGAGAGAGAGAGAGAGAGAGAGAGAGAGAGAGAGAGAGAGAGAGAGAGAGAGAGAGAGAGAGAGAGAGAGAGTGTGTGTGTGTGTGTGTGTGTGTGTGTGTGTGTGTGTCATAGGTATTCGTGCTATCGGCACGACTTGATGATGATGATATGGGTAACGCAGAAGTTTTAGTGACGCCATACTAAAATCTTATCCTTCACGAAATCTTATGTGCACAGGAAGTATTCGATGACATAAACACTCGTGTATTGAACAAGTACAATAAGTATAAACAATTCTAAATTTCAACAAAATGCCGTTTCAGTAAAAACAAAATTTACACAAAAGAGTTTTATAATTTGCTTGAAGCATTGTGTTTAAATTGGTTTGGTGGTTGGTTTTGAAGGCTATCCGCAACTTTTGTCTATATTAGTCAAAGTTAAAAGCGCGACAAGGGCAACCCGAAACTGAACTTTTTTTTAGACCTTATTCTTTTGATGCAAGTATCATTGGGGAACAAAAGAATTGGGCAAACAGACCAGGCTTTAACCTGTTTATCCCCGCCTTTTTTATTCGTGTGTTAAACATTTAGATTTGTATTTTCGGACCATATGACCTTTAGGCACCCCTTTTTGATCTCGATCCAGAAGGACATGTTTTTCATTTACACCGTCAATATCCGGTTGTTTGTTAGGGATTAGGATTAGGGATTAGGGTTAGGGATTAGGGTTAGGGATTAGGGTTTAGTTTTATAATAAAAACAACCTCTAAAAATCGTCTAACAAACAACCGGATGTTGACGGTGTAAATGAAAAAAAAAGTACTTATGAATCAACAAAGCAAAAGGGGTGCCTAAGGGTCATATGGTCCTTCTTAATATTCACACAGTATAAATAAAGTTTGGCAAACTGTCCATGGTTGAATTTTCAGTTGTAATTCGGATATTGATCAATTCAAAATTTGAAACATTTTCTTCTAAAAATCAAAAATATATTTCACGCCTTCCGTAGTAGTTTCAGTGTTACTGTACGGCTGCACTAACTGAACTCCGCCCTGTCGGCTGGGGCGTTAGAATGCACCGACTGCACCTCTGCAGAGGGGTAAGAATCCCTCAATGGGGCCACCTGTTGGCCGTAGGTGACGACCCGTGATGCTTAAGGATAGAGCTCAGGTGGATGAGCAGTTCATGACTTGCAATACTCCACTTTGGCCCTATCTTGGGCTAGACGGGCGGTCGGATAGGCCCCCTCCGATCAATCGGCTGGTCACGTCAAGCCCTAGCACCTATATGATTTTCCCAACCCTATTGCCCTTATGGCAAACCCCAACCCCTTTTTATCATATGGGTGCTAGAAGGCGGTGGCTGCGGGTCTACATGTCCTGGGAATGACGTTAAACTCTATCTGATGGTGAGGTTCCAGTTCTGGAGGTTTGGGGAATGTGGAGCACCCCTTCATCACCATTGCTCCCTGGTCCACCCTGACCCGGAGTGGTAGTACCTGTTAGGGTCCCATCTATGGGTTAAATATAAAAATGTATTTATAAAAAAATTGTATTATCCATTAAGAATTGATTTATTTCAAAACTTTATCGGCATTAAATGACCCACTGAGGTTGATATGCCGTAAAACAAAACAAACCAAACCAAACTAACTGGACTCTAACGAAGCGCCTTGAGAATAAGCTAGATGGGACTTGCACGAAAATGCTGAGTGCAATATTAAACAGGACGTGCAAACAACACCCCACGAGAACACAACTCTATGGCCACATACCCCATATCACACAAACCATACAAACAAGACACGCTGGGTACTGCTGGAGAAGCAGAGATGAACTCATAAGTGACGTTTTTCTGTGGAAGCCATCACATGGGCACGCCAGAGTAGGTCGCACAGCAAAGATGTACATAGATCAACTTTGCACGGATGCTGGTTGCTGCGCAGAGGATCTTCCAGGGGCAATGAATGATAGGGAGGGATGGCGAGAGATTGTCATGGATATAAGTGCTGCCAGCACGACAGGATGACGGTGATATGTTTACAAATAGGGCACCTCGCGTACACTTATAAGGCGAAAAAAATAAGCTAACTTATCTATCTATTAAAAATGGAGATTGTCTGTATTTCTGTCTGTAACAAAAACTACGTCATAGCTCTACGTCACAGCTTACGTCACAATATTCTTATGCTTTATACACCCAAAATTTTTTAAATTGTTTTTTACTCTCGTCCTTTTTTTTACAGTAAGAAGAAGTTAACTAAAAAGTTTACAAATAAATAAATACCTACGATTTTGTGTAAAATTGATGTGGAAAATATTCAAAATAATTGTTTGATTATTACATGCATGCAACATTTTATTTGAGAGGGACGGGACTCAGTTTTCATTTCAAATTGTTTTATTTTTTTAACCCTTTAATAAATATTAGGATTTGTCTTACTGATGATACAAACCCTCTGACATTGAATTTTTAACTTCCACCCTCTCAGGCAATGTCTTTCAAAAATTATTTTTTTACGACGCCCGGAGGATGTTTTCTGTTGCTAGTAATCTTAATTCTAGTTTTGATCTTTCTATAGATGAGAAGAGAAAATGGAATCACTTTCTTACTTTTATCTTTCAGGTATAAAGTCAACCTGTGCAAATTTAGAGACTGATTAACAAAGAACAATCATACGCTTTCAATTACATTGTAAAATGTTGTGTGTATCTTAAAAAATAAATGTTATTTCCTCATTCATTAATGTGAATATTTTCTTATGTTTACATTTTAACACGAGGATTTGCTTACTTATGATACAAACCCTCTGACATTTTTAACTCCCACCCTCTCAGGCAATGTCTTTCAAAAATTAATTTTTACGACGCACGGAGGGTGTTTTCTGTTGCTAATAATAATAATAATAATAATAATAATAATAATAATAAATTTTAACCATACAACAAAATGGTATATGCATAAATCAGAATCTGTTCTTGAGAACGAAATGCATAAAATTCTCTGGGACTTTGAAATAAAAACGGATCACCTTATCCCAGCAAGAAGACCAGATCTAGTGTTTATAAACAAAAAAGAAAGAACTTGTCAACTGGTGGATTTTGCAGTGCCAGCAGATCACAGGCTGAAGCTAAAGAAAAATGAAAAATGGACAAATATCTGGATCTTGCCAGAGAACTGAAAAAGTTATGGAACATGAAAATGAAAGTGATACCAATTGTAGTTGGTGCACTTGGAACAGTCCCAAAAGGATTAGAAATGGGTTTGGAAAGTTTGGAAATCAGAGGAAGGATTGAAACCATTCAGAACACTGCACTGCTGCAATCTGCCAGAATACTCAGAAGAGTCCTGGAGACCTGAGGAGACTTGCTGTCACTCAGACTCCAGTGAAAGACCATCAGCTAACACTGATGTGAAAACTCAAAAGGAGTAAATAATAATAATTTCTTTGCCTACAGCAAAGTGTAATCAAGTGTAAATGCCAAGCCATTAAGTAAACATCTTTATAAATGATGACGTCACTCTTTGAATGCTCTTATTGGTTATTCAGTGTAGAAGAAAATCATTGGCAATTCAGTCTCGAAAGACTATGATAAAGTTTTTTGTGTGTCCCTGAAGTTGCAGCGCCTCCTGTGACTATGAAGTCCGATGTTTGAGAAACATTCTCGACCACAGATTCTGCATTTGTAGGTTGTCCCTGTAGATGATGATGTTCTGATGCTTTGTTGCCGTTGCTTTCTTATGGACCTCTTAGCTTCATGATGTTGTATCAGGGTGACTTCTGACATGTACAGTCCTCTATGGAGATTCTGCCGCCACCGAGGGCGGTCTTGAGCCAAATTTTCCCAGCTGGAAGGGACAATGCCAAAGCACCTGAGATCATTTTTGCAGACATCCTTGAATCGCAGCAGGGGGCGACCAACCTGTCTTTTACCATACAGGATGTCTTTCGGGATTCGTCCATCATCCATCCGACGCACATGACCCAACCATCGGAAAAATGTAATTTTGTTGTGTGTATCTTAAAAAAATAAATGTTATTTCCTCATTCATTAATGTGAATATTTTCTTATGTTTACATTTTAACACGAGGATTTACCTGATAAACTATTTGTTCTTTTCTTTCAGTTACAACTGTAATAATGCTGTTTCGTTTATTTATAATAAATGTTTCTTTTTGATATATTAAATGTGAATAAAGTTTTGTCTTCTCGTTTCAACAGCGTGTTTTTCTTAATCCTATTGAAATCAGTTGCCTGGTAACATCACGCCTTGAATTATCGGTGCAAATACGAATTCATGTAAGAGTGCAATTAAAGCCAAGTGGTCAACTTCTATAACTTATAAAGAAAATAATACACAAACGGCAGTACTCCGAGGTTTGTAATGGAGTTAACCACGAGTGTGGCAGACAGGTTGAGAGTCAAAGAAATTGGGAGCGTTCATAAATTCTCAGAAATCTCGCGCGATTCCATCACAAGAGACAATGTACCTGGGAGCTCTCTTCAATTTGGAGGTGCGAATAATTTATCCACCAGAGGAGAGAATAATGGATAATTCATTTTAATTCACACAAAATAGGTTTAAACACAGATCTAAGTACCTTAAACGCATATGAATACTTCAACCAATCCCCACCACCCACACAGTAGTTCACCACAAACAAACATAACCAAAAAATACCCTCACTTCCCTACCCCGCTATTTTCAATAGAGCCAACAATCCAGATACGGATTGGGGGTAGAGGGTAACAGACACAAAAATCAAAGACAACCAAGTAACCAACAAGCCGACACCACCACGTGACCCCCAGTAAAAAATTAAAAAAACACAGAAAAGTGTAAAATCAAAGTCTGAAAACAACGCTTTGAAAAAGAGGGAGGCACCCCGAAATATTAGAAAATTAATAAGATTAAGAACACAATATTCATCCTTTTAATTCAGATCTTACTTTTTCCCATGTCTCTAAGACAACCTAAAAAAATTCCCAATATATATATATATATATATATATATATATATATATATATATATATATATATATATATATATATATATATATTATATATATATAAATGCTTAAGTATTGACACTAAAAATTGTTTCCTGATCGTAACATCCTGTGTTTGTTATATTTTTAAAAAAATTTTCTTTTCATATTGTCGGATTAATTTCCTCATCGTATTTCCATATATATATTATATATATATATATATATATATATATATATATAATATAATATATATATATATATATGTGTGTGTGTGTGTATAAGTAAAGAATAACAAAAGACTTAGAGATTCTCTAAGTCTTTTGTTATTTCTTTACTTATATATTTGCTCTGTGACTCTAGCACACATTGAGCTCTCAAACTGCGACTTTTAAAAAAAATAAAAACTCTTGTGTCGTAAGGAAGATTTCTTCTCTGGACTTTTGGATATATATATATATATATATATATATAATATATATATATATATATATATATATACTTTGGTGTGGTACCAAGTTTCTTGGTACAAGGTGATTCTAGGCTGGTCCTATTCTCTACCAGTAGTTTGTTGTAGAGTTCAGGTTCCGTATGAGAGCTCAATGTTTAATTATTGTAAGCAGAGCAAAGTTATTTGTGAATAAAAAGGCCTTAAATACCATGGGTATCGTGGATAACCACGATACCCATGGTATTTAAGGCCTTTTTATTCACACACACACACACACACACACACACATACATATATATATATATATATATTGTTACGTTCGCCTATCGTTTTCAACGTTTTACAACGCTGTTCCATCACAGAGCAAAGAACATGAGAGGTGCACATGCAAAAATTGGCAAAGAACAATAAGACATAATATATATATTTTAAGACATTTTATTCAGCAGTCAGTTGAGAGTTGGGAGGAGAAAAAAGGTGGAAAGATATCCATAATGGAGATATTCATAGGGACGATTCGAATCCACATATAACTTGCATAAATATAAGAGACAATCTATAGGAAGCTTCCATGAATGGAATATGGTACTTATCTTTGCTGTAGCTGATTCAATTCTGTGTAACTGTGTCCAGTAATTTTCCTTCATTCCTTATGAAATTTCTCTCCTCATCACAGATACGAAGTTTTTCTTATATATCCCCGGGATATGCTTTTACCGACCGCCCCCGGCTGGCTCTGGGGTTAAAACTATCTTGGTAGTAGTAATTTCCCTCCCTTGCCCCTAAATCGTGACGTCACATGTCTCTCGGTAAGCTTGGCCCGCCCTTTTCCCAAGCGCACATGAGGAAAGCAACAAGTGTAGTAGCGGTTGTTCACTTGGGGTCAATTTCTGGGACTCCCAACCTCAACTCTGGCGTCAGAGAGTCTTAAGAACATTCTAAAGGTTTCTAATTGCTGACCATTGATTATACATAACAATATATATATATATATATATATATATATATAATATATATATATATATGTTGTTTCATTTGAATTCCTTACTTATTGTTATAGTTCTTGAAGGGTGACATTAACGTAAATAATTTGATAACAGAAATCACTATAACTCAATGGCATTTGTGAATTTGTTGTGAAAGTTTCACTCAGAGCTAACTTGTAAAATATAAATACTCGAAAAAAAATTCAGTTGACATTTCAAAGTTAATGTTATGCATTCAATTTAATCTTTAATCATTATTAATTATTTTTAAGACTACCTGCAAGATTATAACAGAACTATTTGCTTACCCGAGCACATTTTTCAGAACACACCACTATTTTATATGCTCATCAACGAATGACGTTGCTGCTATTTATCGTATGTAAACTAAGAAGATATTTTGAAAAGGATACAGACAACAGGACACAAGTATTTGGTCTACTAACAGAAAATCCTGTTGTTCATCTTAAATGTCATTTATACAACAACAAAAAAGAAAAACGAAGTAACAGGTGCTCTTAACAAAAACGATTATTAGATGCATGTGTATGCTCACTTTTCTTTGCATTTGTCAGTTTTTGAGACTATTTAAAATGATTGAAAATCGATGATGGAGGAAAAAATAATTTTGAAATAATTATCTTCACTCTTAAAGAATGAACTAACAAAATATCGAATTTAAAATTAGAAAAGACAGGAATTTATTCTTTTTTCTTTTTTTTTTTTTTTTTTTTTTTTTTTTTTGTGTGTGTGGCTTCACAAAAAGAAAAAAAAATCAACAAAAATGAGGGATACACAGGCTGAAACCTGAAACGTTGATTTACAATGAAGTGTCTAAAACGAGAGGAAGAAATGAATCCACTGAAAACGATCGCGTTAAATGATCATAGGATGAAAAGTTATACCACTGTGAAAACCTGCTGGGTTGATTAGTCAAACAGCGTAAAATGATATGGCGTCGTTAATTGGCTACTACGTTGCTATAGAAACGTTCTTGGTGACAGTAAATGCAGTCGGATTGACGATCAAAGTTAGAGAAATTTTACTTTTGTACAAATTACACAGTTTGATATTCGAAATCCTTTATTTCTAAACGTCACCTTCGTCTATCTCACCACTCTCACTAAACCTTACCATCATCATCATCATCATCAAAAGAAACCATGTGAACACAAAGTTTAGGCACCCCTTTTTCGATCTCGTTTCATAAGGACATTGTTTTTTTTATTTACATCGTCAAAATCCGGTTGTTAACAGACGTTTTTTTAGAGTTTTTTTTAAATTATAAAACTAACCCCTAACCCTAACGCCTAACCCTAACGCCTAACAAACAACCGGATTTTGACGGTGTAAAGGAAAAACATATCTTTTCTTAATCGAGATCAAAAAGGGGGGGCTAAAGGTCATATGGTCAGTGAAACCATGTGAACACAAAGTCTCGTTTTTTTGGGGTGTTCTTGTCTTGTCGTTAGGACTTTTTAGTGTTGGTAAGATAGAAAAATTAAAGAGTGTTATAGGTGATACACCCTATAAGACTAATGGAATGCGCCGACTGGTTACTATAAGTAACAGGGACAATTGTGGCTTGAAGAGTAAGCCAATGCGAGTCAGCTCACAATTCTATTTGTCGGACGTAATTCTCACTTCTCTGTATTGTATTTGTCTACTTTTTGTTAATACATTTTCCTACATTTGTTACCCGTTGTTTTGTTCTCATTTGATCCCTTAAAACCTAACAACAAAGAGAATAGAAATATTAAAGAGAATTAAAAAAACGAATTTGTCGTCTTCACATAAACTAACACCAAGTGATGAAATATAATAAAAATTGATTAAGTTATTTTTATTGTTTTATCCGTTCGTAAATATAACCAATTCATGGCACAACGACAATTTTTGAAAAAAATGTGACAATTATTTGTGACTAATATTATTGTCACAATAATATTAGTCACAAATAATTGTCACATTTTTTCAAAAATTCTCGTTTCTCATTGATATATTTTGTTTATATATTAAGATAGAACTGATAGAAAATGATGAGATTATTTATGTATGGGTCCATATACTTCTCATATTATGATATTAACGTAATATTATTGATATTATGATATTATGATATCATGTTATGATATTAACGTAATATTATTGATATTATGATATTATGATATTAATAATATCATATATGGCATTAACGTAATATTATTGATATTATGATATTATGACTATCATATTATGATATTAACGTAATATTATTGATATTATGATATTATGACATTAATAATATCATATTATGATATTAAAATATTATTGATATTATGATATTATGACATTAATAATATCATATTATGATATTAACGTAATATTATTATATCAATAATATCATATTATGATATTAACGTAATATTATTGATATCATGATATTATGATATTAATAATATCATATTAGGAGAGGGGCCGGGTTACCTCAGTCGGTAGAGCTTTCGGCTAGAAACCACAAGGTTCCTAGTTCGATACCGGTCCCCACCAACTCAGCGTATGAGTAGCACAGGGATCTGTGCGGTAAAGTAAGAAGCTGATGGTATGTGTGGCGCTCCACATCAGATGCTAAAAACAATTTCTTTGGTCTAGCGCTATTGAAAAGGGGATAGACTCCCTCGCTGACTGGCTGATACCGACTTTGGGCTGCCCCGTCGACTTTACTTTTTACTTTACTATGATATTAACGTAATATTATCATATCAATAATATATTATGATATTAACGTAATATTATTGAAAAAAATAAAATATATTATGATATTAATAATATCATATTATGATATTAACGTAATATTATTATATTGATAATATCATATTATGATATTAACGTAATATTATTGATATTATGATATTATGACATTAATAATATCATATTATGATATTAACGTAATATTATTATATCAATCGCAGCATTCTTGTGCAGGTACCACAAAGAAGCAACTATATGGTCACCTGCCCCCCATCTCACAAACCATCCGGGTGAGACGGACTAGACATGCAGGACACTGCTGGAGAAATCGGGGATGAGCTCATAAGTTACGTTCTCCTGTGGAAGCCAACACACTGACATGCTAACGTAGGACGCCCGCTAAGGACCTACATTGACCAACTATGCGAAGACTTTGGATGCCGCACAGAGGACCTACCAGGGGCCATGAGTAATAGGGAAGGTTGGCGAAAGATTGTCATGGATATCCGTGCTGCGCGCGCAACATGATGATGATGATGATGATGATGATGATGATTATATCAATAATATCATATCATGATATTAATGTAATATTATTATATTAATAATATCATATCATGATATTAACGTAATATTATTGATATTTTTATTGTTTATATATTAAGATAGAACTGATAGAAAATGACGAGATTATTTATGTACGGGTCCATATACTTATCCTTCGTATCAGAGTATCTGTGCATTCCGACTAAAATCAAAATGTCTTTTTTTTTTTGGGGGGGAGGCACTTTTACCTAAAATAAGAGTGAAATACCTGTACACTCTATAATACGCACACACACAATATCATAAAGGTATTACCATAGAAATGTTAACACACACACGTATGTACGATGTATTTCGATGGTAGTACCTTTATGATATTATTATTTGTTAAACAGTCTCCGCCTGTTTACCATCCCAGTCAATATATTCTTGGATTCTTCCCCAGCTGGTCTCCATAATATCCGTTCTACTATTCTAATAACGATGCTCCCCAAAAAGTGCTAACATTTTTGTAAAATCACCTGTAAAAGATTCTAAGAATGTGTTGACAGGGATGGTGAACAGGTGTGAAATCTTATCATAAAAGTACTCCTATAAGAAACCTACCGTTGGAGAATGGAACTTAAAATACTACAAAAATAAAAGGTTGTGCTGACCCGCCTTCACATAGGCCACACCTACATCACCCATCATCGTTTACTAGAGGGCACAGAATCCCCAATATGCACTACATGCCAAGAGAGATTTAGAGTGAAACATATATTGTTAGAGTGCGTAAACTTTGATCTAGTGCGAACAAGATATAACCAAACAAGTAATTTGAAAAACCTTTCATGAAAATAAGACCATCCAGGATTTTACAATTCCTAAAAGAAGTGGGATTGTACTAAAAAATATGAGTAATTGAACAATAGTTGAAATCTATACATATATACATTTTTCGGACCATATGACCTATAGGCACCCCTTTTTGATCTCGATTAAGAAAGGACATATTTTTCATTTACACCGTCAATATCCGGTTGTTTGTTAACATGATTTTTAGAGTTTTTTAATTAATTATAAAACTAACCCTAACTCCTAACCCTAACCCTAACCCCTAACCCTAACCCCTAATAAACAACCGGATGTTGACGGTGTAAATGAAAAACATGTGCTTTTGAATCGAGATCAAAAAGGGTGCCTAAAGGTCATATGGTCCAAATATTTTATTGAAAGTTTTTGACGATAAATGTTTTCTGTTGGAATATTCTTCACGGACAATGTTTCATTTTCCACAGCAAGCGGTCCAACATTTATTTCTATCAAAAAATTGTCAAAGTTACTTCCTAGCTAAGTTTTTACTCGTGTATCATAATCTATGCGGTTGCATAAGATTATTGTCAATCCCATGTATTCATAAAGGGATGGCCCTTTTCCATGGAATAGTACAGAAAGCCCGCGAAAATACGTGAAGTCACGTGGGACCTGGTTGGGTCCACAGTTTTCAGTTGGACGTCGGGCAGAGGAGATGTTCTGCCTTAACTGGAACTCACACTGCATACGCGCGCTATGTTAGTCAGATATTTAGTTACATGAAATGTATAGTTAAGGAAATAAAAAGCTTTAAGAAATTAACATGGTGTTGTGGTTGGTGAAAGTCTTGGTAACAAGACTAGAAGAAATGAGTTAAGAACGACCGACCACCAAGACAAAGTCACCAAGACGAAGTCACCAATAAGAAAGACCAAGATGCTAGAAGAGACCCAGAAGAACCTAAGATAGAAGATGAACAGAAGAAGAAGTAATGTTACATAATCTATGCAGTGGCATAAGATTATTGTCAATCCCCTGTAATTCTGAGGGGATGACCCTTTTCATACTTATGTAAGGTAGTATAGAGATATGGTGGCGATCAGTGCAGTTGATGGCCCTGAAAGTGAGTGACGGTGTTTGACCTCACTCTCACCGGGGAAAAATCGTGGGAACCGGAAGGCATAGAAGAACCTGTTCCGGTTTAAGAATAGTAAGGAGCTTTAGTTTAGTTTTGCAGTGGACGTCAGACAGAGCAGTCGGCCATGAGGCTTTGTCTAAACTGTAACTCTGCATACGCGCGCAATGTTATGTCTGGGTTGGGGATTTACCGAATAAAGTAACATTAAAAGAAAATCGAAGTCTTGTGTTTACTAAAGACTAACAATGACACAGGGCTTCTGATAAGGAGAAATCCCCAATAGAAGACCAGACCAGAATCCCCAAGTCAACACCAGACGCTAGACCAGACCAAGTTAAGATGATAGAAGAAGAACCAAAGCCGGCCAGAAGAATAGATGTCCAAGATATAGAAGCAAGTAAGAAGTGAAGAAGAAAGAAAGGGTATACAACAGTAAGAAGTAAGTAATGAGAAGGGTATGCAACACTTGCTAAGTTCAATAATACCAAAACTATTCTAACTTAACTTTAGGACTTACATGACAAATATTTTCTGAAACACTCCACTTTGGCCGTTACTTAGGCTAGACGGGCGGTCGGAGAGGCCCCCTCCGATCAATCGTCTGATCACGTTAAGCCCTAGCACCTATATGATTGTCCCCAAAAGTGCGTGGTGTAATGGTTAAAGTCATGGGAAATGGACACGTCGCCCCGAGTTCAAATCCTGGACGTGGTAGTTGCATTTCACTTAGCGCTAATACCCTTCGGAAAATGTATGAATCCTACTCTCCCTCCATCTATGGGTAAATAGTAGGGCAGACCGGACTCTTTAACCTTGGTTAGGCAACCGGTCTAGGAGAAGGAAAACTCTGAATTCAAACCTGTTAAACTCCGCTTAAGAAATTGACTTTGTGTCGCATCCTGCTCGTGCGGAGGGGTTGGTAAATATATATATGATTGTCCCCAACCCTATTGCCCTTAGGGCAAGCCCCTACCCTTTTTATTATGTATGTACCAGACGGCGGTGGCTGAGGGTCTTCATGTCCTGGGTATGACGTTAAACTCTAAATGATGGTGAGATTCCAGTTCTGGGGGTTTGGAGAATGTGGAGCATCCCTTCATCACCATTGCTCCTTGGTCCACTCTGAACCAGAGTGGTAGTACTTGTTAGGGTCCCATATATGGTTTAAATAGAAAAATTGTTTTTAAAAAATTGAGTTAAATTTTTTTCTTCCAAACTATCGCTACGAATCTTTCAAAACTTTGCCGGCATTAAATGACCCAGAGTGGTTGATATGCCATAAAACAAAACAAACAAATCTTTTCTAGTTTATAAGATTTTAGTTTATAAAATCAACTAGTACAGAATAAAAAAACACCCTCCGGGCGATGTAAAAATAGATTTTTGAAACATATTGCCTGAGGGGTGGGAGTAAAAAGTTCAATGTCAGCGAGTTTGTACCCTAAGTAAGTAAAATCATCAAATTCATTAAAGGAATAAAAAATAAAACAATTTGAAATGTAAACCTTAAATATGTATTAAAATAAAACAAACTATATATAGATATATAATACCAGTCATGTATTTATCAAAACTTGTTTTAAAAAAACAATGAGGACTGTCTAATGTTGCATGTTCAAATTTTGAGTGTATTTATTCTATGTTATCACGATTTTGGGAAATGTGACGTAAGCAGTGACGTAATTTTTGTTACAGATAAAACCGGAAGCGAATCTCCATTATTAATAGATTTAAAATATCTAAGTTTTTAAATCTCTTATCGTACTACACAAATGCACGATGACCTTTGGTTAAATTTCATTGAATCAATAATCTTTCTTTTTTTTTGCTTATGATTTTTACTTTAAGTTGAAATTTAAACTAATAAATCAGAAAGAGAGAAAAAAAGTTTTCTTTATGCAATCCCTTCAGATACGTCGACCATATTGCGACACTCGTCATGGCTAATAAACACAAAAACGTATCGTGTTTCCTGTTCAACAAACAACGTTATATCATTGCACCCAGCCACGGTATGTCAGGTGAAAACCGCTAGGGGAACAGGCGAGCAATAAACCCTTCAATAAGTTTCCACAATGGACTTACATGCTAGATAAGTTCCAGAGTTTCTCCTAAATTACCGCTTCTGACAAATCTGTAACTCAAACCGCAAAAGATCTTTTACTGCCAACCAAGTACATCATCGCATCGGTGAGACATTTCAATCTGGACACCCAATACCTCAAAGCGCTATTTTTTCTTCGGACCATATGACCTTTAGGCACCCCTTTTGCGATCTCGATTCGAGGGGACATTCTTTCCATTTACGCCGTCAAAATCCGGTTAATCGTTAACAGACGATTTTTAGAGCTTTTTTTTAAATTATAAAACTAACCCCTAACCCTAATCCCTAACCCCCAACCCTAACCCTAACCCCTAACAAACAACCGGATTTTGACGGTGTAAATGAAAAAAAATATCCATATGAATCGAGATCGCAAAAGAGGTGCCTTTAGGTCATATGGTCCAAGATTTTACTGCCAACCAAGTACATCATCTCATCGGTGAGACATTTCAATCTGGACACCCAAGACCTCAAAGCGTTATTCTTTCTTCATCAGATCGGACCACTCGATCAACTTGTCTTGAACGGACTTTTCACTGGTACCTGAAATAATGTCATCTTAAGTCCCAACATCTGTGAGACCGTTCTTAACTTGGGAAGAATCGGCGATACTTGCAAATCGGTCGGAAAAATAGGGGGGGGGCAGAAAAAACAGAACCCACAAACTTTGTAATAAAACATTTATTTCTATCAAAAAAGTTACTTGTTAGCTAAGTTTTTACTTGCTAAGTTCAATAATACCAAAACTATTCTAACTTAACTTTAGGACTTACATGACAAATATTTTCTGAAACACTCCACTTTGGTCGTTACTTAGGCTAGTCGGGTGATCGGACAAACCCCCTCCGATCAATCGTCTGATCACGTTAAGCCCTAGCACCTATATGATTGTCCCCAACCCTATTGCCCTTAGAGCAAGCCCCAACCCTTTTAATTACGTATGTACCAGACGGCGGTGGCTGAGGGTCTTCATGTCCTGGGTATGACGTTAAACCCTAAATGATGGTGAGATTCCAGTTCTTAATCTCATCTTAAGCCCCAATATCCGTGAGGCCGTTCTTAACTTGGGAATAATCGGCTAAACTTGCAAATCGGTCGGAAAATTAGGGGGACCCAGAAAAAACAGAACCCACAAATTTTGTAATAAAACTGTTAATTTTAGCTGGGGGGGGTAGGATTAGGGTTAGGGTTTGGGTTAATTTAATGGGAAAATAAATAAATAATTTGGGTTCTGTTTTTTCTGGGTCGCACTAATTTTCCGACCGATTTGCAAGTTGAGCCGGATAATCTTTTAATACACGCCAACACTTGTGGTAGAAGAAGCACTCATTGTGGAAACTTTGGCGAGCCTCTCCCTTGACCAAATGCATACTTCTCATGTCTTTTTTGTCGTTCTAATAAGTCAAACAGAAGATGAAAGTATTGGATATCGGTTGGAGACATTGCCCTTTTATTTCCGCTGCGTCAGCGTAAGCGGAAAAAAGGGTCTTAGAGTTAACGTAAACAAACAGAAAACAGGAAAGAAAGGTATCGCGAATTTGTTTAGGTATTCTTCCGGAAGAGGCGTGACCACGAAAGTGCGTAGACGTTCAGACCGGAAAGAGACGCGACCGCCAAAAGTGCTTAGACATTCTATCGGAAGAAGCGTGGCCACCTAAGTTGTGTGAGTTTCCAGATTGCTATATAATCAGTTACAATTGTAGGAATGTCTACAGTCTATGAGGAAAAAGATATGTTCATAGAACGTAAATACGAAAGGGAAAACACATGTACTTTTTACCTTATTTATTCACATATAAACTCAACAACAGTCAATATAACAAAGTACGTAGGGGCAGTACTTACAGTTCATATATCTCCCTCGTTGAGGGGGGTGTCAGGTTGGGTCTAAGTTGTTACTCCCTCACTGAGGGAAAGTTCTTTCAGTCACAAGAAACTGAGACAAGAGCTTGTTACACGAGGCTCACACGTTGGTACCAAAACCGTAAAGAGGATTCTTCCCCCAACCTGACAAGGGACGTTACCTTTTCTACTTCCTGTCCCCGGAGGCACAGGAGAGTTCTAGTCCCTACACAATGTTGATTGAGACGGAGTCTCGCTGAAGGTTCAACCAATGATAATTCCCGTCAATCTATACGTATGCAATTCTAATCTTTTCGAATCTCTCTTACTCTCCAAATTCATCGCAATTCGGAGAATAAAATAGAAACTTTATTTTAATACAAGTGTTCGTCGTCTTTTATCAAGTCATGGGGAAATACTTGTTTTTAACAATCTACTGGGATTTTTACCCCAGTTCAGATAGTGACTTATATATATAGAATACAATTCTATATTTTATATCAAAATAAGCATAAATACACGTACACATTTCTTTTCCCAAACTTAAGCAAAAGAAATTAAAACACAAACACAATCCTTTTCCTAAACTTAAGGAAAAGGGATTAAAACAAATGTTTACATAAAAATCAGAATCTTTTGGCTAGGTTAGCATTGCTTTCTACTACGTCCGTGCGTTTGCGCCAAAAAGTTAATTACTTTTTGATCCGACTAAGTATCATAAAAGACGGAGAAGAAATCAACAATTAGACAGACTTCATTCTCGCCATCAGATAGGACACACGCGACGACAACCAACAAACACACAAATCCCATCTCGCGGCCAGATAGAACACGATCAAGTCAACACAATTACGATGCTCCTACTACTACCATTATTCTTACCACTTCGTTCTACACCAAGAATCCGTTTGAGTAGGTCGTATACACAAACATTTCACATTACACATTTCTTGACAAACTTTTCCAAACTCTACACACGAACTTTTTTGAACATTCACATTTTGTTGATTATCGCGAATTTATTCACTGAATAAATTTATTTGTTATTTTATAATCATATGCATTTGTTTTATCATTTCTCCGTATTCTCTGCCTAAACTGTGTCATATTTTTATTCGTCATTTAATATTCTTTGCAAACCTCTACAACAAGGCCTCTACACATACAGTGTCTTTCATTGATTTATGGGGCTAGTGTTATGTACTGAGTCTTTCACAGTACCAAAAGCATATATGTCGTATACCCATTCTTACTTCTTACTCTGGTCGATTTTCTTCTGGCCGGCTTTGGTCTATCTTCTAACATCTTGGTCTGGTATATCTTCTAAGGTCTGGACTTTCTTGGGGACTTCGGGTCTGGTTTCTGTTAAACTCGTTATCAGAAGCCCTGTGTCATTGTTAGTTTTTTGGTAATAAACACAAGACTTCGATTTACGTTGATATTACTTTATTTATAAATCCCCAAATCGGCGTCTGCGCAATCCTTACATCTTGCTAGCTCGGCCTAACTTCAAGACTGAGTTATAGTATCCTTAAACCGGAAGACAGGATCTTCCATGCTTTCCGGTTCTCACGATCCATCCCCGCAAGGCAGGGTGAGATTGAGGTCAAGCGCCGTCACTCACCCTCAAGGCCATCAGCCGCACTAATCGCCATTATGATTTTTACAATACCTTATAAAAGCATTAGGGATCCAATAATTATGTAACACTAGGTTATGTTCGTTGGTGCTGTTATCTTAACCCCAATAAAAGCTAATTCTTTGTTCTTCTGGGCTGGTGAGCTGAAATGGAACTTAGAAACGAAACAGAACGAAAAGGAACTAGAAAGGAAAGAGACAAAGGCAAGAGGTAGTTTTACGACTTAGGCTTTGTTGGGCGGGTCATAGTGGCCTGTAGCGAAGGAAAATCTCCCTGGCTAACAGGACCAACTAGACCCAATTACGGCCTCAGTTCGAATGGCCGAGGTATTATTTTGGAGGCAGGGAGTCAGTCCTTTTTGTCGGACATGCGCAAATGGTGTTCTTCCGGTCAAGACCCATGGGAGTTTGTTTTTTTTTATTTTATTTTTATTTTCGTATATTTTTAATCTCCACAAATTTGAACATTTTTATTTATTCAGTTGTTTGTTGTTTGGTTTCTGTCCATCATCAGTTATGTTTGTTGTTTTTTTTTAAAACTTATTTGAGGAGTTTGCTTTTTTAGTCTTCTCTGTTTTTGGTCGCCATTTTGTGAGGATTTAAAACTGGCTTTTTTGTCGGGCAGAGTTGTTCAGCCATAGACAAAAACTAAACAGTCAGTGCAAAAATGTAAATAAAGTTCAGCATAATTCAAATCTAAATATTCCATAAAAACATTCTAAAGTGTTTAATGAAAACGTACTTCCGATTGTTAATCCAATAGAAATAAGAATTGGTTTCTATAGTAACTCTATCCACTTCGTTTTTAATATTGCACAACTGAAGTAACGTTTCGGATATAAGACCTATTTACATTTAATAGGACAGTATTATGAAGTGAGGCTAGATACAAGTATAAGTAGTTTACGACATCTGGGTAAACATTAGCCCACTTGATACTTTACAACAAACCGTCTTTTATTAATCGTCAACTTCCTCTCCTTGGTTGCTTTCCTTTTCATAATTATTAAGTGAAAATCCATCTGATGTATTCGATATGGATCCCCATCAAAATTATGGAACGTCTTTTTCCTAATTCCTCAGCGTCAAATTCAGGGCGAATTGGAATATGCAACATTTGTAAAAAAATAAATGGTAATGCGCTAACATTTGAAAAGCCTTCATAATGTGACGAAAGAAATCTCGGTTATTTATAACTCCAACCTAAAAAAAGGGGGAACAACTCTGATTGACTGATAAATTACTTATTTATTTATTGGTCTACTAGGAAAAAAGAAGACGGGTTTAGGGTTAGGGTTAGGGTTAGGGTTAGTTTAATGGGAAAATAATAGGTAGATTAATTAACAAATAAAATTCATTCAAAGTGGTTCCCCCTTTTTTTTAGGTTGGAGTTATATAGGAAATAACCGAAATCTCTTTGTGAGAATGTTTAGTTTTAAAGTGGGGGTTCGTTTTTACACTTCAACTTTTTACTCGTAAATTCCTACCATAAAATGCCCAAGCCTAATTTTATGGTAGGAATTTACGAGTAAAAAAGATGAATATTACCCTTTGTTGTTGTTATTTCTTTTCTTTTTGGCTTTGGTACTCTAAAATAAAAACGTCAGATTTTAATCATCGTCGACGAAAAAACAAAATTACGGTGATAAAAGGAGGATCCAATTTTTGCCTAAATTGTAAAACGAGCCCCCACTTTAAAACTAACCATTCTCACAAAATAAAAACTTTTAGAATATGCACATTGAGTGAATATTAAAATAAATAATAAAATATATTTAGTATTGTAAAATAACAGGTGCAAGAAAAATAAAACATTTATTATAAAATGAAGTTTACACGAGGCATCATCGAGGGTATTTCAGGGGTGAATAACGAGGACTTCATGTTTGTTTAATGTCTATTTTACATTTACGAATACTGTTCTTCTTTACCATTTTATTTTTGTTTTGTAAAAAGGTAAATGGGGGAAAAAAATCGACAAAAGAAAGTTTGAAACATTTGAGAAATTTCGAATGAATCGAGAGAAATCAGAGCGTAAAAGATTATCTTAAACAAATGGGTTTCTCGGTTAACAATAAAAATGTCATTATGTGTTGATATGTGTGACAAATTCGCGAGACTTAAACTGATTCTACTAATTCAAACAATCTTCAAATAATCGGAACTTTAGGCACCCCTTCCGAGATCTCGATTCGTGGGGACACGTTTCTCATTCACAGCGTCAAAACCCGATTGTTTGTTAGGGGTTAGGGTTAGGAGTTAGGGTTAGGGGTTAGGTTTAGGAGTTAGGGTTAGTTTTATAATTAAAAAAAAAAACTCTAAAAATCGTCTGTTAACAATTAACCGGATTTGACGGTGTAAATGGAAAAAATGTCCCCACGAATCGAGATCTCGGAAGGGGTGCCTAAAGGTCATATGATCCAAATAATCTACTAATTCAATAATCTTAATCGATGTGTGTGAGCGACAAATCTCAATTTGCTTTGGACACTTCTATCAACGGAGTCGAACTTCAAGTAAAGACAAAACCAATATCAACGAAAAAAAAATGATACGGGGTTGTTAAATAACAAATATATTTGAACGTTTTCGCGTATTGCAGTAAAAGATCCTGAGACACTACCGTTGCCAAACAGCATTGGTACCTTACCCTTCCTTTGGATCACAGTCGCAGTGTGGAGAGGAGGTATTTGCTGCGTGGGCCACAGTTTATCCTCTATATGAACCCGCCCAGGATATGTAGTTCAAATAAAAAAAAAAAAAAAAAGGAAACGAAAAAAAAAAAAAAGATAACGAGAAAAAAAACTTTGATACTACTCCATCGTCTCTCGTAGACGGAAAGCTGCCAACTAAGTAAGGGATCTAATATGAAAACTACTTTAACGAATACACAATAAACTGGAATGCTTATAAGGATTGACGAAATCATTAAATGCTTTATAAATATAGTTTATAAAAGAGAATAAATTTCAACATTTCTATCGGAAATTCCATCGAGAATTGTCTTCCCCTGCCGCTAGGGGGAAAATCGCCAACATCATCATGTCGCACTGTTGGCACGGATATCCATGACAATCTCTCTCTATCCGTCCCTATCGCTCATCATTCTCGGGAGGTCCTCTGTGCAGCATCCTGTATCCGCACAGAGCTGATCAATGTACGTCTTTGCTGGTCGGCCCACACTGGTGTGCCCATGTGCTGGCTTCCGCAGGAGGACGTCGCTTATGAGTTCGTCCTTGCTTCTCCAGCAGTGTCCTGCGTGTCTTGTCCGTATTACGTTTGGGTGATATGTGGCAGGTGGCCGTACAGCTGCTTTCTCGTGGGGTGCTGTTTCCACGTTTTGTTCAGGATCATCCGCAGCATTAAGTTCAATTACACATACAAAAGGACTTAATATTTTATATGAACAATATACATGCAAGTGACATTACAAAAATACACAAAAGTTTCCAATTAAATTATTCATATATTGTTCCATGAACAAGAAATGTGTGGAAGAGGTACAAAATTGCAAAAGAAACAGAGACATGTTGTTTTACCGTTCTCTAGCAGGGTCAGAAACAACGTCTCTACTGCTCAAAGAACAGAGACAAAAAGAGGTCGAGAATGTTGAAGTTTTATGGGAACCCTAACGTACATAGAAATTACCTAATGTAGATGATTATTCATTGTATCTCTACCGCCATTTAATCTGAAAGAAAATTCGGACCATATGACCTTAAGGCACCCCTTCCGCGATCTCGACTCGTGGGGACACTTTTCTCATTTCCACCGTAACAATTCGGTTGTTTGTTAGGGGGTTAAGGGTTAGGTTTTAGTTTTATAATTTAAAAAAATCGTCTGTAAACAATTAACCGGATTTTGACGGTGTAAATGGAAAAAAATGTCCCCACGAATCGAAATCGCAAAAGGGGTGCCTTAAGGTCATATGGTCCGAAAATTCCAACACACCTGTTCATTGACGTATTTAAAAACAATTTACCTTTAGAAATGCATCTAAACATTGTAAATTTATCATATCCTATTTATTTTGCTGTTGAATTACCTAAAATCGATTGGAAGAAGGTAAACAACACCTTGATGTTTTTCATATTTATCAAATTTTTGAAAGTTTTATCATAGCTAATATTTTCATCGTTTTCAGAAATATTTCATAGCAATTCTAACTTGCATATATCATCATGTGATATCTAAAAGTTTGAACAAAATACATTAAAAAAGTTTTAATTTGCCTTTCTTTTTTTTTTTTTTTTTTTAACTCAGCAATTTTCTAGGAAAAAAGTCTTTGAAAAAATAATTTCTAAAACTAAACCTAAATTACGCCGTCAATCATTTTAGGGGTAAATGGAAATTGAATTTGCTTACAAGAATTGCAGCATTAAGTATATGATATATATGATGTAACATATATGATAACTCTGCTTACCTTTTACGGCATATCAAAGGTCATTTAATGCCCCTTAATGGTGATAGATGGGACCCTAATAGGTTACCACAGAGTCAGGGAGCGCTGGAGATAGAGTTTAACGTCATTCCCAGGACATGTAGAAGTGTCCACATATGGCCCTATTGACGTGAAATTACACCAAGTCATGCGCTTCCGAATTTAATATTATTGTAACAAAGCATGTAACATATATGATGTAACAATATTTAAGGGTAAATGGAAATTAAATTTGCTTACAAGAATTGCAGCATTAAGTAAAAAGTTTGATAAGTCTTAGAATAATATCATTCTAACTTTTTATTTATAAATTTAGATTCCTTATACGTTCACTACAAGTTTAAATTTTCCTTCGAATGAGTATTATATTAATTCTTTTATTCTAGTCGGTCTAGGTTAGTTTATTTCTCAAATAATTTATGTGAAATTTGTTCATATAAGGTAATTTGTATTCAATTATGTTTAGTTTGCTGTAGATTAAAATCGTTACTATTGTGTTTGTGTGACAGAGAACATGAGGTGAGTGGCGAACGTCAAGGCTTGCCGTATTCTCGAAGGAAGCAGGCTAGTCTTTGCCTGGCTGTAGAATCGAACCCGCTTCTTCAGAATGCAAACATTGTCACCGAAGTGAGAAGAGACAGGTAGTTCGCCTCAACGACTGCAGTCTTGTGTGGGCCAACTACCTGTCTCTTCTCACTTCGGTGACAATGTTTGCATTCTGAAGGAAGCGGGTTCGATACTACAGCCAGGCAAAGCCTGGCCCGCTTCCTTCGAGAATACGGCAAGCCTTGACGTTCGCCACTTACCTCATGTTCTCTGTCACAGGACACTTTTTTCTTCCTTTCTTTTTTTTTTTAACCCGTTTGGTCTTCCATTTATTATTGTCCAATTATGGGCAACAATGATCTTTGCCACTGAGAATTGCGATTTTGTACGAGTTATTTTCCACTCCTCAACGAAAGAACTTGTTAACTTTATGCCATGTTACCAAGTGCTAATCTTATCTTTTTCATTTCATACTTACATTAATTGTGGATGTGAAAAATCTGAAGTAAAAAACGAATTCCAAACTAATTAGATAATTGAAGACATACCATTGGGAAATGTGTAATAATATAGTTTAATTGTGTATTGTGTAGACGACCATATTGTGTTGTCACCACATGAATTCATCAAGATGTGACTGACACGGTAGAATGCACTTTCAAAATAGCCGTGAACACTCCAATAATTATATTAATAGCTTATGGAGAAACGACCACACTTCTTAACTTGTACCCAGCAGGTTGTATAGTGTTTGTCTGGCGACATTGCCCCAGTTATCAGACAGGTTGAGTTAATTGTCGTCGAAACTTGTCTATTCGATATTTGTCTGTATGTTTGTTTGTTTGTTTGTTTTTCTTTGTATAGACTGTTTTAAATCTGAAAACCAAAATTCCCACATTTTTAGAAATTTTATTTGAAAACTGTTGCATAAGCCACATTAATTTCATAATGACAAAACTCATACAATGAAATAATTAAAATAGTTTAAAATATGACATTCCGAACATTGCATTCGGTTATTGGAGCGTGTCTTTTTTCTTTAATGTTTCTCTGATGAGCAAAGACGGTAGAGAAATCTTTTCTTTTTTTTTTTTAATAGATTTGATATGTATTGCTTGATGTGAACACGTCATGGTATAAGTAAAGTAAAGTAAAGTCGACGGGGCGGCCTTAAGTCGGTATTCAGCAAGGGAGTCTATCCCCTTTTCAATAGCGCTAGACCAAGGAGATTGTTTTAGCATCTGAGGTGGAGCGCCACACCTACCATCAGCTCCTTACTTTACAGATCCCTGTGCTACTCATAACGCTGAGTTGGCGAGGACCGGTATCGAACTAGGAACCTTGCGGTTTCTAGCCGAACGCTCTATCGACTGAGCTAACCCGGCAAACACTTTAAATTTGGGACAATATGACCTTAAGGCACCCCTGTTGCGATTTCGATTCGTGGGGACATTTTGGTAATTTATGAGGAAGTGCGTCCCGGTCCCTGTCTCAAAAATTTGCTACCCGGTGACTATTAAAATAACGTCCCCAGCTATGTCGTCTCAGATTTTCTTTTATTCATGTTTGTTTAATGTCTTGTTTTTAGTTTAAACAAACAAATATTACGACAAAAATCTATCTATATTATTTTGTTTATCTATCTATCTCAGTCTATTCCAAACTATATATCCATCTTCATATCTAAACAAGAATTACGACAAATTACGATAAATAAACAAGAATTACGACGAATTTCTATAATGAACAAGAATTACGACAAATTACGATAAATAAATAAGAATTACGCCAAAAAAGAGAAGCCCCTCCCTCTAAAATACATTTAACGCCCTAAGTTGGTTGTTTTCTTTCAAGTAACACCGACATAGCTGGGGACGTTATTTTAATAGTCACTGGGTAGCAATTTCTGAGACAGGAGACCGGGACGCACTTCCTCATAAATTACGCACATTTTTTGCATTTACACCGTCAAAATCCGTTTAATTGTTTACAGACGATTTTTAGAGTTTTTTTTTTTAATTATAAACTAACCCCTAACCCAAACCCTAACCCTAACAAACAATCGGATTTTTACGGTGTAACTGAGAAAAGTGTCCCCACGAGTCGAGATCGCGAAAGGGGTGCCTTAAGGTCATATGGTCTTAAATTGGTAAATAAATAATTGACTTACAATCTGCATATTTTTAGATATTAGATATAATAAACAGGGTTAGTATGAAGCGTATGGTGACGAGGAAAAACAAACACAGATTCAACAATTGTATTGGAAAAAGGAACATAAAAAGCGATGAAAAGCTAGAAGTGAATTTAAAGGAGATTTTGGTGATAGTTGTACGTGTAAAGTCAGTGAAATGTCCGGTGGCCGAATCAGTTGTAGTGTAGGTGGTGACGTGGGCAGATGAACCAGTGGTAGTGGTTAGGTGTTGGTTAGGTGGGCAGCGTCTTGTATTTTAGTAGTCGATAGCGGGTTGGTATCGTGTATCATAGTTGGTGTACTCTTGTTGTTGTAGGATGTTTGCCCCTTTAACTTGCCGGTCGGTCAGAGTAGGGGTTAGGGGATAGAAGTAAGTCCGCCGCCTGGTGATGTATGTTTCGTTCTGCGAGGTCGGCCCTCGTTGATGTGTTCAGCACTGACGCCAGGATCTCTCTGACTTGTCGGCTTTTCAAAGCCGATTTATATGGGCTGTCAGGACCCAAAATCGGATCAACTGAGATCTTTTTTCATTTCACCCGGGAATCGTTTGGATTGGATGAAAATGCGAATTTTATTTACAAAATTATTTTCTTTATTGTTTAGGAATTCTTGTTTTCCAACCGGAAGCTCTGCTGGAGCCTATACGTAGAATCATGTTATTTTGGTCACTTCGTTTTAGGCTACCGTTGAGTCAACTTCCGTTTGGCGTCAGCAACTTATATTTTATTTTGTTGGCGAGTGTATCTCTTTATTGCGGTGTGTGCGCGAATTGAATTGCTGAATTAATGAATCGGAAGAAATCTATATTTTATGTATATAACAGAGTGTATGGCAAAAGACGAAATATAATTTGATATTAATCATATTTAATCATTTTTAGAAAATCATTTCAATAGTTTCCATGTTTTTCTCTTAATTTTTGAGTTAAACGTTTGAATTTTGAGATTTCGAACAAAAAGTAAAGATCCAACAAACACCCAATTGAATTGATTGATTTTAATGGTATGTCAACCTGTCTAGGGTTATTTCTGCTTACATATTAGAGCAGCGCATTCATTGTACGTTCATGTTCACATTTTTGTGTAGCTGTTTCTTAAGAGTTTTTTCCCCCATCGAACACTAATAATTTTAGACATATCTATTTGATCCTTATATCGGACACTAATAAGTACTACCACTTGTTAAGTATCTGGCGCCATCCTTAGTTTCAGATGTAGTAAATAAGTAAACAAGCCAATAAGAATCCGGTGTTATAGTATTCTTTGTAAGTCCGACGTCCAAGATAATCCAAATAGCAATGACATAAGTTTAGAATCAGGTCTCTATTAATACAGCAGAAGCAGCAGCAGCAGTGCCAGTGATTGGACAATGGGAATCTTTCTCGGGTCACGTGTTAGTCAACGAGTCTATATTTATAAGTGACCATTTGCCCCATGCCTTATATTACAAAAATCCAACACCACTCCGGGTCAGAGTGAACCTGGGAGTAATTGCAATGAAGGGGTAATCCATTCTCCCAAAGCTCAAGAACTGGAGCCTCGCCATGAGACGCACTTCAACGTCATATCCAGTACAACTCTTCTCTTTTTGGTATCAACGGGTTTAGAATTCCTTAGATTCCCAGTAATAGGTATAATTGTTGAATTGCCTAATTATTGATATCTCTAACAAGTCCCTGATAATTTTTTAATTATTGTAGGTTTGTAGCCATTTAGATCAGCCAATGTCCGCCTTTACTTTGATAAAGGCTTGATTTATATGTATTTTAAGTCGATTCAATACCGAAAGTAAATATTTTCATGTTTACTTAATGGTTGAAATTATGTCATCATGGAACGATTAGATATATAAAACTCATAGATGTATACAGTTTTCCGAAATTTCAGCCAATTTTAACCTTTAACTCCGTTTTAAACATCAACACACAATACTTAGTATTAAAAATAAAATCTGCTTTTTTTTGTAATATAATTAACTTTATTATAGTGGTGTATAGAACTGCCAGATAAACTTTTCAAAAATTGAACGTAAAAAAATCGCCATTAATAGTGTCGTTCCCTCTAAAATAAAATTAGACAGATGAAAATAAACCTTGCGTCAAGTGTCGGAAATTCCATAACCAATTATCTCCCCCTGCCGTTAGGGGTCGAATGCCAACAGCGTATGTTGGCGCCAAATACCAAAACGTCACTTATCAGGGAACCGTTAACAACGAGAGACGTAAAAACAAACGCTCTCTCACTTAACCCAAAAACAGAGCTATCTATCGAAGACCCATTACTGGAGGAGAGACGTAAAACTAACGTTTCTCTCACAGACCAAGCTCTCATTACCAAGCCCCAAAACAGGGCCATTTATCACAAGAACCTTACAACCAGATTCTGTCTAAGGCATTGTATCAGCATACTGAAGAAAGGCCGGTACGACAGCACACTGACTAAAAGAACAAATACCGAGACGAAGCGTCTTAACTACATTTCCCACCGACGAGAAGAAAACTGTATTATCTCCAGTACTACAAGAAATCCATCCTCAGATAAGTCTGGTAGCAATACCATTAAATTTGCAACAATTTATGTAATTTTATGTCAATACGGTGTCTGCATTTACTTTTGTGTTGTTCCTTCTTTGTCCGACAATTTGCCTTCAACTACGGAGAAATAAGGGCTCCTTCGAATCCGTAAATACTCTTACAAGTCTAAAAATAAAACTGAAATTACAGACATCGAAGCGTTAGTTTTGGAACAAGAATCAAACCCAGGTGGCCGTAGCAGTAAAAAAAAAAACAAAAAAAAACGTAATTCCAAAAGCTTATTCCAACTAATGACAATAAAAGATCGGTTGGCTGACCAAGGTTAAAGAACCAGTTTGTCCTACCATTCATCCAGAACTAGAAGGAAAATAGTTGGATTCGTACCTTTCCCAAGGGTATTATCGCAATATGAAATGCAAACAACCTCGTCCAGAATTTGAACTCAGATCGCTGAGTAAGTAACTCCGTGATATCGCTCAGAATATACACGATGTGTTCGCATACAAAATTTTCTTTCTTCAATTTCTTTTCCTTTGCAAGTACAGTCTCACTAACATTCGCAAATAAATTTTCTTTACAGTTAGATATTTGGACCAAGTTACCTTTAAGCACCCCAGGGCGAATTGAATTCAGAAGGACATGTTTCACTTTGCATACTTCTAGTTTTTCATGTTTTTTTTCCAATACAATTGTTGAAACTAAAAATCTGTGTTTGTTTTTCCTCGTCACTATACGCTTCATACTAACCGTGTTTATTACAGGACCATGTTATTGGCACGCCATTTTTTATTTCTCCCTTCATTCATTCCTTTACTTCTTTTCACATGGTCAGCAGACAAGCGACAGAAATCTGCCCACGCTCTCTATGAATAAGACTGAATGATTCCTAGAACTCTATTCTTAACTCCGCAACAATGAATGCAGAATGTTACACAGATGTTTTTTTTTATCAGAACATTTTTTTACATATCACTTTGACCTCAATACTCGGCAAAACTTGCAAATTGGCCAGAAAATTAAAACAGAAAGTTTTTTTGGTGGTCCCCAATAACAATTTAACTACAGTCTATGAATGGACTTTTTGCGAATGGGTTACGGTTTAGGGATTTGGGGATTTGTTTTTTTATTACATATTGCTTTAAAAAAACAACAAAAAAAAACAAACAAATTACTATTTCTTATTATAATGGAGATTGTGTGTTTGTCTGTCTGTAACCGAAACTATATTACTACTCAAGTCACAATTCCCTTAGTTATTGACATGACATTCTCAATGATTTTATTTTTATTTAAACCTCAATTATTAATAAAATTGTTTTACATTATTAATACTGTTATCCATATCTACATACTAATAACATATAATTATATTTATATATACAACAAAATAGCGGTTTACAGTGTGAAGGGAAGGCTAATTTGCATATTGATATTAAAAATGTGATTTTAATAAATATGTGCTTAGTATTATTGATTTCTAACAGTTTGGTTTTATTTTAATGAATATAAGCAAAAATCTCTTTAATAAATCTTAAATGAAATCCATTAACAAGAAAAAATAACTGTCATTTTATTCTTTACTTCCTATTTTAACTAAATACTTAAATTAGAAAAAATAAAAATAAAAGACGAGAGTGATGGAAGGGTAAGTTCAGTTTTTCTATGCATTTTTCTATGCATTTTTATTTAGTTTCATTAGCCTTTCTAATTTGATACGATATTTTATTACCTTAAAACTTAATACTTGCACCCGGAGGGTGCATATATTTGCTAGTACATTTAATGTTGAAAAATATTTTTTTAAACCAAGTTTAGCTGGACGGAAAATAGTTGGATTCAGACCTTTCCCAAGGGTATTAGTGCTATGTGAAATACTACCAGTCTCGTCCGGGATTTGAACTCGGATCACAGTGTTCATTTCTTAAGACGGTAGCCAATTACAGAACGAGCGTAAGTTGTTTAGATTTAACTTTTCCAAACAAAACAAAAACAAAGTTAGGCTAAACTTGCAAATTGGTCGGAAAATTAAAACGGAAACTTTTTTAGTGGTTCCCCATGACAGTTAATTGGGTTACGGTTTAGGGGTTTGGGGATTAAGGTTGTTTTTAATTACCTATTGCTTAACCCCCCCCCAAATTACTATACATTTAATGTTGAAAATTCTTTTTTTTAACCAAGTTTAATTGAAATTATACATTGCAATGCTAACACAAACAACTGAGACTAATGTGTCTACCGTTGGATTCAATAATTAATTTCAATGGTTAATTAAATGTATAGTAATTTTGGGTTTTTTATTGTTTTTTTTAAGCAATACGTAATAAAAAACAACTTTAATCCCCAAACCCCTAAACTGTAACCCAATTCGCAAAAATGTAATTCATAGACTGTAGTTAAACTGTCATGGGGGACCACCAAAAACTTTCCGTTTTAATTTTCCGACCAATTTGCAAATTTAGCCCAATACTCGTATTTCTTGCGAATCAAAGCGTTATTTTAAAGAATACTCATAGTCACAGTGACTTTTAAAAATTACTTTTGTCTTTGACTAAATGTTCGATCAGCACATAAATTATGCTAAATTGCATAGTTTATACGGCATTGGGAAGTGCGTGGTGTAATGGTTAAAGTCATGGGAAATGGACTTGTCGCCCCAAGTTCAAATCCTGGACGTCGTAATTGCATTTCACTTAGTGCTGATACCCTTGGGAAAGGTATGAATCCTACTCTCCCTCCAGCTATGGGTAAATAGTAGGGCAGACCGGGCTCTTTAACCTTGGTTAGGCAAGCGGTCTACGAGAAGGAAAACTCTGAATTCAAACCTGTTGAACTCCGCTTAAGAATTGACCTTGTGTCGCATCCTGCTCGTGCGGAGGGGTTGGTAAATATCTAAATATCTATACGGCATTATGAACAGTTTTATGTACATGTTTTTTTTTCTCTAAGGATGCGTGCTTAGCGTAACAGTTATTGTCATAGGAAATGGAATCGAGGACCCGAGTTCAAATTCTGGACGAGTATATTTACATTTCACTTTGTGCTAATGCCCTTGGGAAATGTATGAATGTATCTGTTCTACCCCCCAGCTATGGGTAAATAATAGGGTAGACTAGCCCCTTTAGCCTTGGTTGGGCAATCAGTCTAGGAGAAGAACTCTGAATTAAAACCAGCTTTACTTCGCTTAAGAATTGACCATGTATCACATCCTGAGCGTGTTGGCAATTGGTAAAGATATGAATATTTTTCTAGCGCATGCGCACTTATAAATATGTTACGAAATTGAAAACCCGAGTTTCCCTCTAATATTAAAGACATCATACTCACACACATCAAGGGGCGAATGGTTGGTTGGGTTTTACGGCATGTCAACCCCTTGGGTTATTTTATGCCGAATACTTCTATTGGTAAAAAAAAATGTTTAATGCTAACAAAGTTTTGAAATAATTTCATTTTAAATGGATAATACAATTTTGTTTATAAACTCATGTTTTCTATTTAACCCATAGATGGGACCCTAACAGGTATTACCACTCCGGGTCAGAGTGGACCAGGGAGCAATGGTGATGAAGGGGTGCTCCACATTCCCCAAACCTCCAAAACTGGAACCTCACCATCAGATAGAATTTAACGTCATTCCCAGGACATGTAGACCCGCAGCCACCACCTTCTAGCACCCATATGATAAAAAGGGGTTGTGGCTTGCCATAAGGGCAATAGGGTTGGGAAAATCATATAGGTGCTAGGTCTTGACGTGACCAGCCGATTGATCAGAGGGGGCCTCTCCGACCGCCCGTCTAGCCCAAGATAGGGCCAAAGTGGAGTATTGCAAGTCATGAACTGCTCATCCACCTGGGTTCTATCCTTAAGCATCACGGATCGCCACCCACGGCCAACATGTGGCCCATTGGGGGAGTCTTACCCCTCTGCAGAGGTGCAGTCGGTGCATTCTAACGCCCCACCGACAGGGTGGAGGGCGAATGGGTGAGGGTTGAAATGAATTACATGGTTCCAGGGGACGTTCCACACACACGCACATACACACACTGGAATTATCTTTCTACTTGCCTAAAAGGGGTGATAGCTGGGTTTATTGCCTGACCCCTGAGGTGACCCTGAAGCGCAATGCCGATAGAACTACGCGTTTTTTTGCACTGGTCACCCATGAGCTTTGGATTATGTCAACCCGGTCTAGGTTGGGGGTAGACCTGAAAAATAAATCATATGACTGTCCGAAATAATTTTTTTAAAAACCAACAAAAATCGAACTTTCTCACGAAAAAATCTGTTTTATTAAAATAAACCTAATTCTTTTATTTAGTGTACTCTGACCATAAACAAATATATTCTGATCTCAAAATACACCAGTTTCGTTAAAACAATACAAACAGAATTTAAAAAAAAAAAATTATCTATTTATTTACTAACTTGACGCTGACGACAACAGCAACGAGGATTTTAGTTATGAGTTAAATAGGGATGTGCAAATTATCGTTGGCTCTATAAACGGGCGATCACAGGAAATTCTTCTAAAAATAAACTAACTATGCGATTTTAATAAAAGACGAGTTGTAAATAAATGTTTACTAAATTGAAAAGGCTAATAATTTTTTTCGTTAGTTTTTGTTTCGCGCATTGATCCCCCGTACAAAGATCTTTTTTTTTTGTACATAAATAAATTTTACATTTTTGGAAAAACAATTTAATGACGGAACATATGTAAAAAAAGATAATTCGCTACTAAATCAGTTTTGGAAATAGGGCATCTTAAACATTGAAACTTAAATCTCGTAAATAAGAAAAAATATGTATCTCTTTTTTTTTCTAAATTCTTAGATTATTTTCAAAAGAATTTTATATTAAAAGTTTCTATTGTGTACTTGCTTATTTTTTTTTTTTTTTCAGGGATTTTTAAAAATTTATAAAATGTAAAATAAATACTTTTCTTTAATGTACAGCAAAATCGTATTTATTTAATCAAAGAAAATATTGTATAAAAATTATCTCGATAAAAATAATGACATAATATATGTCGGTTTTTATTTTATAAATTTTTGAAAATAATCTTTGAGTTAAAAATTGTCGTCATTCTTATTACGGATGGATCTAAGATATATAAAAACTAGGTTTTGGGGAAAACTGTTGTTGTTGTTTTCACTGTGTTCTGGGTACATAAGTTAATAGGTTCAAATCCGTGACGCGTGTATAATTATACTCTGTAAAAGAAAACTCAAACAGTGCTTGAAGAAATTCATTATTTTATTTAGAAACAAATAATTCTCCCGTTTATATCCAGAAAGCAGATATTACCGTTCAGTTAAAATTCTGAAGGTAACTTTGATAGAATTTTATTATAAATAATTTCTAACATTCTAATTTTGATTTTCCCAACTCTCTTTTTCAATAATATTAAGAGTTAAATCGTGAGGCATCGAGGAAATGCTAAATTAGTAATTTGTTTTTGCTTCAGAAAATAATTTTTTATACGTATAACCCTCCATACTAAGAAAAGGTGCACACGTCAAGATGCGATAACTGTCAACAAAGATTGGGAATTTACGGCAATTTACGGCAATTTACTTTCAAATGCAAAAATTTAGGTTTTATGTAAGAGAAATTTGTTTTTTCTTTTTTATAACACATAAACTTGGAATTGTTCTTTATATTAAACGTAAAAGAAAACATCAAAAAGTTAATTTTCCATTTTTTATTGACGTTTTAAGATATCTTTTAACAATCTTCGCGCGTATTAAAAGACCGTGTTTTGCACACCCCTAGAGTTAAAGAACATTTACTAGCAGCTTTTGATAACTCTTTTGATAAGAAGAAAGAAAAACGACAAACAGCTCAATTTCAGCAAGAGTTATGCTCATTTAAAATTGAGTAAGAAGGGATTTTAAAAGTTTGCAACAACTCAATATAAACTGTATTTGTTTTTTATGTGGAAATCATTTTCTATAACGAGTGAAATAAGCAAACTGGTTCTTCTTTTATCTGTAGTGATTTCTCTAAGTAAATTGTGTCTTCTCTACGATGGTTTCTATTCTAAGTCATGCACAATGAATAGCAGCAGAAGGGATATCTAAAAGCGTAACAGATCTGCTATAAATAAACTCGGTTCATTATTTCGGCGGACGAACGCCAGACAAATCCTCGGCATGGCTTCTTATAGAGAGACAGCTACAAAGCAAAAGTCTACGATTTAACAAGGTTGCTTCCTGTTACAATGTCTGAGTTAGTTGACTGAATGTTTTGAACGTTTCTTTTACAGATCTTGTTCATTTGTAACACAGAACTTGAAACTTTTTTTTTTTTTTTTTACAGAATTCTCCATTTTCGAAATTCCGAATCGGCCAAGATTCACGTCTCTTTTTTTTTCTCTCTCTCTCTTTCGACTAAAAGCGAAAGAGCTTCTAGGGGTCACAAAAAAAAAAAAAAAAAAAAAAAAAAAACAACTTCCAGCAGTCATAAAAAAAACAACTTTTTTACGAGTTTACTTCAGACCATCTTATCTGAAAAGACGGTTGCATTGAAATATTTCTTTTTCAAGATAACTTACTATAATTACCAAACCAAAAGAAATTCTTAGATATTTTTCAACAGAAAGAATGTTACGATAAATTGATAATTTTATTGGTTGAAAATGTTGTTAAACCTTCACTCAATTCACATAACGACACATAGTTCAACTTTAGCAGTTTCAAGTTATAATAGAGCAATAAACCAAATTTCAATAAACGGGACTGACTGAAAAAAAAAAAAAAAAGACACATATAAAACCTGAAATCTCATTAAAACAAATTTCACCCTCTCACAGAAAATGGCTGATGGTTCAGCTCAATGAAATTTTATAGGAAATAAATTGTAATGAAGTTATTTTTTGTGGGGTGGGCAGGGAATTTTACGTTAATTTATACCAGAATTTTATAAAGGAAAGAAATATTCCAGGTTAAAAGTGTGGTAAGAATAACTGGAAGCTTAACTTTTATAGACCTTATATTTTAGATGCAGGTAGCATTGGGGAATGAAAAAGGTTTTGGTAAATGGACCAAAGTATTTAACATGTACTAAAAAATATTTGGTGTTGCTTCGTAGAATCTGGTATTTTGATACTATTTCTCTGAATGTTTGAGATGAGGCTTGATGATGAGTATAATCTGTGTTATTCGGACTATTGTCCTCATCTTCATTGTTATCTGTACAACGTTTCCGCCGATGTACTATCCGGCCTTCTTCAGGTATTTCTTGTCGGACTCGGGAACCTTCTCGTACTCGGGAACATTCTTGTCGTAATCGTGAGCCATCACGGAACTTTGAACCTAACCCTTTATTCAGTCCATGGGGGTATCCTGTTCTCATTCCGCTAACCATAGCTGGGGTAGAGGTGTTAAGCTGTGCTAATTATTATTCTATGCTACTGCTGCCCTTGGCAAGGATTGAACCTGCAGTCCAGAGATAACTGTCACTTAGAACTGTCCTAACCTAACCCCTTTATCCACTAGGCCATGTGTCCAATTGGTATTTTGATATTTCATAAATTTGGAGCCTAAACGAAACTTCAGTTACGCTCGCACCTATAATTAAAGTGGGTTTACATAGGACGTGTGAGAAAGTCTGCTCTCGGCCGGTGCACTCTGCTTCGCTCTGTTCATCGTATCGTACATCATCCTTGACGTCGTCAGCATCAGACCCCATCATTGTGTGCCATCGAAGTTGCACCCAGCTTGAGACTGTGGCGATTAAATAAAACTAAAATTAAATAAAATAAAATTTAAAAAAAAACAAATTCCCATGGGCCTTCACCGGAAAGGCCCTCTGCGCATGTCCGACAAAAAGGACAGTCCCCCGGCCCCAAAAGAATCTCTCGGCCTTTTTCGTGTTCGGGCCTTAACTGAGTGTAGTCGCCTCCTCGGCCAGGGGTTATATCCCCTTGCCACGGTCGACTATGACCCGGTCAATAAAGCCTAAGTCATAAAACCACCTCCTGCCTTTGTCTCTTTCTTTTTGTTCCTTAAATTCCTTCTTTTCAGCGCGGCCACTAAATGAAATGGGTTAAAACAAAAAATCCTAAGAACACGCAACCAGAATATCCAAATACCTTTTAAACTGCTGAAACACCCAAACATCATCCTGCCCCATAAGACAAGGTTCAAGGGGAAAATAAAATGAAAAAAATACAAACAAAACAGAAGGTGAACTTTTAATACACAGTTTGACATTCAGTGCAACTTTTTCTCTGGTGCTATAACATCTAGCACTATAGCCCATTCTCTTTCATTCCCTGCTCTTGGACTCTCAACTACAGTGCATGAGAGGACCCGAGGGATGGGGCGTTCCCTTCGGAGCCCGGTTCTTCCATTCTCAGTCAACTTGTTGTCTCCTGTGCGTCTAACTCCATCAGCTCAAAACTGCTATCCAGCCTGGCTAAAACTCTCCACTCTTCTCGCGACTGGCACTGGGCTCTGATTGTCCACTCTAACTGACTGCCTTTGACTCTGCTTCTCTGTCTTCAAGATTCGGAGCGAACGGTACATATACAGCGGCCACACCTCCTTTACTCCCTGACAGACCACCCACCAATTAAACCATAATTATAGTTTTAGACTTTTGTGAGACTGATTTCTCTTTAAAAAATGTGAACATAGAAATTATTCAGCTCTTTTCAACTTTGGCTTCGGATTTTATGATTTTTCGGCTGACTTCTGATTTAGGTCGGAAAATTAAAACGGAAAGTTTTTTGGTGGTCCCCAATAACAGTTTAACTACAATCGGCTGACTTCTGATTTAGGTCGGAAAATTAAAACGGAAAGTTTTTTGGTGGTCCCCAATAACAGTTTAACTACAATCGGCTGACTTCTGATTTAGGTCGGAAAATTAAAACGGAAAGTTTTTTGGTGGTCCCCATAACAGTTTAACTACAATCGGCTGACTTCTGATTTAGGTCGGAAAATTAAAACGGAAAGTTTTTTGGTGGTCCCCAATGACAGTTTAACTACAGTCTATGAATGAACATTTTGCGAATTGGATTACGGTTTTAGGGGATTAAGGTTGTTTTTAATTACGTATCGCTTAAAAATAAAAACAACAACAAAAAAAAACAAATTACATTTAATTAACCATTGATATTAATTATTGAATCTATTATTGAGACATTGTTTGTGTTAGTATTGCAATGTATAATTTCAATTAAACTTAGGTTAAAAAAATATTTTTCAACATTAAATGTATAGTAATTTTTTTTTAGCAAATGCACGTCCAAGAGCAGGGAATTAAAAACAACCTTAATATGAAAAATATCAAAACAAAAATTCCGATCCCTTATCACAACTGTAAAAAAAAAGAAAAAAAGACACCAACTACTGTCCAGTGCCTTCATCCGCCCAGACTTTCAATTACCCTGACCGCACCGCTTTGAACTTACAAGCCACTGTATCCCTGTTAACACTTACCCTTCCTCTCTTCTTCTTTTTTCCTCACACCTTTCGACGCATCCGCCCCCTCCTCTTCTCACCCCTCTACCTTTCCAACATACAAACAAACTGTAGTTTCATTCTCAAATAAATTTTCTGACGAAGCTTCGTGTACACATCGAGGTGAAATATCAATTGAATGAAGTTGTTTGTGCTTTATTCGATATGCCTCAATTTTTAATCACATTTTGTTGTATTTACCCAATATGTTACTCCTCATATATATATATATATATATATATTATATATATATATATATATATATATAATCCAAAAGTCCAGAGAAGAAATCTTCCTTGCGACATGGTTAGCAAGCTAGTCTTGCAGATCCATTACTGCTGAAAAACAAGTTCGATCTTTGCAGGATGCTCCATACCTGGAACCTTGTGCCACATCCTACCAATAGAGAATAGGCTGAGTAAATACCTACTCTGGTGATGCCCTGTTGCTTAGAAAATGTATTTTATAACATAAAAGTATGGTGTGTGAGGTACTTTTATGTGGTTAGTCAATTAGATTAATGGAATCCCATACTCAGTTGCAATGGTTAGCAGGCTAGTCTCACAGAGCTATTACTACTGAGAAGCAAGTTCTATCATAACTGGATGCTCCATATCTGCAACCTTGTGCCACATCCTACTGGCGGGGTTGGGTTAATACTTACTATCTCTTACTGTTTGATGTTGAACAATTTGCCATCAGCGGCCTGGGGTTTTTTAAACAACCTGTCGCAGTTTGAGAGCTCAATGTGTGCTCTTATTGCTAGAGTCACAGAGCAAATTTATAAGTAAAGAAATAACAAAAGACTAAGTCTTTTGTTATTTCTTTACTTTATAAATATATATATATATATAATATATATATATATATATATATATATATATATATAAAGTAAAGAAATAACAAAAGACTTAGTCTTTTGTTATTTCTTTACTTATAAATTTCAATATCATTGATAGACTAAATATAATATATATATATATATATATATATATATATATAATATATATAATATATATATATATATGTAGTATTATTTTTTTTTCTTAATATACTACATATATATATATATTTAGTCTATCAATGATATTGAACACTCTTTACTTATAAATATAGCAAACTGTATATATTATATATATATATATATATATATATAATATATATAATATATATATATATATATATATATATATATATTAGTGATGTGTTTTAATTCAGTGTGTCTCAGGATGCACATATTTGATCTAAATGAGTCCCCAAGATATTTGATGCATCCCAACTAAAATTTCTTAATAAATTGTAGGATTTTTATTTATGAACTGTGGAAAAAACTAAAATCGAAAAAAGGCATTGTGCATTTTTAGGTGTTTTGTGTGTGTTGTTGTTGTTGTGTATGTGTGTGTGTGTGTATGAATGCACAATGCCTTTTTTCGATACACACACTCTCATACTCACACCGTAAAAGACAATATTTGACGTCATATTTCAAACCGTCCACTTTTTTTCAGCATATATATATATATATATATAAGAGATTTATCCAAAACTTGGTAGTAAGGGAGTGAATTGAGACCCATCTGATGAGGCAAAAACTTGGGGAGCCGGTTTAAATCAACTTAGATTTATATGGGCCCCAATTTTTGTCGAAATAAATTTATTATGGGATTACTGTATTGAGTTCTTCCTTTATTGATATATATATATATATATATAAAGTTTACATAGCAAAATTACACGATTCACATTAATTTCTTTAAGTCACAAGTGATATTTCGACAGTTTAAGAAAGAAGACAAATTTCGAGCTCTCTTGTTATCAAGTTAGTTTCCCTAAACAATTTGGGATCTTAGAATTATTTACAGCATTAAACGCCCATGTTTTTTTGGCAGACGATCTCTAACTTCTATCCGCCAAATAAGTCAGTTTTATTTCTCATTTTGCCAGCAAGCATTCTTGTAACCCCGAAAATTACCAACAGTTCTCCAGATCTTAACCAATGTTGGCTTGTCATAGTTTTTCATCAAATCAGATTAGACGACACTACATTCCTTGTTTACCAGATAACAAGTGGCTCGTATATCATTGGAAAGAACTTATTTTTGGATAGGCAAATACTTGAAGCTTTGAACTGTGAATTTAATAGCGATGTATAAAAGTTTTTGTTTTTTTTTTAATTATTTTTATGGTGATAGCTCAGCCTGCAACAGCTACTTTCTAAACTTAAATTAGTTCGTATAGTCCCAGTAGTTAGACTCACAACCAGGATCGAACTTTCTATGCCTACAAATTGTATAACAAGTGTTTTAATCCAAGTATCTTGATTGGTCATAAATTTTATTTCCTTTTATTATCTTTTCAAACTGAAACGTTCAATGTTCTGAGCATTTCACTTCTCGTCTATCGCAAAGTCTTATCAGCAATTTCACTTCATAACAAACGAGACACGTGATTTGATTACAGATTAAAGTTCACTATATCAATTTTGTTTATTGATTTTTTTTTTTTCGTATTTAAAAAGAATAGTATTTAAAAACTGGAAAGTGACGTTAACATTTGACACGAAGATTTTATTAGTACTAGCAAATATATGCACCCTCCGGGTGCAAGTATTTAAGTTTTAATATAATGAAATATGTTAAATTAGAAAAGCTAATGAAACTGAATAAGAATGCAGATAAAAAGATTTGGAACAGAGGGGGTATAATCGAAAAATAGAACAACTTTGAAACTAACTCTTCCATCAATTTCCATTACTCCCGTCTTTCATTGGTACATTTTCCTAATTCAACTATTTAGTTAGAATAGGAAGTAAAGAATAAAATTACAGTTATTTCTTCTTCTTAATAGATTTATTTAAAGATTTATATCCGAGATTTTTGCTTATATTCATTAAGATAAAACCAAACAATTAGAAATCAATAATACTAAGCATATATTAATTAAAATCAATTTTTTAAGATCAATATGCAAATTAGCCTTCCCATTCACATTGTAAACCGCAATTTTGTTGCATATATAAATACAATTGCATGTTTTTAGTATGTAGATATGGTCAACAGTATTAATAATGTAAACCAATTTTATTAATAATCGAGGTTTAAATAAAAAATAAAATCATGGAGAATCTGATGTAAATAACAAAAGGAATTGTGATTTGAGTAGTGATATAGTTTCGGTTACAGACTGACAAACCCACAATCTCCATTATAATAAGATACGAATTGACTGGCTACAGTCTGTACAATTTAGGAGTATATGTTGCATAGTCTTCTTATTCATTTACTTCTATATCTTGGACATCTTTTCCTATGGCCGTCTTTGGTATTTTCTAACATCTTGTCTAGCGTCTGGTCTAGCGTCTGGGGACTTCGGGTCTGGTCTTCTTATTGGGGACTTCTCTTTATCAGAAGCCCTGTGTCATTGTTAGTTTTTAGATAATAAACACAAGACTTCGATTTACTTGATCTTATTTTATTTTTAAATCCCCAACCAGACAATCTGCGCAGATGAGAACGGCGGCGCGTAATACGCGACTCACAACCTACGAGCTCGGCTCCTACCTTCTAACTGACTCCTTACTTACTATCTAAAACCGGAAAAGAGGGTCCTCTCTACCGGTTCTCATGGCTATCCCCGGAAGGTAGGGTGAGGACTGAGGTCAACGCTGTCACTCATTCCTCAAGGCCAGCACTTAAAACGCCATTTTGTTTCTATACTACATTACATAAATATTAGGAATCTAATAATTATGTAACATATATTTCATAATGCCACTACCATATTAATATTTTTTTAAATCAAAATCTTTTTGCTTTATCGTTGGGAAAATGTAAAAAAAAGGAATGGTTTTCAAGATAGTTATAAAATTAAGTAAGCTTCGACAAACACTAGCCATTGAGTGCCCTGTCAGTGGGACTTAGAATACATTGGCATATCCTCTGCAGAGAGTTAAGACCCCCCCCCCAAAAAAAAGGTGTTTACTGGGTATGATTCTAAACTGTATCTGATGGTGAGTGTCCATTTCTGGAGATCTGGGTAGTGCAAAGTACCACTTCATTGCTATTACGTCCACTCTGACCCGTTAGGGTTTTATCTATGATTCAAATTGATATGTTTAGAAATCATTCGTATTCGATAAAACCGTATGCAAAAAAAAAAAAAAATCTTAAGAAATAATAGCAAAAAATATAAATATGGACGAGACATAACCTAACCTAACCACTGGACATAAAATAGCCCTAGGCGGTTTGACATGCCCCCCAAAGCAATCAATCAGTACAGTATTTGAGATAACGACTATTTTATATTGACGCAATCTTCATGGTAACAGAGAAGAGCTTGTTCAGACTTTGACAATGGCGGCCTTTACATACATACAGATGTGTGTATTAAAACAGGTAAAATCCCCTTCGCATTCTGTAGGTGACGATAGCCGAGCTCTTAAGCTGTCCGACTGATACTGAATCGACCGGTGTTTATCCGGCTGTAGGTAGCTCACAAAATGTCTAGCCACACTGAAGAGACTTGATAAGATCTGTGGATGACTATATATATATATATATATATATATATATATATATATATGTTAAAAGAAAGGAAATGAATCCGACAATATGAGTATGAAAGGTGGAATGAAAACATCACACAATGCTGTTAAAGAAGAAAACAATTTATAATATAATCATAGCTGATACTGATCAATATTTCGATTTTACAAAAATCATCATCAGAGCTCATTCACTCCGTAGTTGTTTGGGTCGGAGAGGAAAGTCAAATGAGTTTACAAAACAAAAACCTTATATATATTATAAAATGGGTACAAGATATAACCTACTCGAGTTTCACCATAAGGATCTTCAGAATTAAATCCACTGAATTAATCGAGACACCGATTAATAGCACGACTGCTATTAATCGGTGTCTCGATTAATTCAGTGGATTTAACCCTGAAGATCCTTATGGTGAAACTCGAGTATGTTATCTCTTGTACCCATTTTATAATAAATTTGCTCTACTTAGTATTGAGCACTTTGTATTTGTTATATCGCTGACTTACCCCCCCAAAATTCTGATCTTAGTAACCATCGTGACCAAATTCACCGGTAAGTCAACTTTTCCTTTATATATATGTATATATATATATATAATATATATATATATATATATATATTTAAAATAAGTGCATTTTGGCAGCATTTTTTCTTTTATACAAGTTTTGTTGAACTGTAAAGACAATTCCTGTCGGACAAGTCTTTGGTTGATCCGTTCCAATTTTCGGGCCATCTTTCTGGTGTGGGGTGTAACTGGTGTAACAGTCCACCAAAGGTTTCAAAACGAGCGCTTTCGGCAATACAATTTGCCATCATCAGGTAGGAAACGATGGTATGGTTTCGTGTCTCGTTTTTAACGAGAACGAGTAGTAGCAAGGAATTAGAAGTGGGAGGTAATAACCATTGGTAGTAGGAGGTTGTAGGAATGGTACTGGTTCGAGCGAGCGTTGCAGTAGTGATTTTTTGTGGAGGGGGGCACAAGTTGTGAGAAGGGGAGGGGTATAGTGGAAGGAGGATAGGCGGAAAATTATAAACATTTGAGAATATGTTGACTTATTTCAAAGTTTATTTTGTTTAAGGTAGTTTTTTTTGTTTGATATATAAAGCTTCGATTATTTTATATATCAAACAAAAAAAACCTACCTTAAACAAAATAAACTTTGAAATAAGTTAACATATTCTCAAATGTTTATAATTGAAACCTTTGGTGGACTGTTATACCAGTTACACCCCGAAACCAGAAGGATGGCCCGAAAATTGGAACGGATCAACCAAAACTTGTCCGACAGGAATTGTCTGTACAGTTCAACAAAACTTATATATATATATATATATATATAATATATATATATATATATGGAGCTGCACAAGAATGCTGCGTGCAGTCCTGAATAAATCGTGGAAGCAGCACCCCACGACGAAACAGCTAATGGCCACCTGCCCCCCATCTCACAAACCATTCGAGTGAACGGACAAGACATACCGGGCACTGCTGGAGAAGCAAGGATGGCTCATAAGTGACGTTCTCCTGTGGAAGCCAACACACGGACATGTTAGTGTGGGCCGCCCAGCAAGGACCTACATTGACCAACTAAGCAAAGAACGCAGGTTGCTGCACAGAGGACCTCCCTGGGAAAATGAATGATAGGAAAGGTTGGCGAGAGATTGTCATGGATATCCGTGCTAATAGCGCGACAGATGATGATGATATATTATTATATATATTGTTAAATAATGCAGCCATTTTCTGTCTGCGAGTCTTGTCCTTTGTTTTTTTCGTATTGCCGGATTATTTTTGTAATATCTGGCGAGAATTGGCTGATGTATTCGCCATATGTCATAGACCGAGTACAAAAATAATCCGGCAATACGAAAAAACAAAGGACAAGACTTGCAGACAGAAAATGGCTGCATTATTTAACAATATATGCCTACAAGAAAAAATGCTACCTAAATACACACACACACACACACACACACACACACACACACACACACACATATATATATATATATATATATATATATATATATGAGAGAGAGAGAGAGAGAGAGAGAGAGAGAGAGAGAGAGAGAGAGAGAGAGCATACATATATGAAGTAACTAAATTGTCATGAAAGAATAAAATTATTTTTTCTGGAATTTCTAAAAGAATATTAAGATAATTTGTGTCGTCGGTACATGTACGCGAGCGCATGAGAAATAGAATATCCCTAATTTTCTTTTTTTTTTTTTTTTTTTTTTTTTTTTTTTTTCGGAGAATCTTTATGAAATTAAAACTGGATTAATCTTGAAAGATATCTTGAAAACCAGCCAAAAATTTCTTCGTTCTGATATGGGAGTTTTTTTTTCTTTTTTTTATTGCTTTATTGGAGTTGAGACCAAACACATCGGCGAACTGTCCAAAAATTCCGCTAAAAATATTTTCATATGTAATTGATATTTTCACTTTACTAAGATAAGCAACAACGACTTTATAAATAGAAATCATTCATTTTAGAAGAATCACGCAAAAGAAGAAAAATAATTTCCTTATAAATGGAATCATTGTTGCTAGTGTGACACTTCTCTTAAAACCGGAAAATGTCTGAGAAATTTTTATGAATCCGATCATTACAAATGTAAAGAAAATTTATACTTAACATTACTTCAAATTCCCCGTATATCAATTACCCTTAAATTCTATTATTGTTGGTACTGGCAAAATGAGCCTAAAATGCGTTTTTGACAAAATGACTTTAGCCCCCCCACACCACCTACAGAAAATAATTTACCAAAAATCGGGGAAATATCGGATTTTAATGAAATTTTCAGTGTTTATTTATCAATGAATTATCTTTATAATGCATTATTTATTTTATTTCAAAACTTTTCTCATTTATTTCGATTTTCGGTACTTATTTTCTCATAGAATAGCCACCGTAAAAAAATTTTTTTTTGTTTCTATTCATAACTTCGGTCTTTTATCTCTTTATTTATACTGTAATTAGTACAATATAAGACCAACTTGAATAAAATGTTACGCCCCCAACATAAGGGGGGTCAAAATTAAGCGACCTGAAAAAAATGAGAAAGTTTTGAAATAAAATAAATAATGCATTATAAAGATCATTCATTGATAAATAAATACTGAAAATTTCATTAAAATCCGATAATTCCCTGATTTTGGTAAATTATTTTCTGTGGGGGGGGGGCTAAAGTCATTTTGTTAAAAACGCATTTTAGGGTCATTTTGCCAGTAGCTAAGAAAATAAGTACCGAAAATTGAAAAATAAAACGTAAAAAAATAATAAATAATTAATGTTTTGGAGATTTCTTTTTTACTCATTTCGATGATTATCTAATTGGCTATTATCTTATAAAAGAAAAAAAGAAATATGATAGACCTCATCGTTTCGCTCAAATAATTTCGCCTAAAAGTTGCAGAGTATAAGAGAAGATTTTTCCATTCTTGGAAACTTAAGGAAATGGCTAGAGTTAAAATTTGTCATTTAGTTACGAATTTGGTGTTTAATTCCTTGACAAATTGTTTTAGAAATCAATCTCTTTCTTTCTTTATTTATTTTGAGGAAACTAAACATTTTACCTGTGAAAAATTTGGTTTTTAATTTAATTTTAAAAAAATTCTTTTTAATTCCTTGCCAAATTGTTTCAGAAATCAATCTCTTTCTTTCTTAATTTATTTTGAGGAAACTAAACATTTTACCTGTGAAAAATTTGGTTTTTAATTTAATTTTAAAAAAAAAATCTTTTTTATTCCTTGCCAAATTGTTTTAGAAATCAATCTCTGTTTCCATCGATTTGGAATAAAATTACGATGCTATTTTCTTTCTTTCTTTCTTTCTTTTGAGGAAACTAAACATTTTACCTGTGATTTAATATTCTATTTTATTTTATTTATTTATTATTTTTTGTTTTCTTGTTTTCTGCTTGTCAGCGGTGGCGATCCTTTATTGTAATCAAAGCAAACATCACACACACACATAACAAAATTGATGCGATTGTTTGCTTGTTTTTCAGTTTTCAATTAACGTAATAAAGTAAAGTCGTCGGTGGCGTAAAGTCAGTATAAACCAGACAGCGAGGGAGTCTACCCATTTTCACTAGCGCCTAGACCTTTTTTAGCTTCTGAAACGGAGCGCCTCACCTACCATCAGCTCCTCACTTTACCGCACATATCCCTGCGCTACTCATACGCTGAGTTGGCGAGGACTGGTATCAAACCAGGAACCTTAAGGTTCCCAGCCGGACACTAGTGAATATTTTATATATCCTTTCTTGCCGGAGATTTCTTTTCGTCCAAAAGTCCCCCCTCCATTTTTCGTCATATTTGATGACTTTTCATTTCTGACAGAAAAGTGATGCGCTGTATACAAGAGAATTGGGATTTTCTTGGGACCCTATGACATTTAGGCACCCCTTTTTTTATCTCGATTAAGAAAGGACATGTTTTTCATTTACACCGTCAATATCCGGTTGTTTTAATAGACGATTTTTAGATTTAAAAAAATTATAAAACTAACCCCTAACCTTAACCCCTAACCCTAACCTTAACCCTAGTCCCAAACAAACAACCGGATATTAACGGTGTAAACGAAAAGCAGGTCCTTTTTTAATCGAGATCAAAAAGGGGTGCCTAACGGTAATATGGTCCTTTTCTTGAAATTTTAACAGACGATTTTTAGATTTTAAAAATTATAAAACTAACCCCTAACCCTAACCTTAACCCCAAACAAACAACCGGATATTGACAGTGTAAATGAAAAACATGTGCTTTCTTAATCGAGATCAAAAAGGGGTGCCTAATGGTAATATGGTCCTTTTCTTGAAATTTTAACAGACGATTTTTAGATTTTTAAAATTATAAAACTAACCCCTAACCCTAACCTTAACCCTAATCCCTAACAAACAATCGGATATTGACAGTATAAATGAAAAACATGTCCTTTCTTAATCGAGATCAAAAAGGGGTGCCTAAAGGTAATATGGTCCTTTTCTTAAAATAGTTATACACACCTGCGTAGTATACACTGAAGAATATGGTACATCAAGTACAAAGTGGTGTCTTTAATTGCATTATTGTATAAGATAATTCCTTACTAATTAAGAACAGTTTGTTACTAGTTCACCAAAAAATCATACACTTTCTTGTTGAATGCCGCAGATTTGGAATTAAAAAAAAATGATGAAAAAGTATTAATACACTTAATTTAGTAATGAATATTAATCCGAAAGATAGAATATCAGACGGTGAAAATTTCAGATTAAAATTTTTCTAATAACTACGTGTCAGGTTACAAACTTATTGATTTCCCTCTCCATACATCGACTAGAAAGGGCCGGTTTAGCTCAGTCGTTAGAGCGTCAACCAAGTAACCACAACGTTCCGGGTTTCGATACCGGCCCTCGCCAACTCAGCGTATGAGTAGCAAAGGGATCTGTGCGGTAAAGTACGGAGCCGATGCTAGGTGTGGCGCTCCACCTCAGATGAAAAAAAAAACAATCTCCTTGGTCTAGCGTTACTGGAAAGGGGATAGACTCCCTCGCTGTCTGGCTGATACTGACTTTAGGCTACCCCAACTACTTTACTTTACCACATCGACTAGTATTTTTTTTTGGGGGGGGTGCATTTCAATCCGTCTAGGGTTATTTTAAGCCTGGAGGATAGCTCATTACATTCATTGTACGTTTATATCTACTAGCAAATATATGCACCCTCCGGGTGCAAGTATTTAAGTTTTAATATAAAAAAAATATCATATTAAATTTTAAACTAATGAAACTGAATAAAAATGCAGATAAAAAGATTTTGAACAGAGGGGGTATGATTGAAAAATAGAACAACTTTGAAACTAACTCTTCCATCATTTTCCATTACTCCCGTCTGTCTTTGGTAAATTTTCCTAATTTAACTATTTAGTTAAAATAGGAAGTAAAGAATAATATTACAGTTATTTCTTCTTGTTAATGGATTTCTTTTAAGATTTATCCCTGAGATTTCTGCTCATATTCATAAAGATAAAATCAAACAATTAGAAATCAATAATACTAAACATATATTTATTAAAATCAAATTTTTAAGATCAATATGCAAATTAGCCTTCCCGTTCACACTGCAAACCGCTATTTTGTTGTATATATAAATACAATTGCATGTTATTAGTAAGTAGATATGGTCAACAGTGTGGGTAATGTAAAACAATTTTATTAATAATTGAGGTTTAAATAAAAATAAAATCATGGCGAATGTGATGTAAATAACAAAGGGAATTGTGACTTGAGTAGTGATATAGTTTCGGTTACAGACAGAAAACACACAATTTCCATTATAATAAGATATTCATATAGTTGTTTAAGAGATTTTGCACACAGTTAATGATATCAAGTATTCCTATCTAATACAAATAATTTGCATGGTTTCAAGTATTCTTTATCTAATACTAATACTTTATACATAGTTATATGGTTTGAAGTAACCAATTATAAACTTTAGTAAGGAATTATAGCCGCAAGTTACTATTCTTAATAGAAATAATCTACATTGTGTATCAAGTATTGTTACATAATTATTAGATACCTAATGATTATGGCAATAGTGTAGAAATCATAATGGCGATTAGTGCAGCCCACGGCCTTGAAGGATGAGTGACAACGCTTGACCTCACTCTCACCTTGCCTCCGGGGATAAATCATGAGAACCGGAAGGCATAGAAAATCCTGTCTTCCGGTTTAAGGATATAGTAAGTTTAAGTCAGTTAGAAGTTAGAAACCGAGCTAGTAACATGTAAGTCTCACTGCGCGGAATGTCTGGTTGGGGATTTACAAATAAAGTAACATCAACGTAAATCGAAGTTTTGTGTTTATTACCTAAAAACTAACAATGACACAGGGCTTCTGATAAGGAGTGATCCCTAACAGAAACCAGACCCGAAATATCCATAGAAGAAAGTCCAGACCTTAGAAGAGACCAGACCAAGATGTTAGAAGATAGAACCAAAGCCGGCCAGAAGAAAATACGACCGGAGTAAGAAGTAAGAAAGGGTATACAACGTTATATGCTGATTTGATAGTGTGAAAACGTCAGTATGCAACAGTATTCCTATCTAATACTAATGATTTTAAAAGATTAATTTGACCCATAAATGGGAACATTATAAGATACTACCACCCTGGGTTAGGTTACATAAGTGATATGCAGCCTGTTAATCATGTACAGTAGCATAGATTTTAAAATAACGGTTAATGGAGAAAAAGAAACGGGAGGAAAAGTGATTGGCACTTTCTGACTTGTCTGTTTGACGTTTCTTGTTTACGAGTGCGAATATGGGAAGTCAAATACTTACACATATGTTTCGGATCTTAAGAAAATAAAATGTATATGAGCTCAAAAACAATGCAAAATCTTGTATCGTTACAAAGAACAAACAACACAAGACGTCTCAGACAGATCATGAATAACAGAAGATCCAGCCTAAAATCCAGACCAGTCCATACATGGACAGATCAGACAGATAGACAGACCGATAGACAGACTAGCACAAGTTATTTCCCTGAATGTTTGAGATGGGGCTTGATGATTACTATTATCTGCGTTATTCGGACTATTGTCCTCATCTTCATTGTTATCTGTACAACGTGATTGCTCCCGATTACGACAAGAAGGTTCCCGAGTCCGAAAAGAAGATTCCCGAGTCCGAGAAGATTCCCGAGTTCGACAAGAAATACCTGAAGAAGGCCGGAGGGCATATCGGTCGAAACGTTGTACAGATAACAATGAAGATGGGGACAACACAGATAATAGTAGCCCAAGTTAAGATGAAAGAAACACAAGATAATTATATCTTTGGCATAAATAACCCAACAAGAGTTGCCATGCCGGAAGATGGAAGAAACACAAGATAATTATATCTTTGGCATAAAATAACCCAACAAGGGTTGCCATGCCGTAAGATAATAGTAGCCCAAGTTAAGATGGAAGAAACACAAGATGGTTATATCTTTGGCATAAAATAACCCAACAAGGGTTGCCATGCCGTAAGATAATAGTAGCCCAAGTTAAGATGGAAGAAACACAAGATGGTTATATCTTTGGCATAAAATAACCCAACAAGGGTTGCCATGCCGTAAGATAATAGTAGCCCAAGTTAAGATGGAAGAAACACAAGATGGTTATATCTTTGGCATAAAATAACCCAACAAGGGTTGCCATGCCGTAAGATAATAGTAGCCCAAGTTAAGATGGAAGAAACACAAGATGGTTATATCTTTGGCATAAAATAACCCAACAAGGGTTGCCATGCCGTAAGATAATAGTAGCCCAAGTTAAGATGGAAGAAACACAAGATGGTTATATCTTTGGCATAAAATAACCCAACAAGGGTTGCCATGCCGTAAGATAATAGTAGCCCAAGTTAAGATGGAAGAAACACAAGATGGTTATATCTTTGGCATAAAATAACCCAACAAGGGTTGCCATGCCGTAAGATAATAGTAGCCCAAGTTAAGATGAAAGAAACACAAGATAATTATATCTTTGGCATAAAATAACCCAACAAGAGTTGCCATGCCGGAAGATGGAAGAAACACAAGATAATTATATCTTTGGCATAAAATAACCCAACAAGGGTTGCCATGCCGTAAGATAATAGTAGCCCAAGTTAAGATGGAAGAAACACAAGATGGTTATATCTTTGGCATAAAATAACCCAACAAGGGTTGCCATGCCGTAAGATAATAGTAGCCCAAGTTAAGATGGAAGAAACACAAGATGGTTATATCTTTGGCATAAAATAACCCAACAAGGGTTGCCATGCCGTAAGATAATAGTAGCCCAAGTTAAGATGGAAGAAACACAAGATGGTTATATCTTTGGCATAAAATAACCCAACAAGGGTTGCCATGCCGTAAGATAATAGTAGCCCAAGTTAAGATGGAAGAAACACAAGATGGTTATATCTTTGGCATAAAATAACCCAACAAGGGTGGCCATGCCGTAAGATAATAGTAGCCAAGTTAAGATGAAAGAAACACAAGATAATTATATCTTTGGCATAAAATAACCCAACAAGAGTTGCCATGCCGGAAGATGGAAGAAACACAAGATAATTATATCTTTGGCATAAAATAACCCAACAAGGGTTGCCATGCCGTAAGATAATAGTAGCCCAAGTTAAGATGGAAGAAACACAAGATGGTTATATCTTTGGCATAAAATAACCCAACAAGGGTTGCCATGCCGTAAGATAATAGTAGCCCAAGTTAAGATGGAAGAAACACAGGATAATTATATCTTTGGCATAAAATAACCCAACAAGGGTTGCCATGCCGTAAGATAATAGTAGCCCAAGTTAAATGGAAGAAACACAAGATAATTATATCATTGGCATAAAATAACCCAACAAGGGTTGCCATGCCGTAAGATAATAGTAGCACAAGTTAAGACGAAAGAAACACAAGATAATTATATCTTTGGCATAAAATAACCCAACAAGGGTTGCCATGCCGTAAGATGGAAGAAACACAAGATGATTATATCTTTGGCATAAAATAACCCAACAAGGGTTGCCATGCCGTAAGATGGAAGAAACACAAGATGATTATATCTTTGGCATAAAATAACCCAACAAGGGTTGCCATGCCGTAAAACCAAACTAATTCAGAATAGTACCCAGTTTTCTGCGACAAGGCAAGTACATCTGTATGCAACCACAGGTATGCGGGTGTACTCTAATATACTGCACTGTGCGTAAGGTGCGACACTAGATGAGTATGCTGTGCAACAGTTAGAGTTAACTTAGGAGTAATGGTAAGGACGGGGGTACTTCTCACTCAGTTGGAAGTACTGAAGCCTCGCCACCAGATACAGTTTAGTTTTATATTCAGTATACTCCCTTTGGGGGAGGGGAGGGGTTACCTTGTTCAGAACATAGCGCATTCTAATCCCCATTGACTTGTGTAAATACCATTAATAGTTTTTTTTATTTCCAATGCTTGTTGAACTTGAGAAATAACTTAAATTCTACGAGAACACAAGAATATAAAACTCTAAGAAAGATGCAGTCTCTTTTCTGTCATAAACTATTTTACAAAATGTTTTTTTTGTTTTTTTTTGACGTTCATCTTTTTTTATTGTTTCTTTCACTACTAAGTGTTTTCTTTCATCACCGGTAACAATTCTGGGCTAAACTTGCAAATCGGTCGGAAAATTAGTGTGACCCAGAAAAAACAGAACCCACAAATTTTGTAATAAAACTGTTAATTTTAACTGGGGAGTTTAGGGTTAGGGTTTAGGGTTAGGGTTAGGGTTGGGTTTTAGGGTTAGTTTAATGGGAAAATAAATAAATAATTTGGGTTCTGTTTTTCTGGGTCACCCGGTATACAGGATGGCCCAGAAAAAAACAGAACCCACAAATTTTGTAATAAAACTGTTTAGGGTTAGGGTTTAGGGTTGGATTTTAGGTTTGGTTAGTTTAATGGGAAAATAAATAAATAATTTGGGTTCTGTTTTTTCTGGGTCACCCTGTATATATATATGATATGTGATATATATATATCACAAATTTTGTAATAAAACTGTTAATTTTAACTGGGTTAATAGGGTTAGGGTTAGGGTTGGGTTTTAGGGTTAGTTTAATGCGAAAATAAATAAATAATTTGGGTTCTGTTTTTCTTGGTCACCCTGTATACAGGATGACCCAGAAAAAAACAGAACCCACAAATTTTGTAATAAAACTGTTAATTTTAACTAGGGGGTTTAGGGTTAGGGTTTAGGGTTAGTTTACTGGGAAAATAAATAAATAATTTGGGTTCTGTTTTTTCTGGGTCACCCTGTAATATGTTTTAATTTTCCGACCGATTTGCAAGTTTAGCCCAATTCTGTTGTGCTAAGGTTTTAAACATCTTTTCATCATAATAGTATGATAAAGGCATGAAATTAAATGTCCCTGGCGTCCTTACTTCAAAGTAATTGTCACACACAATAATATCATGATTTGTTGGTTCCAGTTATGTACTCCCTTTATGTCGCAAATCAAATTTGAAAAAACAAAAAAACATTTTTAAAGAATCACCTCGATTACTACTTGGCACTTCAACAATTTATACAAAGAATCGTTTGTTCCCCTGAATACACAAGTTCTTTTGCAAATGTAGATTTTGTGGTAAAGAAGAACAGTTTTTTCGTTTATTCCTACCATAAAATAAACTGAACCCTCATTTTATGTCCATGTTTTTGTAATAAATGTTTTATTTTTCTTGCACCCGTTATTTTACAATACGAAATATATTTCCTTTATTCATTTTAATATTCACTTCAATGTGTATATTCTAAAAGTTTTTATTTTGTGAGAATGGTTAGTTTTAAAGTGGGGGTTCGTTTTTACACTTCAACTTTTTACTCGTAAATTCCTACCACAAAATGCCCAAGCCTAATTTTATGGTAGGAATTTACGAGTAAAATGTTGAATATTACCTTTTGTTGTTGTTATTTCTTTTCTTTTTGGCTTTGGTACTCTAAAATAAAAACGTCAGATTTTAATCATCGTCGACGAAAAAACAAAATTACGGTCATAAAAGGAGGATCCAATTTATGCCTAAATGGTAAAACGAACCGATTTTGTCACTTAGCTTCGCAGATCCATTACCACTGAATAGTGAAATCTATCTTTGCTGGATGCCCAATTCTTGCAACCTTGTGTCACATCCTACCCGTGGTGAACGGGTTGGGTAAATACCTACCTACATCTCTCGTCGTTTCGACTACTACTACTATTATTTAACTGATGGGACTTTGAATTTTTAAATTTGTTGAGCAGACTGATTTCTATTCAGAAAGCTTTACTTGTGAAAGTGAGAAGGGGCATATTTATAAACCTGTGAACCAATTTTTTCGTTATTCAATGAGTATCAAAAGTCGTATTGTAATGCTATATTGCGTTCTCTGAAAGCTCATTGTCTGTTTCCGAATCTGAGATATTTGGTCTCCCAAGGCAAAAGAAAGAAGAGATGGTGCAAGGGCCGCAGAGAAAGTTGAGATAACTTTTCATCTTTTCTTCTTCTTCTTTTTTCTTTTTCTCGATGTCTGCCACATAATAGTACGGCCAATTACTCGTACAATTAAGTTGTGTTCATTCTTAAGACAGACACACACGCACATTGTATGTACAACGAGGGGAAAATGCAGCTGTTTTTAATGTGTTATCCTACAAAACTGAAATTGTAGCCAGCATAAAATATCTTTAACAAGTAAGTAATCAGAAAAATGAATCGGGACTTTTCCTAAAAATAAACATCGTGGAAGGAAAAAAACAGAAACAGTTCTACTATTTCAGCTATGTTTAGATTTTTTACTTGAAGTTATTCCAGCAAGAGCGACCTGCTTAGCTGCCTATTCAAGATGACAACATTACTTGTTGGCTTGGCGGCTCGGCTGACTCGACGAAAGAAGATTGTTATCTTAAAAGATAGTTCAGCCATTGCCAGTTACTTTACGTGCGTAGAGGTACAACGCACGCACACACGCACACAAAAGTTTCATGGCAATTCAGAAGCCATTCAAAGTTTTTTTTGAGAAATGGAAATATCAGCTTCTCTTGAAACATTTTTATATGAAACTAGCAGCGGCTACCCGGTGTCGCCTGGGTTGAGGGGGGATTTTTTTAAAGTTAGTCCCGCAGATCTATTATTACTGAATCGTGAGTTGTATCCTCGTGGGATATATCCTTATTTAAGTCCTATGTAAAAAAAAAAAAAAAATAGACCTTGCATTGATCCAGCTACTCTGAAAAGAAATGTTAATGTCTACTATCTAAAATATTAAATGAAAAAAAAAATCCATGCTGTTATCATTTAAATTTTATTTTTTAATTATCTTCACGAATATAAATCAAATCTCTATTATTTTTGCTCAAAAACCAAGCCCTGTTGATATTTAATGTGTATATATATTTACTTTGTCGTTAATTGTTTAATTTTCGAAGTTTCCTCCGGACATACATATACACACAACTGCCCTTTATATATGTATAGATATAAATCAAATCTTCATTATTTTTGCTCGAAAACCAAGCCCTGGTGATATTTAATGTGTATATATATTTACTTTGTCGTTAATGGTTTTATTTTCGAAGTTTCCTCCGGACAAAAATTAATGCAAATTCCTTATATATATATATATATATATATATATATATATATATATATATATATAGATAGATAGATAGATAGATAGATAGAAAAAATGCATGCATCTACACATAGACCAGGTAAAATGCGTGCCTTAGTTTTGGTAGACAGGTCTAACTTTGACCCGTTTACCAAAACCTCTCGTTCCCCAATGATACCTGCATCGGAAAATAAGATCTAAATATTTCGGTTTTGGGTTACCCTTGCCGTGCTTTTAACCTTGAGAAACATGAGTGTTTCTCTAAACAATTAAATTTCCAAGATTTTAAAGTAAAATCTTGAAATTTGAAAATGAATTTTATTAGCAAAGTCACAAAAATCTCCGGGTTGGCTTTTTTTGGAAAAAATATTTACAAGAAAATATTTGCAAGATAATAATTCTTCTCCACTCGCACACACACACGCACACACACACACACACACACACACACACATGTATATATATATATATATATATATATATATATATATATATATATATATATATATATATAAGGCAAATGGGATTGGAATAAATCCGACAGAATGGGGTAAAATAAAGAATGAAAGAACAAAACTCAGACAAAAATCTGTAGTATATTTCGCTGGAATGTTAAATTCCGCTTCCTCAGCCTTTATTAAATCATTAGGATCATACAAGTGTTTTATAGAAGGGGGAAGTAGGTAGGTAGGTGAGTTTTGTAGTGAGGGAAAGATTTGATTGGTTATAGGAGACATCTTTGGGGCAGATAAGGTGGGAGATAAAAGGGAAAAGAGCAGGTAGAAAAAAAACGATTTTGTTTGTTCGGTTTGTTTTATGGCATATCAACTTCAGTGGGTCATTTAATGCCGATAAAGTTTTGAAATAAATCAATTCTTAATGGATAATACAATTTTTTTATAAATACATTTTTCTATTTAACCCATAGATGGGACCCTAACAGATACTACCACTCCGGGTCAGAATGGACCAGGGAGCAATGGTGATGAAGGGGTACTCCACATTCCCCAAACCCCCAAAACTGGAACCTCACCATCAGATAGAGTTTAACGTCATTCCCAGGACATGTAGACCCGCAGCCACCTCTTTCTAGCACCCATATGATAAAAAGGGGTTGGGGCTTGCCATAAGAGCAACAGGGTTGGGAAAATCATATAGGTGCTAGGGCTTGACATGGCCAGCCGATTGATCGGAGGGGGCCTCTCCGACCGCCCGTCTAGCCCAAGATAGGGCCAAAGTGGAGTATTGCATGTCATGAACTGCTCATCCACCTGGGCTCTATCCTTAAGCATCACGGGTCGCCACCCACGGCCAACAGGTGGCCCCATTGGGGGAGTTTTACCCCTCTGCAGAGGTGCAGTCGGTGCATTCTAACGCCCCAGCCGACAGGGCGGAAAAAAAATGAATGGTGAGGACACCAGATAGGGGAGGGGAAGTAGCCATTTTTTGGAAAGAGATTTGAGTGAAAGGAAATAGTAAATGAGAGTAATAAAAGGGGGGGGGGTAGATGACCATAAAATCAAAATCAAACCAGGAAGTTAGTGAGTGGGTATTGGGCCAAATAGGTCAGCAAGTTAGGGTCAACAGGAGAGGATGGGTTGGTTGGGAGGATAGGTTGGTAGGAAGATAGGAGTATATCCGACAGAATGTAGTAAAGAATAGAGGGAGAAATGTGGACAAAGGAACAAAACTCAGACAAGTGTATGTAGGAGAGATATATTTCGCCGTACATTATCCCATCCACCTGACTTCATCCTCTAATCCACCCCTCTCCCGCCCACTTTCTCTTCTATAAAACCCATTTATGATGCTTTAATGATCAAATAAATGAGCGATAAAGCTGCGCTCAATGTACGGCGAAATATATCTTCTACATACACTTGTCTGAGTTTTGCTCCTTTGTCCACATTTCTCCTTCTAATCTTTACCACACACACACACACACACACACACACACACACACACACATATATATATATATATATATATATGAAGTGAACAAACAATGTGTTTGAAATGGCGAAGGCCGACAATTTTGGGGAGATTATGTGCTTAATTAAAGTCATACCTAATTTGTTAATTAATTAATTATAATTAAATGAATTAGGCGTGCATATCGGTTTAAATGTAAAGCGTAAACAAATCGAGAAAAAGTCGATCTCCGTATGTACATTTCAGCCTATTAGGCCTCATCAGCAGAGCTATAGACAGGGCAGTGCTTTGTGCGTGATTCGAACCATACCTGTCAGGCTGACAGGCGGACACTCTAACCATTACACTAGCAGGCTTCCCCAGAATTTCTCGTTTATTTTAAACTGATATGTATTTCGCACTTTTTGGGTGACTTATAGCACGACAGTATGAAGTGAACAAACAATGTGTTTGAGATGGCGAAGGTCGACAATTTTTGGGCTTGCAACAGTTTCTTTGGGGAGACCGTACGCTAGTAGTATTTGTTCCATTTTAATAGTAACCAAAAAATTGAAAAAGCGCGAATTACCACAAAATGCGAAAGAGGCGCACGTCAAACTGAGAGTACAAAAGAAGTAGAAGTGAAAGCTAAAATTGTGGCAAATACATTGACAAGATGATGATAAAGGCAACAAGTAAGGAAAACACGACACAAGGCTTTTAAACAGAACAGTGTATTCAACAAAATATCAACGTGCAATACACAATATGTAACGTGTGATATACAAAATGTGTGTGAGGTATACAAATGTGTTATAAATTGTACAAATTATAGAGTGTAGGCGTAGGTTGCAAAATAATGCGCTTGCGTAACTTATCTTGTCACTTGTATGAAGAGGTGAGGAAAGCTACCCATTGTGTAACATCAACATTGATACCAACCACCGACTGACAACACTGAACAGTGCACCGCACTCATCAAACACCTTGTACACTAAAATGAAAACATCACAAGACATCCCACCTTCACCCCAAACAAAATGGTACAACCCTCCCCAAAATAAGCACGGCACTACACCATTCTTACAGAATAATTAAAACATCACAGAAGAGACGAGATCTATGAAACATTCACAAAACGACAACTCAATCTTTCATTCAGCTATGACATAATCAAACAGGCTGAACTGAAAATATAAACCTCATCATATACTGTAACTAGAAGCGGCTACCCGGCGTTGCCTAAGTAGAGGAGGTGGGGGAATAAAAAAAAGGTAGTCTCGCAGATCCATTATTGTTGAATCAGGAGTTGGATCCTCGCAGGAGGCCCCATTAAAATCCCCATGTAAAAAAAGAATTTGCATGGATCCAGACACTCTGAAAAGAAAAATTAATGTCTCCTATTTAAAATACTAAATGCAAAAAAAATCCATGTTGTTATCATTCAATTTTTTTTTTTCAATTATCTTCACGAATATGAATCAAATCTTTATTATTTTTGCTCAAAAACCAAGCCCTGGTGATATTTAATGTGTATATATATTTACTTTGTCGTCAATAGTTTTATTTTCGAAGTTTCCTCCAGACATACAGATTCACACAATTGCCCTTTATATATGTATAGATTATAAGTACTAACAAAAAATCTTCTGTAAAGAAAGGAAGATGTTTTATTACCTAGTAATCTCCCTTAGTTATAGCTACTAGTGCACTCTCTTTGATGCTGGACCTAATATAATAAAGATGGTATCAACGAGCTCGCTTGTCTTTGCCTTCTCTACACTGTACTCAAGTAGAAAACTAAACACATACATTAGGCGCACGTCGCGTAAGCGTTATGTCGTCGTAGAGAATGGGCTTGACGAGTCGAGTTCGAATCTTACAGGAAGCCAATGCCCATGAGAAAGGATGAATCTATTTCTTTTCGAGTGTTGCATACCCTTCTTTACTTCTTTACTTTCTTCTATTCTTCTGTGGTTCATCTTTTCTATCTTACGTCTTCTTCTAACATCTTGGGCTTCGTCTTGGTGACTTCGTCTTGGTGATCACACCCGACTTCCTTCTCTTCTCTTAATATAAAAAAAAATCTTTTGACGCACAATGACACCTCTCCCCCTACTTCTTACACACACACACACACACACACACACACACAAAACCTTAAGGTTTATTTCCGCTGTCGTTTATCGCAAAAGATTTACACACACACACACACACACACACACACACACACACACAACCACACACCTAAAAAATGCACAATGTTACCTTTCGACATACACACTTACACCGTCCCATTCTGATTGGAAGAAGAAATGAGCCAAGTGCGACCCACTTGGCTCATTTCTTCTTCCAATCAGTCCTGTTACTAAGACACCCATTAATCACAAGACCGTATTATTTTTCTTAAGCTTTTTATTTCCTTAACTATACATTTCGTGTAACTAAATATCTGACTAACATAGCGCGCGTATGCAGAGTGAGTCACAGTTAAGGCAGGACTAACCCTAACCCTCACTGCCCGACGTCCAACTGAGAACTGAGGACCCAACCAGGTCCCACGTGACTTCACGTAATTTGGCGGGCTTTCTGTACTATTCCATAGTCCCGCCCGTGGTATGAAAAGGGCCATGCCTTTAGAAATACAGGAGATTGACAATAATCTTATGCAACCGCATAGATTATGTAACACGGGGTATTGGTAAATAGTAGGCCAGACTGGGTTCTTTAGCCTCGATAAAGTAACCAATCAAGGAGATGGAAAACTCTGAAGTCAAACCAGCTTAGTTTCACCTAAAAAATAATGTTGTGTCACATCCTGCTTTGTTGCAGAGGAGTTGAATAAATACATTAATTACAACATAACTCTAGTTTCTAGTAATAAACTCAATATAATTCATTTATCTTGTTCTTCCTTTGAGTCATTGTTAAAATCTCGCTGCAAAATCTATCTTCTATACATATATAAAGGGCAGTTGTATGTATATGTATGTCCGGAGGAAACTTTGAAAATGAAACAATTAAAAACAAAGTAAATATATAACACATTAAATATCACCAGGGCTTGGTTTTTGAGCAGAAACAATAGCGATTTGATTTTTAAAAGTTAGTCCCGCAGATCCATTATTACTGAATCGTGAGTTGAATCTCTATGTAAAAAAAAAAAAAAAAAAAAAAAAGACCTTGCATTGATCCTGCTACTCTGAAAAGAAATGTTAATGTCTACTATCTAAAATTATTAAATGAAAATAAATCCATGCTGTTATCATTTAAATTTTATTTTTTAATTATCTTCACGAATATAAATTAAATCTCTATTATTCTTGCTCAAAATCCAAGCTCTAGTGATATTTAATGTGTATATATATTTACTTTGTCGTTAATTGTTTTATTTTCAAAGTTTCATCCGGACATACATATACACACAACTGTCCTTTATATATGTATAGATATAAATCTTCATTATTTTTGCTCGAAAACCAAGCCCTGATGATATTTAATGTGTATATATATTTACTTTATCGTTAATGGTTTTATTTTCGAAGTTTCCTCCGGACATACACATAGACATAACTGTCCTTTATATAAGTATAGATATAAATCAAATCTTCATTATTTTTGCTCGAAAACCAAGCCCTGGTGATATTTAATGTGTATATATATGGTGATATTTAATGTGTATATATATAGTACTTTGGATTTATTTTCGAAGTTTCCTCCGGACATATATATAGACACAGTTGTCCTTTATATATGTATAGATCATAAGAGATATATTGAAGATGTTGAATATTAAAAATAAACAGCATTTCTATATAAAGAAGAAAACAGTAAAGTAAATTGAGTGTAAGCAGTCATGGGTTTATCTTATTGTTAACGAAGTGCATTCAGTGTGTATGTGTGTGTGTGTACGTGTGTACGCATGTGTGCGTACATGTGTGTGTGTGTGTGTGTGTGTGTGTGTGTGTGTGTGCGCGGTTGGAAAAAAAGAAGGAATTGAAATAACTACTGGCCGGCCGCCCACTTGGGATGAGCAGACAATGCTTTAGTCCTGCTCTTGTAACAGATCATTTATTCTGGAATGTTGTCACACTTTAGTTATGACCTGAATCGTCACATCCCGACACTAGGATAGATCAAATTATATATATATATATATATATATATATATATATAATATAGATAAAAAAAAAAAAAGTAAACATAGGCACATATACGTAGGCACACACATACACACACCCAAAAAGTATAAATTTAAGTAGAAAAACATAGAATGTCTTCAGAACAAAAAACAAATGACAAACACACACACACCTGATATATCAAATGAACATCTGATGAACTTTATCAAGACAACCCAAATAGAAAAGTAATAAAAATAAAAAAAGTTATAAAAAAAAGCTATAAAAATTAAGCTAATGACTTTATTGGTAAACCACCCAAAAAACAAAAACACCTGTTTAAAAGACTAATGTTAAAAATGAAATTCCATTCCACTCCCATAAAAAGGGAAAGAGGAAGTGAAATACTCATGTGTATGTATATATATACACATGCATGTAAGAATTCATTTTCATATTATCAATCAAAGCCTGAAGAAGATACCAGAAAATCTGAAACACGTGTTGCACATGTAAAACAAAAAGAATTAAAAAAATTTTTTCTGAGAACAAAATACATTTTGCAGACCTTCCTTTTTTTATAAAATATTGAATTTTCTCCCGTTGGAACCAGAACAACATATATATATATATATATATATAATATACCAAGCGTGTTGGTAGATCCTTGCGGAGAGAAAAAACCCGGCAGAGAGTTTGATTGTAAAAATATACTACCAAACATATATTCATTTCGTTTTTCCGCTTACAATGTTGCTTTGAAAAAGACATATTCATAATGTCGACATTATGAATATGTCTTTTTCAAAGCAACATTGTAAGCGGAAAAACGAAATGAATATATCAGTAATTACAAGGCACAGAACGCTCTCGATCAGTACCGGAATTTTTTTTTAAATTTAAAAAAAATACATATTTGTTGTTAAAAATAAAATAAATTTTATTTTTAAAATGTTTAAGCATTTTTATCATAAAAAGCTCAAAAGAGTTTGTAGTAAAAATGTATATGAATATCAAAAATGTTCAGGAAAATGTTCCAGTTACAAATGAAAGTTTATAAATGTAACAAGTCCAGCAACATGAATCTGCAATGATGTTAAACTCGCAGAGTCGGGATCCTTATTACATCCGAAAATATGAGCCTCCGGTGATATGATTTAAGTAATTCCAAATTTGTTTTTTCTATGGACAGTATGAAGGTAAAAATGTGTGTATATATATATATATATATATATATATATATATATATATATATATATATATATATATATATGTGTGTGTGTGTGTGTGTGTGTGTGTAAAGAAAGGAAGTGAATCCGACGGGTAGTTATATTAAGAAAAATGGAAAAAACACAGGTTTAAATGGGTTAAGTGGTGAGTTTATTGGCCGACGCTGCAGTGTTTCGATCTATTAATTAGATCATCTTCAGGGCATTTATTGATATATTGAAGGTGATAAGAATTTTTTTATCACAGAATAACGAGAAAAGCGAGTGGTAGTTCTTGTTATTCATCTTGTTAAAAAAAAATTTGAGGTTTGAAAAAAGGGAAGACGGTTTGAAATGTGACGTGAAATATTCTATTTTACGGCGTGGGTATGGGACGGTGTAAGTGTGTGTATCGAAAGGTAACATTGTGCATTTTTTTAGGTGTGTGGTTGTGTGTGTGTGTGTGTGTGTGTAAATCTTTTGCGATAAACGACAGCGGAAATAAACCTTAAGGTTGTGTGTGTGTGTGTGTGTGTGTGTGTGTGTGTGTCTGTGTATTTGTAAGAGGTAGGGGGAGAGGTGTCATTGTGCGTCAAAAGAATTTTTTTTATATTAAGAGAAGAGAAGGAAGTCGGGTGTGGGGGGTGGTAAAAAAATGAAAATTTTTTATAGTGAGATTTATGTATTTAAAGTTTTGTATTTAAAGTTTATATATATATATATATTATATATATAATATATATATTATATATATATATATATATGAAAAATATATGGAAATTAATCCGACAGTATGAAATATAACATTTTGAAAAAACATATGATGTTTGTTATGTGATTGCTGACAGATCTGTTTCGACCAAAACGATAAGTTGGTCTTCATCAAAGAGCGACATAGACGAGAAGAAAATATTCGTTAAAAAGACTGTTTACAAAACGAACGCTGAAATCAACCGCTGAAATTTTTTGAAAAATGCATGTTCTGTTTTAAAAATAAAATATATATATATATACGAGGGGTGAGTCAAAAAGTAATGCCATTTTCTTTATTTCATGTGAAGTTTTTTTTATAAAACTAAGGCCTATATTGAGACCTTAACGAGGCTCAGGGTAAGAATCCGACGAATAAGACCGAACTTGCCAATCGACAATGTCCTCCTTCTGCATGACAATGCTCGACCACACACAAGCATCAGGACAAGGGAGAAAATCGCCTCATTCGAGTGGACAACTTTAACGCATCCTCCATACTCACCAAATTTAGCGCCCTCAGACTATCATCTCTTCGGCCCCATGAAAGAGGGTTAGAGAGTCAAACATTATTCTGGTGGTGAGGAAGTGAAATCTGTAGTGAAGAAGTGGCTCAAAGACCAGTCAACATAATTTTATAGGGCAGGGATACATGCTCTCATTCGAAGGTAAAATATTGCTATTGAGAGAAACGGTGACTGTGGAGAAGTAGGGATGTGATCCACAAAGGACCAACTTCATTTTTATGTATGATGCATGTTCCTGTGTTGGTAATTATACATGTGTTATAATCTTATGGTCCATTCTGTAGCAAGAGCGCCTCTCCAGTGGTATTGGATCCTTGGTAATCCTCTGATAATGAATCCTTTGGTTCTTCTGGTAAATAGTCCTGAGTATTATAAGTCCATCCCCAATGAGTGCTAGTAGAACTATGGCCAGTATCAGTGTTTAAGTAGTGTATCAGCCACGCAGTATGGCTAGTGATTGGCCGGAGGAATAAACCACGTGACTATGGCTAGTCTATAAATTCAGGGTGGGAATTGGAACACACCTCCTAAACAAAATGGCATTATTTTTTTTACCCACCCTCGTATATATATTTACCAACCCCTCCGCACGAGCAGGATGTGACACAAGGTCAATTTCTTAAGCGGAGTTCAACAGGTTTGAATTCAGAGTTTTCCTTCTCCTAGACCGGTTGCCTAACCAAGGTTAAAGAGCCCAGTCTGCCCTACTATTTATCCATAGCTGGAGGAGAGTAGGATTCATACCTTTCCCA